>JAWZYV010002023.1:0-637042 GCA_038373885.1 Cheiracanthium punctorium
CGTTATAAAAATCTATCCGGGATCAGACTTACTAAATTGTATATATGTGTAGAATGCATATGTGAAACACCGAGTATGCTACGCAAAGTACAGGAAGAGTTTTCTACACTGGTGCATATTTGCATTGCAGTCGAAGAAAGCTATACTTTGAGCAAATGTTATCCTAACAGAATTTGTAATATTATTTTTAATTTCTAAAATGCATATATTCATACTTTAAATCGTTTTATTTTCTAATTTAATGACTAATGAAGTGTTTTATTCTCTTGCTTTTGCATTTTAGGTTATTTAACACCAGTCCATTCAAGAAACTCTTTAATAAATTATATTTCAAGTTTAAGCTATATTTTTATGTTAATTTATTGGATACACATAGTTAAATGAAACGTTAATCTTATTTACGGCAATCTGCAATCGTAAAATAGTTGATGAAATTGCTAATAAATATTAGAAGGCTCAAAAACATGTACATTCATTTTTCTCAAATTCATTTTGCATACAGCCCCTATTTCGCATCTCGAAAAGTGCTCAAACTTTACACAGCTGCAACTCGGTGAATTTTGGTCGTGGAGGGGCGATTATTTTTTATTGTGCGTTAAATTATAAAGGGAAAATTCTTCTAAATATAACTGATTGGACCGGGGACCGCATAAAAATCTAAATTTCGTAATTTTATACGAATTGATTTATTGACTACGTGTTTCTGATATAATAGATTATACAATTTAAAGCATTTTTGCAACTGGATCTCTGTGTCTCTGACTAACCGTTTAGAAAATAACCATTGGGCACGTTATGTGTATGTATGTGTATATACATATATATATATATATATATATACAGGGGATATATATTAATGACTATGTCATTTTATCTCTCACCTGTCATTTTATCTCTCTTTCTATAAATAGGTTACAATCATAAAACAATCATAGGTTTACCAGGCGAAATACACGAAACATGAGAGATAAATGACATAGTCATTCAATATCGTTTTAATATGGCAATAATGAAACTAGAAAATTGGGGGTTTCAGAGGGGGGGGTCTCCCCCTGACGAGACTCGAACAGCCGAGTATATATATAACTTTGAATTGAGGCAAAGCAATTCAGCTGCGTCATCTCTACTGCAAGGACAACCTGAATTTTCTCCTGACTCATGTTATAATCTTGAGAGTAACAACGCAAGGTTTCATCTTTTGAATAAAGTGGCATCACGAAAGTTTTGAAATGTTTTATTGTATTAATAAAGATGTTTAATCTAGGTTTATCTTGTTCAAATTTCCAGGGTAATGCCCCCATTCTTATTCTACTTCGATTCAAATTAGTTTTCAAATTAGTTTATTGTATATTCATATTTATTTTATGTTGTATATTCATAGTTATTTTATATTGTATATTCATATTTATTTTTATATTGTAAATTTATATTGTTTATTCATATTTATTTTATATTGTAAATTTATATTGTTTATTCATATTGCATATTTATTAGAAAATAATATTGGGTGTAACTAAATTAATGTCCTTTTTTTCGTATGTCAATATTTTTTCTAGTCAAAATTACTGTTGTTCCTAATACGAAATTTGGCACGTGTGTGGTTTTTTTCTTAGCGTAGATACTGGATTGGAAAGCATTTTCCCAAATTCGTAATTTGGGGGATAGGGGCCAAAATGTTCTTTTCACATATTCTGCGTGATCTCAAAGAAGAAAAAAGATATCCTTAAAATTCTTGCTGTAAAATACAACACTCACGAATACCTGGAAATTGATTTCAGAACATTTCAAATATAATCCCCCAAAAAAGGTGGAGTTGAAAGAAAGGGGTGAGTTGTCCATTTTCAAGAAAAAAAATATAATATCTATAAAATTCTCGTTTTGAAATTTAACCAATTGGAGTCCTATACTTAGGCACAGTTTGTTTGTAATTCAATACTTTTTGAAAAATTATTTGTTTGAATTTTATGTAAAAAAGGACATTAGCGCAGGGACATCTAATAAATTATGAACTATTTTACTATACTCTAATTCATACATATATACGTTTGTATAAAAATGCATTTGAAACCGCTTTTTTTTAGCAAAACGGGAACTGAAAGTAGAAATCATTTCAAAATCCAATTAAAAATAAATAAATAAAACCGCAATTACTTTTTTCAAAGTGTTTATCCCATACTCATATTTTCATCATCTTTAAGAGTCCCATGATTTCACCTCGCATGCTTCCTGAGGTAGATAACCAAGCCAACGCCCCTCTTTGCCAAACTTCTGCTATGACGTCAGAGGACCCGTTCGATAACTCACCGGTTGGTTATGCACCGGTGCTAGCGGTTGTGGTCAATCTTCGGTTAAGTGACGTCACGGTCGTACACCGGTTTCGGTCTTCCTCGCCACATCCGATGCCAAGGCAAGAAAACATAAATAAACATTGGTAACATTTCTCTAATAACCGGCATCACCCGCCCTGCTAGCAGGGTCATTCTGGTTGCGCTCTGTTCACGCTGAGCAGACAACCGCTGCATGACCGAAACGTTTTAGAACGCGATTTTTTTTAGAGCTCGGCTCAACGCTTCGCCTTTTCGAACGCTCTGATCATGCATCGGTGTTATAAAGGCGTATTTCCCCAACTTCATTACCTCCAGACAAAGCCGTGATAAAAGAGAATGACATCGTAAAGGGGCATTTACATTTTATTTAATATATATATCAACATATATATAAACATCAAAAATATAAAGTCCTGCGGTGGCTGAGCGTCCTGCGGTGGCTGAGCAGACCCCCCAAAAAATGCAGCTTCTCAAGGCAACAGCTAAGGCGAGAAAGATGACGAGAACCACAAGCCAAGAGAGTAGTAACATAAGCAAATCATGCCAAAGGGCACGCCAAACAAAGTGCGAAAACAAAGAGGCGCCAGTAGGCGTTAAATATATTTCTATATAATTATTTCTGAATCCCCGACGTGCCAACATGATAAAACAAAAAATCTCTCAGCTAAATTGTAACCCAAAATGAAAGACAATGTTATTTATAGATTTGATGCCATATATGGTCATAAACAAACCGTCGAGTCTGAAACTCTAGGCTTTACAAATGCAAAAGTGAAATAAAAAAGTAAAAATAAATGAAAACGAAAGATTGCTTTTAAATAAGGCAGGTGCAGAAATAAAACTTGACAGGCGAAGCGAAGAAAATCCGAATCGAAAGTGCAAAGAATAAATTTTGAATACCGATTAAATTTAGAAATAATTAACAATTAAGTAATTGATAATTAAAATAAGATATGTGATGATCTGCATCACATATATTTCCCCAACACTCGCCAAAACAAAATACCTATATAGGGGTATAACAAGAAAAGACCAGCCACATAGACATACATTAAAATACAAAATAAGAATATTACAAACAGAATCTTACAATGAATATAACTTCAGTAGTAACATAGTTAAATACAAATATGCAAAACATGTCGACATGTATGAAAATTTCAAGCATGATTTACTCAATGCAGTTCAGCAGTCAAACCGTGTTATATTATGCTTTTTGCGTTATTAGTTAGAAGTATAGTTTATTACTAATGCTTAACAGGTTTTCTTCCTTGCTGGAATCAAAAGAGGAAATAGAATTTAGTACAATCTTTTAATAGAAAGACTATGTTCAAACAGCAGTACTTAGATTATTATAATAACTTTAATGCATTTTTAAAACGTTTCTTTACATTGATTATAAATCATTATACCTTGGCATTACAACCGCATAAAGAACGGAAAATGTGATAGAAAAACAAAAGGAATAATAAAAGTTTTCAGCTTAAGTTTAAAAAAAGAAATGAGGAAAACATTAAAATAACTCAAAACATTTTATATAAATGACACATGATATAATATTTCACTTACTAAAAGTATCAAAATTGTGAGAAAAGGTATTTTTTATATACATTTCATATATATTAAGCATTTTCCATTTTGTAAAGCTACAAAAAAAAAAAAAAAATTCTTAATAAGCACTACATCCGCGAGCACAATCAAGAAAGCTCATTTCAGACAGGAAATTTTTCAGTTGGCAAGATTTTGATAGAACAGTTTAAATTTAATTGATATAAGCTAAAAGCAATCTGAAGTTAATTCTAAAAGAAACTATTCGCTTAAAAGGATTGACTTCTTTTTCAATTTCTTTCAAGAAAGATAATGACTGACTTCGTGTCCAATCAGAACTTGTTAGTTTCTTCTTAGAGATTGTTTATTCTCTCAACAGAAAAACGAACGAGATTTTCTCTTAATAAATATAAAAAAAAATTATAGAATCATTATTGAACAGAGAATAAAATCTATAATTATACCTAACCTTTCATTAGCTCTTCACTAATTCTACTTAAAAAAATCTTACTATAAATATTTATTAATGAAAAGTAATCGAACCCTGTTAGAGAAATGTCAAATACTTTATATTAAAATGATTTTTTCTTTACAATCATCAAAGTATGTTTAGTGTTCGAAAACTTTTTGGCTACAATCTAAAGAAAATACTTGTTTCGGCTACTTAATTGTGACAAGTTTTATGAAATTCAAAATTCTGCATTTTTAAATTATAAAATTACATTAAATTTTAAGTCAATAAGCAAAATAATTTTTTTTTCAAATTAACGAGATTTAATGCAGAATAAATAAACATACAGTAACGTTATTGTTTTACAGGGAATGCACGATTTCAACTTTCGTAATTAGATCATAACTTTTCATGTGTTTATATTTTTTCCTATAAATGTTTATAGTTTATTTTGAAATAAGTATTAACAAGAAAATCTTTCTAATAAAGCGATATTTTACTACTATTCATTAAATTATGACAGGATTTTTTAATCTAATTCTTTACTTAAAAGTAATTGGGTAGAGTAGAATCAAAAGACGTTTTTAAAAGTATACTTTTTCAATAGGAAGGCACATGAAAAAATAATATTCTAAAAACTCATTTGCAATTTTTTGTCAAAAATAAATAAACTAGTGTTCAAAATTTTAAAGGAAATGTGTTGCTCATTTATTGGTCATAAACATTCCAAAAAAAAAAATATTTCCTTCCTGATGCATTTTATGTACAAACAGCCTAGACACCCGAAATTCTACTATTTTAGTCTTTAATTATAATCTGGCTATGGCTCCTGACGATGACCAGTGGTTATAACTTCCGTTCCATTCTATTATCACATTGTTTAACTGTACTTTATTTGGCTCAGCATCTATTCTTACTTTTCCCACTTGTGGTTTATAATTCTTGCTTCTGCTGTTATGTATTGTTTCATGCGGGGTATGTCATACTTGCAGTAGTGTTTTACTTATTATATTATATATATATATATATATATATATATATATATATATATATATATATATATATATATATATATATATATATATATATATATATATATACGGTATTGTAAAGAGGGTGCAATTTAGCGTCGCTACTGGAATCTGGTCCGTCGTATCTGATGATAGTCAATTTTCCAGACATTATATACTTACTTAATACACAGTTATAATACGATGAACAACTTACAATGATGTTAGCTTACTCCAGCTTTTTATTCTGTTCCTCTGTCAGACATATCTTTAAATAGATAATACCTAGCGAAAAAAGGTTTTTAAAAATCCATTTCCTTTGAAGTTTTGTAGTAAGAGGAAAAGTAATGCGATTATCTTCACTCAAGGAACTTAATACATGCTCCAAAACAAGAACTTTATTACAGGATTTTTCTTGATAAGATCAGAGTACATTTCTCTGGAGAAATTGAAAATCTGGATTAGAGAGAAAATCTCCTCAAAGCAGTATAAAACTGCTGTTTTAAACCCGACACTAGATGAAAAGATTAGTTTTCCTTTTAATGTTGAGATAGCAGTTTTTCTTAATTTTAATTGACTGGAATAAAAATATTTTAATGTCGAAGAAAGTTTAAACTTAGAGCTTTGAGATTAGTTTGTAAGCTTTCATGAAATACATCTTATACGAAAATGCTTTTTTAAATGTAATTTTACTGTATAAAAATAAAATGTGGGAGCTTATATTTATAGTTATTTAAAAAATAACGCATTAAATATCTCGATTGAATCCTACTTTTTCCCCATCATTCTCGCCAAGGTGGCAATATTCACGTGCAGTTAATATTCATTTGCAATTAACATGCTGATTTTTTATATTTATGTGGCAACCGTAATAGAAAAATACTGCTTTAATTTATAATTTAAATCTCGGTTCGGAACAACATATAAGTGCAATATTACTTTTTTCTTAGTCCTTTATTTGCCAATTAATGTATTTTTAATAATTGAGATTCTCAAATTCCTTAGCTAGTGCATTTTTCTTTATAATCGTTTTCATCTATTTCCTTTGTGAGCGCTGAAACTTGTGCGTATGCATCATCCCGGAATTTGTATCGCAGCTTCATAACTCCGAGAAACCCATGACTGAGAAACTCGACAACGTGCGGCAATTTTTAGGCTGGCTAGAGTCAGAGTGGTAGGAGTATTAAAATAGGCATCAACTAATCTATCATATTATAATGTTAAATCATTATTTTAATAATGAAATACTTTGACATCACTTAAGGTTCATTACAACGGTCAACACGATTTTTGGGTCTGACTTCTAAATATTAAATATTAGTTTCTCCTACGCGAAAACTAAGGAAAATAACTTTTTTTTTATGAAAGTTTGCTTTTGTAGAAATTAAAGCAATTTTTTAATTTTTCGGCAAAAATCACTGATTTTTATATATTTTTTTATAATACCAAGCTAAATTGAGACCAGAAAAGTTTTTTTCGATATAAATGTCTTTTTGTGCCGGTCGGCTAGCTTTGGGGCAGAGAGCAGGGGGCGTAAGGAAAAGACGTAGATCATTCCATGAAAACAGACCACTTGAGACAACAACACATTTTACTAACGAGAACAACGGTTACAACACACAAGATACAATTACAATGAATAGTCACTATCTCAAAACATACGGTAGCTGCTACGCGCGAATACGCGAGCGAAGAGAGAGATGAACGAACGTTCTCTCGCCGGCAGGGGGAGCGTCGCATGAAAGAAAGATAGCATAGGAGGCGCGCTACAAACTCCCCCTCTGGTCCCGCTGACGTCCCGGCAGCGTTTTCCCAAACCCTCAAGACTTCACGCACTTGGCGAAAACAGGAGGGAGCCAACGGTTTGGCGGAAGAGAGACGTGCATTGCGAAAGCCACCCTCTCATCAGGGCTATAGAATCACAAGGGCTGGGTCAATCGCCTGCGAGATGTGAAGTTAGGGGAGAAGTCGTGGAGATAATGTTTTCTCAATGACTTTTATTAGATTTTTCTCACTTAAAATGTTATCTATGACATTTTAGATTTAGTGTGATATATTTTTAGGAAAAATTAAAACAATTGCTTCTGTGAATCCCTTTCTATTAGTAATATATAATATACATAGGCTCTCAAAAATATATTCAAGTAGAAACCAGATTTTCTGTTTTGAGATAAAGTAATGAATATAGGATTGTTTTCTAAAAAAAGAAAGAAAAGAATCATTCAAAATAAAACATTATGCACCAACTTTCTTTATATATGTGTGTGTGTGTGTGTTTAAATTTTAAATGTTAAAAAATATACAGTAAAGCCCATTTAAAAAATTCCCGACTAAAAAGTTCTTATTTGCGGTTCCCTATTTTTTCCTATTCTTACAATGTGAAAACAACCCGTTTAAAAAGTTTCGTTCCAAACACTTTCCTGCTTAAAAAGTCTTTTTCCACTTCTAAGTTTACATTCAGAGCGTGTTTACATGTGACTTTCGTTTTTTGTTTTGTTTTGTTTTTAATTTTTTTCCCTTTCTTATTACTGTTTGAAAAATCAATTTGTAGGACTGAAAAAGTATGGCATTGGCCAGTGAAATGCTAACAGTGCATGAAATTCATGAGGTTACAGAAAATTAAGAAATGAGCTAAACTGAATAAGAGATTGCAGAAATTCTTAGTTTTCCGGATGCTGTAATAGGACTAGAAACTTTTCATCGTCTTATTAAAAGTGTTGAAGATGATAATTTTTTTTTGAAATGAAAGACCAATTGAAGATCGCCGATAAAAACTAATTTTTTCTTTTCGTCTGTAAAGTCGATTCTAATAATGCTTAAAGCTGATATTTTTAAAAAGATTTAATGTAAATAGTTAATTTTATTGTTTTACTTTATTAACTAATTTTTTAAGGTGCAAAACAATTATATAAGTACTTTCTATAATATTTTAATAAAGTAAAAAGATTTTTCGTTTAGATTCTTTAATTTTCTGTTCTCTTTATCCAGGATGCATACTTTCCTTTTTAATTTTCCAATTTCAGATGTTTTATTTTTTTTTTATACAGAAGGGTTCTTTTTAATTTCTGTGCCATGATTTTAAATGAACGACGATTTTTATTTTTTTAATATTGTTAATTTCCTTCTTGCACACTCTAACTCAATTTTTAAACTGCTGATTTCTTCTTCCAGTGCATCACAGTTTTTACAACTGTCTTTCGTTGAACTTTCATTCAAGTTTACTTCATCATCATCATTTATTGTATCTTCTAATCGTATTTTCTTAGGACTTAAATTATACTTATTCTACTGAAAGCATCTTCCGAAACTTTCCTCTTTTTTTTTTGCCTTTCCGATCTAGGATTTGTTTTTTCTTCCAATTTAAAAGAAGGTAAATTAACTGTAGGAATCTTTTAATATTTTTCTTATAGGCAGACCTAAAAGTCTGTTTTGTAAGTCATCAATATAATGGCTTTCTTCGAAGTGTTCGCTGCACATTCGAGCATTTTTGGGGTTAACCCTTTGAGGCGCAACCCTTTCCCAATGCTGAAAAAAGGGCAGCCGTTGCCATCGCTCGACTTAACTACCAGCAAGAGGGCGGACGATCGAAACGTTCATCGCGTGCCACAGATCTAGAGACCCCTTTTTTGACGACAGCTGGCTGTGCGGCAATCAAATAGATAAAAAGTGGAATCATCACAGTAAAATTTCTCAATATATAAAAATGATAGTTTATTATTGAAGATTAGTTAAAAAAATTTCTTGGTGAATTCATTACGCTTGATAACGAAATATTGACTTATTTTGCATGTTCTCAGTTTTGAATAATAAGGAAAAAATAACTATATGTTTCAATATGAAGCTAGAAATTAAACTTACAACAGAAAATTAAGAAATCTACTATTACTAAGACAAATCCGTTAAAAAAAAAATTTAAAAAAAACGTCGGTAGCACCAAATTAAAAATATTAGGCATTTTTTTGAAGTGCTTATAGAAAAGTTTTAAGCATTTAAGTTGTGTTTTTATCTGTAAATGAATGGCTTTACAGATAAAAACACAAATGTACATAATACAGAATGTATAATTATATACATTTCTTACTCTACCATTTAGTATTTAACAAATTACATTCTTTAAATATATCGGAGACATGTTTATTAAATGCAATAGATCAATAAACCTATTCTGATAATTACGCTCAAAAGAAAGTAGATGGCGCCAAAAAGAACATGCGATAAACAATTTTAAAGTGCCTAGGATAAAATTGCGGAGCCGATAAGTTAAATTTTATCTATAAATAAATGTTTTATATATACAATCATATTATATACTTTTCATATTCTACCAATATATTAAACTAATTACATTTTTTAAACACATCATAAATTCTTGAGGCGGTCTTACTAGCACTGCAACCTTATAGCGACTACAAGCTCGCGTAACTCCTCTCTTCCGCCAAATCGTTGGCGCGCTCCTGTTTTCGCCAAGTGCGTGAAGTCTTGAGGGTTTGGGAAAACGCGTCCCGGCAAGGAGACCAGGATAAAAAAAAAATAGACAAAGTGTGCTTATAAGTGACACTAATAATTTTTTTTTAACAGACTGTCCTTAAGAAAGTTCGTTAAGGCTGACGAAAAACAGTCATAAACAATCACTTATTCGTAGGTTTGTGGTTATTGTTTGACCTTGGGCGGTCGTCCTCTTCTTCGCATGGTGTTTGTGTTCCCAGAGGTGTGATGACCTCCGATGGTCTGCTTCTTCGTTTGAGGTGAAAATTCTGTCTGTGGTGCTACCTTGGGAGGCCGACCTCTTTTGCGCAGTGGATTGACCGGGGAGGTGTCCACTCCATGATAAGGGGATAATGCTGACGTGTGGTACGTAGCTATGGGCACTGTTGGCTGGTCTAGATTGGCTATGACATAAGCGGTGGGAGACTTCTGTGTAAGTACCAAATATGGTCCATCCCGTTTGGGCATGAACTTTGCAGTCTTGGCATGGCTTGCTGTAGGGTAGTTGGCCGTTGCTGCGGTCGTTGTAGAGTAGTTTTTCTCTGCTTGGGTAAGCAGTCTACTGTCATACTCAATTGGATGTTCGTCAGCTCCTTCGCCTTGAAGTAATACGGCTCCGAGCGCGTAATTACTTGCATCGGTACGTATTATATATGGTTGGGTACCATCTACTTGCTTCAGAATCGGTGGGGAAATGAGGCATTGTTTTAGAGTTTCGAAAGCTTTCTGCTGCGGAAAACTCCATTGCCATGATGTGTTCTTTTTTGTTAAATTGCTTAAAGGCTTTGAGATTTCTTCAAAATCTTTTATATAACGTCTGTACCATGAGCATGTTTGTAGGAAAGATTTAACTTCCTTTACGTTTTTGGGTGGTGGTATATTCTGGATGGCTGATGTCTTCTCAGGATCTACCTCGATTCCGTTCTTCGTAATCCAAAATCCTAGGTATTTTACTCTAGACACAGCAAAATGACATTTTTCTCTATTTGCACGAAGTTTAAATAAGAGTAATCTTTGGAAAACACTTTTTAGATCTGATATATGCTTTTCAAAAGTTTCTGATAAGACGATTATGTCGTTTAAATACGTAAGAGTTAGAATGTCGCCAAGGCCATTCCTGAAACGATCCATAAGGCGTTGAAATGTAGCTGGTGCCGTTTTGAGACCCATTGGCATTCTCAGAAATTTGAAGGTCCCAAAAGGACACACGAAGGCTGTTTTGTCCTGATCATCCGGATGGACTTGGTGGTAACCTGCTTCTAAATCTATTGTTGACATAAATGACGTTTGTTTGGCTTCATGGAGAAGCTCATCCATTTTGGGTAATGGGTAAGAGTCAGCCACTGTAATTTCGTTTAACTTTCTATAGTGTATGCAAAGACGCACTTTACCTTTTGGTTTCGGTATGAGAACCACTGGTGAAGCATAAGGAGATTCACACTCCTCGATGATTCCATCTTTCAAAAGCCTATCAAGTTCTTGCTTAAGGAGTTCTTTCTTGACTGGATTCATTCTGTATGGCGGTGCCGCTACTGGTGAGTGGTTGCCGGTATCTATTTTGTGCTGGATGAAAGGGGTTGGTTCTCCCCCTGGACTAAAGATATCTGTAAACTTTTCTAACAATTTACATAATTGTAACCTTTCCTCAGTAGATAAGTGACTGCCTTCAGTCTCCTTTAAAACACAAGTGTTCAGTTTAGGGGGTTCGATATCTTTATCAGATGACATAGTGCTACAGTTTTGTAAAGGTGAGTCAAATGTGTCTTTATGACCAGGTGAGTCAAAAAAGTCTTTATGACCAGGTGAGTCAAAAGTGTCTTTATGTGGCTTACAAGGTGGTACAAATACATCATTTTCAAACTTGAATCTTTTCCTAGGATTACAGTTGAAATACCATTTTTTGTTTTGGGTATCTAAGCTAATACCAGCTTTGGATAAAAAATCAGTACCAAGGAGGGTGCGATTGTCTTTAGCTGTCGGTAACGCGTATATTGTAGTAGGAATTCTTTTCCCCATTAGTTCAATGTCTACATCGGTGTTATAAACTTCAGAGAACTTCAACATTCCGTCCGCGAGTGTTACATTTAAATTTACTTTATGAAAATTTATCCCTTGTTCTCGGAGGAGATTATACAGGGTTTTACCAGCAACAGTGTGGCTAGCCCCAGTGTCAGCACATGCTAGACCCCACATACCATTTACTTTAATCTTCATTAGCATTGCCTGGGGTTCTTGTATCGCACACGTTTGAAATTTCAAGCAGCTAACCTGGGCGGAATCAACTTTAGCGTTTGGCGTACACGTAGGACATTTTGCTTTTACGAAACCCGGTTTCCTACAGCCATAGCAACTAATAGGTCTTTCATAATTTTTACTACCAGTTCTATTTGTTGAGTATTTATGATTAACAGCATTCTTACAATTTTTAAATTCATTACTGAACTTGTACTTAGAATTTTCCTTATGTTGTTCTTGTTTTGTGTTTCTACCTTTTAGGTTTCTAATTTCTTCGTAAGAATCTAGTTTATCAACTAAAGAAACTGGATCGTTCCAATCGCTCCAGTGGTCTAAAAAATGTTCTTTGTAATCAGGGGGACACTTCTTTTTTATTTGATCTGAAATTATTAGATCTTTCAACTGATCAAACGTAATGACATTCAGCTCATTGAGCCAACCTTCAAAAAAATTTCTTAAGTCATAGAAGTAATCTCTCCACGTAGATTCTGGACTTTTCCTGTGTTGGACGAAGGATTGTCTAAATTTTTCCGCACTCATCTTGAATCGGCGTAATAAAATCTTTTTTATTTCCGCATACTCCTGTGGTTTATTCTGAGAATCCGATTCTATTGCAATTAACTTTGAAATTTCAATAGGTAAAAGCCCGATCAGGTATACTACCCATTTTGATTCTGATATTTTCAAAAAAGTCAATTGTTTCTCAAAAAGGTTTAAAAATGTACTAATGTCATCTACCTTTGGGTCAAATTGAGGAATTAACCCCTTAATTTCAAATTTAGATACATCTGAATTACTAGGTGTAAGAACGGTTTCTGTTTCTGTAGCATGGGTTATATTTTGTAACTTAAGTTTCTCTAATTCAAACATACGGTCATCATTTTCCTTTTGAATTAATCGAGCTTCATTTTTCTTTTGAATTAATCGCGCTTCATTTTCTTTCCTTTCAGTTATCAAATTATCGAGCAATTCTTTAGTGAATTCTTCATCATACCCTGCGCTTTTAAGAATTGCATTCTTTAAATCTATTATTTTATAATCCTCTTGAACTGCGATGTTAAGTTCACTGGCTAAATTAACTAGATCTTGCTTCTTTCCTTCAGCAAGGTACGCCATAATTCAACTTTTATAATATCTAAATATTCTCTAAAAGTATTTATACCAATTTATTCATTTAACCAAAAATAAAATTTTCGAAAATACTTCGGCACATGAATAACAATTCCACTTAAATTATATTTCAATTACTAGATAAATTTACTCAAATAAGAACCTTGTTTCTCTTTAAAGCAATCAGCTTTAAGCTATGAAATGAAGTTTATCTTCTTTTAAACAACAACAGAATAAAATAAAATAAAATGGATCACTGATTCACCTTATACAATGTCTACAGCTCAAGACAAAAAAAAACTTTATTAGCGGCAACGGCGCCACAAATTAACACATCTGTCTGCTGAGAACAGAAAGCAGAAAAATAAACACTTGACAGATGCAAATTATTATACTCTTAGTTTTCAGGGTGAAAACGAAATTCTTGAGAACAACTTTTTTTTCAGGATGAAAAAATATTTTTTCCTTTCTTTTCAAAACTTAGAATTCAGATATGAAAATTATTCAGATTTTCAAGCTTCAGGCACCAAAGGAACTGACTGGCATGCGTATATTAAATTTGATCTGGATGATCAAAACAAAGCTAAACAAGTATTTTCTTCGATCCGGATGATCAGAATGAACTGAATTCAGGGTGAATTCTAAACCAAAATTTTTCTTATATTTGCCAGGATGACAAAATTAAGAAATTTCCTTGAGTGCTTGATCAAAAAGAAGTAAAAATCACTTATCTGCAGATATATCCTTTGTCATCGTCGCGTTTCGAGCCACGGGTTGGGCGCCATTTGTGCCGGTCGGCTAGCTTTGGGGCAGAGAGCAGGGGGCGTAAGGAAAAGACGTAGATCATTCCATGAAAACAGACCACTTGAGACAACAACACATTTTACTAACGACAACAACGGTTACAACACACAAGTTACAATTAGAATGAATAATCACTATCTCAGAACATACGGTAGCTGCTACGCGCGAATACGCGAGCGAAGAGAGAGATGAACGAACGTTCTCTCCCCGGCAGGGGGAGCGTCGCATGAAATAAAGATGACATAGGAGGCGCGCTACATTTTTTATTTAATATTTGTGATAAAGAATAACATATAAATGCAAAATAATAAGAAATTAATGTCTAAAAGTGAATATTTTTCGTATTTCTTTTATGTTCGTATGAGCAAATAATAATACAAACAAATAATAAAATTACAAATAATACTACAAGCAATACTACAGAGTTACAAATAATAATACAGTTTACTTTCGGGCTAATCAAAGTGCTGCCATCTTTCATTTATGAAATGAATTAAAATATATTTATTGACGTAAATCAGACAAAAGCAAACTTTACGAACTAAAAATGAAAATTTAAGTGTTTTTGAATGTCTAGAATCAGAATTTAAGCATGAGAACAGAAACCCCAAAAATAACATTTTTTGTTGACCGGTGTTATTAGACAGTTGATTATAAAACTAACACCCAGATAAAATCAACATAGCGTAATAAATACTTATAGTACCGTAATCTATAAATTTGAACGTAAATCTTCTAAAAAATTCCCAATAAATATAAAACATCCGTTTATCCGTTTATATTGCTTTACATGTATTTTTTTTATTCTTTTAAGAGTAAAATTAAACTTAAGATTATGAGCAGTGTAACTAATAATTCTCGTACACAGGCTGAGTTCACTACAAAACTGTACGTTAAAAACTAAGGCATCTGAAAAAAAAGTGCTGAATTGTAAAATTGCTTCCAATGTACAAGGTTTTTGAGAAGTTCGGATAGTAAAATATAGCAAACTTTGTAAAAAAGTAATTTTGACGTGAGAATGTAATCATAAAGTTATGCTAGGAAATGTTTGATATTGATTATACTTTCTTTAAGTGTTTGATTTTGTTTGGAAAAAAATGTGGGTGGGTTGCTGTTGAAGTCTAATTTCGATTTAATTAAACCACTCAGAATTTTACAAATAATAATAATAAAATTGAAATGAAAATAAGAACTGCAAAACAAACAAAAAGGTTTTACAAAATAAAAAGGCACCTTAAAAATTTAATTAATAAAGAAATAAATAAATAAGAAAAGGATTCTTGTACTAACAACTAAGTAACCTATATTACGTAACTTCAATTAACCATAAGGGAGGCTTAACTATGGATACTTTGCAGGCGATATATAAGTTTAATAAATGCTTTCATTGTAAAAGATTATCGTTGGAGGCAGTTTGATAAAAAGAAAATATAGAGCAGAAGCGGTAAAAATTAAAGTTGATTAATCCTCAGATTAAACAAACAATGTATTCTCAGCAGCTCAAACGCAAAATTTGCTTAACATATATTTTTAACCTTTCTTTGTGAGAACAATTACTTATGTAACTGTTTGCTTTTTCTGTTAATAAATCCTGCGCACCATTAATGCTTACATACCTTAAAATAAAATCTCATTTAAGCTTTTTGTTACATTCTGTGGGAGTTGTTTTTTTTTAATTGTTGATATTTATGAAATGACTTATGCTGCCGACAGCAAAACTCTCATTAAATAACATATAAAATTTACGTTTCTTCCGCCATACTGAAACCTTTGATAACGTTTTATTCTACGAGTTGCTAAGTTATGGATTAATTGTGTGAAAATATGTGCACGCGAGTCAAAGAATGTATATAAAAAAGAAATATTTGTAGTCAACTCTAAATGAAAATGTAAATTATGTATAGAATAACTGTAATATTAACTGATTGTTTTTTCATAATAATGATCCATATTTTTTAAATCTAGTGTAATTTAGCTGTCTCTTTGAGAATGATAATTCAAAATCATCTCCGTCAACTTTTATCGAAACTTTGTGAGATCTACTTATAACACTCCAATGAAAAAAGAAATTTGTTTAGAGTTTATGTAAATATTAAAAATTACAACAAATTTCTGTATATTTTTTGATGAGCTATAGACTTTTCATACATTGGGATACACGTAAAACCCTATTCTTTCTTAAAATTAAAGCTAACTAGGTTACGGAAAAAACACTCAAAATACTGGTGTTAAACAATAAAGTAAATAAATAAAACAATAAAGTAAATAAAACTTTGTAAAAAACAATAAAGTAAATAAACAATAAAGTAAATAAACAATAAAGTAACAATAAAGTAAAACAATAAAGTAAATAAAACTTTGTAAAAAACACACATAAGATATTATAGATAAGAAGATACGCACGTTTCGACCAAAAATTGTTTTGGCCTTCATCAGTCCAAGCCCTTCGTCGCAAGCAACACAGGGAACTGAAAAGAGATAAACAAGCAAGATGTTGCCGCAAAGAGCAAAGAAAAGTCCAACAAAACCACGGAGAGGAGAAAAAAAAAAGTGTTACATTTGATCTAATACATACTTAATGATCGCTCGTGCAATAAAATTAAAGATTTTCTTAACTAGCTCAAGTCTCTCTATATTTGCATCATAGGTTTGCATTTGAATTTTACCTGGTTTTATTATATTTCTGAATTTAAATATTTTTTTTAAATATTTCTATATTTTTAAGAGTGAATGAGTGCAGTTTTGGCGAAAAGTATATCTAACGTTTATTGAACATTCTGATTTGTCAAAGACGGTTCAATTTACAAATCGCTTGTGATACTTTAGAAATAAGATTACGAGAATAAAATTTAAAACTATAATTATGATATCGAAATTACTTGCAATAATTTTATTTTTAAAATACTAAAATAACTAACATTTTGAAACCTATTTTTAAAAAATTACTGTTTTAGTGTTATTTAAAAATGCATAGTTTTTTAGTATACGTCTTCTAATAAGAGATTTCAACTCTTTAACTCTTAAAATTAAGCCAAAAACGTTTGACCCCGTAATAGCCCAATCTCCTAACAGAACCCCCCCCCCTCTTGTTTCACTACAAGGAGGGGGAAATATCACGTCTTTATTAATCTGACTGATTCTACCATTTTCTTTTCCATTTGAAATATGCCCCTTTTGATTTGGATGATAATACTATCAATCTATTTTCATTACAAGTTTGGCAATGTGCAGAAACTTTTGAAGCAAAAGAATTTTTTCAAATTTAAATAAACATATTCCTATAGTTCCCTTGATCTAGGGAAGTTTATTTTTCAGAAACGCGAAATTAGTCTCATTCGATTGTTCAAATTTTTAATGCATATTGTATATATTCAAGATTTTTAAAAGAATTTAGCATTCTTTACTTACTCTCAATGCAAAATAATACTTTCAATATTCAAAATATATATTTTTGCATCACAAAACAACGCATAAGTCAAAAAAAAATATTGTGAAAAATTAACAAACATTTTATTAATTTAAACATGCATACTTCAAGTCTTAAACTTACTCCAAAGGAACCGACAATTATTTCTCCTCCTGCATCAATAAAATTTCTTTCAAAATGTTAATGAATAAAAAAAAACATTTTGAATTATTCGTTGCAAAAGAAATAAAATTTCAGGGTTTGATAGAAGAAATAAAAAACTGAAAATTGTTTAGCTGCCGGCAACAGACAAAGTTTGTTCACAAAGCTCTTTCTAATAGTTTAGCAAAGTTGAAAGACTTATATCTAAGTACATATTTTTCATTTTTCTAAAACAGATAGAACTTTTCAAAGCATTAATTTGCAGAAAGTTATATGTTTTCTTATGTACTAAAAATAATCTCAGATACTCATAAACAAGTGTAAAATATTTTTTAAAAATATAAAAATGTGTGCTGTATATCCACATTTCGGATTTTATTTATATTGTTTAAATAAAATTTCCTAATTCTTCTACTTACTACTGTTGCGTTTTTATGTGATAAAAAGAATATCACTTACTCATAAACACGTGTAAAATATTCGAAAATATCGAAATATGTGCTATATTCTCATTTTGGATTTTAATTACATTATTTAAATGAAATTTCCTTATTCTTCTATTTAATACTCAGCTCACTTGTAAAAGTAGAATAAACTGTGCAACTTTAATCATTTCATACTGCCTTATTACTTCAAATGCCTGATTGTTAAACCTGTAAAACTTGTACAATTCATTCCCTATTTCTTTTACAGATAAATCTTCTCAACGTTTGTTTCATAGTTCGGATTACGAAGATAATGTGAGGATGCAATTTCTAAGAAAAATTATCTTTTTCCCAACATAATGATGAAAGAAAAAGAAATGAATGAAGTAGAAATTATATTACAGTTGTAACAGAATCTAGCTGTAGTCCCAGTTGCTTGCTGGTATTCTTACACTTGATTTCTTTTAGCCGGTTCTATAAGATTGAAATCGAATAAACTGTTCCTTCATCAATACAGCCGGTAAAATTGTAATTGAGGCTTTATAAAGAGATTTTATAATTGAACACTCTGAACTGATACTACTATTTTCACATACTATACCTCTGAACAATAAGTATGTTGCTCCATTAGAATGGCATTGTTAGTTATAAAGATACACTACGCCTGTAAGCTTCAGATGTGAGAGGTTTTGGCGTAACTTGGGGATCAAAATGGCATGCACATCTGAATGCTTACATAACTTATTTGACTGGACTGGCACTCTGCTAAAAATCTATCTACGATGTATATGCCTAAATAGTTTCAGTGAAAAGTGGCTCAGTTAAAGGTGGTCTTTCAAATTTAGTTGAGATGAGCGGTTTGATATTTTTCTTCAGATTTTGCATGAATAGAGGGACAGGCTTCCTAAAGGAGACTTCACGAAATCATCTCACCTGTCAGGCCTATTTAATATGTGATTGGTCCGATTGGTGATTTTTTTCGACAAATCATAACTGCGCCAAATGATCTATCTCAATATACCTCTTCTATGTTCTCAATGTTCTAAGAAAATCGATCGATTTGTATTGGAACTTAACTGTAAATAGAAAACACCGATTTTAATGCAGAGAAAACAAGCATGTTACCTTTATGAAAATCCAGTTGGTATTTTATTCTCTCTCACACAGCATCAAGAGTTTCTTCTTGAAATGTACTGACTGCTCTATATGCAGGATGCAGTCAATACGTTTCAAGTACAGGAATTTTTTTCTCCAATGGCCGGGCTCTTCCTTGAAGGCTTTGGCCCCAAGAGGCCGGAATTGTTGGTCTCTTTATTATGGGGCACCTAGTAGGTGGACCAACGTCGCCCCCTAGGAAGGGACGAACATGGCAACCACGTCCAGTCGGGGATCGAGCCCGGCCGCCGGGAGTTGAACCCGAAACCGGAGTACGGTGCTTTACCCACCATACAACTCGATCGGCCTCAAGTATAGGAGTACAGAAGTATAGATGATAGACCGATTTCCAAAAATCATATTTTCGAAACTACTGCACATATTACAATAAGTGATGCATGAATGTAAAGAGAAATATACCAAGTATTTTTCCCCACCAATCATAACAGACGGCAGCCCATTCAAGATCCTATGATTGAATTCCAAACAGGGAGACAATGACAGAGAAGAGTTCTTGCATATTAGAATACCCACGTGTTTTCTTTTTTTGTTTGTTTGTTTTATGGTTTTTCGGTGCAACGTGCATTTAGAAATCGCTACGGAAGAGAAGCATTAACCAACAAGAGCATTCTGCGATAGTATCATCAACTTAAGTAAACATATTTACCCTTAATCACGTGGCCATCAAGATCCCAAGACCTAACACCATGTGATGTCTTTTGCGGGATTACGTTAAAGAAGCTGTTTATGTACCACCTATTCGAAAAACACTTTCAAAACTTAAAGAACGCATTTGTGCAGTATTACGAACTGTTGATAGAGTGATGCTACAAAATGTATGAAACGAACTGGATTACAGATTGGACGAAACGAACTGGATTACGGATTGGAGAAAACAGCTTTGTGATTTCCTCTTAAACTTAGCGATATTTCTCTTTACATTCATGTATCACTTATTGTAATGGGCGCAGTAGTTTCAATTTTTAAAACCGGGTCCATCATTCGTTCTCACCCTGTATTATATATCAATTGTCCCGAAACTTTGTGTTCAAAATTGAGATAAGATAGAGAGCATCGTTAGTAAAATAATTAGGCAGGAAACTATGAACAGAAAGCGGTAGGTGACACTGTAAACGATCTCTCAAGGTTGGCACATGTAGCTTCGTTGATGGCATAGCTGACAACTTTAAGCTTATTTCGGAAGATTAACTATATGATATTTATATATATATATATATATATATATATATATATATATATATTAATTATAAATTTTTAATATATATGTATATATATAAATTAAAAATTCTAAATGGTGTAATTTTGTACTTATAAATAAAAAAGGCATTAACTTGAAAGTTACTAAAAGTGAAATTTCATTTCTAAGCAGATCTCTCTATATAATAATATATAATAATACATTCAGTAATGCCAATCAATAAAAGAAGAGCATCACATACATTTTGAATCATTGAAATTATTCTAATATATTTTTTTTACTAGTTCCCCTATAGTAATAAGAGAATAAGCCTTTTTTTTTAAATAATCAAAAACTTTAAAAGGAAATCTGTCACTCGCAAAAATATAATATTCTTTCCTTTTTCCACATTATTTTAAAAGAAACTTTTATTATATATATACTATTACTTATGCAGACTACCTATAAAGTTAAAATATTGTACATTCCATCACAATTAATTAGGTTATGTGTAAGTTTTACACCATCAATAGTTACCTAATTTTAAATATTTTCACTGTTTGATATACGAAAGTCTGTGACCAAACACAACTTCTTAAGTAAACGCTAAATACAAATTTCTCAAAATACGTGAAATTGAAACAAAAGAAGAGGTGTTAAGTTCTATTGGATGGACTTCCCACTAATACACCCGGACAAGTGAATAATTCTATCTAATATTACAATTGCGAAAGTGAGTTTGTTTGTTTGTTTGTTTGTTTATGACGCTTTCACTCCTAAACCGCTGAATCGATTAGGATGAATTTTGGTTTAGATATAGATGGGACCCTGGAGAAGGTTATAGGCTACTTATAATTTTAGATTTTTAATTATTAATTAAAAACCATTTTTACGTTGCCATGCTTGGCGAGTTTCGACCGTATCAAATGATTCATGTTTTGAGCTAACAGGAATGCTATTACTTCAATAAAGAAGCGCTTGCATCTGAAAAACATTAAATACCACGGAAATAATACCAGTTTTATGCCAAATCTTATAAATAAAAATGAAATTCTGTTTGTTTGTGGATTTGATTAGTATACAAATCCACAAAAATGGACCTATCGGCCTGAAATTTTGCACAGATATGTAAAATAATATAGAATAAATGATAATCCAATTTAAAACTTTGAAAGTCCACCCGTTCCCGTAATTTAAGAGAATTTTTATGTTCTCCACACAGAAAGCTTTCCGTAATTGTAACCCCTGTAGTGAAAAAAGTATGAAATAAGCATCGTGGTTGCCATGTGTGGCGATTTTGCCGAATAAAATGTTTTAAATTCTCAAAGTGAAAATAAAAGAATAATAATGTTTTTTTTTTGTTATTTTATATTCGTAAGGTAATTTTTTTTAATTATAATATCGAGTGCATGGGAAATCAGAGCAGGAGTGAAATGTTTTATTCGCAAAACAATAAGAATTGAAGATTTTGGAGGCTAATATGTAAAATTTTTTAGTTTGGCGAAAAATAAAATGGCTGAAATGCCGATTTTGAGGAAGTGAGTTCTATTGATTTGCACAGTTTTCGGCTTGGCGCAATTTACTGAGAGCTTAAGGAAATAGATTTTTGAAAACAAGTGCATAGGTTTTATTAGAATAAAGCGTTAAATTTTAATAATCCGTGCAGAAATAGTGCAGTTATTAAGGGATTTCAAGTGATTTATCTTCAGAATTCTCGCCAATTGAGTATATTGATTTAAGTTGGGGGAATTCCGCCAAATTTCAGAAAATTGAAATCTTTTTTGAAAAATGAAAAGCATTCAGTACATCGGAGTAACGATGAATAAAGCACGTTATAGTTGATAATTTTTAAAATGCGGCTGTATTAAGGGATTCCACTTTTCAAATAAATGCCTGCTTTACTTTTTTTCGGTCGAACCATTTCCCATTTTGATTGCTGCTAAGTCAATGCTTCGAATGATTCCCTGAAAAAACGTTTGCAAAATGGCGTATGTAGGCATTTAGGCGAGGCTTAGATTTGAAACTGGATTTTATTTGAGACTGATATATATAATAACACTGGTTTTAGATAAAAATGAATGTTGGTATGTGTGTATGAGGATGAAAACTCCACCACCGTCTGACCGATCACCATGAAATTTGGTTCACCTAAGTCTTTTATCATATGGAGAAGGTTTTTATGCTATCCGTTTTCCTCTAACTGGTCACTAGGCGGCGCAGCAGAACGTCGAATTCTATTCCGTTTAGCCGTTTCCTATGTGAATATCGTCCAACAGATTTCGATGAAATTTGGTACACGCGGATATTAGAACACGGAGAATATTTTTCACTATCCATTTTGCTGTAACTTGCCGCTAAATGGCGCTGCGCAACGTATCAACTTCTATACCGTTCGACCGATCGGCATACAATTTTTTATACTTACACATTTGAGCGAGAAGAATATATTCTGTGTTCCTTTTCATTTGACTCACCACTAGATGATACTGCAATGCATTACTATTTTAACTCGCCACTAGATGGCGCTGCAGCAGACCAAATTCTTGACCATTGGTCGCTATGAAAATCAGTATACATAGCTATTTGAACAATGAGAATATTTTGGCGTTATCCATTTTGCTATAACTCGCCACTTGACGGCGCTGTAACAAATCATTCCTTTAATTATCCACTAGATGGCGCTGCAGAGTATCACTTCTTTACTGTGCAACCGAACGATATGAAAATAGGTATACATAGATAGTTGAACACGGGGAAGAGTTTGGCGCTATCCATATTCCTATAACTTGCCCCTAGATGTCGCGTCAACACATGAACTTCAAGACTATACAGCCGATCGTCATGAAAATTCGTATACATCGATATCTGAATGCGAAGAATATTTTCGCCTTTTCCATTTTGCTACAACTCGCCACTAGATTACCCTACGCCGCATCGCCTTTTGCCCCGTACAAACGATTGCATATAAATTCAATGTGCATGATTATTTAACATAATATAACGCGATATCCATTTTGCTATATCTCTTTATTACAATCAATAGTAATCACAACAAATCGTAATATCAAAAAGTCCCTTCATTCCCGTTCGAAGAACGGGTACTTCAGCTAGTAATAATATATATTATCTTTTTAGATCGAAATTATAACAATAATTATTCGATTTTTAAAATTTAGATTTTTTAGTTGCTCTTAATTAACGTAATTCCAGATAAAAGAAATCAACTAAAAAAATTTTTAAAGGTCAAAATAAATACTAATTTAATAAACTTGTTATCTTTAAAAAATTCCACTTGAAAGATTATATTGAAAATTATGATAAATAAATTGTTATTATTTATTCTCATTTTCAGTACAATGATTTATGGTACAAACTTTGAGGTTCCTAATTGATTAACAAGAAATCAAGAAAAAAGTTAGTCTGTAACATTTTTTAAAAATGCTGTATAATTTTAAAGGGACAAAAGTGGCAAATGTTTTTGTGCTTGAAACATAAGCGAAACATATTTTTAGTTTTACATGCACCCATTTTTACTGTCTAACCATGAATAGTTCAATAAAGAGGCTGAATTCCTTTGAATTTTAAACTAAGCCCCAAGACGGCGGGCCGACTTAGAAGAAATACTTCAATCTCGTTGCTTATAAGAAAGACAACTAACACCATTTTTCTTGAACAAGAGACGTTAATTCCATCCTTCGAGACGAGAAATCTATTTACTACTTTTATGAGAGTGGAGGGAGCATTCCTCTGGAGAAATCAAAAGTCAGGATTAGAGAAAAATCCCATTCAACGCAGCATAAAACGGGATATTTAAAACCTGACACGGATTTAAATGAACGGTTGTTTTCATCCCCTTCCAGAGAGCGATAACGTTTATTCCAAATTCTAACAGACTGATAACAGAGAGTGAAGTATATTTTTTCGGGAGAGTTATCAACATATAAAGAATCAAACGTACATTTATTCTGTTTCTAAATGCAGCCTAAGAGTGAAAGTGGGTCTGCTTTCATGCGCCGTTTAAAAAATATTTCTGTAAATTAACATATTTGTGCTCACAAATTTTTGCGACTTTCTTCCATTTTTGCTAATACCAGCAATAATAGATAAATTTCCAACATCAATTTCTTGAACAAGGGATGATTTTTTTTTCAAGTCATTATGTATAAAAATTGAAACTTCAGCATCGTACTTGGTCATGTTGAAATATTCTGTGGAGTTGAGTTTCAATACTCATGAATAAAGGCTAGGAAAAATTAAAAAAAGCTTTTCGACTGATAGCGAAAATGCCGTCCCATAAGAGGGACCCTATGCATAAATGGGTTAACGGAAAAAGGACGGCAGCAAAGTTTCCAAGAAACGACCAGTCTCTGTTACCTTTCAGTTTTCGGAGAACTTGGAAGGTGATCTTCTGTTATACTAAAATCATAGACTTTCCGTTTTTATTAAAAAAGGCTTTTACGAAAAATGAACTTACTTTGAACAATTTCATAACATATTTCTTTCCCATCTCTGAAATCGCAAACTCCACCCATTTATAAAATGCAAAAAAAACACAAGAAAATGGACAACTTTAGAAATCTCTGAAATTTAAAACAGCCTCCTTTTTTAACAGAAAAATATCTATTCATTGATTGACATTTCCCTGAAAAACAAGATTAAAATATCCTGAATGTTAACTGTTCTGGATATATAAAATTTTGATTTTCGTCAGCACACCCCCTTAGACGTGTTTCATTCGATTAAATTCATATCCTCGAATAATTATTGCATATTTTTAATATTTAAATATCTGAAATGCATGCAGGTTATATGACATTGTTTGACTGTAACTCAAAAACAGTCTTTAAAATTAAAAATACAGCTGAAAAAAATAAGTTATAATGTAAATTTCTAAACTGAATGATAGGGCTCATTTTTTAAATGGATAACATTTGACGAAACTTCAAAACACCTAAAAAGATTGCTTAAGGTGTCTGTCTACGTTCGGGATAATCTTTTAAGTTACAATTATGATTTTTTAAAATAATCTTTAGGTAAAATGTAGAATGATAAAGGAATATTATCCAGAAAATTATTTATAATTTTCTACATTGTGAGAAATTGAGGTTTTTGTTATAAATTTTCACTAAAACTTATTGAAACGGCTAACACTGTACACACACACACGACTGTATTGAATAAATTCCTATTCTTTTTAACAGTGAGGTTATATATTATGAATTATGATATTTGAAATAAAGATCAAACTAAGAGAAATTTTAACAGGAAATATAATATGCACTACTATGCATATTTTTCCGAATTAACGGCATGTTATCAACTAGAAACCTTAAAATAGGAGCAAATAGTTGTGCGAGAATAAATATTTCAGGTCATTTCATAGCCAATAATATTTTAAATACATACTAAAATTTTCGATGAAAAATCTTTTATATTGTAGAAGTTATGGTGAATGATGTGGAGAAGTTATGGTGAATTATGGTAGAAGTTAATAGTGAAAGAATTTATGCTAAAATCAAAATACAGAGAAAAATGCATTTAAAGTTCTTAGTTGATGTTAGTTCACAGCTGATGATTTCTTTCTAAATGGCTATAACTTCCTTTACAAACGTCATAGGATAAAATAGATAGCTTTTACAAACTGAAATGTATAGCGCACAAGATTTGCGATTAATTTTCTTATTAATTGTTTTGGCTAAAATTCGATGTTTTCAGGGTAGGCGGATACCTTAAACGTTTTCAATAAATTTATGTACCAAGTATTTCATGAAATGTGTTTAGCATAGTATATTTCACGGGAAAATAATGTATTGATTTTATACCTGGCATCAAATACCTTTCACAAGAAATATAATGACCAGCTGGTAATAACTCGCAAATTTTATACAAAAATTTGATATTTGAAAACAGATTTCATGATTTTTGTACTGGTAGAATATACAATAAAGTTACAATTTACCAAATCAACTGTTCCCTTCATTCAAATTTTCCGAAATTCGTTTACAAATTGTACTGTTTCATGAAATTTTTTAATTCATTTTTAATCTTTGTCCATTCTGTTCTTTCAAAAAGTTTCACATTGCATTCACCAATTCTTTTGGTTTACACTTATTAGCAAAGATTAGCAAAATTACACACGTTAGACAGAGAATTAGGGAACTTTTATGGTTTCTAAGCAACTGAAATGTGACCTTCTTTCTTATCATAAATGCAAAAATATTCGAAATGACTCTTATGGTACATAATTCAGCAAACCATAAATAGTTATCGAATTACCATAAACCATTATTATAGCTATACTATTAATAGTTACGAAAATAAATGAAAACGTCCTCTTCTTAAAACACAAGATGGATCTACTTTTAAAAAAGTACTTCAATTCCGTTCTTTTTAAGAAAGACAAATAACACCATTTATCTTGGACCGGAGACGTTAATACCGTCCTTCGAGGCAAGAAATCTATTTACTCCCTTTATGAAAGCAGAGAACATTTCTCGGGAGAAATCAAAAGTCCGGATTAGAGGAAAGTTCCATTCAAAGCAGCATAAAACGGATGTTTAAAACCTGACACGGATTGAAACGAACAGTTATTTTCATCTCCGTACAACTGGAGATAACGTTTCATTCAAAAATCGCAATCTACCGATAACAAAAGGAAGTATTTTTTGAGTGTTATTAAGATAGAGGGAGTGAGCATACGTCTTAAATTATTCTGCTACTAAAGGTAATGTAACACTGAAACCGGGTAACTCGCATGGGGCGTGATGTAAATCTTACTTTCATCAAAGCAATCCTTTACAACAACAAAAAAAAACTAATTTCCTTACGAAATATATACTTAAATGTTCCAGGTACTGAAATGCGTGAAGCGCTTTGTTACACAGTCTTAATGCAATAAAACTGCATGGTTTCGAATTTCAAAGAATTCAATGAAAGTAGGGTAAAAATAAATCGCTGAGCATGAGATAAAAAGGAGCTATAAGAATTGCAATATATATTTCAAGAAAGAATCAAAGATTCAGTTTACTTTCCGAATAAATTAAATTTTGCATAGGAGAATCCCAGATAGAAAGAGTTTGCACAAAAAGTATTAAAAAAAGAAACTGTACAAAATCCAATCGTATTTGGCACCTCTGCCTGTGCATAAAAAGTGCAAACTAAATTATGCATAAAAAGTGAAAACGAAACTGTGTACAAAAAGTACACTAATTGATAAGTATCTGGGGATCTAGACGGAAAAATATAGATGACGTGGTCGGTTGATTTTAACGAACGACGTCAGAGCTACACAGTCTTTTGACTTTTTCGTCCTTTCTTTCAATTTTAGTGCTGTCATCTATTATCATACATAAGAACTTACTGCATTTTTCAAGCTTCCGAGACTTGGGATCGATCTGGGGAACCTAGGTGTGGTAGGCGAGCATTCTAACCACTAGACGGGTCTGACTAGGAATGGTGTGTCTTAAGTTTGAGGTGATTGTGGTATCAAGTTCGGAATTGGAATAATTATGTATCTAAATAAATAAAACTAGACTTTGTCTGTACACTTCTCAATATAAAAAATAAAATTCCGATTTCTATGCGTTTTAAGCATTTGGGACCCAGTACGACCGTCAAAAAAATGTTTGTCCGTCTGTCGTTCTGTCATTCTGCCCGTGACCCTTTTTTTATTCGCACATCACGTAAAACTGACTCAAGCTAAAGAAATGAAATTTGGTAACATGTGATAAGTGATCACTCAACTTGAGCTATAAGCGTCGGATTTTTAAAAAAATTATTAGATTTTCATATTTTTTTCTGAAAATCGTTTCAAACTGGGTAAATTTTTGTTTGCGTTTCGCATACGACTTAAATGAATAAAGCAAAATTTAGTGACACGATAGGTGGTCATACAACTTAAACTATGCCCCAAGATTTCTTATAATTTGGATTAGATTTTGAGATTTTGCGAAAATTGTTTCAAACTACTTAAATCCCAGCTAGAAAATGTTTGCACTTTTTGTGAAAAAAATGTATATATAAAGTGAATAATTTGAAAAGTATACTCTTTTTTTGCACAGTTTTTGACAATATAGAATATGCACTTTTTAGTATGCATAAAAACTGCATATAATTTGCACAAAAAGTATATACTTTTAATATAATCAAAAATATCTATTTTTTATGCACGAATTGTGCACAATCTATCCCTTTTTTTAAATAAGTGCAGACTTTTTCCAGCTGGTAAAGTATATTGCAAAGTATCTTAATATTGTATTGGCACATTTCAAGTTATAGTAAGGTTTACCAAATGTATTTTAATGTACTGTCACAAAGAAAGATAGCAAGTTAATTTTATCCCGAAGAACGCAGAACACGATGGCTACATTGAGAATAACAGTGTCGAATATAATTTCATATATAAACAACTAGTCCGACTTATTTTCCCTAATATCAAGCATATCAAATTCCACGTAGGTACTTATAGGAATGAAGCTCCTGATCTACTTTCTAGGAAGGTTAGTGAACTTCTCATTACCCTTACTCCAAACTACAAATTTCTGAGGTCCACTCCCATGTTTCTAACCAATGTTGATAAATCTTGGAAGATCCCTCCAGTTCATGCATGGTACTCTGCTAAATGCCCTGGATTATACCTTTGCATAATCCATGTCTGCTATAAAAATGTGTCTATGAAGGTCAAGTGAACGACACTGTAGCCGCTGTGCGGAGTATACAGAATCACAAGTTTTGTGTTAAATCTAATTAATTTCTATAGGTCTTCGAATAAATGTTGTATATTTTAGTAACTTTTAAAACACTTTCCGAGAAAGTTTAAAGGCTTTATCATTTTGGCTCGCTTGTGTTCCCATTTGGCCATATTGCAAATATGAATCCATAACTATCTCATGTGCAATTTTAATACATTATTACATATTATAAGCAGTTGTTATTGAAGGTGTATTTTAGTACTGTTCATCCATTTGAAAAAAACAACAAAATTAATGCATTGAAATTTATTTTTAAACTATGCTCCCATTAAGAAATAGTGCAGTAGAACAACGCATAGATTAACATCTCAGAAGACCTGTGATTAAGAACCAGTAACTTACAGCTTTAGTATACTTGATCTATTAAACCTCGAAAGGTTGCAAGGACACCATTCTAGCAATTTTCCTTGTTGCATCGTCGCTTCTTGTCATAGATTTTGGATGTATCGCTGTGGACCTCAGAGATTACGCCCCAGGCTTGGTTAAACGGAGACGATTTAAAGATACATCACCAAAATCAACAATAGACGTGGAAGGAGTACCGCTGCGTTTCGTCTTTAAAATGATGGGAGAAAAGTTTTCTAAAAGTTTCGTAAAAATTGTACTACAATATTTTATAGTCGATGCCTTCGGTATTATTTACTTTCTTGTTACTGTCTGTTTAGCAATTTCTTCTACTTCAATATGCATTTGCATTAAAAATAATATTAGAATTAAGTACACATACGTCAGCTTTAAAGCTGATAGTACCAAAACTATTTGAATTTATTTCAAGACTTCAAGCATTCTGAATATTTTTCGAAGAAAATTGGTTTCTTGCTACGTGAAACATCGAACACATTGTTTAAAACTTCCACAATAAGTCAAATGCAAAAGTATTAAGTTACAGTCTTGAGCTAGATTTAGAAACACAATCATTTTAAATTTACGTTTCACGACTTTTGCCTAAGTAACAGAAAATATACCTTTCTCTTATAAGTCGATTGGAATTTCCAATAAAGCATTATGTCTGTTAGAAAAGACGCTTTTGGCTCAATCCAGTTCGAGTTTTAAAGATCTGATTTATACAGATTTGAATAAATTTTTCTCTGATGCGAGCGAATTTCTGATTTCTCTTGAGGACTGATCTGAGCTCTCATAAACGGAGTAAATACATTCCTTGTCTGGAAGGATGATATTACCGCCTTCAGTTGAAGAAATATAGTGTTGATTGTCTTTCTCACAACGAGCAGACGCAAAGAATGTCTTTTAAACTTGATTGCAGGGTCTTTATATGCAAAACGACAAGGATTTCGCTTTTTTGCTTAATTATTAATGGTTAAAATATAAATTTTTCTTTGCATGATCGTGCTCGAAACAGATGTATGTTATTTAAATTTCTGAACTCAAAATTTTAACTGTGCCGGTCGGCTAGCTTTGGGGCAGAGAGCAGGGGCGTAAGGGAAAAAGACGTAGATCATTCCATGAAAACAGACCACTTGAGAACACAACACATTTTACTAAAGAGAACTACGGTTACAACACACAAGTTACATTTAGAATGAATAATCACTATCTCAGAACATACGGTAGATGCTACGCGCGAATACGCGAGCGAAGAGAAGGGATGAACGAACGTTCTCTCGCCGGCAGGGGGAGCGTCGCATGAAAGAAAGATGATATAGGAGGCGCGCTACAAACTCCCCCTCTGGTCCCGCCGACGTCCCGGCAAGGAGACCAGGATAAAAAAAAATAGACAAAATGTGCTTACAAGTGACACTAATAATTTTTTTTCTATAACAGACAGTCCTTAAGAAAGTTCGTTAAGGCTGACGAAAACAGTCATAAACAGTCACTGATTCGTAGGTTTGTGTTTATTGTTTGACCTTGGGCGGTCGTCCTCTTCTTCGCATGGGGTTTGTGTTCCCAGAGGTGTGATGACCTCCGATGGTCTGCTTGTTCGTTTGAGGTGAAAATTCTGTCTGTGGTGCTACCTTGGGAGGCCGACCTCTTTTGCGAAGTGGATTGATCGGGGAGGTGTCCACTCCACGATAAGGGGATAATGCCGACGTGTGGTACGTAGCTATGGGCACTGTTGGCTTGTCTAGATTGGCTATGACATAAGCGGTGGGAGACTTCTGTGTAAGTACCAAATATGGTCCATCCCGTTTGGGCATGAACTTTGCAGTCTTGGCATGGCTTGCTTTACTAAGCGGGTGCTTTGTAACCCATACTTTGTCACCAGGTACAAAGTAATATTGCCGCCTATTTTTGTCATAGTAGGATTTACGTTGATCCTGTTTTATTTCCACTCTCTGTCTAATGTCCTGTGTAATTTTGGCAAATCTCTTGAGATACTGGGTAATCTCTGGTACGAAGTTGTCGTTCTGTACCACAGCCGTGAAATCTTGCACTACATCATCGACTGTTCTCAGTTCACGGCCGAACGTGAGAAAAGCAGGGGTATGGCCAGTAGTGTCGCATACCGCCGTATTCATTGCAAATCTGATGACTGGTATTTTCGATTCCCAGTTATCATGTTCGTCTCCAACCAATATGGCAAGTCTTGGTTTTAAATCTCTGTTTTTGCGTTCAACAGGGTTGGCTTGGGGAAAATATACCGGTGTAAGATTTTGATCAATCTTCAAGGTAAAACATATCTGCTGTAACACTGCACTAACAAACTGTGGGCCATTATCACTGAGAATTCGTCGTGGAATTCCATGCCGCATAAAAACTTCTTCTATGAGAGTTGTAGCACATTCTCGAGCTGTAGCTTGTTCAAGAGGAAAAAGCTCTATCCACTTGGTTGCACAATCTTCTATTACAAAAATCCACTGTTTGCCGCTAGCTGTCTTGGGCAAAGGGCCAAACAAATCAATTGAAAGTATCTCAAAACGTTGTGAGAAGACGGGTGTTCTAAGTAGACCTGATGGTTTCTGGTTACTTGCCTTGTAGCGACTGCATTCAGCACACTTTTTCACGTAATCCGATATAAACTTCTTCATTCCATTCCAATAGTATCTTTTGGCGATACGTTGATACGTACCCTCTTCGCCATAATGACCGGCCATGGGGTCATCGTGATGTTTCTTAAGGATTGCTTCTCGTTCTGATGACGGTATGACTAACTGCGCTTCTTCTGAGTCTGCATCCGGGATATAGCGATACAGAACCCCCTGGTTCATAAGAAAACCTCTCTCAGTCCAATTTGCATATGCTTCTGTTTTTTGGACATCTTCAAACGCTTCAATTATCTTCCTTAGTGATTCATCTGCAAGTTGAGCTTCTCGCATATCTTTAACATTTCTTGCTGGCATATCAGCGATGACGATACTATCAATTTCACAAACAGTCTCTTGTTCTGGACATACTGGTCGAGAAAGCATGTCAGCTATTACGTTAGATTTTCCTGGGATATAACAGACTTCTACGTTAAAAGATTGCACTTCCAGTGCCCATCTGGCGAGGCGACCGGTTGGTGATTTGAGGGTAAGAAGCCATTTCAATGGTTGGTGGTCGGATGCCACAGTAACAAGTGTACCCTCGATGTATCCGCGAAACTTCTTTAACGCCCACACAACGGCCAATGCTTCCCGTTCCGTTGTAGAGTAGTTTTTCTCTGCTTGGGTAAGCAGTCTGCTGGCATACTCAATTGGATGTTCTTCAGATCCTTCGCCTTGAAGTAATACGGCTCCGAGCGCGTAATTACTTGCATCGGTACGTATTATATATGGTTTGGTACCATCCGCTTGCTTCAGAATCGGTGGGGAAATGAGGCATTGTTTTAGAGTTTCGAATGCTTTCTGCTGCGAAAAACTCCATTGCCATGATGTGTTCTTTTTTGTTAAATTGCTTAAAGGCCTTGAGATTTCTGCAAAATCTTTTATATAACGTCTGTACCATGAGCATGTTTGTAGGAAAGATTTAACTTCTTTTACGTTTATGGGTGGTGGTATATTCTGGATGGCTGATGTCTTCTCAGGATCTACCTCGATTCCGTTCTCCGTAATCCAAAATCCTAGGTATTTTACTCTAGACACAGCAAAATGACATTTTTCTCTATTTGCACGAAGTTTAAATAAGAGTAATCTTTGGAAAACACTTTTTAGATCTGATATATGTTTTTCAAAAGTTTCTGATAAGACGATTATGTCGTCTAAATACGTAAGAGTTAGGATGTCGCCGAGGCCATTCCTGAAACGATCCATAAGGCGTTGAAATGTAGCTGGTGCCGTTTTGAGACCCATTGGCATTCTCAGAAATTTAAAGGTTCCAAAAGGACACACGAAGGCTGTTTTGTCCTGGTCATCCGGATGGACTTGAACTTGGTGGTAACCTGATTGTAAATCTATTGTTGACATAAATGACGTTTGTTTGGCTTCATGGAGAAGCTCATCCATTCTGGGTAATGGGTAAGAGTCAGCCACTGTAATTTCGTTTAACTTTCTATAGTCTATGCAAAGACGCACTTTACCATTTGGTTTCGGTACGAGAACCACTGGTGAAGCATAAGGAGATTCACACTCCTCGATGATTCCATCTTTCAAAAGCCTGCTTCTTCACCGCTACTGGTGAGTGGTTGCCGGTATCTATTTTGTGCTGGATGAAAGGGGTTGGTTCTCCTCCTGGACTAAAGATACCTGTAAACTCTTCTAACAATTTACATAATTGTAACCTTTCCTCACTAGATAAGTGACTGCCTTCAGTCTCCTTTAAAACACAAGTGTTCAGTTTAGGAGGTTCGATATCTTTATCAGATGACCTAGTGCTACAGTTTTGTAAAGGTGAGTCAAAAGTGTCTTTATGACCAGGTGAGTCAAAAGTGTCTTTATGTGGCTTACAAGGTGGTACAAATACATCTTTTTCAAAATTGAACCTTTTCCTAGGATTACAGTTGAAATACCATTTTTTGTTTTGGGTATCTAAGCTAATACCAGCTTTGGATAAAAAATCAGTACCAAGGAGGGTACGATTATCTTTAGCTGTCGGTAACGCGTATATTGTAGTAGGAATTCTTTTCCCCATTAGTTCAATGTCTACATCGGTGTTATAAACTTCAGAGAACTTCGACATTCCGTCCGCGAGTGTTACATTTAAATTTACTTTATGAAAATTTATCCCTTGTTCTCGGAGGAGATTATACAGGGTTTCACCAGCAACAGTGTGGCTAGCCCCAGTGTCAGCACATGCTAGACCCCACATACCATTTACTTTAATCTTCATTAACATTGCCTGGGGTTCTTGTATCGCACACGTTTGAAATTTCAAGCAGCTAACCTGGGCGGAATCAAATTTAGCGTTCGGCGTACACGTAGGACATTTTGCCTTTACGAAACCCGGTTTCCCACAGCCATAGCAGCTAATAGGTCTTTCATAATTTTTACTAACAGTTCTATTTGTTGAGTATTTATGATTAACACCATTCTTACAATTTTTAAATTCATTACTGAACTTGTACTTAGAATTTTCCTTATGTTGTTCTTGTTTTGTGTTTCTACCTTTTAGGTTTCTAATTTCTTCGTAAGAATCTAGTTTATCAACTTAAGAAACTGGATCGTTCCACTCGCTCCAGTGGTCTAAAAAATGTTCTTTGTAATCAGGGGGACACTTCTTTTTTATTTGATCTGAAATTATTAGATCTTTCAACTGATCAAACGTAGTGACATTCAGCTCATTGAGCCAACCTTCAAAAAAAATTCTTAAGTCATAGAAGTAATCTCTCCACGTAGAGTCTGGACTTTTCCTGTGTTGGACGAAGGATTGTCTAAATTTTTCCGCACTCATCTTGAATCGGCGTAATAAAATCTTTTTTATTTCCGCATACTCCTGTGGGTTATTCTGAGAATCCGATTCTATTGCAATTAACTTTGAAATTTCAATAGGTAAAAGCTCGATCAGGTATACTACCCATTTTGATTCTGGTATTTTTAAAAAAGTCAATTGTTTCTCAAAAAGGTTTAAAAATGTACTAATGTCATCTACCTTTGGGTCAAATTGAGGAATTAATCCCTTAATTTCAAATTTAGATACAACTGAATTACTAGGTGTAAGAACGGTTTCTGTTTCTGTAGCATGGGTTATATTTTTTTTTACTTAAGTTTCTCTAATTCAAACATACGGTCATCATTTTCCTTTTGAATTAATCGCGCTTCATTTTCTTTCCTTTCAGTTATCAAATTATCGAGCAATTCTTTAGTGAATTCTTCATCATACCCTGCACTTTTAAGAATTGCATTCTTTAAATCTATTATTTTGTAATCCTCTTGAATTGAGATGTTAAGCTCACTGGCTAAATTAACTAGATCTTGCTTCTTTCCTTTAGCAAGGTACGCCATAATTCAACTTTTATAATATCTAAATATTCTCTAAATGTATTTATACCAATTTATTCATTTAACCAAAAATAAAATTTTTGAAAACACTTCGGCACATGAATAACAATTCCATTTAAAGTATATTTCAATTACTAGATAAATCTACTCAAATAAGAACCTTGTTTCTCTTTAAGCAATCAGCTTTAAGCTATGAAATGAAGTTTATCTTCTTTTAAACAACAACAGAATAAAATAAAATGAGATCACTGATTCACCTTATACAATGTCTACAGCTCAAGACAAAACAAAACTTTATTAGCGGCAACGGCGTCAAAAGTCAGCACATCTGTCTGCTGAGAACAGAAAGAAGAAATATAAACACTTGTTATTCTCTTAGTTTTCAGTGTGAAAACGAAATTCTGGAGAACAACTTTTTTCAGGATGAAAAAATAGTTTTCCTTTCTTTTCAAAAGTTAGAATTCAGATATGAAAATTATTCAGATTTTCAAGCTTCAGGCACCAAAGGAACTGGCATACGTATATTAAATTTGATCTGGATGATCAAAACAAAGCTAAACAAGTATTTTCTTCGATCCGGATGATCAGAATGAACTGAATTCAGGGTGAATTCTAAACCAAAATTTTTCTTATATTTGCCAGGATGACAAAATTAAGAAAGTTCCTTGAGTGCTTGATCAAAAAGAAGTAAAAATCACTTATCTGCAGATATATCCTTTGTCATCATTCGGGCCCCACGTTGGGCGCCATTTGTGCCGGTCGGCTAGCTTTGGGGCAGAGAGCAGGGGCGTAAGGGAAAAAGACGTAGATCATTCCATGAAAACAGACCACTTGAGACAACAACACATTTTACTAACGAGAACGACGGTTACAACACACAAGTTACATTTAGAATGAATAATCACTATCTCAGAACATACGGTAGATGCTACGCGCGAATACGCGAGCGAAGAGAAGGGATGAACGAACGTTCTCTCGCCGGCGGGGGGAGATGAAAGAAAGATGATATAGGAGGCTCGCTACATAACAGTTATCAGATAAACGAAAGAAAAATCTTCCTTGTTATTGTTGTAAGTCGCACTCTGTCTTTGGTACATAAATTTTGATTCAGTATCAATAACCATTTGAATATCAGTGCAATGCATTGGGAGTTACAAAGAGGTAAAGAGCATGCAGTATTTCGTGAAAATTGAATCTGCAGTTACACACTGTGACAATCTAACAACTTACTACGGAAAACTTTCCTCGTAATGTCATCATTTGGAATTCGTCTATGAAACTTATGAACTGTTTTTAACTGGAACATTACTAGTTGTATTATTGGCGTAATTTTAACGTCTTTTCCTGCATTCTGTCAGAAAATGCTAAAACGGAAAACACTCTGACAATGGAGAGTTTTCGCATAGCGGTTTCACTCACGCTGGTGCTAACGTTAAATGCCATTGGACAGTACAGCGCATGCTCACGAATTAATTCCGAAACCTGATTGGTGAAAGTACTTCGAATAGCGGATAGTGTTAACGTTAACGTAGGAACAAATACTAAGCAACCTCCCCTTTTCCTTGTGTACTGAAAATGCTCTTCTCAGTCAAACGTTTCTTTCAGCGGAGCTAATATTGCTTATTTTTGAAAGACATATCTTGATTCAGTTTTGATTGTCTTTTATTGTAACTGGTCTTGAAACATTTTGCAATTTTTGTTGTTATTGCTCTTTTTTTTAGTGACACGTTTTAATTATGAATTCTTTTCACCGTAAAACCGAGCGATTTCTCTGAAACACTTTTTTACCCATGCAATTTTTCCCAATATATATGTGTATTTTATAGCGAAATAGGTATACTTTAATTTTTAACCAGGCAAAGATCGAATTTTTTTCTAAAATTTAATCTTTCTTGTTCATTTCTTGTCTTAGAGTACCATAAAATAGTTTTTTTGCAGAAATTTTGAATTATGTTATTCAGATACTGCTGGTACCAAATGGTAGCGCTCGGTTTTCCAGGGTTAATGTACTTTACATGATTTTTAGAAATTAACTTCCTATATCGTTCTTATTAGAAAAAATAATTAATCATAAAAATTACCTCGGGCAACTGGTCATTCTCTTTTTCGAAGAAATATGCTTGAAAAAGATTTCAAACTCTGGACACACTAAAAACCTCTAATAACTGCCACAATAGATGCAGAAATAGAGAAGCGCTCATTTGGGCCTATGTCGTACAATTGTTACAATTTTTTTTTATTTAAAACTTTTTTTGCGCAATTTAAAAGACACTTTCCTTTTTTACTCTTGATTTTTATATGTGCCAACCCACCCCTACAAATTTCCAAGTACGCTACGCTTATAGCGGTCATCTCTAACGATTTTTTCTGTTTCCTGAAATATGTTTTAGAATACCTCCAAACTCAGTACATATTGAAAACCTCTATTGATAATCACTGTAGGCGTAGTTCGTGGAAGGGGACACATTTGAGCAGTGGTCTCCCTGCTTTGTTTAGAAATAATTTAATTTTAAAAAAAAAATTTTTTTGGCAGCAGAGCCAGCTGCGTCAGAACACTTCTACAGCACTGTGGCACCAGGTGGACGATTCAATCGACCACCATGTTGCTGGTAGTTAAATGGATCGATAGCAACGTCTGCACTTTCTCAGCGTTAGGCCGTCTATCCATTTGGTCTTCTGCATTGGTGTGACAATGCTTTCGCTACAAAAGGTTAAAATCAACGTGAATTTCTGTAATATGAATTCTCCAAATCGATAATAAATAACGAGGAATGTAAACTGAAATTGATCTGTACAAATAAAAAATAAAAAACAAATTATCGTCATAAAATTACCGCCTCTGGAACTCCCTATAGTTTAAGGTAATTATACTGTCAAACGTGTGTAGCGGGTTATTTGATTTTAAGGTAACTTTTCCAAAGACTTTCCTGAGTAATTAGAGTAGTTGAAATTCCTCAACTAATAAGCCCAAATTAGGTTAATTAATTTCCCTCCATCTAGTGCTTTTGCATAAAACTTCAGTGATTATAAGTAAGGGTGACATTTACTAAATGGTAATTAGGTGGTTTTAATTAAAGTAGCAAACCAGCATTTTTTTCTCTCCTTCTCGAGTGTTTAATCAATTTCTTTTTGCTTGATTCAGAATTGCTGGCACTTAATTTACAGCATTAATATGAATCCCAAATTTCAGGAGGGTCCAGTAATTTAATGTGTGTTATGTTTCATTAGACATAAAAAAAGTTGACGAGTTGTGCTATTGAAATTATTAGTATTATTTTCTAGAAAAGTAATGAAACTTTTTTTTCCTCACTGAACAGTTTAAATCATTAAAATATAAATAATTCTACTAACATTTGCAATGATCTCCACTTTTACAATGATGTTGTTATAACTACTATCGCACAAACTATTAATCGATTTAAATACAACTAAAAATCTAATAATATGTTTGGTAACAATTTCCAATAATATTTTTTTTCTCTAGGGTGTTCTTTTAAGAGGTTGCGCAACTTTTCAAACAGCTTCTTAAAGATTCCTATTGTACAGTGTATTAGTATTGTCAGTATTGTGCTACTGATACGAAAAAATTAAAATATCATCTGAGCTGCCAATCATTGGTTCGATAATACAGCAGGGTATCACAAAAGATGATAACATGCTTTAATGTTTTATCCATTAGAGAATGCGCAATGTAAATTGAAAGAATACTCAAAATAGGGCAGAAGAAATACCACATTACGGAAAATGAATTCTCTCGTTAACTTTCAAAAGCTGATACTTTTATAATTTTTATGCGGTACCCCCTACAAAAAATATCCCAGTTAGTAAATTGTATTCCAGACATTAATGACAGGATGAGTGAAAATTCAACCTTTCATTATTAAACTCCTCAGAATTATTTTGAAAAAAAAAAAGATTCTTTTGGGCTAAACATGAATTTGAACGTAAACGTTTATTACTAGAGTACAAAAAAATGATGTTCTTTTGTAATTTCTGAACGACCCCAGCAAAGCGACCAACCAACATGATTTTTTCCCTTCGATAGATATTATAAAATGGATTAAGTCAGCATATATTTACCTTCACATCTCTAACACGTTTAAGGATATAATTCTGAAATTTTGTTCATCACCTCATGTGTACGGGACACATTTTACTAACTGGGAATTTGCCTACATACAAATTTTAAAAGTGTCGAATTTTGGAACCTAACGAGAGATATTTTTTCATAATGTGTCATGAAGGTCTATAATGTTAATGTTTTTTTGGTTTTTTTTTTTTTACCCTATTTTATACTACTTTTCAATTTACACTGACACTTATCTCCAATAGATAAAGAATTAAAGCGTGCTACCATGCGTTTGGGACACCCTCTAGAATATAACAATGCTAAAACTAAGAACTGCAAAATGTAAAATTATAAATATAGCAATAAATCTTTCATTGGAATATTCAGAAGAATGTATAGAGTAGAAAACGTGTTTTTTTTTATTTTGTAATCCAGGGAACTTTTCCCCACTCTTCATAATTACGTACGCTGATAAATCAATCAACATTATGCTCACGCTACAAAATTTTGCGCGTATTTCATAAAATTAAATACGTTAATAATGAATTACGTAGAATATCATGAATAAACGTATTTATTACCATTTTGCCTATGACAGTGCGTATCCGTGGTACCAATTCGTCTCTAGTTATGCAAATTCGCACCTTTTACAAATCTATACTCCGGAGGCCAGTGGCTAAAGAAAAATATTCCACGACTCGGAAAATTTCAAAACTTTTGCATGAAAGATATCTGTAATCGTTATTTTAATCTACGAATCATTATTGCGGTTGTTTCGCAAGTGATAAATGTGACATGCCATCTTAAATAAACATGGAATCATTTATTTTAGCTAAGTTTTCCACAGAAAGGCAAATCTTGACATTTCTGCCGTACCCATTGAATTAGTTTCCTTTATGTGCAAAACAGTTGAAATCGTAAATCCCAACGGCTCCAGCGGTAAGAGTAATTAATAGTTTTTAATTCCTTTTGTCTCCGATAAACAATAAATAATGCATTAGAAAAGAAAATAAGGGAAAAGGTAACTCTAAGCAGACATAGGTGCTCATTTTCAGAACATGACTTTTAATTACACATTTACGTATCTGTCAAGAAGCAGTTTGAAAGAAGAAGAATAAATGGAATTAATTAATAGTAATAGATGTAATTCGCTAGCATACAAGCATGTCAGCTAAATCTCATTATAAGTTTGTAATAAATATTTTTTATCAAAGGAACATTGTATATTACTGTTAATACACGTTATATTCAATTTTTTTTAGACATTTTGACGTTGTCGGAATAATTACGAATAATTAGAACTTATAGAGATATATCTGTGACGCTCTCTTTTTCTTACCCCACACTACTTGTATCTCTCTGATAACATTTGATCTGCGCTGTATCGTAAAGTTGACAAGATACAAGCTTCTTTGACAAGAAGTTATAGATGTTCGATAATGTGCAGTTCTGACGTTATAGAAGGCATAAATCCCTGAGTGTTTCAAGGGCTCTACAGAATTTGACACTATAGCGACTTGAGAATCTCATAACTTACGAACACTTACTTCAAGAATCCCACGTGATCGAAACCCACTTGAGATTCCAGCCCAGAGGTGAGATCAGCAGCTCAAAAAGAGAGCAGAGGTCGATTTTACACAGTGTCTTGTTCAGGGGTACTTTCCTCTGGTTTGGGGCCGGAACGGCTAAAGATTTTTCCCGAACCCGCCTTCTGACTGTTTAAGTTCCAACTCAAATCTTTTATGTGTTTTTATGTGCGTCTAATTAAGTATTTTTTGTGAGCAAACGGGCTCCATTTCTTTATTTAGGACGGCACAATATGATGAAGGTAATTATGTCAGCCTCAGGAGACTTCAGATCATATCTCTTTATTGATATCCTACAATTTAAAACATGCCGGAAACAGGGTTTTTTCCTGGCTCCGCTCTCCACCTATTGAAGCAGTATAGAAGAGAGAAGTGTATTATGGAGTAGTCGGGAAATATGAAATACCGAGGTTTCTACCTCTATTTCATCTTGCTATCATTTGGGATTACCACGAAATAAGCAAAAATGGCTCAGCTAATACAATGCAGTGAGTGTTGACAGCTTGTTGTCATACCACTCGCTACAGAACAAGTCTTTTTGTGATTCTCAAAAGTTTCTGTCGGTACGTTTTCTAACACCTTATTCTTCTATTCTATTAAGACTTGAAGATTGATGTTAAGCATAATGTATGGTACAAGAATTGTTATGTTATACTGGGGTCGTTTTTCACCTGAAAATGCTTTGTCCATCAGTTTAAAGGTTTGTTCTTCAAGATGGCTTTTTGTGTGTACTGGAATATTATGTATTCCATAATACCCGACGAAAATGCACCATCTGTAACGTATTTCATGGCATTAACTAAGGAACCGGATAACAAACGCTGAATGTATCTTCTGCAATAGAAAATTCTCCGAAGATTAACGAGTGTAGGATTGGCTTGAATGCTTCAACTGTTTTCTGTGGGCTTACGTTAGCTGTACTGGAACAAAGAAAGAAGATTATATCTGTGACTTCTGTAAATAAACTCAAAGCAGAAATAACTTGCTCGTAATCTTAAAAAAATATGTTTTTTACAGTTACCTAAGAAAACTATGTTTGGTAAATCTGAAAAGAATTTTATTTTTTTAAAAAGCCTGTGTCATTTTAGTCAACTATTTCTTATTAACTTCCATTTGAGACTTTCTTTTTTTCATAACAACAAAATGAATATTTTAGTACTGGCACTGCATAACAATTAGTTATTTGTACTCATGACGATTTTGAGAATTTTCGTTCAAAAACCAATAAGCTATTTTTAGCATTGAAGAAATATAGTGTTGATTGTCTTTCTCACAACGTGCAGATGTGAAGAATGTCTTTTAAACTTGATTGCAGGGTCTTTATATGCAAAACGACAAGGATTTCGCTTTTTTGCTTACCATTATTAATGGTTAAAATATAATTTTTTCTTTGCATGATCGTGCTCGAAACAGGTGTATGTTATTTAAAGTTATGCAAGGAAGTTTTCACAGTTATCGGATAAACGGAAGAAAAATCTTCAATTTTATTGTTGTAAGCCTCACTCTGTTTCTGGTACATAAATTTTGTTTCACTATCAAAAACCATTTGAATACCAGTGCAATGCATTGGGAGTTACAAAGAAATTAAGAACATGCAGTATTTCGTCAAAGTTGAGTCAGCAGTCACACACACACTGTGACATTGTAACAACATACTACGGAAAACTTTCCTCGTCATGTGATCATTTGGATTTCGTCTATGAAACTTATGAACTGTTTTTAGTTGGAACAGTACTAGTTGTATTATTGGCGTAATTTTAACGCATTTTCCTGCATGCTGTCAGAAAATGCTAAAACGGAAAACACTCTGACAATAGGGAGTTTTGCATAGCAGTTTCCCTCACGCTGATGCTAACGTTAAATGATATTGGACAGTACAGCGCATGCGCACGAATAAATTCCGAAACCTGATTGGTCAAAGTATTCCGAATAGCGGATAGCTGTAACCTTAACGTAGGAACAAATACTAAGCAATCCCCCCTTTTTTGGGTATTGAAAATGCTCTTCTCAGTCAAACGTTTTCTTTCAGCGGAGCCAATATTGCTTATTTTTAAAGACATGCCTTGATTCAATTTTGAGTGTTTTTTATCGTAACTAGTCATGAAACATTTTGCGATTTTTGTTAATATTGCTCTTTTTTGTGACACGTTCTAATTATCGATAGCAATGTCTGCACTTTCTCAGCGTTAGGCCGTCTATCCATTTGGTCTTCTGCATTGGTGTGACAATGCTTTCGCTTCAAAACGTTAAAACTCAACGTGAATCTCTGTAATATGCATTTTCGCAGTCGATAATAAATCACGAGGAATGTAAACTGAAATTGATCTGTAAAAATAAAAAAAAAATTATCTTCACAAAATTACCGCCTCTGGAACTCCCTATAGTTTAAGGTAATTATACTGTCAAACCTGTGTAGCGGGTTATTTGATTTCAAGGTAACTTTTCTAAAGACTTTCCTGAGTAATTACAGTAGTTGAAATTCCTCAACTTAATAAGCCCAAATTAAGTTAATTACTTTCCCTCCATTTAGTGCTTTTGCATAAAACTTCAGTGATTATAAGTAAGGGTGACATTTACTAAATGGTAATTAGGTGGTTTTAATTAAAGTAGCGAACCAGCATTTTTTTTTCTCTCCTTCTCAAGTGTTTAATCAATTTCTTTTTGCGTGATTCGGAATTGCTTGCACTTAATTTGCACAGTATTAATATATTTCGCTTTCATTTGATATTAAATCAAATATATGCTAGTCTTTTTTTTAAAGCGTAAGTCCGCTACTTTGTAGTTTAATATGAATCCCTTTTTGAGGAGGATTCGATAATTTAATGAGTATTATGCTTCATTAGACATAAAAAATTAGACGAGTTGTGCTATCGAAATTACTAGTATTACTTTCTAGAAAAATAATGAAACTTTTTTTCTCACTGAACAATTTAAATCAAAAAATTTAATTAATTTTACAAACATTTGTAATGAGCTCCACTTTTACAAAGACGTTATTATAACTACTTTCACACATACTGTTAATCGATTTAAATACAACTAAAAGTCTAATAATATGTTTGATAACTTTTTCCATATTTTTTTTTTCTCTAGAATGTTTTTTAAGAAGTCATACAACTTTAGAATAGCTTCTTAACGATTACTATTATACAGAGTATTAATATTGCCAGTATTGTGCTACTGATACGGAAAAGAAATTGAAATGTAATCTAAATTTCCAATTATGGTTATGTAATACTAGCCCTCCAAGCGGCTGAGACGTAAAATCCTGTCAACTGCATTCCAGTTTTCACTGCAATGCATCTATAATTTAAATTGTTTATAACTCTCACGTATTATAAAAAAAAATTGATGTTAATGTTATACATATTTTGAAGTTATTTTTTTAATAATTACAAATATTCCTAGCAAAATTTAATTTTTTTTCAATAATTTTAAAGGCGCTTGAAAATTTTACCATGAAAACAACTTTACATTATTTCCTCATTTCTAAGACGCTCAGAGGGCTAGAGGAGGTCAAAAAATGATAACATGTTTTAATTTTTTTATCCATTAGCGACAGTGCAATGTAAATTGTAGGAATACTCAAAATAGGGTAAAAAAAGACTGTATTACGAAAAATAAACTCTCTCGTTAACTTTCAAAAATTGGCACTTTTAAGATTTTTATATGGGCTCCCGAACAAGGGAAAAAAAAATTTCCTGCTTCTAAAATGTAGCCCATACATTAATGATGTGATGAGTAAAATTTCAACCTTTCATTTTTAAACGCCACAGAGATATTTTGAAACCCTTATTGTCAGGGGCTAAACGTGAATATGAACGTAAACATTTATTACTAGAATGCAAAAAATTACTTTCTTTAGTAATTTCTGAAGGACTCCATAAAAACGCTAGCAACCGGCATGATTTTTTTTCAACGGCAGGTATTATAAAACGGATTAAGTCAGCACATATTGACCTTCCTATCTCTAACACGGGTAAGGATATAATTCTGAATTTTTCTTACATCACCTCATGTGTACGGGACACATTTTACTAACTGGGGATGCGTCTGTATACAAATTTTAAAAGTGTCAATTTTTGAAACCTAATGAGAGATATTTTTTTCATTATGTCTTCCCTTTTTTTCAACCTTATTTTGAGCTACTTTTCAAATTACACTGCTCACTTGTCTCTTAACCCATTTATGCTTAGTGTCCCTTTTTTGGGACGGCATTTTCGCTATTGGTCGAAAACGTTATTTATTTTTCCTAGCCTTTATTCATGAGTATCGAGCCTCAACTCTACAAAATATTTTAACATGACAATGTAGGATGTTGATATTTTCATTTTTATGCATAATGATTTTAAAAGAAATCATCCGTTGTTCAAGAAGTTGACATCAGAAATTTATCTATTATTTCTGTTATCAGTAAAAATCGAAGAAAGTCGCAAAAATATTCAGGCACAAATGGGTTAAGAATTAAAGCGTGCTACCATGGGTTTGGTACACCTTCTATAATATAACAGTAATAAAACTAATAACTATAAAATATAATATGATAAACATAACAATAAATCTTAAATTGGAATATTCAGAAATATCGGGTTGAAAAAGTGTTTTTTAAAGTTCTGTAAACCAATGAACTTTTGCCCCTCTTCAAATTACATAACACTGATAAATTAATCAACATTATGCTCACGCTACAAAAATATTTTTTCTTGGATTTATTAAAATAAAGTATTTTATAATGCAGTACTTATAATATCATGAATAAGCATATTTATCACCATTTTACCTATGACAATACGAATCTGTGGCAGAAATTTGTCTCTAGTTATGCAAATTCGCACATTTTGGAAATCTATACTCCGGAGACCAGTAGCTAAAGAAAAATATTCCACGACTGTGAAAATTTCCAAACTTTTGCATCACAGATATCTGTAATTTTTATTTTAATCTACGAGTCATTATTCCGGTTGTATAGCTAGTGATAAATGTGACATGTCATCTTAAATAAACATAGAATCATTTATTTTAGCTAAATTTTGTACAGAAAGGCAATTCTTGACATTTCTGGCTTACCAATTGAATTGGTTTCCGTTATGTGCAAAATAGTTGAAATCGTTAATCCCAACGGCTAAAGCGGGAAGAGTAGTTAAATAGTTTTTAATTCCTTTTGTCTCCGATAAACAATAAATAATACATTAGAAAGGAAAGTAAGGGAAAAGTTAACTGTGAATAGACATAGGTGCTCATTTTCAGAACATTACTTTTAATTACACATTAATGTATTTGTCAAGAAGCAGTTTTAAAGAAGTATTAAATTAGAGTAATTAATAGTAATAAACATACAAGCTAACATAAAAGCTAACATACAAGCATGTCAGCTAAAACTGACTATAAGTTTGTAAGAAATATTTTTTAACAAAGGAACATTGTGTAATACTGCACAATTAATATACGTTAGATTCAACTATTTTATATATGATTATTTTTTAGGTATGATGAAGATAACTATGTCAGCCTCAGGAGACTTCAGATCATGTATCTTCATTGCTATCCACAATTTAGAACATGACGGAAAGAGGGTGTTTTCCTGGATCCGCCCTCCACCCATTGAAACAGTATAGAGGAGAGGGGGGTGTTATGGTAGTATGTGGAATAAACGGGAAATATGAAATACTGAGGTTTCTACCTCTATTTCATCTTGCTATCACTTGGGACTACCACGAAATAAGCACAAGTCTCCCCTAATACGATGCAATGAGAGCTGACCGCTTCTTGTCGTACCACTCGCTACAGAACAAGTCTTTTTGTGATATTCAAGAGTTTTTGCCGTTACGTTTTCTAGCCCCTTATTCTACTATTCTACTATCACATGAAGATTGATGTTAAGCTTGATGTATGCTACAAGAATTGTAGTTTGTTATACTGTGCTCGCTATTCATCTGAAAATGTTTTGTCCATTCGTTTAAAGGCTTGTTTTTGAAGATGGCATTTTCTGTATACTGGAATATTAGGTATTCCATAATACCCGACGCAAAAGCATGATATGTAATGTATTTCATGGCATTAACTAAGGATCCTGATAACAAACGCTGAATTTACCTTCTGTAACAATGTAAATTCTCCAAAGATCAACAAGTGTAAGATGGGCTTGAATGCTTCAACTGTTTTGTGTAGGTTCACCTTAGCTGTACTGGAACAAAGAAAGAAGATTATATCTGTGACTTCTGTAAATAGACTCCGATAAACCAAGCAGAAATGACTTTCAATTAATTCTAAAAGAATATGGTTTTTACAGTTACCATTGTTTACAGTTATCGGTGTTTATAAAATCTGATTGGTTTTTAGTGGTTTAAACAGCCTGTTTCATTTTATTCAACTGTTTATTAACTTCCGCTTGAGACTTTCTTTTTTATAAGTACAAAATGAATATTTTACTACTGGCACTTCATAACAAATTGTTATACAAGTGTGTACTCACGACGATTTTGTGACTATTCGTTCAATAAACCAATAAACTGTTTTTAAAAAAGTAAGTTATGTTCGATAATACCTTTCTCTCTTTCACAGCCATTTAACGTGCACAGTCGCTAAGGGAAGGAGGTAGTCTTAATTTAGTCAGGATTCATTTCGGCTATTTAGATCCAGAGTTTTACACCATGCCATCCGGGATAGCATGACTCTATATATTTGTAAATTCCACTTTCAGAATCATCGTTCTCTATCATTTGATCCAAAATGGTTTTTAGGAGATGAGGAAACTTCGATTTTCTGGAGTTATTAAGAATGAAGCATATCCCATTTTTCTACATATGTTCACACAACGTACGGACATGAATTTTGCACATGAATTTTACTTTATATGAAATAATCCAGAAGAGGTTCATTATTTCAATGACAATATAGGTTCAAAACTGTTTCAGAGTGGATGTACTTGTCATGATTTCTGTTATATAGCATTATTACTGTGACATTTTCTTTTATATACACATCTTTTATCTGTTGTCTAGAAACGCTAAATTTAAATTTTTCTTCTTTTCACTAAACTTTCGATGAGATATTTTTAAAATAATCAAGCGACTGGCAAATAAGTTTTAAAACAAAGCATATCAGTTACGGTATATGTGGAGTATCTACAAGCCTTCTATTTGAAAAATAAACCTAGAATATTTTTAATTAAATTCTACAAATAGTCACTTAATTGTATTAAAATATCTCAGACACACAAGTTAAACTTTAAAAAGCATGCAGAAAACCAAAATTCTTTATCATAAAAGAACTCCAATATTCTTTGCCTCTGAAGCGCTAAATAAATTTCTTCTACCCATCTGAAAGAAAATAACTTCTACCCAAGTTCGATAATACGAAGCTGCAAGATATCTCTGCATTAAAGATATATCGTTTTTTGCTTTGTTTTTTAGAGAAAATTCATGAATATTTCATATGCGAAAGAAACAACGTTAGCTTGTTTAACTGTAACGCTAAAAAAACTTGTTTCCTTGTAAAACTATCTGAGTCGAAGGAAAAAGCAATAGAATTTTTATGAAGTAAAATTTTAGTGTACCATGTTACAACACGATGGTTTTTCTGAATGGAAAAAAAACCATTAAAAACATGCTTCAAATTACTCTCTTTAGTAAAAAGAAAAAAGTAGATTTTTTTAATTGTATCATTTTTAAACGAGTTGAGTGCTCTGTTGTTTCGCTTTGTTTTGCTTAAAACATACTCAAGGGTCACAAGAACGTTTAAATTCGTGAAAGAAAAGAAACTTAAAAATTAAAGAATTTCATTTTATAAGCTTGAGCCAACGTACAGAATATTAAGATTGCACGTTATAATTTCATGAAATTAATTTAACATCACGATTTCATTACAATGTTTTCCGTTGTTTCTTAAAGAACATTCATAAGTCAGCAGTTCTATTTTTATAGGTGATTGTTTCTGATAAGTTACACGTAAACTTGAACATACTTTCTGATTCAGATTTTCAATGTCCATAAAAATTTGGTCTTGTTACTTAAGTTTATTTATTTTGAAATTTCATTTTGAAACTATTAAATCTTTAGTGTCACGGTATTGAAGACATCTGTAACAGCAATAAAATTAAAACAAGAAAGTTTATATGTAACAACCGTTGGTTGGAATTTAGTACTGCATGATGGTGTGTGTACAGAAGTAACCTCTACTGAGAATCAGTTAGAAACTATGTGAACGCTCAACAATTTGCTAATTGTCTGTTGCTCGACAAGAAAATCAAGAAGACGTGTTTACGTCTGATATCAATGTGGAAACCGGGAAAGAGGAAAAACGAGGTGTGTTCGAATATAATTAACACACAGCGGCATGTAAAACTAAAAAAACTTAAGAAAACCGTTTACGGGCGGCATCATTCGGTTGTAGAATAATGCCCTCCCACATGTTTTCATAGCTGTTTCGACAAAGAAGCAAAAGTTTTATTTGGAACCCTTACACATCCTCCATACAGTCCAGATCTCTCTCCACACGATTTGCATATTTTTATCCCTGAAGAAATACATTCGTAGCCGTTCAATTGCTTCGTTCGAAGAAGTACACGCCTGTGAACAATAATACACTCATGTCCATAAATTAAGGATAATGAAGTTCAGGCAAAGAAAGAGAAAGAAGCAAAACAAATTTGACTTATTTGTAAAGTCTATTTATTAAACAAAAAGTAAAGAGCAAAAAAAAAGATGCTATATGTTTGACATAATTAATAAAAATTGCAAGTTTTACTCCCTTGACCAAATTTAAAAAAAGAACCTATTTACAAAAAACAGTATAACATGGTTAGTAGGATGGTTAATACGGAGTATGTCTCCCGGACGATGCAATACAGGCCTGACAACGCCTAGGCATGCTGAGTATCAAATGATCAATCTGATCTTGGGGAATATTACACCAATCATCAAGCAATGCACTCCGAAGTTCCGGTAGACAAGTGGGAGGGGGTTGACGGGCTGCAATTCGTCGGCCAAGCATATCCCACACATGCTCTACTGGATTCAAGTCCGGTGAGTATGCTGGCCAATGCATACGGGTGATATCCTCCGATTGAAGGCATTCGTCTACAATGTTTGCACGGTGAGGACGGGCGTTGTCATCCATAAACACAAATTCAGCACCCATGGCGCCCCGAAACAAACGTACATGTTGTTCCAGAATGACATCCCGATAGATGTGGCCTGTCATCGTTACACTCTGAACATGCAGGTCAGTTCTGGAACCAAGAATAATTCCTCCCCAAACGAGCCATCCTGCACCACCGTAACGGTGTCTTTCAATGGTGTTCACTTGGTGGTAACGGGTACCTGGCGCTCTCCAGATGAATGTCCGGCGAGAATCAGACTCAAAACTAAACCTGGACTCGTCGGAAAACATCACACAAGACCACTGTTGCGGTGTCCACAATGCATGCTCTCTACTCCAGGTTAATCGCAGGTGACAGTGAGTTGCGGTAAGTGGAACACATCTGACAGGCCTACGAGCATATAGACCAATGTGCCCTAAGCGTCTGTACACGGTCTGCCTTGAAACTGTCGTACCGGTAGCTGAAGAGATCTGACGAGACAGGTCTGATGCTGTACTCCGTCTGTTTCTTTTGGCACTAACTGCCAAATAGCGGTCCTCATTCGGTGTTGTAACTCGGGGGCGACCTGTGCTGTAACGTCTACTCACATTACCATCATCTTGGAATCGTTGCCAAAGCCTGGAGATGACACTCTGGGCGATTCCAAGTTCCTCGGATACTTCCAGCTGGGTACGTCCACATTCCAGTCGTCCGATAATTCTGCCACGTAAAACATCATCCAAATGCCTCCTTTGTGCCATAACTATGCGGTTTTTGCACTGAAAGGCTTTCACAGCGCTTGTGAACAATTTTACTTCTTTGCCACCATTCCTTATATACCCCTCTCTTACACTCTCGTCATTGTGACGTACCATCCACGCCATCTGGAGGTTTCCTGTAATTTGCATATTCTTCTTCAAGATGTGTGTGATCATTCCACAGGTGAAATTTTTATTTTAGAGATCAATTTCTGTGTGATTCTGAATTATCCTTAATTTATGGACATGAGTGTAGTACCGTGAGCAATCACAAACATTTTTCCATAAAATCATTGACCGTATTATCTCACAATGGAGTAATTTTTTAACGACTTCGGTGATCGCTTTTTAAATAATAAGCAGTTTACATACATTTTGTCGATCTGACTCGTTATAATTGGACGGCCTCTAGAATGCTTATGAAATACAGATCGATGGGTATTTTAATGAATACAGAACTGGGCATTTTTTTTATGTTTTATCATTAGTGTTGTAACACATGTGCTTCACGTCTTGCACATATATAAATGTAATGAAAATACTACGAAAGGTTTAATTCGCTTAAAAATCAATAAACATGTGCATGCTAAAATAGAAAAGAACAATCTATAATACCATCAGTATTTTATATATTTAATATTTTTTATGTTGTAGCATAGGTAAATTTAACTCATATTCAGAGCCAGTATCATGACATCGCTATTCAAAGAACAACTTGCAATGTTGTGAATACGAAACATCATATTAAAATAAAAGTTTTATAAAATACTTACTTGATGCCTTATAAGTACAAAGACTGTAAAATTTAATTTCTTCATTTTAACAGGTCAACACGGTTAGAGTTGAATGTTTGTACATGCTTAACATGACAAAATGATATCAACTGTTACTATTTAAAATGAGAGAAATTTTATTGGCGAGTTCAATCTTACGGATTAAAAAAAATATCTTGTACTCTTTCTTTGACCTACGAAAAATTAGCATTTACTTCAACGACAATAAAATATCAAAGGAATACATTTCCAGTATCAAATACTTAAGATTAAACTACAATAACATGTGTACACTATAGAATTTTTATTTTCAATGTTATATTCATAAAATGCTTAGAAGTAAGCTTACCTTACCTCTAAGCATTTTCTTAGCTTTAAATCTATAAAAGTTGCATATTCAACACCATATGTGTTCTTTAAGTTCTCAATGAACACTTAATTACAGAAATTTTCACAGTTCATTGAAGTGTCTTCTGTTATAAATTTTCAAGTTAAACATTTTCAATGATTCAAAACTATTGTTAAAGCTTTACTGATAATTTTAGAGGGAATATATTTCTCGTAATATTTTTTTGGTTTTAAAAAAAGACTTTTCTGAAATACAATACAATAAAAACAATTGATTTATACTAATAGAATGTGTTTACAGTTTGTTTATCAACAATATCTTTTCTAGTTTGAAATTATTAAACCGCATTTTGCAAAACCTAACATAAAAGTATTAGAGTTACTAATTTTCTGAAATTAAAACTGAATCTAAACCATAAAGAGCAATTAAATGCCAGGTTGAAATCGTCAGTACCTTAATCTCTTCTCCATTCCATGGAGAATATACAGGGTGAGTTCAAATTATGGGCCCGATTTCAAAAAATCCTTTTTTCGAAACTATTTCACATATTACAATACGTGATACATGCGTGTAAAGAGAAATAAAGTTTTATTTCAGTTACAAATGTTCGGTGTGTGACCCTCTTGTTACACTGCATATACCCAATCTGTAATCTAGTTTGTTCCATACATGTTCTAGCATCACTCTATCAATAGTTCATAATGCTGCACAAATGTTTTCTTTATGTTCTTGCGGTGTTTCTGACATAGGAGAGATACACTGCTGGCCACCCAAATTGCAACACCAAGAAAAACAAGAGATATCACAACAAAATTTATTGTGTAGATAACATGTTGACCAAGTAACAAATGATTAAATTTACAGCATTCTATGAAGCGTGGTTCCTGCCAAAATCAGTACCCAGAGTAGCCGCCGTTGTTGGAGATCACAGCTGCCACACGCCTCGGCATTGATTCAAAGAGACTTTGAATGTGTTCTTGGGGTACAGCAGACCAAGCAGCTTCCACACGTTGCCAAAGTTGATCTGGTGTGACAGCTGGGGATGAACTCTGGGTCAGTCGTTGAGCAACCATGGACCACATGTTTTCTATCGGCGAAAGATCCGGAGAGCGCGCCGGCCAGGGAAGCAATTCAATCTGGTGATTGACGAAGAACCCTTGGACAATGCGTGCCACGTGTGGCCGTGCATTATCCTGCTGAAATATGGCTGTTGGCAAGCCCTGAAGGTAAGAAAGGACAACTGGCTCCAACACCTCGGAGATGTAGCGCTGGCTGGTTAAAGTACCGGCAATGCGTACTAGAGGAGTGCGAGAGAGATATCCGATACCGCCCCATACCATAATACCCGGTGCAGGACCAGTGTGACGGTGCATAATGCAGCTGTTCAGCATCCTCTCTCCACGGTGTCTCCAGACTCGAATCCGACCGTCGTGGTGTTGCATACAGAAGCGTGACTCGTCAGTAAAGAGAATTTCATTCCATTCTGTCGTCCACATCCTTCTTTCATCGCACCATTGGCGGCGGAGACGTCTGTGGTTCCGCGTCAGAGGTAGACAAAGCAACGGACGTCTTGCGGACAGACCATTCTGCTGTAAACGACGTCGAATGGTACGCGCAGACACTGGATGATGCGTTACAGACTGAATCTGCTGTGATATGGTTCGTGATGTGACTGAGCGGTCCGTCACTGCCATGCGTACAATCTGCCTGTCATCACGTGACGTGGTGCATATAAACAATGTCTTTGACGTAACCCCACAAAAAGAAATCACATGGTGTTAGGTCTGAGGATTTCGGTGGATATGTGATTATAAGGGTAAATCAACATCAACCGCACGCCCTATCTGTTAATCAGTGCACTTATGCCCTTTACCGGTAGTTAATTCTCCAATGGAAGTAACTATAAACAAATAGCTTGTTTATAGATAAAATTTTGAACAGCAGTAAATTTAAATTTGAAAATTTGTGTATCAAAATAATTCTTTCAAATTTTGCACAGGAAGAATTTTTAATTCGATATTTCCACTTTTTATAGTTTAATAGTACATAATAACGATATTTATTGTACGTAAATTTGCAAGACCACTTTCATAATGTCCCCGAAAGTGTAAAAAAAGTCATTTTGTCAGCAGGTTTGTTTTTTTTTTAAGTAAAATTAGCTCAGATCTCAAATTATCAGAGGCGTCTTTTAACTATCATCATATCATTTTAAATCTTCTTATTTTTACTATGTAAAATTTCATGTGCATTCCATAATTATATAGGAAAAGTATATAAGTTAGTGTGTATGTTGAAAGTATCATGATTAAGGTATAAAGCATACAAGCAGTAAAAACTGTTCGAAGTAAGGCTTACAGTAAAATTCTCATGCATTCAAATATATAATTTAAACTTAGTGCTGCATTAATTTAAAGTTTTCTATAATAAAAGCAGCTCTATATTTTAATGCCACGAAAACACATTAATTTTTTTTTCGTTCTAAGATTTGCAAAACACAAGCATGAAAATAAAAATAGTAGAAAAGAGCTTTAAATTCTCGATAGTATGGAATCAAAAGACAGATTTACGATGCATCACATTTTTTTGTCGTGTTTTAAAAAATCATGCATATTTTAAATGGACAAAAAGAACTTTAGCCTCTCTCTAAAATCTTGCTTCATTTTAACTAGATTTACATAAACAAAACACTTGTATTTAATGTTGTTACGCTTCAAAGTTGAATGTGAAAATTTTGTTGGTAAAATAAGTTGAATATGGTTAAAAATCTTCTCGAAACAAATTATAAATGCACTATTTTTGTATCTAAACCTAGAATATCCTGTCGTGAAAAGCGTAATTTATTACTAATAGCTTTTAGCTGTTATACTTCATCCAACAATGAAATTTTCATATTATCAATGTACGATATAGATGTGATGTCATTTTTCATCCAACACGTGATCCTCCACAAATCAACTGTAAAAGTCGCTTCCGTTGTGCTCAATCCTTCAATCTGATTGGCTGATGTGTATATTTTCCACCGACACGTGACTGAAATAGCATCGTTTCGATATCGTCCATTGTAAAACGCATTCGAACACAGCATATATATATGCACGATGATTATTAGAAAAAACTTCCACAATATGTGAACATTTAGTCGATGTTCCCTTCAACTAATCGAGATGAGATTTCAGATATAGTTATTCAGAGGTACGCACTTGAGATTGGAATTATTTGAAACAATAGAACTGTCGCACTTACGGTTACAGTGGAAAATTTTCAAAATTTTCCAATGGCAACATCCATTTTTTTTTCTTGAGAAAGTTGATTAGCGCATCAGAAAATCATAAATAGAGTGGGAAGGATACAGTGGCTGCATTTGTAAACGACAATTTCGTAAGAAAACTGGAATGCGTGTGTTTAGTGCTGTCAGTGATTATCAGTTACCTTTGACTTTACGAACAACGTCAGTTTATTTAGTTTCGTCGCCTAGGAGACGTATTTGTTTACAATTCGCGGATGTGTTTTGCTGAGGAGAGTTTTTAGTACATACTCATTATAAAATCAACAGGATTTTTAAAAGAAAGAGTGGCCATAATTGAAGTGCACAGATAAAAATTTAGAAATTTCAACATTTTTTCAAAAGTATTTAGCAAGAGGAGTTCCAATTTCACTAATAACGGTTTAAATAAACTTCTATCTCAACACTAAAATATGCATTTTTGAAATTACTAAATTGAAAAATAGAAGAAAATGATTACCTTTGAAAAATTATGTACCTTCGTAGCATTTTCTAACGTACGCATGATTTTCCTCCTCGTAAAAATAATATTTGCAGCTTTAGCAAACGTAAAATGCTTTTCACAACAACATACTTTTCCATAACAACGGACGCCATTTGAAAACAGCAACAACGTGCAGCAAGTGTATATTCTAAACAACAGAACGAACTCGATATGCTTTCAGTTTACTTCGTTTGAAACCAATCACACTCAGTTTTGTATACGAACACTCTAGTTTTTAAACTGAATGCACTCAATTTCCTTTGCGAACACCATAGATAGAAACTCGTTGCACGAGTGCAACTCGTTTGGCGTTTACGAATGCGGCCAGTGATGAGAATTATCTTCTTAAAACATTATCAAAGAACATTCTAGCGAACCAATGACAGACCAAGAGGGGAGGTGGAAATTGTTTTTATTGGAATTAAAAGTTTTCTAGTGGTCTTACTGTTGGTTTAGCATTTCTTCTGTCTATTCCAGTGAATTAATAAGAATTGCGTCAATCCACTTTGTGTTGAATTTGGTTCTTTACAATGTGTTTCTTTGCAAATGTTTTACGCCGTAAATTTTCATCACACATGCATCGTTCCAACGTCATTAATCGTTCTTTTAATGCGCTGATCAACTTTTAGAGAAAAAAATGGGAGTTGCCGCTGAGAAGTTGGTTTTTTACTTTTATCGTTACCGTGATAGCTTAATTCTTTGAATTACTATATATCTGAAATCTCATCTGGATTGGCTGAACAGAACTGTGGTTAGAGGTCCGCATATCGGGAAAGTATTTCTATGACCACCCTGTAAATGGTATTCTATTTCTAATAATTAAGTGAAAATACACAATATTAATAACATTTAATATTCAGTAATTTAGTTTTTAAAACTGAGGCAAATTACTGAATAACAAAAATCAATTGTTAGATAAAGTTTTATCTTCACAAAAAAGATGCATGAAAAATAAAATTCTTTTCTATTAAAGTTTTTGAGAAAGAGATTGATAAAAAAATACATAACAGTTGTAAATTTATTCTAATATTAAAAACAAAATTCCAATTATCTATTTCATAAAAACATGTTATGATCAAGAAATATTTTTCGACTGTAAAATAAAAGTGAAAATTACTATATGAGATATGGAAAATCATCTAAAAATGTAGTATTACAAATAAGAAAATAATAATTTATAAAAAATACGTTGAAGGCGAGATTATGGCTTTCTCGCAATCGTCGTATTTTTAAAAGGAAAAATGGTTCCTATTTGTAATTATTTTCTCTAGATAGTTACATAACCAAAAATGTCTTTTAATTGCAATTCTTCAGTTCAAAATACTATTTTTAAAAAGTGCAGTCCTCAAGCACTCACAAAATAATTCTTATAATAAACATCTTTTAAATTTTATGTTTTATTATACAGTGCCGGCAAGAACAAAAAATGGCATTGAATGTGTCAGTATATTATAATGTTACAATTAAATCGTAAACCAAATAAACCACTACATGTTTTCATGTAAATGTTGATGTGAAAAATGTTAATACGATTAATTCAGGATGCTCGAAGGTTTTGTATAGCATACAGAGTTGCCATCGGTTAGGGTAATCTTTTAAAACTCGGAATAGTCAGATCTTCATCTAAAATACTTTTCAGGCTTGAAAAAGAAATCAATGTAACGGAAGTTTTTGCTATCCAAACTAAGCGAACAGTAATAGGCGATTGAGAATTCTAACCTCTAATCCGAACATTTGTAACCTGTGAATAGAGTGCCTTTATTGCTTCTGTATGTCAGGTGAGGTGGAATATGTGTATATATACATATAGGGGAAAGTGGCCCAAAATGATCTTAGCGGGCCAAACGATCCATTTATGTTTTCTTAGATACAGACAGCGTCTTGTACCAGGTAACACATAAATTAGTTGTGCTGAATGAAGATGAAGCAATGGCAGTATTCAAGCGGTCGAAGTATTATGCGTCTAAATAGAATTCCTTGAAAAATTGTGTTTTACGACAATTGTTATAAGATAAACACTACCTTTTTTATTTATTTAGATGTACAGTCTTTTGGGAGTTTCTAAGAGATAGAGCAAGACCATTGGATATGTTTACCCTTGAGTACATTTAATTATAACGTTAACTATTTGTAAAACAAGAATAGATTCTTTTAGTGATATTTATAAAAAAATTATTTTGTATATTTTTAATCGAAGAGTCATTTACATTAGATAATTAGCTCGCATTTCGACCTTGCATAAAACCAAATAAAATTTCAGCAAAACTTCCGCATTTCTAGCATTAAACTATGATAAATGAGAAAACACAAAAAAAAATATTCTTAAATTGCTTAAACTTTATCCTTGCACTAAAGCTCCAGACTTGAATATTGCTTCTGGCAAATATGCAAATCAAAATAATCTTCACCACAATGCAAAAAAAAAAAATTGTTGCGTAAAATAATGTGCATATCTAAAATAATTTACTATGTATCATATTTTTAAGCATACATCATTCGATTCAACATATTATTAAAACATCACTTGATGAAAAAAAATACTAAATATGCATGCTTACGCAAATATTAGTTTATTATGTTTACAATTAAGTTATTTTAAGAAAAATTACATATAATGGAAATACTTTAGGAATTCGTGATTGTTATTCAATATTAAAACTTTTCTTTAGCTTATTCTTCCTACTTAGAAGCAGCAGTTTGCGAACATTTATTCTAGGTCACAAGGGAATAAAATTTTGTAATAATTTGAAATTCATTATGTTTAAAATGTTTACGATATTCGCCCCTATCAGCGAAACATATTTAATGGTTCTCTTTGTTCACTGAGTTTATTGAACATGCATTTACATATAATAATTAAGTAATTGTTGCTAATGCATATTTGTGAATAGGGAATGGAGAAAATTATGAAACATTTATTTAGTAAATCCTTTATTTTATAATCAGTGTGGAATAACTGGATAGTTATTTATTGGATAACGGTTACGGAATCGGAAATGAACATTTAAAACATTCTTGCAAATGATTCGAAATTTTTTAAATTATAAAATATACAAAATTATATAAATCTCAACAATTTTGCACAAATATTTTAGCATCATAAAATTGAAAACGTGGAAAGTGGCATTTTCTGTATTTAGATTCAAGTTATGTATGTCAAACTACCAAAAGACATTCAATATGTTTTCTCTTTCTTTTGAGTAAAAGGTCTATATTATTATGAATTTATTTTACTTTCATCCAACTTTTATTCTACTTCAATAGATTTAATTTTCCATTTAACATCAAGCATCCATTAAGAGAAAATGGGGTAGGTTATCACATGTATTTTTAGCCATAAAAACTATGATAAATATTGTCTAAAGTTGACAGTGTCGATTTGATACAATCATTATCTTAGAATCGAAACAGGGAATCTGCGATTGAAAAGGTAAGCGATATTTTAAGTTGGTGTTTATTTGTTTAACCCATTTGTGCCTGGATATTTTTGCGACTTTCTTCGATTTTTACTGATAACAGAAATAATAGATAAATTTCTGACGTCAACTTCTTGAACAAGGGATGATTTCTTTTAAAATCATTATGCATAAAAATCGAAATATCAACATCCTACTGGGTCATGTTAAAATATTTTGTAGAGTTGAGGCTCGATGCTCATGAATAAAGGCTAGGAAAAATAAATAACGTTTTCGATTAATAGCGAAAATGCCGTCCCAAAAAAGGGACGCTAGGCATAAATGGGTTAAAAATGTTCACTTTCATTTTTAGCATTTTTTGGGTTGATATTTAAGGCTTTTAGAATATGAAAGTATACTTATATACTGCTTTTTGGTTTGATACCTTGTGAATACTAGCAACACACACTGTGTTTGTTAAGCCTGTGTAATGAATGTTCACAAATACACAGTAGTGGCCAAATCCTTAGAAATTCTTAGTAATTTTTTTAAATTTATTATTTCACTTGTTTACACTTTTAAAAAGTTTTAGTGCTTTTTTTACAGATTGAACATGTTTTTGAACACCTCAGGGGGAACATATCGGTTCTCAATATTTTATGCCCCCCCCCCTTTTTCTTTGATTAGAGTTTGGATGAGATCAGGCATACCATGTACATATTTTCTGATTAGGCGTGGTATTTTTGGAGTCCTCACTCCACTTCAATCAGATGTTCGATGAGCATCTGTTCGTTGTTGCAGATGACTATGCTGACTTTATCCCTGAGTTATTTCCAAATTCCTTCAATCGGATTCATATCAGGGCTATATCCTGGCCACGGTAGCACCTCTAACCATGGTCAACTTCCATCGGATAATTGCTTTACCGAGTTAGCAATATGGAAAGGTACCCCATCCTGTATGAAAATGCAGTTCTCCTCTGGAAACCACTCATCCAGCTGAGGCAAAAGCTTTCTTTCCAGGACATTCTTTTATTGTACTTGGTCCATGATTTCTTTCACGGGAGACAGACGACTATGTCATTTGACAGATATGATACTCTACAAAATTACTTTGGCTGGATGTTTGACCGATTCAGCAACTCAATCAGCACGAAGTTCTTCCCCTCGCTTTCTTTTGACATAACGAGTTCTATATTCTAATATTTCTAAGAAGGATTCATCAAAAAATTAAACTTGAAGCGAGGGTAATACTGCTTTACTAAAAATCGGTTTTCAATTCTTGTAAATAGTTTTAGGTGTTTTTATTTGTTTAACATTTTGTATTTATTAATTAATGTTTACAAATGTTTAATTATGTAATTATGGACACTAAAATATAAAACTTAGCCACTTTTAATCCTCTGCGGTCCAGTTTTTAAACCCACACCAGTCCTAATCGTACAGTTCGTGGACTTAAAATGATTTTTTTCCATTTCACTTGCAAGTCGTTTACAATAGAATTTTCTGTAGGAACGGCATAACTGGAGCAGTTTTCGGTCATCTGGATGAGTTGTTAGGCGTTTTCTACAACACCTGCCCTTTCACTTTGGGGACCCAGATGAACCAAATTGCAAAGGCAAGTGATACCGCGGCCTTTAATTGATAGTTTTTTTTAAGATTGCCTTCTGTTTCAACTATAAGTTCTCCAGCAAAGTCTGTATCTGGCCACCTTTCCGTGGCGACAAATCTTCTATTCTACCAATACTTTTACAAAGACCTTGCCACGCTCAAATAATTGTTAAATCTTTTTTTTAAGAGTTTCCTGGAATGCAAATAAAAAAATAATATGTCGGAGTATTGCTTTAAAAATGTCAAAATCGTAACTTTTCTGTACTACAACATTCCATTGCAAATGCGCCACTTTTGTCAGGCACGAATTGCCAGATATTTTCACCAAACTTCTTTATCAGAGCTCTCTATGGAATGCACTGAAATGTAGTACAAATGTATCTTAAATCAGCGGAAAGTTGAAATTCTGTGTTTCGATAATTATTGATGCAGTTATGGATAAACAAGTGTTAAAAAATCAAAAATTTTAAAAACTTCTAATAATTTGGACACAACTGTATGTAATAGTATAGGTTGTTGTTCTTATCAGCAGGGGAAGTTTGTCATTATGTGATAATTTACTCCCGCAGCTATACCACACTACAGAAAATATTTTCATCGAAACAAAGGCAGGATTATTGCAGAAAACAGGCTAAAATGCATTTAAATTTGCAAATCACTAATTTATATATGATAATGAATTTTTAAACTCATTAAAAATGCGCAGCCTATTGAATATGATAAAAGAATGAAATGTATATTTTAATAAATTAAGTAGGTCTACCCTATAATTTACTTATTGGTGGCAACTAGAGAAAATCTTAAAGTCTGTGACCTTGAGATCGATTATCATACGTCGATGCTTTATATGGAAAACCGGTGAATTCAGTTTAAAAACTAACCTAAATTAGCTAATAATATTTCAAAATATATTGAAATTATTTCTACATCGTATGTTAGTCAAATCACATGTTGAATTTGCTGTTTTTACATTCAAAATGCTACCTAGTCGGCACTAGTACCGACCTAGTCGGCCTAGTCTTTTTGACTAAACTTTTTTTAAAACATCCTTGATTGGGTCTCGCGTAAATTCCGTTTGCGAAAGTTAGTGGTGATCTGTACACCTTTTTTCAGTTGCAATACGTTGTTGGGTCGTTTTGGAACCACGGATGCATGGTGCACGCCTGGCATGAGTTAACAAAGATATTCTGTGAGCAGTTAAAGAAATCTCAAAATGCGGTCGCCAATCTATTTGCCAGCGATAGAGCTGCGATAATCATAAAGAGAAAGAATAATAATAATAAAAACGCTTATTTGCATATTCATATATGTAAGAATGAGACAGTTGGACGGTCCAGATGCTCGCATTGAGTCCTGAGCTTGGACCGGCCCCCGCTCGTTGGTGTTGTAGTCTCGCCAGAGTTTTGCAACAGTCCTCTGAGGGCACACTGGGGCAGCTCAATCTTCATGGCTCTAGCCATAGGCGTAAATTATTCCACACTTCTGGTGAGAACATTTTTTTTTTCTATTTCAAAAGATTTTCACACAGATTTATATGGCAAAAGAGATCATCGTGACCTCACTTGTATTAGAGATGGTCACATGGTTTATAAAGCTAATCACGTGTCCCAAAAAATTTGCATTTATTGGCTATGTTCGGGTCTCAGAGTCCCTGGAAATTACTGAGAAGTTGTGGCGACTAAAAGACGGAGAACGAGGGAAAATATATTAATTACATTTATACTAAATTTAAATCTCGAGACGAATGCTTTGTTTGAAAACGAAAACTGTTACGCACTTTTACAAATTTAAAGGAAGCAAATTTCAAATTTGATGAGAGAATATTTATTTTTATGTTATCATTCATGCATGTAAAATAATAAAGTAAATTTCCTAACTCTTCCAATTTTTTTTAACTACTTCGAAATGCTGTACACAAAATTGACCTCAACTAGCTGTATTTCCCTTAAAAACTTTTTTCTCCGAAGCTGAAGTTTGAGTGTCATGTGTCTATTTTTACCACTACAATAAAATAAATTTTTTATAAACCATTTATCTCACTTACTAGGACAGTTTGATCATTTTCGACGCCAAATTTGTTCTGCTCTGTTTTCAAATCATACTATCTCCTTTTCTTTTCCTTTTATGTCGCTTTATCTTTTCTAGTTTGACACTGGAAACCAAGTACTACTGTTCTAACATTTAGAAAAGAAAGAACATATCTTTAGTGTTCTCTGGAGATATTTTTATGGCCTTTGAGAAAAAGGGTGTAAGATAAAATAACTCGAACTCGAAACAGAAGTTAATAATTGGATTTTTTTTTAAGTAAACTCACTCAGAGAGTATTTTATGTGAAAGGCATTGAAATATGAAACGAGTAACAAAGTTTTCACGTTCTCACACCTTTTATAGCTCAAAAGTTTATTAGAAAAATAATACTGTGTTTAACTTTCAATCAGGGATTTAAAGATCATTTTTCTTAGATTCTCCAAACTCAAAATTTTCTAACACCGTTAATTATTATAAACTAAACGGCACAATAATTAATATACAAATTTTGTATGTAGGATATCAAACATTTTAGAGTTTCATCTTTAAAAAAAACGTACTAAAAAATTAGAGGGATAAAAATTTATTTTATTGTCTATGAGTTTTACTTAATGCAGACATCCCTCAAAAAAGTATTCGGGTAATAGCCAAATTTCCTAGTCTAATTTTTTTTCAGCTATTAAATAGTTCTTGAAAAAATCAACATTAGAAAGAAACACAAAAAATTTTATATTACGGGACATGATTTAACTTTTTGGAGAAAGATAGTATAAATTTGAGACTGACACAAGAAATTCGACTTAAGCTCAAAAGCTTTTTTGGAAGCAATCTTTTTTAAAAGTTACTTTTTAACAATAAAGTTTTACAATATTTACACCGTTACTTAAAGGGACCTTTTTTCTTTTAAAAAGTAGATTGATGCATGGCACTGGTAGTGAATAGAAAGTAGGAAGAAAACTCAAAAGTAAGACAATTATATAATCAGCAAAACACAAAGAAATTATTTATTAGCACAGTTTGTACAAATCTACATTTTGCTAGTGAAAAATTACTGGTAGACAACATAATCATAGAAGAATGTAATCCAAAGAATGCAGCTACATTCGAAATATGAACTTAAAGCAGGGTGTTTTTTTGAATCATTGAATCTAATACCGAAAAAGCTCTTGTGACTTAAAACGATATTATTATTAATTTGTGTATATGTAAATATTTAGAACAATAAGTAATTCATGAAGCATGAAATGTTCTAAACTGTACAAATTTTTATTTGGTACATAAATTTGAAATACATTTGAGTGGATTTTTCAACATGTACAACATTTTGAAAATCGACAGAATAACTATTTCAAGAAAAGTCTAAAGGCATAACGTAAAACATGAAATTAGAGAAACAAATTCATAATTCAGAACTTTAGTTTGCATTTCAAACAAAATACGAACCGTACTATTATCACTATGCCAATATATAGTATTATTATCCACGACCAATGGTAAATCACTATTATATTTACCTCAGCGGTTCATTAAATATAAGAAAAAGCAAAATACAATACAACTAATTTACAGCTGACATAGTTCTTCAGGAAATTCTAAAATATAACTGTTAAATACAAAGTAATCACAAAATGTATCCTAGTAAATATTCATTACATAAGGACACAGTTTACTTAAACTAAATTTTAAATGGTATTTAGTTGTATATATAACAGTGCTTCCCAGCCTTTTGACCACCGAGGACCGGTCAGTGTTTGCTAATTTACCGCAACCAGCTGAGAGAGGTGAGGAGACGCTGATTTTTCATATTTTTTACTGTTTTGATTTAATAATATTCGATAATTTTCCTATAAATTTGGTGTATAAATGACGTTATGTTTATTAATTGTTCAATAAAAAGCTCGTTTTATTTATTTATTTGTTTCGTTTTCTCAGGAAAGAACATTTATTTTCAATTTTAATTCATAATCTTGAAATGTTCAATAATTAATAAACTAATTTAAAATAGTTACAAGATTTCTTCTGCTACAGGGGTATAAATTAGCACAAACCCAAGAGAAATACACTACAATAAATAAAATGGAACTAATTACATGTTACTTGGGCGGCACGGTACCATTTAATCCAAGGACCGGTACTGGTCATATCACCCTCCAAAAAAAGAGATTTGTCATTTTTGAGTGTAGAAAAGGTAGTAGCTTTAAACGAATAAGTGTCCCTAAAAGAATTACCAAAAATGCTTTATGTCTTTCAATTTTTCAACAACCTAGTTACTAAATACTTTTTCTGTCTTACCTAAAAACATAAATCACAAGTTAAACTAAATAATCCAAACGTCACACAAGGTTATACAAGAAGTCCTAAAATTAATTGCGCATTCCAGGGGGGTGGGGGAAATCACAATTAAAGTTGGTCCATTTAATATTGCAACGTAAGCTGGTCGTGAGTAAGCGATAAAATAGCACAACAAACACAGCAATTTTAGCACATATCACAGCAGATCACAAAGCCCAATGTCAACGTATCACTTCGCAGTCTAACACACAGTAATTCACGATGAGAGCGACTTCTTTATTTGTAGATTTGTAAGTGGATGTGTCGTCACATAGGATATGGCATCATTTTTTTAGGCTTTTCCAGAAACTTCTCTCCTAATTCAGATACAGCCAAAATTCTATCAGATTCGAGAACTTTTATTTGTCGCCAAAGTCACCAAGTTTCTTTCCAACTCATCAAAATGGTTGCCAAGTTTGTCACCAAGGTGAAGTGGTCACATACTCATTTCACTTGCAACAATGCCTGTACAACGCACTTTCCCGCAATACACATTTGCTCGGGAAAACAACATTACAATTTTGTAACACTCCGGTCCTCTTAAAGTGAGAGTAAGAAGACAACTCAAAAGTAAAGCAATAATATAAACAACAAAACACAAAGAAATTATTTAAAACACAGTTTGTACACCCTCCAAAAAAAGTATTCGAGCAAGAGAGAAATTTCCTATTTTATTTTTGCGAATAATAATTGAATTTTTGAAAAACGCACTACTAAACAGAAATATGGAAATTCATATTTATATATAGCCCAATTCATATTCTATGATAAATAATTTTTAATATACGAAACCAACGTAGGAAATGTATCTCTTGCTCGAATACTTTTTTTAGGGGGTGTACAAATCTGCATTTTACTAGTAAAACATTACTGATAGACAATATAATCACAGAACAAGGTGATTCGAAGAATAACACGGCATTCGAAATATAAACTTAAAGTAGGGTGTTTGTTGAATCTTTGAATCTAATACCGAAAAAGATCTTGTTACTTAAAACAATTTTATTATTTATTGGGATGTATGTAAATATACGAAACTATAAATATTTCATGAAGTATGAAATGTTCTAAATTTATTTGGTACACAAATTTGAAGTACATTTTAGTGTATTTTTCAACATGTGCAAAAGTTAAAAAATCAGCAGAATATCTACTCCACTCAATATCTATCTATTTATTCCAAAATATATAAAATTTTCCATAGCCACATCAAATCTGGTGCTTTTGCCAATGTCTTCAGAAAATATTTTGAACTAATTTAAATGTAGACACAAAAAATTATGCCAAAACTCAACAGAAAATGCAAGAAAGCTTTGTTCTTGAAGAAAAAATAAATCTTACTCCCCAAGAAAGGAAAAACTCATTAACTTTTAACAACCTTCGCTGAATCTGAGAGCAATGGGAATGACGTCTTTGTAATCTTCATTATCTGTTGTCTAATATCAACAATGAAATTACTGCGAAAGTCACCGACTTTGAGACCGCTAAATACTTTATGTCTCAGGGCGTCTGTTTTCTGCCGTAAAATGTATAAAAGACTATCAACATTATTTTATTGTTCTCGATCTACTTGTTTTATGTTTATTGTAATGAGGGCTACTGTTATGAACTTTAGCGTAACATCGACCTACAGAGTGTCTTTTTTTATTACATTTTTCAAGAGATAATTTTTTTTTATAGGATCAGCATGTATGGAACAAAAAGTTTTATTGAGATGCAGCTGAATAAGTTTTCACAAAGTATATTTTTCAAATCTTTACACATTGTCAAATTTATCTGTTGCAGTCTAAAATTAATTAGATAGAAATACAAATTTAAAGTGTGTTTAAAATATGAAATATTTAATTAGAATATGAGTCTGATCTCCTTAAGTACCTTCCACGTCTTAAAGAAAAGTGTGTTTTGATTGTTAGATGAAGATGCAAGTACAAATTTAACATATTCTATAGTTATTAATAGAATTTTTTTTATGTGTTTAACTTGTACAAGCTGTTTTTCTTGGTATCTAAAGATTCTATTCATAAGCCTGTTTTTTTTTATCCAATCGAAACCATTTCTTGGAGATACATGAATACAGCTCGAACACATTATTCACGCGTTAAAATTAATTAATGGGAATATAACACTTAATTTGTTTCCCTTTTTCTTTTGTATCATTCCCTGAAAGCTTTTACATGAATACCTCTTCAAGCAATAAAAGACACTTGTATCAAAATTAATAAATTTGTACTCCTTAAAAGAGAAATAAAATTCCTTTTACTTATTAGAAAATGAGTAAAATTTTAATACTACTTAATGAAATCAACTTTTTAAATCATTATAGAAATTCTAAAATTGATGACTGCCACAAATATTTTTAATAAAATTTATTAACACGCTTTAATTCTTTAACTATTAGAGCTAAGTGGGAAATGTCAATTGAAAAAAATACTCAAATAAAGTATGAAAAAAGACTACTCTAAGAAAAAATTCCTCTCGTTAATTTTCAACAAGTTATACGTTTTTAATCTGCATACGACCCCCCTGCAAAATGAATATCAAGTTAATAAAATATGTTCCATAGACTAATGAGGTGATGAGCAAAATTTCAGCCCTTCATCATTAGACGTCTCAGAGATATTTTTAAACAAATATTGCGTAGTAATATTTGCTTGCAATAGAGTTTACTTGAAATTGAATGTGAAACGTTTATTATCAGAGTGCAAAAAACTATTTTCTTTCGTAATTTCAGTACGATCCCAGAAACGCGATCATTCGATGTAAATTTTTCCCCTTCGACATCCATTAAAATATGATTCAGTCAGCATATATTTGTCTACATATCTTTGAAAAGTTTTAAGATATAATTCTGAAAATTTGTACATCACCTCATTGAGATACATAAAACATTCTATTTTTGGGAATTTTTTCGTACGGGGGTCGTATACAAACTTAAAAAGTGTATCTTTTTGGAAAGTAACGAGTGTAACTCTTTCTTAGCATAGTCTTTTCTCGCACTTAATTTTGAAGATTTTTTCAATTTACAATATCTATAATAGATAAAGAATTAATGTGTGTTACAATCTTTTTGGGACACCCTGTATATATATACATATATATATTTTATAGAAAGATTTTTTTTTAAATAAACCATATCACCAAAGTAATGTCATGAACGTAGCAACTGCAGCTCTAACGTGTTTTCTGCTTATGGTGCCCGTAGATTTCAGCATCAAAACCATATTTAAACTCTATATATATATAAAATTTCTAAATTAATACATTATTTAAAAAACTCAATAATTACAAATCTACAGCCACCAACACAGAAACCTTTAACTTTTACGCCAGTCTCCCTCCGATAACGTCTGGCATAATATATTTTTTCAATTTGTTTTTCTAGGTTTTTGTCTTAATAAAACTTAAATTGAGTTATGTGTTTCTTTATTGAAGATGACTTGGATTTATTTTGAGTTTTTCACATTTGATTATGTATTAATGACTATGTCATCTTATCTCTCGACCCCTTTATTGAAAGTTGTCCCAAAAATGCGACATAAAAGTATGCGACATAACTTTACATATATTTATATACTATTAGTTCACAACAGCTTTAATCTATTGTTACAATATTTCGTAAGCTGTAGAACATGCATCACCAGTATTTTTTACATATTTTTAAATACTATTAGTTCACAATAGCTTTAATCTATTGTTACAATATTTCGTAAACTGTAAAATATGCATCACATGTATTTTTTACGTATATTTAAATACTATTAGTTCACAACATCTTTAATCTATTGTTACAATATTTCGTAAGCTGTAAAATATGCATCACATGTATTTTTTACATATATTTAAATACTATTAGTTCGCAACAGCTTTAATCTATAGTTACAATACTTCGTAAGCTGTAGAATATGCATTCCATGTATTTTTCTATAAATAGGTTACAATCATAAAAATTTCAACATAGGGTTACCAGGCGAAATACACGAAAGAAGAGAGATGAAATGACATAGTCAATTAATATAGTTTTAATATGACAATAATGAAAGAAATATAAATAATATTTATTAAAAATTATTAATATGATTAGAATGATTGTAAGAATCTACCCTTTATACATCAAGTATGTACAATAGTGTTAGTAGCAAAAAGAAGAAATATGTTCGGTGCTGAACCCCAATCATCCCTGTTTGACAGTTTCAGTACTTGAATCACACCTATTAGCAGTGTGTGTGCTACAGAATTGTAACGTCAGATTACATACAAATGACATGACACATATTCAGCAACATAATCATCATAAATTATATTTACTCAATTCAGTAAGAGCATTCCATGATCAAAGAGATAATAATTACAGAAAGAAACGCAAACATTTTTCGTCGGTGAAATTCTATTTTTCATCTAAAAGCCTAAGAGAAGCAATTTTCAAGAAGCGTTAAGCCATCAAAGCACCGCAAAGATTTATCCCCAAGTTGTGTTTGGCGGGGAGGGGGGGGGGTAGTTGAGCATACAATATGTTCTTAAGCCTCATCAATATCGCCGGGATGTAATTAACAGGGAAGGAAAAGGACATTACTTTCAGTCATTGCTGAAACAATATGTTTAAATCAGAAATTTAAGGGATGCGCTAATTGAAGCAATTAATTACGGCTTTTCGTCGTATAAAAGTGAATATAATGTTTGCTTTTAAACTGGAATACTTGAAAGGCTGTATTCACGACGTAAATAGATAGATGGCCAGATTTATGTTTCTTGTTGTTCCATTAGCAGAGGCGATAAAATAGCCGTGATAATCAGAGAAATAAATATTAATTTTGAAAGGGTTGAGAATTTTAAGAATAGGATGTGCTGTTTATGTAAGAGGATTCTAAATTAAAAAGATGCTTTAATTTTTTTAATATGCATTTTAAGGATAAAGTGCAATGATTAAAAGAAAACTTTAAAAAAATCATCTGTTTAAAAAATAATTTTTTAAACAATTGGAAACTTGACTGAGTTAGACTAGTCAAGATCTTTGAAAGACATCTACATAGCTTTGACTGACGTTACTCATCAATCCAAATATACGAGTAGCATATGCTTTGCTCTGGCATCCAGTGCATATAATAAATCAATTTTGTTTTGCTTTTCTTTCCCAAGAAATCTCTAGAAGTATCGTATTTTTGGTGCTCCTCACATTACATTAATTTTAAACTTGTTTTAGAAGTTCTAAAACAATTCATTTCAGACCTGCTTACTTATTTTACAACTTTGTTTTACTGCATCATGTTCCTCTGCAATGCACTACCACTCATGATGTCCATGTTGCAAATAGTTTGAAATGATTTAACTATCTTGCTGTCTGGCCTATCTTATGAAAACCGTCACTAAAGTTATTTGTCTTTTAAAAGACTTGTTTTAGATTTCGTTAACAAGTAAAGTGCTCTATTTCTTCTCTAAAAGTTATTTATGCTCGCATTTGAATATTTTAAATTAATACGTTAAAGTCCCATACTGATTCTGCAGCTCATTCCAAAGATTCCCTACTAGCAATTTTGCTCGGGCCTTCACCGGCCACGTAGCCTTGAGCCGATGAGAAGGAATCGGGCCGTTCACTGTGAAACTGCTCGGATACACGCAGTTCATGTCCCTTCGGACGTGGAAACGTCCGAAGTAGTCTAACCGATGAGTTTTCATCGGGTTGGACACGGATTTAGGGAACTGGCCCGTTCACTTTGTGCGTGAGGTTGGCCGAATACCAGGGTGCGTATCACTTTTCGATAAGTTCTAATGTGGTGTTGACACATGCATTTAAACCTTTCCGTCCCTACGATGCAATTCGAATGATAGCATTTACAAGTTTTTTGCAGATTTCTTTTATATTTGAGATGTATTTGTAATCGCATTTTTCTTATATGATAATGCAGTGCAGAAGCAATACAGAATAGAAGAAATACACTTTTACTACGCGTCGCATATGCATGCATGTACACCCTCCAAAGAAAGTATTCGAGCAAGAGATAAATTTCTTGCGTTGGTTTCGTATATTAAAAATTATTTATGATAGAATATGAATTAGGCTATGTATAAAAATAACTTTCCATATTTCTATCAAGTTGTGCGTTTTTCAAAAACTTAATAATTATTTGCAAATCTAAAATAGGAAATTTCTCCCTTGCTCGAATACTTTTTTTTGGAGGGTGTAGGTATGTCGTATACTCCATCTATTTACGTATATAGACGTACTATATACATAACTATACTATACGTTAACGTACTATAGTCGTATACTCCATCTACTATGGAAGTAGATACGTATGTTACATGTTTGATTTGTTAGCACCAGAGTGCTATTAATTTCAATCTTGCTTTTTGTGTAGACACGATTTTGGTACAATTTTCGCGTCGAGTCACTTTTGAAATTTTTTTTTTTTTTAATGAATTGTGTGGTGTTTTTTATAAATATATTTTGAGTATAGCTAGAAAACACCTGGTGAATATTGTAAAATACTTTTAGTAGGCGATTTTAATAACATCTAAGCATTTTGCCAGAGTGTGCGACTAGTCAAACGTATTTATGCATTCCTGTTTTAAAATATTATGATAGCTGTGTTAAAAAACGAAGGGAGTCATTCTAAATTTTCTTAAGGGGCATATCTAGCGGACTATATTATCGAAGTTCAACAATGGTCTGTGTTATTCATTTGTAGAAGCTAAAATGAGATCTTCGAGATGTACCTCAAGTTGACAGATCCACGAAATTGAGAGATGTGGGCAGACTGGTGCTGTTTATAAAAAAAATGCTCCCATCATACTTCAGGAGTTTCAACAAGCATCTGGTAGTACGGTTTTCATGAATACCATTCGTAAAGAAGCACACCTCCTCGAATTTCATGGTCGTGCTGCCGTCTTTAACCCCTTGTACCTCCCGATTTTATTGTAGACGACCGCCAGAGGTACCGTATGTCCTGTTTCATTTGTATCTGAGATGTCGTTTTTCATTTTCTTTTACAGGTCTCCCTTCTCCGAAGAGATATCTGGGGTTATGACTGACTGACTGGAAATAGGTTTTAGTGGATTGCCTAATCAAGGTACGATTTACCTCCAGTATAGTCAAATGAAGTTGCTGATTAACTCTTAGTGCGACATTTAGGCGAGGAAAATGTAGGAGTACTACACAGTGACACGATAGGATAAAAGAACCCAAAAGAGCGACGGTGGGAATCGAGCCCAAGACGTCAGAACAAAAATCAAATGCGGAACGTCTTAGCCAAGCTAGGTACAATCTGGGGTTATGTTTTACCTGTCATTCACTTTTCACCTCATGGCTTTGACCCTGTGAGGAGGTGTGACTCAGAACGTAGGTGTTGCGCGCTTGCGAGGTGGTGTGTCTCGTTCCCATGATAATTTGTTATCATGGTAACGAGTTACAAATAATTCAATAATTTATAAGTTTTTTCTCTTTTTTCTTGTTTGATTATAATTAAATAGCAAATAACAACAGTATTCTTATTTCATTCCATGTGAAATATGAAAATACAAATTTACACTAAACACTGGTATATAAGTACGCAATTGCAAAAAACGGCCTATGTGTCAAGGGATTAAGCCTTTGATCACAAAATCCAGCCACGCTGTTCTATTAATGCGGCGTAAACACGTCAATCGAGGACGGTAGATCATTGGAAACTGGTTCCGTTAAACGGGAAACCAAGGTTCACCAGTTGCCATTCTGATGGTACAGTCTGCGTCAGGCGTCATCTGGAAAGCTCCTAATTCAAAATGGATTGTGCTCATAGTAAAGTTCGGTCTAGACGTGTTTCTTCTAGTATGGATTGGGACCTTTAGTCTGAATTATGTTAATCTCAATAAAATGCCTATTACAAAACTGTAGATAACAGTGTGCATTCTACGTTGTGGCAGTTTTACAGATTGGAACCACATTGTTTCCAAGACGACGATAGCTGTTATGCAGCTAGATCCACCATGAATTCTTCTGGTGACAAATGGGCTAACAAAATGGACTTATCTGATCTGAGGCCAGTCCTAAACCCTGAATTAAAGGGTACAAAACCGTCTAAAGTCTGTGTAGGAACTTACATGTTTTCTCCAAGACGGAAGGAAGAAAATACGAATAGCCGTCATACTTGAAGAATGCATGTTTCGAAGGGTTGAGACGTCTTGTGGGAGCTCTATTAACTATTGAATAGGAATAAATATTGTTTTTCTTCGCTATCATATATGTCCAAATACTTATACGTAGATAGTGTATTCTCCTTTCTTAACTTCCACTATTTTCCCTTAACAACTATAAATGTGGCTGATAAGAATTTCTATGGAATCCCCAAAGTCTTATGATGGTCTTTGACCTACATTAAAAACAACAGATCCATGCAAATATTTATCAGGAAGCTATTTGGTGTACAAATGTATACGTAAGAAAAATATTTTAGTACATTATTTATTGAAACTTTAACAATCCGTCTTACTTGAGGAATGAAAGAAGAAAAGCAATAGTAAAAAATCCAAATTTACTGTTACACATCAAAACATACTGCCACGTGACTAAATATGGTAGTATCTGAACTTTCTTCTTTTACCCAACTTACGGATATACGTATATTTACAAGAGCTGCTATCTGCAGGAAAGAGAAACGACGCTTGTCTGATACTAATCAATCTTCTTCTACTGTGAACTAATCCCTATTTTTAATTTATAAACTGTTCTATGTTTGTTATCTGTTATGCGATTTCATTTTCCAAGTCCAGTGTCATAAAAAACTAGCGTCTTTATGGGGGTTATGGTTAGCATTATTTTAGTTCTTGCCAACCTGAAACCAACTTCAAATCCTTGTGGAAATAAGGAGTTCAAATTATCTTCTTATTGAATCATGCTGCAGACTTCGTAGACATGACATCAACTGGTGTGAAGAGTCCACATTTTTAGTTATATAAATCAAATAAAACTGGAACTATTAATGTTGTTTTATGTGTTTCCGTATTAAGCAAACACAACATTATTCCAAATATTTCATGAAATAATTGCAGTTTTTTTCACGATAAATTTGTCAAAATTAATTTTTCCTCCTCAATAAAATATATCCCATGCAACATATACGCAGACTCTCTGAAAATTTATTACCGCTCAGAGAACGTTTTCTGAACGCTAATATACGTTCATAGAACCTGTGTGTGCTGTCTGGGATATATGTTCATGTGTCTTTCTGTCGTAACATAATAAATTGGTCGTTGTTATAAATAACGCCCAAATTATTAATTCGTTGACAACATGTAAGTAAACGCTTAAGATTTTAAAGAGAAATTATCCTAATAGGTCATTATTTTATTTAAATATGCATACCTCAGTAGAAAACATTTGTTTCAATGTCATCGTCACAATGATTCTTTAAGAAAATTCCATCAAGGCTGCTGAAGATATTCATCAAGCTATAAATTACACCATTATCAATCTTTTTTCTGCTAGACTACTTGAATTTTAGGTGGTTATGTATTGAACCGGTTGTTAGAAACTCATTTATAAATGAAATGAGATGGCTTAAGTTACTCATTAATTCATTATGCAGATTGATATAAGTAACAGTAGATACCCTCTGATAGATTACAACTTAAGTTAAATTTGCATGCGAACTCATTCCATCGATTGATATAAGTAGCATTACGCTCTGTGATAAATTATTAACAGAATCTATACAGAAACTCAATTGCGGAATCGCATGACGGTACGTTGTGTGTGTAATTTAAGATATAAATCAACATCGTCTTTAATTAACACTGATGAAGCAATGCTGCTGATAGGTAGCTGTTAACCCACAATAGAATGAATTTATAATTGAACGGGATGGTTTGCCGTTCCGTATAAATAAAAGGAGATGCATGTATATTATCCGTTTATATGTCATTTCATTTACATGCATTTATTGATAATAATATTTATTTGTTGCTTCAAAGTATATTCGCCATATATACAGGGAGTCCAGCAAAGAACAGACTGATTTCAGCATTTCATATGTCGAAAACAATGGACAATAGAAGAATGCAGCAAACAGTAGACAGTATCTTTCAATGTGCCCTACAGAAAGTAATCACAAGGAGTCAGATCGGCAGAATATGTAGGCCTACGATTGCAGTGCCATCTGTTAGCGGTTTTTGTAACTACTACTTCGAAACTTCTGTATAAAAATTTTAAAGCTTACATAATAAACATACCGTTTGCTGCACTCTTCTATTGATCTTTGTTTTTAAGAATATATGTCAGAGTGTGTGTGTACACGTACTATATTTACTATGCATTAGGACGAGGGCAAAATTAATGCCGGTTTTTTGTGTCAATATTTCGCCTAGCTAAAACTACTGAAGCTATTAATACGAAATTTGGTATGCGTGTGAGTTTTTACGCATAGGCGCTAATTTAGACAGCATTTGCCAGGAGCCAGGGAGCCAAAATATTTTAACATATTCGGCGTAATCTCAAAAAGAGAGATCTCCATAAAATTCTTGCTGTAAAACACAACACTAACGAGTATCTAAATATTAATTTCAGGACATTTTGAGTATCGTATTCCAAGTATATACATATATATATGGAATACCATCACGGGACGGGAAGGTTGTTGTCGTGGCTTGGTCAGGGTGGAACGAGACTTCGCCGACCGTGATGCTGGGCAGGAGCGGCTCTTATAATATCACGTCGAGTTGAGATCAGCAACGGGGTCTCGCGGTTGGAAGACCGCCGCTGGAGTCCGCAGGACGCAGATGTAGGACGGTTTACAAGGGACGGGGCTGTTGCACCGAATGAACACTCCGGGATTACGAAGACATATTTTTATTTAGTTTCACACAGTTTTACATGGCAACTGAAGCCACGAAAGAGCTCCGCCCCGAGCTGCGTTTCAAACTATATAACCTCGGATCACGTGTTCTATAAAGTATCACATGTTCCAAAAGAGGTGCATTTATTGGTTATTAATATGCCCGGGTCTACTAGCCTTAGGAAATTCTTGCGAGGTGTGGTGCCAGAAGACCATGAGAAAGAGGGGAGATATATTACTTGCGTCTGAATTCGATTTAGATCCTGATACAAATCCTTTGTTTAAAACGAAAGTTACTACGCCCAAAAGAATTTTGAAGCAAGCAAATAGAAATTTTGAATTTTGAGAGGATGTTTAATTTTATATGATATATATATATATATATATATATAATTCATTTAAAAAGCACTAATAGATTATAATATTCCATTTCTTCTATATCATTATCTTAACTGTTTTCCTATATCATTATTATTGTTCTTTGTTTTTATTAATGTTCATACTTGAGGATGTGTAGTTTCTGCCGCAATATGGTGTTTTACTGAATAAAGTTTTATAGATGGAGCAGTGCAGTGTCATGGTTATAATTAAATTATCTCGTCAATTAAGGTATATTTATGATATCTTATCCAAACACAGAATAGTGTAATCTCACAACCAAATGTGATAAATATAATTATACACAAAACAATTCGTTAATGCATCATGTATGTGTTAGATTAAGAAATGTTACGTTTATCGTGCTAATATTTAGGAATCAATGGCTACTTTGTTTTCCAAATAGCAGACATTTGCCGTCAATACATTGGCCAGACGAAAGCTGGAACTTTTGGCCACTTTATACAGGAACACATCCTATATATGGGCAAGCGTTGCCTTCAAATAACCCATGAAGCTCATGGTCAACTAATTTTGAACCAATTCAGATGAGAGACGTGCACATGGATCAACATCTCCAGAGATATCATTTCGAAGTTGAGGATGTTGGAGCTACGAACAGATTTTATGCACGAGATCAATATAACACGTACAGATCCACATCAATTAAGTCGATAGAGGTTGTCAATCTCCTAAGCACTGTAAGCAGCCAACATCATTTGAATTTCGGTGTTGTAATGGGAACCGAGCTTCTTATAAGTACACCAACTGGACTATTACTGACTGGCTGAGAAATATAAAATAAAAATTTAATTTTCACGTTCTTTCCTACAAAGATGATGCAGATTAATAAACGTGAGAAGGCTATTTATTCTCTACACTACATAACTACAAAAGTTACACTATAAAACTACAAAAGTTACATTTCTAGAAGAAATATTTACAGTTAAAAAATACTTCAAATAAAATTAAAGTCTAAAGAATATTCTTCACCAATTATCATGAAGTTAAATATGTTCGTTTTAAAGCTCTAATTTTTTTTTATCAATAGATATTCTGCCCAGGTTCATTAAACAATTTAGTAATATCACATAATTTGATAATTTTTCAATGATGTTTCAATAAAGATTAGAAAGTGAAGCTAAACTAAAGGGGAAAGTTTCAAGTCTCATGACTAATACACCGAATATATTTCCACATTTGGAATTTGTTTATTCATTATTTAGCAACTAAACATTTTTCCGCTAATTATTTACAATATTTTAACACTGAAATTCTATACTCCGAGCACAATTTTAAGCAATGAAATTTCTTATTTTTCATTTTAACTCATTCATTTTTATCAAAAATGATTATTTAATTAAAAAAGTATGCTTAGTTGAAATAATTATTAGAAACAACAACATTGATAAAATATAATTAAAAATACTTCATTGCGCATTATTCAATGAATAATTTGTCACTAACTTCCCCGAAATGTCTAAATTAGATATACATTAAACGCAAAACTTTCACAAACAAGAATAACTGATCAGAAAATTATTTTCATACTTTCTATACCTAGAGCACATTATTATTTAATATCTTATAATTTTTACGTATAACTTTTGTCATAACCTCTCATGTCATTAAAGTTTTTGCCATTTTACTTTACTAATATTAAATGCTTAATTACTTCAAGCAAAAGAATTGATCAATTAATAAAAACATTTATAAAACTAAACTTTTAAAAGTGCTTACTCAAATATTTATTCAAAACGTCTTTGTATAATAATATTGACAGTAATTTCGAATTTTGAAAGCTCTTGAACTTTTTTTTCCCTCTTATTTTCCTTGAAATGGCAAAGAAAGAAAAGACGGCAAAGCTTTTAATGAATTATTTAAGAGTATCTTCATTAAAATCAATTATAATTTTAATTTATCCTCTTTGTAATTTTAGATCACAAGTGTAATGTAAAGATATTTTTAAGTGAGTGCATTCTGATACATTAAATTGCAGAAGAATGCAAGTTTACGGATTTGCATAAAATAAATCAAATGTTACTTTGTTAATGTAAACAGATTGTAAGCTAATTTTAAAATAAATATTTAATCCTTTATAAGGCCTTGAGAATTATACTTCCCACCAACTTCATTAATTTTTAAATGTGGATGGGAAGCTATTTCCTAGTTCCCACCTATGATTTTTTCTGCCATCTACTGAAAACTTCAAAAAATACAAGAAAATATATGTACAGCTTTGTTTACAAAAATTTAGATAACAGTAAAGGTTAGTCTGTAGTCAAAAAGATAGGCCAACACTATGGAGCTGTTTTCTCTTGTGCGTTGTGCGTTTGTGCATTTTTTAATTCATTATCGAGTTTATTAGTAGTTGTAAATATAGGATTTTTAAACACGGTTATTTATAAGTGCAGATAATCACAGGTGTTCATGCCTATTTTCTGAAATTTCATGGAAAGTAACATGTATAAATTTTTACATTTTTGAATAAAAATGAAGAGGAAGGTGGCCCAAAATGATCCACATATGTTTTCTTCTAGACAGGCAGCGCTATCTACCGGGTAACACATAAACTAGCTCTGCCAAGTCAAGAAGAGGAAAATGCGGTATTTTAGCGATCGGTTGAGGAAACTCCAGTACTGGGTCCTAGGCGTCATGGCAGCCCTTCAACCGTTCTCAAAATGCGTGACTCACCATTATTAAATTTATTTCTGCGTTTACTGTAGGCCATAATTTTTAAGTATAATTTTAAAATATTCCATTTTATTATTTGTGACACTTTTTAAGTGAAACTTTTCATAAAATAAATTATTCATACTATATGATTGTAAAATTTATTTCATTTCAATATGTATAGTCATAATGACTTTTGTATCTCTTATTTTGCCGATTAAAAGAAATTCAAAATTATTTTCAAATGAAAATAATTTTGCCTTTGGGTCGAGGGTGAAATGATCCTTTAGACACTTTCTAAATATTCTGTTTTTGTTTGTTTGTTTGTTTGTTTGTTTGTTTTTCATTACACATTTTGAGTTTAAAATATCATTAAAATATGCTTATGATGCAAAATGTAGTGTAAAATATAATACCTAAGGGCCAAAGTTTTATTTAAATATTTATGTTCTTTTATGCAAGGTTTAACCTTAAGGAGATCATTTTGGGCCACCTTCCCCTATTTCTAATGTATGATTAGTTTGTAGATTGTCGTATTTGTAAATTATATTTTATAAAATTGGTGTAATGTTATTTAAAAAGAAATGCAAATGTAAAATGTCCTACCTTTGAATAGCTCCCACTGGGTGAAAAGAAGAAAAAAAAAATGGTCTTAAAAATCTTCATTTTAGGTAATATGCTAAATGATTTTCCTTTTTTATTTTGAGTAGATTTGTGATTAAATAAAAACCCAAAACTCCACATACTGCTGAGAACAGAATGTGAATATATCTTTTAGCTTAGAAGTTATTAAAGTTTAAATCTGAAAAGGTAATTCTCGGACACCCTGCATATCATAAATATAAGGTTCGGCGTGCAAATGGGGACATAGATAAACAAAGTAGATAGCGGATGACTTCTCTGTTTGGGGAGTTTTGGGTTTTTGATTTAATCATAAATTTCTCGATTCATCCCCAAATCACTTCTTTATTTTTTCCGAATGCTGATACAAAAAGGATCTGTCAATGTACAAAATGTAATAAATGTAAAAGAAAAACAAATATTCTTAATGTATAGAATAACAAATATGATTGTCATAGCATAGGAAATTAAGTATTTTTATAGAGAAATAAATTTGTTTCATAAAATGTTTCTAGCAGATTGTTATGTCAATTCCGTTAATTTTTTCAAGTTTATGTAAAAGAAAGATCTAGAAATTCTACAATTCCTAAAATATATTATTATTAAGGTTAGACAGATATTCGTAATTAATGAGAATCAGTAATTTATTTAAAATGTGTAGAAATTCAATACCGCAATCTAAAATTGCATTAAATATGAAATCCGTAAAAAAAATGATCACTTTTGAAAGACATTCTATATCGAGATTTCAATAAAAATTTTAAAAAGGTAACAAAAATTATGTTTTGATAGAAAAACTTTTAATGGCTGTCCCAAAAGCTCTTTTTTTATATAATTACTAGCTGAAGTACCCGTTCTTCGCACGGGAATGAATGGACTTTTTGATATTACGATTTGTGGTGATTACTATTCATTGTAATAAACAGATATAGCAAAGTGGATATCGCGTTATATTGTGTCCAATAATCATGCATACCGAATTGCAAAGCAATCGTTTGTACGGTGCAGAAGGCCATGCGGCGTAGCGCAATCTAGTGGCGAGTTTTAGCAAAACGGATACAGCGAAAATGTTTTTCGCATTCAGATATCGATGTATACGAATTTTCATGACTATCGGCTGGACAGTCCTGAAGTTCATGTATTGACGCGACATCTAGTGGCAAGTTATAGGAAAATGGATAGCGCCAAACTCTTCCCCGTGTTCAAATATCTAAGTATACCTATTTCCATAGCGATCATTTGCACAGTCAAGAAGTGATACACTGCAGGGCCATCCAGTGGTTCAATAAAGTAATGATTTGCTACAGCGCCGTCAAGTGGCGAGTTATAGCAAAATGGATAACGCCAAAATATTCTCATTGTTCAAATAGCTATGTATACTGATTTTCATAGCGACCGTTTGAATGGTCAAGAATTTGGCCTGCTGCAGCGTCATCTAGTGGCGACTTAAAATAATAATGCATTGCAGTGTCATCTAGTGGTGAGTAACATCAAAAGGAACGCAGTTAGAATATATTCTTCGTGCTCAAATGTGTAAGTATAAAAAAAATTATGCCGATCGGTCGAACGGTATAGAAGTTGATGCTTTTCAGCGCCATTTAGCGGCAAGTTACAGCAAAATGGATAGTGAAAAATATTCTCCGTGTTCTAATATTCGCGTGTACCAAATTTCATCGAAATCGGTGGACGATATTCGCATAGGAAACGGCTAAACGGAATAGAATTCGACGTTCTGCTGCGCCACCTGGTGGCAAGTTAGAGGAAAACGGATAGCATAAAAAGCTTCTCCATGATAAAAGACTTAGGTGAACCAAATTTCATGGTGCAACGGTGCTCAACGGTGCTGGAGTTTTTCAACCTCATACACTCATACCAACATTCATTTTTATCTATAACCAGTGTCATTATATATCCCAGTCTCAAATAAAATCCAGTTTGAAATCTAAGCCTCGCCAAAGTGCCAACATACGCCATTTTGCAAGCGTTTTTTCAGGAAATCATTCGAAGCATTGACTTAGCAGCAATAATATATGGGAAATGGTTCGACCGCGAAAAAGTAAAGCAAGCCTTTATTTGAAAAGTTGAATCCCTTAATACAGCCGAATTTTTTAAAATTATCAACTATAACGTGTTTTATTCATCATTACTCCGATGTACTAAATGAGAAGATTTCAATTTTCTGAAATTTGGCGGAATTCCCCCAACTTAAATCAATGTACTCATTTGGCGAGAATTCTGGAGATAGATCAATTGAAATCCCTTAATAACTGCATTATTTCTTCACGCATCATTAAAATTTAACGCTGTATTCTAATAAAACCTTTGCACTTATTTTCAAAAATCTATTTCCTTAAGCTCTCAATAAATTGCGCCAAGCCGAAATCTGTGCAAACCGCTAGAACTCACTTTCACAAAATCGGCATTTGAGCCATTTTATTTTTTCGCCAAACTAAAATAATTTACCTATTAGCCTCGGAAATCTTCAATTCTTATTGTTTTGCGTGTAAAGCATTACATTCCTGCTCTGATTTCCCATGCACACGATATTATAATTTAAAAAAAAATAACCTTACGAATGTAAACTAACAAAAAAAAATCATTATTATTCTTTTATTTTTACTTTGAGAATTTAAAACATTTTATTCGGCAAAATCGCCACACATGGCAACCACGATCCTTATTTCACACTTTTTTCACTACAGGGGTTACAATTACGGAAAGCTTTTTGCGTGAATAGCATAAAAAATCTCTTAAATTCAAGGAACGGGTGGACTTTCAAAGTTTTAAAGTGGACTACGATTTATTCTATATTATTTTACATACGTGTGCTAAATTTCAGGCCGATAGGTCCATTTTTGTGGATTTGTATACGAACGACATTTTATTCGGCAAAATCGCCACACATGGCAACCACGATCCTTATTTCACACTTTTTTCACTACAGGGGTTACAATTACGGAAAGATTTTTGCGTGAAGAGCATAAAAAATCTCTTAAATTCCGGGAACGGGTGGACTTTCAAAGTTTTAAAGTGGACTATGAGTTATTCTATATTATTTTACATATCTGTACTAAATTTCAGGCCGATAGGTCCATTTTTGTGGATTTGTATACGAATCAAATCCACAAACAAACAAACAAACAGAATTTCATTTTTATTTATAAGACTAGCTGAAGTACCCGTTCTTCGCACGGGAATGAATGGACTTTTTGATATTACGATTTGTGGTGATTACTATTCATTGTAATAAACAGATATAGCAAAGTGGATATCGCGTTATATTGTGTCCAATAATCATGCATACTGAATTGCAAGGCAATCGTTTGTACGGTGCAGAAGGCTATGCGGCGTAGCGCAATCTAGTGGCGAGTTTTAGCAGAACGGATACGGCGAAAATATTTTTCGCATTCAGATATCGATGTATACGAATTTTCATGACTATCGGCTGGACAGTCCTGAAGTTCATGTGTTGACGCGACATCTAGTGGCAAGTTATAGGAAAATGGATAGCGCCAAACTCTTCCCCGTGTTCAAATATCTATGTATACCTATTTTCATAGCGACTATTTGCACAGTCAAGAAGTGATACACTGCAGGGCCATCTAGTGGTTCAATAAAGTAAGGATTTGCTACAGCGCCGTCAAGTGGCGAGTTTTAGCAAAATGGATAACGCCAAAATATTCTCATTGTTCAAATAGCTAAGTATACTGATTTTCATAGCGACCGTGTTCAACTATCTATGCATACCAATTTTCATAACGATCATTTGCACAGTCAAGAAGTGATACACTGCAGGGCCATCTAGTAGTTAATTAAAGTAATGATTTGCTACAGCGCCGTCAAGTGGCGAGTTATAGCAAAATGGATAACGCCAAAATATTCTCATTGTTCAAATAGCTATGTACACTGATTTTCATAGCGACCGTTTGAATGGTCAAGAATTTGGCCTGCTGCAGCGTCATCTAGTGGCGAGTTAAAATAATAATGCATTGCAGTGTCATCTAGTGGTGAGTAACATCAAAAGGAACGCAGTTAGAATATATTCTTCGTGCTCAAATGTGTAAGTATAAAAAATTTTATGTTGGTCGGTCGAACGGTATAGAAGTTGATGCTTTGCAGCGCCATTTAGCGGCAAGTTACAGCAAATGGATAGTGAAAAATATTCTCCGTGTTCTAATATTCGCGTGTACCAAATTTCATCGAAATTGGTTGGACGATATTCGCATAGCAAACGGCTAAACGGAATAGAATTCAACGTTGTGCTGCGGCACCAAGTGGCAAGTTAAGGAAAACGGATAGCATTAAAATCTTCTCCATGATAAAAGAATTAGGTGAACCAAATTTCATCGTGCAACGGTGCTCGACGGTGCTGGAGTTTTTCAACCTCATAAACACATACCAACATTCATTTTTATCTATAACCAGTGTTATTATATATACCAGTCTCAAATAAAATCCAGTTTTAAATCTAAGCCTCGCCAAAGTGCCAACATACGCCATTTTGCAAGAGTTTTTTCAGGGAAGCATTCGAAGCATTGACTTAGCAGCAATCAAAATGGGAAATGGTTCGACCGCCAGCCATTTATTTGAAAAGTGGAATCCCTTAATACAGCCGATTTTTTTTTAATTATCAACTATAATGTGTTTTATTCATCGTTACTCCGATGTACTAAATGAGAAGATTTCAATTTTCTGAAATTTGGCGGAATTCCCCCAACTTAAATCAATGTATTCAATTGGCGAGAATTCTGAAGTTAGATCGCTTGAAATCCCTTAATAACTGCATTATTCTTCACGGATCATTAAACTTTAACGCTGTATTCTAATAAAACCTTTGCACTTGTTTTCAAAAATCTATTTCCTTAAGCTCTCAATAAATTGCGCCAAGCCGAAAACTGGGCAAACCGCTAGAACTCACTTACTCAAAATCCATATTTCAGCCATTTTATTTTTTCGCCAAACTAAAAAAATTTACATATTAGCCTCGCAAAATCTTCAATTCTTATTGTTTTGCGTGTAAAGCATTACATTCCTGCTCTGATTTCCCATGCACACGATATTATAATTTAAAAAAAAATAACCTTACGAATATAAACTAACAAAAAAAAATCATTATTATTCTTTTATTTTTACTTTGAGAATTTAAAACATTTTATTCGGCAAAATCGCCACACATGGCAACCACGATCCTTATTTCACACTTTTTTCACTACAGGGGTTACAATTACGGAAAGATTTTTGCGTGAAGAGCATAAAAAATCTCTTAAATTCCGGGAACGGGTGGACTTTCAAAGTTTTAAAGTGGACAGTGGTTTATTCTATATTATTTTACACATCTGTGCTAAATTTCAGGCCGATAGGTCCATTTTTGTGGATTTGTATACGAATCAAATCCACAAACAAACAAACAAACAAACAAACAGAATTTCATTTTTATTTATAAGATTATTGATGTAACTTCCAGTATCGCTTAGAATTACTAAAGCATTTTACATTAGGAAATTTATAATAATAAATAGTTAAGTGAAATACATGGTATTAATTTTATTATTTCAAATTCTCTAAAACATTATCCTATATTTTGTATACTTATTGTTGCAGAAAACTAGATTTCGGGTTTATTATCTAAGTGTCCAGTGTATGAGGAAAGTTCTGGTAAACAGTCCCCTTATTAGGATAAAACACTAACTTTATTGATTTTAGAACGTTGACGAACAATCTGATGCATACAATTCACAGGAATTAATAAGCAGTAACTTGACCTATAATAGGCAGCTTGGCACAGAAGCTTTTTCAGATGCGATATTTCACACGCAGGCTAAAATTCAGAGGAAATTCTAGAGGGAAATCAAAAACAGACCCTCAGAATTCAACAATGAAGAATTCAAAAACAAGCTTCTCGAAATAAGCAAAATGTTGCTTCTAAGAGCGCCAATACAGAGCCTTATGCTCTCAGCAGAATAGGCTTCTGCTCTCACAGTTGACTGCAACAAAACTGAACTCTTCCTGGGTGAAGTCTGCCTTTATATATAGCTATCGTCGACATTACGAGAACCAGAACATACTCCAGAACCGACATACTCCAGAAAAATCCGAATCCATCTCAAATTTTAATTGCAAAATAGAAATGTTAATGAGTAATACTAGGCTATTGCGTTACACTAATGTAGGGAAACAAACATTGCAGGCCCCATTAGTAAAATCGCGCCAAATGTCCGAAATTTCACCAAGCTTGGCGAATTTTGGCTAAATATCGCCAAATTTGACGCTTCAAATAAATTCCTAAAAGTGAAGTCAGCTAAGCTCTATAGCCCATATTTCTCGAAAATTACAGAAAACCCTATATTGAGCAATGGGGGCGCTCAAAACTCCCAAACTCGCGTTAACCTATTTTAATGCAACAAAATGCACATTTTAATTATTTGACACATAGAATACGAAATTTAGAATATATTTAACCTTTAAAGGGCAGAAAGACCCAATAATTCGCAACAATATTTTCAATAATATTTAAATTTCTAGATTTAAAAAAAAATCGTATAAATTAAGCTGTGTTACATAAGAACATTTTGTAATAGCATGGTAAAAACGTGCTAAAATATTAATGAACCCTTAAACTTTAAAGGAAAGTAATAACACTCATTGTTATATGTTCGGAAATTTTTAAATCCTTTTAATTCGGTTATAGTACGTAAGTGTCTGATTTATAAAAACACATTTTTATAACAATTTGTTGAAATAAAAAAAATAAATACTTTTAATTGGTTTATCAAAGGAGAACAAAGATATTAACACATTTCTGATATAAACATTATTATTTCTATGAAAGTTTCATAAAATATGCTTTTTGTAGGTATGTCTTTTCAAATTTGTAATTTCCTATTGTTACGAATTTTCGGGGCAACCCGCTGCTCTGGGGCTTAAAATGGTTTAAAATTCGTATTCTACGCTTCAAATAGATAAATTTTGCTTTTTGTTGCATCAAAATCGGCCAATTAGAACCGGAGATACGGAGGTTTCGCTTTCCCATATGTTTTTCTATGGGCTTCTAGAAATCTCGAGAAATATTAGTCCTAGAGCTTAGATCTCTTCACTTTTGAGGACTTATTTTTGGCGCCAAATTTGGCGATATTTCGCCAAAAGTCGCCAAGCTTGGCGACTTTTTGGTCATTTGGCGCGATTTTCCCAATGGGGCCTGGAAGTTGTTTTTCCTGCATTAAAAACGCATAATAACCTAACATTTCTCTTCTATGACGTAATCAAAATTCACGCTTTATGTAGAACCCTCGAGAAATTGACTTTTCTGGAAACCTCTTGTACCTCCTGCGTCGGCTATTTATAGAAGCGGGCATCGCCCCGAAGTCAGTTGCGAGTTGAACATTCAATGTGCGAAGAGCTCTGAGTACGCTTGTTTTGTGTGAACTGATAGTGCTATAGAAGCTGTGTTTTAGCTTGCTTTGTGAAGCTGTTTTTAAAGTGCTGTGCGTAAATTCTTCATTGCTGTGTCTTAAGGGATAGTGTACTATATCCCTTGAATATTTCCATGGAATTTTAGCCTGTAAAAGTGACATATTTTGTGTGAGAAATACAGCATTTGTGAGAGCTTCTGATCCAAGCGGATTGTTAAAAGCACGTTACTGCTAGATTGTGCTTGTGAATTGTGTGCAGCTGATTGTTCTACGAAGTTCTAGAAGAAATAAAGTTTGTGTTCCATCCTGACAAGTGACTTTTTACTTGAACTTTTTACACCAACAGGACTTTAGAACGACGAACCCCAGGAGTAGCAGAGTAATTCCGCAACACTATTTATTAATATTTGACCATTTGTTAGAAGATTTAGCTATTAAATTTCTTTAATTTCACATTTCATTCCCAAAGAGGGAAAGTTATCTATTTGTTTTTCTTTTATCAGTGTTTATCAGTGATACTGTTGTAACATTTTATTCTATGTCAGATAAATGTTCTTGATATTTTTAAGTTCACTTATTTCATTCATATTTGAAAGGAGGTTGACTGAAAATGGAAAAAAAAACTTCAATATGGATTAATACTAATTGTTTTGTTCATATGTAATGTAATTGATTTTTAGCAGTGATTATACTACTAAGAGCTGTCTTTTTTCAGTTAATTGAATAAAACTTTCTACAAATTTGAATGCTTTCCAAATTTATATCTGCTGTCATCAGAATTTTTTGAAATAGTATAAATGTGAAAGACAGTTGTCAGTTTATCACTCAGCTGTCAAACTGTCAGACAGCTGTCAGTTTATTACATGCTTAAAATTTTAAAGCATGTGATATCAGTTCCTTTCAGGCACTATCACCAGTAAAAGCCTATTTGTAAACAGGATTGTTTGTAAACAAGTTTGTAAAAGCCTGTTTTACGTGTTTGTAAATGACACTTTTTAGTTCGCACGTGACGCACATACGGAAGAAGTGAATGAAATGAACTTTTTGTAGCAAGCTTTACTTAATTTAAAATATAAAAATGCTTTCGATATTTTCCGATACTACGGTAGCAGCTGAGTTGGTTAAACTCGGTTACCATTACAACACCAAAAGTGAAGCACCACCGGCTTTGTCAGTATTTAGGAGAGTGAACGCCTCTCTCGGTTGCGTCTACTGTCAACTGTGTGCTCTAAATTCGCTAAAGGTGCACGTAAAATCTGTAGTGACTCTAATATCCCCCAAGTTCAAATAATACCTCTATGGGTGCTAATCCAGATTCTAGTTCTCTCAACTAGAATTTTTTTTCAAAATTAAGACGCCACTTACAGGAAGCAACGTTGGCCTGCCTACTAAACACCTCCATATTAAAATGACCAACATCTCCAGCCCTCCTCAAGCCTGTTGACCACTTATCTGCCCATTAGAAAGAGCAAGATATTTTAAGTTGTATTCTAGCATTTCAAAAATTTATTTCAATATTTATTCCATTATCACATGAATGTGATGCGAATGACATGATACTACATGCATGAAAGTTCAGTCTAATGAATGCATTAAAGCTTCATGTTAAAAATATAGGTCTAAATTTTTTCTTAGGGCAGAATTAATATGCAACTTTCCTCACTCACCTTAAATGACACGAATATTTTAAATTTGTTAATTCCAATTTTTAAGATGGGAAAAAAGGAGAGCATTCGATTTTACTAATTAGTATTATATTAAGACATTTTGTTAAACTAATTTTCGAAACACTTTATCTTTTACCAAAAACCAAATCTTTAATCACAATCTTATCTTTGGCCTAAATCTATATACGTATGGACTAAGCTATTGTCCAGGAAATTAATGGTTTGAGGCTATTCATCTTACAAACTGTGTTAATCACTTGGGCTAATCAATATATCTATTAGATAAAACAGCCTTTGTCACTGCTGTTATTCTAATATCTGCAGCTTTAGAGTAAACCTATCTATTGATGATAAATAGATTAAACACATTTTCTAATTAAAACCCATTCCATATTTGCTCATAAGTGCATTTATATTGTGGAATTCTAGGGCAGTAATACTGTAGGCATCAATTTAGAATAGGATATCTAGTTATACCGAGGAACATGAACAATGTTTATTACGTGCAAACTTTTTGAAGTGCAATTTCCATTTTAAGCGTTAAGAAAAAGACATATATTTAAAGACAGCTATATTGATGTTTTGGAAATTTGATCTTATTTACAGCATTTCAAAAATAATAATAACAGGACGAAAATAATGGTAATAATTATTTTATAAAAATTTTATCAAGACGCTTTCATTTTTAGGAGGTAGATTTTGAAGCAATATTCGTATCCTTAAAAGTAAAGCAGAAATTTTACCGATACAAAGGCATAAAGTTCTATTATTTATCTAAATAAACAAAGATAGCTGAAACTTACAGACAGATATGCACTCGTAATTCAAAACAGCTAATTTCTTTTTCTCATTTAACAGTGCCGATGTTTCAAGAAACACTGTAGCTAAAATGTCAATTTAGAATGCAGTGTTAGAAAACTTTTACATTCCGAAGTTCTTATTCAAACGGCAACTTCAGGAAGGTCTTAATTGACAAATTGCAAAACTTCCCTTAATCGTTTTCTTTCAGTATTTGACATTTCCTCTTAACAGAAACAAAAGAGATCTCAGAGCATTAATGAGAGGAATGTATGAGAAATCAGTTATAAAAGTGCGTAAAAGTACCCAATTAAACTTTATTTTCAAATCTGCTGCTTTACAATCCATGCATCGAGTCTAGCACTGACATAGACATCAGATATAAGAAATAATTGTTACTTTTGTTTCATATGAACATTGTCCATTTCTAAACTTGAATTAAAATCATAGAAGTGATATTAAATGCTTTTGTGTTATTCATTTAAACGTAATTGATTTCAATTTTCCAAAATTCAGCCTATGAAACGTCAGATGTAGATTTTGTTAGTGAATAAGTTGTGAAAAATAATTCTCTAGTTCAGGATTTCTTAAACGTTTTGGTTTTGGGAGCCCATAATATTTACGAAAATTTTGTCTGACCCCATAAACATTGCGTATATCCGATATGTTGGACATCCCGAGGTGGCTGGCCCAAAATGATCCTAGCTGGCAAAATGATCCGCATACGCTTTCTTCCAGACAAGCTGCGCTATTATCTAGGCAACATATAAAGTAGTTGTGTCAAGAAGAAGCAATGGCGATAATTAAACGATCGGTGTATTATGTGTTTTGCAGAATTCATCAAAATTATTATGATGAAATATCAAAATTGGTAAAATTTTTGGTAACCCCTGCAGCAGGACCGGTGATCCCCATATGGGGTGGCGACCCAAAATTTAAGAAACTCTACTCTAGTCACATCAATAAATGAGTTTTAAATTTTTCATTTAAAAAGTGGCTGAATTATTTCTTTTCTTTTTACTCAGTAACGGATAAACCGAAATCGCATGATAAGTAAAAAGGATTAACACAGAGATCCAGGTTTTGATCTTTACATCGGGCACGGAGCCAGTCGATTTGACTGGGAGAGAAGAGGCATTGGTCCCAGGATAGTTAAAAATGCATTTTAAATTCCTTTCTTTTACTCTTTCCCCACTAGAGGTCTTTTAAATAGAGGCTTATTTTTTTAATCATCACTTCTGAATTTGAGCCTAAAACATTACCTCTTCTTTCAGCTTATTTTCCCTTTTTAATATTGATTTATGTCAAACCGATGATGTGTGATAGGAGATACATTTATAAATGACCTCTGTTTACTTAAGTGGTGGCAAAGCAGCTTTGGAAAACTTGAAAACGTTAATTTTTTAAGGGGATTCTTTAATTCAACATTTTTATGTGTTCAAATCTGTATTCAATCCATTATTCAAACTTGGTGGAGAGATATGTTTTTTCAGGGGGCCTGCTTTTCAGTGATGTGTTCATATCATGCCTAATGAAATACGCACACTCATTAAGTATTTCTGTTAAAACAAAAACACACAGAAGAAAATAATGGAATGAAAATCAACAATTACAACGAAAACTTGATACTTGAACTAGAAATACTAAGCCTTTTTTTCCTAAATATTTATGGAAATTATCTAGAAATTTTGCAGTAACTGTATTATGTTTTATTAGCATTACTTCATTTGTAAGACTCTCAGAAAAAAAAAACTGTAATTAAATTTACAAGTTCTTCACAATAAAAGATTCGCATAACCATTGTTGAAAATTTTAATTTAGTTTTCGGTATACAAAATAATTTATACAGTAAATAAATGAAAAATTCGTAATTCAAAAATCACAAAGATATATTTTATCTTTAAATTAGAAAGGCGCTGCTCAAATAAGATAGCAAAGCCTTTCTTTTTTAAGAATCAAACATTTTTTAAATTGTGGTAACCAAATTGATTTTTAAATTCAATTAAATTTAAAACATAAAAAACTAACAATTTCTAATTTCGTTAGAGGTACATCGTAATAATCATTAATCCAATTTAGTATATTTTCGTTTTAAAAGATGAACAGTTATTAAATATATTTTTATAAAAATTGACGTATCCCACACGCCACATAGAAATTTTATACTTGTATAATTGCTACATTACATTGTGTTAAGCATATTTTTATAGTATTTTTAAATCATATTTTCCCAGATGTAAAATCAATTTGTGTCTGTTTAACTGTAAATAGATCTCAATTTTTAAATAGTCATTATGTTACGTTCGTAGATCTGAGAATATTGAATTATAAATTTAATATTTAATTTCTTCTAAAAACTGCACCTAAATAAGAATGAATATTTTTATCTGCGAGTTTTATCGTAAATATTTCCGAGCAGAACTTTACAACTGCAGCTTTAAAATCTCAATCACGTTATAGCAAATTAAATTATTTGACAGGAAATATTTATCAGAAAGAGACTGTTTTATAGATTTCATGGATGCATTAAAAATAATTTACATAGATTCTTTGGAATGGATTAAATGTATTGAAGTTCAGTAGAAAAAAATATTTAAAGTTGCTTAGTGTGTATTTCATAAAAGGTGTACAGTTCATCTTTTTTTTTAAATAATTAGTAATGAATAAAAAATTCACGATGTTTAGCTGCAAATATTCACTATTCTTATTTTTCCTCTCAAGCTTTAAATCACTTATTGAAATATATATTACACTGTTGAATTTCTCAGAGACATTTTGTTATAATTAACAGTTACATATTGATTATTAAGCATAAAAATGGATAGGCCGGGAACTGAAATCCAGAAAAATTTTCAATATTTGAAAATGGCTTTCTTATTTGAAATTCACGCACGCACTTTACGATCACTATCACCATTCACTATCTGACGAAAAAGTAAAAAAAAAAAATGAAATTATTGATTGAACCCCCAGGACGACAAAAAAAATAAGTAATTAAAAAAAGTAATCCCTTAATTTTTTCTCAAATGATTACTATCATTATTTTTCGCTACGAAGAAAAAAGATTTTCGTACGCTCAAAGATTTATAAATTTCTCAGATAATTCTTTTAACTATTTATTACAGATCATACAGATGATCAAAAAATTGAACAAAGTTGTTTCGCCAACTTTTAAACTCTGTTTTGCTAAATGAAAATAGTTTTTCAATTGAACTCAGCTATTACGTTTGTACAGCCATGCATTGTGTCTCAGATTTAATAATAATCTAGAACATAGCCTAATATGTAAAAGAAACACAAGTTCCTTTTATTAGCAGTAATAATACTATTTGGAAATAGAACACATAAAATATTGAAAATGGGTTCATTATTGCAGAGGAGTATTTGCCTGCTTATTAACATGTGCTTTGGATTTTTCAAGTAAAAAATTATTCCTTAATCTAAAATATGGCATACTTTTAATTGCTATAGAGTATCATCCGCATGTTGCGAAAAAAATTTACTGACATACGAAATTGTTTCCAGTGACACCTTTGAAATTTTAAAATAACACTCTACGATAACTCCAGAAGTGTTCTATAACTATCTGGAAACGGACTGCTCTATTTTCTCGGGAGCATTTTAAAGGTTTTTTTGATATTCCTTACATCTTGTAACTATATGATACTGTAATTTGATTAGCAAAGCTCATCTTGCAGTATGATTGAATAGAACATTTCGGTGAGCGTTGCAAAAAGAGGGCAACATTTTTTTGCATGAAAAGCAAACAGTTTCCGTATTGTGTACGTACTAGTAACAGTAATGTGTTTTAATGAAACAGCTCTGATTTTGAACATAAAACAATTGTACTAAATTGAAGTTGTTGAATTTTTGTAATGAAGTAAATTTGCTAACCAAATTTATCTTTCAGCGGTATAATTTGTTTTGGAGTGATTGAAGATAATAAGAATTGTGATTTTAACACCCTTTTCTGAATACAATTAGATAGAAATACGACAGCGAAATCTGTGCAGAAAGATGCGCACTCGGTTATTAGTCAGATAACATACCTAAAACATCCCGTCGAAAGTATGTAGAGGGGCAAATAAGCACGACAATTTCGAAACAACAGGCATTTTGTCGTATTTGGCAATAAGGTCATACGGTTACCAAGCATAATTTTAGAGTTTATTTCTATTTTTATTTTATTATTATTTTTTTTTCTAATGCAAAAATTTCTCTATGCAAAAATGTATATTTGTTCTGGCATCTAACGCTATTTTTATAGAGATAGGAATAATGTAAAAATTACGTAGGTCTCACTACTTGCAATTTGAAAACAATGGCAATCAGTTTCACTGTGTCAATTCTGTATCGCTGAATTCATGCTTTGTAACTTAGCACTACATTATAAAAGCTAACTGTGATATTTTTTCAATCCATAGTATGACCGTAAAGCAATCCTAAATTAATGTGATTAAATTTTTTAAAAAATTCCTAAATTCGCCCATTAACTTAATTAGCTTTTCATTATCTAAAGTTTTAACATGATTCGCAGGACATACAACAAACTTGCAACTTACAACACTCAAATATGCCCTAGTTACCGTAACACAAAATAAAAATCTCGCATAAACATATTTAGCATTAAACTACCTATGTATATTCATTTATTTTGCTAATTCAACAAGCTTGAAGTAAATTTGGTTTCAAGGTATCTTGTCTGTTATCTGCCAATGTAATGCAAGCAGCATATTCAACAAAATTTTATTGAATATGTATGAAGGTCTTTAAAAGACCTGCATACTCTCCGTAAATAAAATATCGTGAAATATTACATGTTAAAAAAAATCTCTGAAAAACAATATACTCTATTTTGTATGCTGTCACTCCTTATCGAACATACGATTTCAAAGTATGCATTTTTACTGCCAGCAAAGCAAAAGCAATTCTTTAAACATTCAGTAGGATTTCATGTTTTGAAGGATACGTCAAACGTAAACGCTTTCATATCAGAATGTAGAGAATATTTTTGAAGTCTTCGTATAGATTTTCATAAGCTACTCTGGTGTGTTTTCTGTCATAAATCTATAACCGTCGTACCTAGTACATGACTGTTCCGAAAAAGTAAAATTTGATGTAAGGCTATAAAATGTCAAGCGCGGGTGTCAAATTGTAAACCATGAAATATCAATATTTATTATTTCCAGAAAGAAAGATAAAACATATGTTTTAATATCACTTTAACAAAAATTTGGTTTAATATTATCTTTAAAAAATAGATTTATTTATGGTGTTAAGGTGAATGCGTATGTTTTTTCTTCATTAAGTTTAAAATTACCTGTTTTGTATGTCTCACAGACGTTAGTTTTAAGAAAATATATAGAAAATACGTTTATATAACTTGACAAATATAAAATTTGTGGTCTGGTTAAAGTCTCCTAGCCCTTATCATAGTGAAAGGTCAGCGTAAGTGCCAATTTCAACCAGACAAATAAGCAGGCATCCATGATTACTTGCAGCCAAAATTTGTCATTTCGAGCTAATTTTATACATGATAAATGGCACTTTCCTTGCAAGAAGGGCGCATTTATTTTTTTTTCTTTCACAATACAATAAACCTTGCCGAATGTTATTTGGAAGCATAAATAATACATGATGGATGAAGCAAAAAATTCTATTAAAGCCAGCTAACTCTTCTTTCTTTGTTTTTATCCTGAGGTAAGCTCATAACATGATTATTTTTTCGTGTAATGCTGGAGAAGGTGGCCCAAAATGATCCTAGAGGGCACAACGATCCACCTATGTTTTCTTCCAGACAGGCAGTGCTACCACTAAGTAACACATAAACTAGTTGTACCAAAATTGTACTAGTTGTACCAAAGTTGTACTAGTTGTACCCAATACCATGTTTCTCAGCGTGTTCCAGTAATGTGACTTAAATTGGGAAGCCGTGTTACCGGGTAAAATTATGCATCGACTGAGAAAACTCCAGTACCGAGTTCTAGGTGTCATAGCAGCCCTTCAACCGTTCTCAAAAGACTCTCCATTACATTATCTAATTCATTTCTGTGTTTATTGCAGGCCATAATTTTTAATTATAATTTTGAAATAGTCCATTTTATATTTCGTGACATTTTTTTTATTTTAAAATTTTCTTAAAATAAATTATGCATACTATATGATTCTAAAACATCTTTAATTTCACTATGCATGGTCATAATTGCTTTTATATGATTTATTTTGCCGATATAAACAATTTAAATTTACTTTTGAATAAAGGATTATTTTACCCTTACGTTCAGGTAAAAAATGAACCTCTTCACACTTTTTAAAATTTCTGTTATTTTCATAACTTAGTGTGGGTATAAAGTATTATTAAAACAGGTTTACAGAGCTAAATTATTGTGTAAAATATTGCAGCAAATAACCAAAGTTTTATTTAACGTTTATGGTATTTTATGCAAGTTTTCCTCTTAAGAGTTTCATTTTGAGCCATCTTCCCCTATATGGTTTCTCAGGATGGTATTGGGTTTCTTTTTGTTGAATTTTTAATACCTCAATCTTACACTAACCGACCAATCGGTGCATTTTAAACGTTAATAAAAAACGTTTGGATTGCTTTGTTCTCAAATCTTCCAAATCTTCTTGGGATGAATATGGAAATGTTAGTGATTTTTTAATCGAAACGAGTATTATCCTACTTTTATCTTCTACAACAAGGCTTTCTACTCCTAGTTTTATATCTGCCATGCCATAATCTTGCCTTAATTGACCACTAATACTCATTGTTCGTTATCAATTGGGTTTAAAACGTGCCGATCCTTTTAAGAACAAACGTGAAAACACAAACGCAAGAGAAAATGTCTTTACATCTTCATGCAAAATTCGAATGTCAAACTTAAAAAAAGCGTTCTTAAAACAGTAATAATACCATTTAGGTAATGTTTTAACTGCCGCCCAGGTGGTTAAGCAACAAAATCCCTAAAAGTGACATTAAAATGCTCACTCAAGGCAGTAAACTCGACGATCTTGTAGCAGTACATTGAAATTGCTGAGAGTAGAATTTCTCTTTGTCAACGTAACCCAGATTTCTGTTCCGTTTCCGTAACCGAACTACTTGTGAAATACTTGCAATCGATATGGATTATGTGATTATTCTGAGCGAAAATAATATTGTTGACCTTTATGGATATTCACTGATAGCCGCAGTTCGACACAACGTCGTAATAGACAAACTTACTATATCCATTTTACCCAAGTTATAACTCATTTCCCATCAGCATGATATCCACTTCCAGTGAGTTCCCTCCCATGTCGATCTTTTTGGAAACAAAATGGCAGACAATCATTCTATGGGGATCAACCCCAAGTCACCCAACCCATTCTTCTTCACAGCGTGCCTACTTTGGATATTTTTTTTCGTGGAAAACCCAAAATAAGAAGGATTGACTATTCCCTCCTACTCACTTTTTGATGTAGGAGTTCTGAATCGGGCCTTTGTTTAACTCTTCCATGTGAGAGAAGGACTTTTACCACCTTCTTGGGCCTTGCGAGTGTCTACCTCACATGTCTTTTTTTCTAAGGGTGAGAAAACTGACCCTTGCTACCCAAAATGCCACCACCATCAAGCTTCTGCTGATCAACATATTGGTCCTTTTGGGCATTCTTTGGGAGAATATCTGTTCTTCCCCCTTCTCGTATCTGACTTCCTTAACGTCAGTGGATTCATGTGGATGTGGTCTGACTTCGTCAGTGCAATTGAAAGATAAAAAACAAAACAAAAAGAATTCGCATGTATTCACATTCGCCCAGTGAAATAAATTCAATTCAAAATGCATATGCTAATTAGTTTCATTCCCCGAGTTAAACTGTTTCATCTAATATCAATACAAAACCATTTTTTGACATCTCAATTTTACACTGCACAGAAAGTGAAAATACTATCTTTCTAATCTAATTCAAGCTGTAAATAAAATATAGAGAATCAGGTGCAAAAAGTATTTGATAAATGTCGAAGACCTCTACTTTAACATAAATCAGAAAATGAATTTCAAATCCATAGTTATTTTCTTCAATGTGAAAAAAAAAAAAAAAACATCGCTGTACGCAAGAATTTTTCTGAAGGCAATAAAATTCTCTCTAAGACGAAAACTGTCAAATAAAAATGTCCAAACATTTTCTTCAAATTCTTTTTCGCACGTTATGTGAGCAACTAACATGTTTTACTAACACATATAAAGTGCTCGTAACTAGACCTGGGGTGTTTTTAAATTACAAGGAAAATGCAAGTACCGCATTTACAAAATTAAACTTTTCCGCGATGTGATTTCTTTTGAAAAATTGTGCTAATAATCAAGAGCGTTGTATTTTATTTTTAGAGGAAAATTTGTTTATCTTTTAAAAGAATTTGGAAAATTCGTTTGAGTTAATAAAAGACAAAACGCATATGTTTGGGGAATAAAGTTTGTTTAGTGCGTAAAAATTTTAAAAATAAAATACATTACTTCTTCATTGCGAAAAATGAAATTGAATTACTTTAACAGTTTTAACTTAAGTGTTAGTTGTTTAATGGAATAAATTACTCTTTCAGTAAAGTGCGTAGTGTGTATTTAACATTTTCCATATTCTACTGGACTCTTTAGTTGTATTAACAATCGTACGTTTTATTAAAAATCGTATTCAAGCAAATAGCTGATTATATCTCAAAGTCCAACAGGTTTATAACATATAATTTCGCGTGATATTAAGAAGTATTCTACTGCAAATATATTTGGGAAGAAAGTTTCAAAACACTAAATTTGAATTTAGATTTGTTATCTTTTCTGGGAATTAATATGTCTGGATATTAATATGCCATAGAATCATATATATTCCATATTTTAATGTCGCAATTTTCTTTATTAGATGTATCTACATATATACATAGGTATGTCTCTATATTTCATATTTCTCTAATTAAATTTCCGTAGTTGTATCTGTTCCTTTTCAATTAGGGTAAGGGCACGAGTAATTAACACTTTAAGAGCAATAATAAGCATTAACTAGTAATTGCTAATTGAAAAAACACTCAAAATACTGGTGTTAAACGATAAAGTAATTAAAAAACTTTGTAAAAAGCACACATAAGAAGTAAAAGGAAAAAGGATACGCGTTTCGTTCAAAAATTGTTTTGAACTTCTTCAGTCCAAGTCCTTCGACGTAAAGAACACAGGGAACTGAAAAGAGAAAAAAAAAAAAAAAAAAACAAGCAAGATGTTGCCACAAGGGGCAAAGAAAAGTCGAACAAAACCACGGAGAGGGGAGAAAAATATTAAAAAGGGGGATAGAAAGGAAAGGAAAGAAGCACAAAAAATACAGAAATAAAAAGGAATAAAGAAAAATAATAAAAAAGGGAACACACAAGTACAAACACACACACAAAAAAGAGAGAACAGAACAAACAAACAAAAAACAAATAGCACACGTTATTTTTTTTTTATTTTTTTTTTATTTATTTTTTTTTTTTTTAAACCACGAACAGGACAGCACAATAAATATATATATAAATAAACACATATATACATATATATATATAATTTTTTTTTTTTTTAAATAAAAACGAAAAAGAAAGACAGTAACACACGTACATACACATTAAAGAAACAGGGGAAAAAAAAGGGGGGGGTAGACGAAGAAAGTGAAAAGAACCTTACAACAGCAACTTCCAAGCAGAATGAACGAAAGGAACGGAAGAACCATCGTTCACAAGACGATCTAAGTGCTGGGTAATGGAAAAACCTTCCAAAAAAAAAATCCAGATGGGACAAAGACTGAGGAGTGCACAAAATCTTAGCCTTAGAAAACTGAAATCGATGATTGGAATTCCAACAATGTGAGGCAATAGAAGATTTGGAAAGTTCGTGCTTAGAGACATATCTCTCATGCTCTTTGAGCCTAAATTTGAGAGCTCTTCTGGTCTGACCAATATAGCCCAAATCACAAGATTCACAAGGAATATAATAAACACCCCAACGGTTCTCAGTAGGAATAGGATCTTTAAGGGAAGAAAATTTAAGTTTATTAACAGGTTTAAAAATGACTTTGAAACCGAAATTTTTGAGAAGTTTAGAAATTTTGTAGCATAAAGGTGAAAAGAAAGGTAGTACAATTAATTCGTTAAATCTTTATTCACTAATGTTCCTATCCAAGGTGCGATTGACTGTTTGGAAAAGCGTTTACGCGAGTTTCATTATTCTTCTATTGAGTTTAAAGAGTTTATAGCTTTAGTAAGCGTTTGTATTAAACAAACTGCTTTCATTTTTAATGGCTCTTTCTATAAACATACCGAGGGTCTTGCTATGGGTAATTCTCTCTCACCTCTCTTATGTGATATTTATATGCATTATTTTGAAAAGAAACTCTTCAAGGTCTTTAATTTTCCGTGCTGGGTCAGATATGTTGACGATACTTTCGTTCTAGTGGATTCCAATTGTGATATTTCTAATTTACTTTTGATCGTTAATTCTGTTGATCCGTGTATCCAATTTACTCTAGAAGAGGAGTGCAACAATTCTTTACCTTTTTTGGATGTTCTTGTTTCTAGGAATCCTGACGGTTTCTCTACTTCTGTTTTCCGCAAGCCCTTTTCTATATCTTTACCTCCTCATGCCCTATCTAATCATCCTTACCAGCAAAAACTTTCTGCTTTTTACACTTATGTGTTTCGTGCTATCAAAATTTGCTCTGATTCTTCTTCTCTTAATAACGAAATTAGTTACTTAAAATCCTTAGCTGTTTCTCGTGGTTTTAGCCCCTCTATTATTGATAAAGCTGTTTCTAAATTTAATAAGCCTAATACTTCTACTAATACTATTAATTTTCACAACGAATTAATTGTACTACCTTTCTTTTCACCTTTATGCTACAAAATTTCTAAACTTCTCAAAAATTTCGGTTTCAAAGTCATTTTTAAACCTGTTAATAAACTTAAATTTTCTTCCCTTAAAGATCCTATTCCTACTGAGAACCGTTGGGGTGTTTATTATATTCCTTGTGAATCTTGTGATTTGGGCTATATTGGTCAGACCAGAAGAGCTCTCAAATTTAGGCTCAAAGAGCATGAGAGATATGTCTCTAAGCACGAACTTTCCAAATCTTCTATTGCCTCACATTGTTGGAATTCCAATCTTCGATTTCAGTTTTCTAAGGCTAAGATTTTGTGCACTCCTCAGTCTTTGTCCCATCTGGATTTTTTGGAAGGTTTTTCCATTACCCAGCACTTAGATCGTCTTGTGAACGATGGTTCTTCCGTTCCTTTCGTTCATTCTGCTTGGAAGTTGCTGTTGTAAGGTTCTTTTCACTTTCTTCGTCTACCCCCCCCCTTTTTTTCCCCCTGTTTCTTTAATGTGTATGTACGTGTGTTACTGTCTTTCTTTTTCGTTTTTATTTAAAAAAAAAAAAAAAAAAAATTATATATATATATATGTATATATGTGTTTATTTATATATATATTTATTGTGCTGTCCTGTTCGTGGTTTAAAAAAAAAAAAAATAAATAAATAAATAAATAAAAAATTAAAAAAAAAAAATAACGTGTGCTATTTGTTTTTTGTTTGTTTGTTCTGTTCTCTCTTTTTTTTTGTGTGTGTTTGTACTTGTGTGTTCCCTTTTTTATTATTTTTCTTTATTCCTTTTTATTTCTGTATTTTTTGTGCTTCTTTCCTTTCCTTTCTATCCCCCTTTTTAATATTTTTCTCCCCTCTCCGTGGTTTTGTTCGACTTTTCTTTGCCCCTTGTGGCAACATCTTGCTTGTTTTTTTTTTTTTTTTTTTTTTTTTTCTCTTTTCAGTTCCCTGTGTTCTTTACGTCGAAGGACTTGGACTGAAGAAGTTCAAAACAATTTTTGAACGAAACTTGTATCCTTTTTCCTTTTACTTCTTATGTGTGTTTTTTACAAAGTTTTTTAATTACTTTAGTAATTGCTAATTACTAAAACATTCTAAAAACAAAATTTTTATTTTCAAAACTTCAATGAACTTTGCAAATTCGTGTAAGGTATTATTTATTGTATACAGAATATTGGAAATTTATATTTTTTTCTATATTTCATATGTTGTCATGATGACGACTAGTAATTGCGACCAACAACAAAATTTTGGCTCCAGTGATTGGCCCTTCCTGCTGTGATTCAATTTTTAATGCTATGACGTAAAAATAACTCGAAAAAATTATATGAAATTTGGTGACATGATGGAAGGTAGCTCAACTTAAACTATAGAGGTTATTTTTTTTTATTTAATCAGATTTTGAGATTTTGCGAAAATTATTTCAAACTGCGTAAATTTTTGTTCGCGAATCATGTACAGTGACTAAGGCGAATGATTTGAAGTTTGGTGACATGATACTTGATCACTCTACTTAAATATCGAATTTTTATTTAAAAAAAAATTTGTTCAAATTTTCAGATTTACAAAAATTGTTTCAAACTGTGTAAATATTTGTTCGCACATCACATCATATCTGCTAAAGTGACTAAAATGAAATTTGGTGATATGATAAGAGGTCACTCCACTTAAACTATGGGACTCAATTTTTTTAAACGTTTTGATTAGATTGAGATTTTTCGAAAATCGTTTAAAAAAGAATAAATATTTGTTTGCTCATGATGTAATAACGACTAAAGCGAGTAAAATGAAAATTAGTGGCATGATAAGTAGTTACTCAACTTAAACTATAGGCAATATACGAACTTTTTTTTAGTTTTACTGGATTTTGAGATTTTTTGAAAATCTTCCTAAAATTAACAAATTTTTTTCACAAATCACGCAAGAACGATTAAAGCGAACGAAATAAAATTTGGCAACATAATCGGTGAACATGCAAACAGTAGCCGCCAATTTTTTTTTTATTTGGATAAGTTTTTTTAGATTTTGAGAAAATTTATTTAAAATGTGAAAATATTTGTTTGTCTATCACATATGAACATTTGAAGGGAAGGAAATAAAATTTAGCATAATCATAGGTGGTCACTTAAACTACAGGTGTCAAAGTATTTCAATTTTTTATAGATTTTGAAATTTTGCGAAAATAGATAAAATGTTTGTTGTATTCCTGAAAAATTGTAATGGAACAGAAGGAAATTTAAAATTATGTTATGTGGCAAGTTAATGTGTAAACTACAGATGCCAAAATTGTTTCAAATATTTCAGAGATTTTGTAAAAATTGTGTAAATGTTTGTTCTCCTATTCCTAAAAAACAACTTTAGAGAATAGAATGTAGTTTAGTAACACGATGATCAGTAACAACTAAAAAATAAATGTCCGATTTGATTTTGTTTGATTTGATTTTATTTTCCTTTTTGAGTTTTTAAAAAATGGAATCACTATAAGGTGTCTGGAGTTAATATATTAGTTAGCTATTTAATTTTTAAAAATTGTTTCGATTTTTTTAATGTTTATTTGCCGTTTCAGATTTTTCGAAATTTGTGCCGTTTTCTGGAGGCATCCTATAAAAATATCTGTAATGAATAAGTCAAAAGTTAGTTACAGGAGAGGAATGACCACTTGACATTTAAAGCTTTTCCATAACGTCAAAATAAAACGTCCAGTTTGAATATAAAATATATTCTCTACGGAGAATTTCACTCACCACTTGAACTTTAAATGTCAAGTGGTCATTCCTCTCCTGTAACTAACTTTTGACTTATTCATTACAGATATTTTTATAGGATGCTTCCAGAAAACGGCACAAATTTCGAAAAATCTGAAACGGCAAATAAACATTAAAAAATTCGAAACAATTTTTAAAAATTAAATAGCTAACTAATATATTACTATCTAACCTGAAATCATTTAACTATAGAAAGAAGTTATAACTTTGCTTTCTATGCTTTTGCCTATACGCTACTTCCGTTCTTTGTACTCCAATAATGCTGACAAAAAGTCAGACTTTTTTTAAATCTGCATTGCGTACTAACCTACCAACGACGGGTACTTCAGCCAATTATCTGAAACAATTCAGCTTAAAGTAATTCGTAAAAAGAAATATTCTTTAAATCGACATTGGGTTAATAGTGAACTTATCTTCATTTCAGCATTAAGCCTGTAACTGAGAATTACAATATTTTTAGCACTGAGTTTTAATTCTCAGATTCTGATACCTAGAGGCCTGGCAATGAAAAAATATTGAAAAAAAATGAAGACAAATACCTAAATTGTTAGCAGATAGCAGCATTTGATAAAAGTTCTATTAGATAAAGAATAAAAGCGTGTTTCTATCTTTTTGAGGTACCCTGTATATTATAAATTATTTAAAGATAACCGTCTCAGTAGCTATTTACTGCATTTACTAGAAATTGTATGCAGTTATCATGAACTTGGCTAAAACACCAATAACTAATATAAGAGTCAATTACTAGTGAAATCCCTTTCTTCTTACCCAATAATTGACACCACAGTTTAAATAATATAATAAATAAATAAATAAATTTATTTATTAAAAAAAATCTCTACATATTTACTTTATGTACTATTATCTAATACAATTCAGTTTATAGTGATTTCTAAAAAGAAATGCGCTTCAAATAGAAACAGACTTATAATGAACGAATCTTAATTTCAGGATTAAGCCAACTTCTGAGAATCAGACTTGTTTTAGCACTCAATTTAAAATCTCAATTTCTGATACCTAGAAACCTCTGAAGGTAAAAGAAAATTGCACAAAATTGAAGACAAATGCCTAAATAGGTACACTCTCAAAAGTTATTTCCTCAATTCAAGGAAATTTCGCAGAAATTCGTGCTGCCGGAATATTTCCGTTAATTGATAAATATGCGTTTCTTTTTATCTCCTGTCAATTGAAGAAACTTCTTTAGAATTAACGAAATTTTTACCTCTTCTTCAGATTTTCGGGAAGAATTGACGGAAATATTACGCTTCCAAGGAATACGGAGATTATTCGTTTGAAAATGAGGGCGTGCAAAAAATTAGCGTACAAAAACGAATTTTTCGCAGTGTATTAAAGCACCATTTGATAACAGTTTCAGAAATATAAAGCTTATTATAATGAATTATCGGAAAAAAATGTTCATTATAGGTGCAGTGTCAATTACTGGTGCTCCTATCCTAGTTTAATTTATCCTTTTTAATAAAGAAATGTTTTTTGTTTGAAAGCATCCTTGAAATTAGTTTATTTCATACTTGACTGAGTTCTATTCTTCAGTGACCAAAAATTTAATGCTTTGAAAATTTCCTTATAATACGTTTCTGGGATCATTAAGTTGGTAGTTCAGTCAATAAAGAAATTTTTCATGAAACAGAATTATTACTTATGCATGTTTTTTTTTTCGGATCACTCTTTAATTTCAGCTGAATGAGATCACGTATAAATTGAATAAAGATAAGCATAGTAATGGTGGCATTGGATATGATTAAGACTTGTCTTAAATCAAGAAGTGGATAAAAACGTCGATGTTCGTGTTTTATTTAGAAATTACCTAATTCATTACATTTTATATTTATTTGCTACAGCTACATCCTTTTCATTTCACACTGTTTAAGATATCTGTCTAAATTTGCTTATTTGGCAACACCTACATTTCAGAGAGCAATACAATCCGACAAGGTAACGCATTACTGAAAAAAATTGCGTGTGCCAATTTCTTGAAAATTCTTCTTAATTATTATGTAATGAAGATTATTTTCGGTACAGAAAATTGATTAAATTTTCATTATCTCATATAAACCATGTTCCGTGGAGTAATTATATACTACCCAAAAAATTTTGTGAAAAATAATTACTTTATCCTAAAAAACTTTTCGTGTTCTTTCTACAAAAACATATTGTTGCGATTTATCATTTTACATTCCCAAGAGGGTTCAATTTATTTTTCAGAACTCTCTTCAAGGTCTTTCATTAAGTAAAGATATGTCCGAAGAAAGTATAGCATGTCCATTAGTAAGAAATGTATTTGTATAAGTAAAGATGCTTGAAACTGCGAGTTGTTTCCTCAAAAAGTCTCAAATATTTATTAGAATTTTCAGACTTAAAGATAGTATTAACGATATTACAATTTGAGCGCTAAATAAGACTATACTAAGAGCATCGTTGGAGCTTTTATTCTCCACATATGTTTATCTTTTCTGCCTCATAAGCTTTTGGAAACGAAAACTTAAGATGATTATAAAATGCATAAAAAAGTTATTTCTAAGTATGAAGTTTGCGAAAGCATTGGATGAAAGGACCAGAAAAATAGAATCTGCTCAAAATTTAAGGGGAAACATGTTAGTTTGATGTGTTAGATAAACATAAGAGTTTGGCCACTTCAGAATCATTAACTAAATATTATAACTATTGGAAATATATTTCAATGAAAATTGAGTTAAACAACCTGAATTGGAGACACATCGAAGAAATGCTGGGGATATATACATTTTCCCCTGTATGTTTGTTTACACTTTTGAAATATTTACAAACTATTTACTCAGTATTTAAGACGTGTAGGAAATATTGCAAAGTAAGCCACATTTTCCGAATAGAGATTTATTGGAAGTATCTAGAAAAAAATGTTTTAGATAGATAATTACCAAATAAACATTGAGAAATGGTATTTTTTATCTAATCTTGCTCTAATATAAAATGTTAACACTTTGCAATATTTAGTCTTTTATTCCGATACTCAATTTAATTTCGATAAATTTTCACTTCTTATGGCGGCATTTAATTATCGTTTCAAGTTATACGGAAACGTCTCTCTTTGTCATAGTCCGAAGGTATATAAAAATAATGCCTATGTGAACACAAGCAACACCCTCTAGATGTAAAAGGCCTTACAACTGAAGTTTAGACGTCAACACTAGATCTTCTTAAATGACGTCATCACAGTCTTGTCTTCAAAAGGTAAAACTATTTAAAATTTCTAGGGAATTTTCTCTCATAAAACATTTTAATGATTTAAGATAGAAAAATTAATTTTATGAGAAATCATAATTTGACTATCACTAATTTTATAATATGACACAGAAACTTATCACAATTATTTTGTATCAGAAAGGTATTTTAATTTTTATCTTTAATTTAAGATATTTTCTAATATTCATAGCATTCACCAGAAATTTAAAAAAAATTCGAAGATAAAAGTGTGACGCCGCCATTTAAGAAGATCTAGTGATGACGTCAAAGCTTCAGTTGTAAAGCCTTATATATCTAGAAGGTGTTGACACAGCTCAAGAATCAATTCCCGATTTGTAATTCCGAAAGGAGAGAACTCTTAAGAAAAACAGAATATAGGTACAGGATGAATAAAAATGGAAAAGTTGAATTTAAGGTGTAATATTAAAAGGAAGACAATCTATATACAGAGTGTACGAAAAGTTCCCTAACTGACAACAAATGGACGTCGTTTGAATATTTATTTAGTTAAGCATCTTTGTAACTTCCAGATGATTTACGCTCAAACTATATCACATGCAACTCAGTTCTCTGACAGCGTGATAAATTCATTTCACTATGAAGAGCAAAATACCCTAGAAATATATCCTCGCACAATATGGTCACAATGAGAACCAAACAATAAAAAGTAAACATTTGATCCAATGATAAAAAGACGATAAAATTTTATATTCAAAAAAAAAAATAATAAAAAATTCACGGACATTGGGTTTGTTACGTTGCATTACGGGAATACACGCTATAATAAAAGCGTAACAAACAATAATAAAGTAGTTATTAGAAAATATACAAAATAAAAATTCATCAGAAAAAAAACAAAAGTTAGGTATTAATTGATAAGAAAACAAAGGAGGAAAATAAGTAAAATAAATGTATTGGAATGAATAGAAAGCTGAAATAAACTTAAAAATAAGTTTAAGAGATTTGAATAATAAGAAGTTAATGCTAATATAACAGCTTCAAACGAATAATGGGTGAATAGCAATGCAAGAGAAAATAGAAAAAAAAATAAAGACAGGGTAATGAAAACTAATTAAATACATAACGAAGTGCTTTGATATAATACCTTTAAATTTAGAATAATAGAAGAAATATCCAAAAAGTCCTGGTGAATCAGAAGTCTAGATCTGTACAGAACATTTTGAAATATCTTATTAGTATTCAAACAATACAGAGTAAAAGAAGGTAAAAAATTTTCTTACTTGTAATCATAACACTTTTTTTCAATCAAAATTTACAGTTTGCTATCTTGGCTTGATCTACGTAAACAGGATTATACTGACAACATGCATATTAAACACTTATAAACAAGCAAACACAAAGAGAATAAAACAATATAATATTGAGAATAGTAGTAAATTATAGTTAAATGATATTAAAAGTGTTACTATAATTGGATAAACATTTGAATTTTGAATAAATGAAAAGTCAACATCAGGCAAACATACGAGATGTGTTAATAAAACTAATGGGATTTTTCATTTTTCGAAAATTAAAATAATCACATGCGCAAAGTTATGCCCATCAATTAAGGCCATTAAAAATTCAAATAATATTCCTTATTGATTGTCTGAGTTTTTGGCAAGATCCTGTCAGCCGCTAAATTTTAAGAACAGGGTGAGCATATCGCAATATTAAAAAATCGCGATCGAACATCTGTCGTCAGACTGAACACATGATGCAACTACCAGTTTGCAGAAAAAAAAAAATGTGCGATTCAGACTAACCATTTCAAACCTGATTAAATAACTTCTCTCGAATAGAGATATATATGTATATTTATATAATATATAATTTTTAATAAAATTAATAAACTAAAAATTCCTTGATATCAAATTCCCATAAAATGTACACGACCACTTTCAACTGAAAAATATTAGTATTTACTTTGTAATATTCTTTCAAAATCTGTGTCCTCAGTTGTGGACGTCTGGTCTGAAAGGGTTAATACAGCACGCTATTTTAGAAAATTCCATTCTTTCTTACATATCTCTAACATAATTATTTCATTTTTTCATATTTAAACGCGTGCATACAAACAATGTAAAAAGAATCTCATGCAACAAAAAAAATTGTCTTTTTATAAGATAAATTCAAAACCTCTGCCATCCATACAGGTTTTATTCTTTAAAAATACTCAATCTATGAAAGATTTTTTTTCTTGATTGAAAAAAAAATGGTGGTACATGACAGGTGCCAATTGAAGAAACTTAAGCTTTCATTGCGTCATTCTCTTTGCGAGATCATTTTAGGAATAGTAATTTGTCACTATTATCTCCCTTTGGGCGTCTTGAAAAGTAAAGAGTTACATTCCCTCCTTTTCTAAGAAATAAATTCTTTCTAGTCAATCTTTGTCTTGTGTAAAAGATCTCTTTCGTGTCTAGTCTAATTTCCCCGGAATCATAGTTCACGGCTTCTTTGGTGTGTTTCTGAAGAGTATTAATGACTTTGACTTTACACTTTTGTTCGCGTCAAGAAAGTTAGACAAAGTTACACTTATCAGATTTATCAAAAGCTAATTAAGAAAAAAATCCGCACAAGAAAGAAAAGACTGTGTCTATCTAATCTTTTGCTGGAAGGATTTATAAATAGATTTTTTTTCATTACTTTTTGTAGATTTTTTTTTAAACTTCAGTTCTTTTTTGCATTTTTTTTCGAATTGATTAATGATATGTGCATTGAAAATTTATAGTAATATACGATAATATCGTATGAACGATAGACAGATTTATCTAAGACAAGTGAAAAACAAAATAAAAAAGTAATATTTTTTATTGAAATACGGTTTACGAATATTCTTTATACAATTTCTTATTTAATTTTTCGTTTTTTATATAAATTAATCATATGCAAATTAGATATTCATCGATAATAGTTAACAATAAGACTCTAAAAGAAATTTTTAAAGATTCCAACACCGAAACAATTGTTTTTTTTCAGTTTCAAAGCTTTGTTATATTTATTCACATGACAAAGGAAGAAAATTTAACTGAATTCTATTTACCTATTTTTGTAAACTGCCATTGTTAATAGATTTATAAATATTACATACCAAATACGTTTAACAATTTTATGTTAATATTTCAAGTCAATCACTGAAAAGTATAAATCACAAATTTTTAGATTAAAAAAAGATTATATTTAAGTTTAATTTATAACAGGTATGCAGTGGCTGCTCCTGGCATATTTCAGTAGTGGGGCCTGAAAATATTGTGCGAGATTTAATTCTTTTTCAAATGGCAGTTTATTATCAAAATTATTGTACAATTTGTGCTGTTTTTAGCAAATTATGATAATGTTACAAACCCAATTATGTTAATGTTAAAAAGCTTTCTTTATTACTAATGTAAAAGCCGTTTTTAATGTTTCTTTATTATTTACGTTCTTTATAGCAGCTTCTTAATAATTTTGAATGATCTCTTTGTTTTACAATCGATATAAACATGTAAAATACATTTACTTATTACATTTCGTAAACCAGGAAAGGAAAGTACCTAAATACAATAACTGTAAAAAATATAAGATCGCGAGAACAAAAAATGATTTCCTGCTCAGCGGAAAATTTCTCCTATAGCTGCCGACTTGGCGAAATTTCCCCTTTTCAGTAGTGAAGAACTTCATCTGGAAGATCTTCGGTCCTAAAGATTTTGTCAAATTAGCCGTTTTGGAGCCAAGTAGCAAATTATGCGAAACCCGGTAAGCAGAGAAATACTCCAAGTTTGGGCACTCATGAAGTGGCCCGTGCATCCTTTAGATAGGGGGAAAACATAACTGTCTTTTTTTAATGGCTAGTATTAAAATAGAATAAAATCTGTTTATTTTTCAATAAAGGTAAATTATTAAAAGAACTGAATGGGAAAAGGTTTTCAATTATATGGTGGAGCCAGGCCGCCACTGGAAGTATGTATTAGCTTTACCTTGAAACCGTATTATTTAATAGAATTGTTTTCATTGTGCCTCTACCAAAAACCTATAATCCTTTTATACTCGGCCTTTTCAAGCGAAATATTCTACTAGTATAAATAATAATATATAAATTTCGTAGCAAACGACTTAGATTTATAAAAGCTAAAGTATAAAATCCCAGACTTGCTGAAGTTATGTATGTTACTTACTGTTGTAAGTCCCAATAATCTTTAATAAATTCGATTTTTAAATCAAGAACATACCAAAATTTCCGAAGAAAAAATCATCTGGAATAAAAATCAAAGACTCTTTTAAAAACATTTAAAGATGCCTTTCAAAAAGGAAGCTATTTTTATCAGCTATTTGCGTGAATAAAGTGTAAACCAAGTAAAATAACTCCATAAATATCTCTATAATTCTTTTAGAAAAAGATTTTTTAAGAGCTACAAAATTTGTCAACACTATCACAACAAAACTGTTAAAATGATACATTTAAAGTTTTTAGGTATATCTACAGACAAGGCTATATTGACTTGCCGTGAAAACTGATTTAGCCGAAAGGCTTTAATCAGACTTTCTCTGTTGAAAGATAAATAATGTCGATGCTTACTGAAGGCAATACTCGGCGGTACTGTTGATCGATACTGTCGATAAGACCTCACTTTCACAATATCGGAGCATGGAAGTTTTTGGGCGACTTTATAAATAAATACTCGCTATTGTATCAGTTAGATACAATTCAATTTGACATTCAGAAAAATACAAAAAGACGTTTTTGTATATTTTCACAGAAAATTTCTCTGAAAGCTTTCTTTTAACGTTTAACAGAAACTATAATGCATGTGAAAAAATTGATGTTAAATCTATTCATTTTTAATCGAAATAGCATATGAATCAAGTGATTTTTTAAGCTCATTTTAAAGCATTCAGTGTTTTTATCACCTTTTTTTTTTCAAAGTATGTTAAAAATGAGTAATATTTTTAATATAAAAACATCTGATTCATATTCAAAGCTTATTTGAATTCTATTTATACAGTTGATAGTGAAGAAAATATTTTGCTTGTAAATTACAATATTCAGCAACTGTAAGCATTTTAACACGTTATTTTAACATTATATTTAATAGGTGTGGAAATCTATTGCAGCAAATGTGGATAACTTCCCATTTGTAAAACGGTTGCAATCTGTAGCGGACAGTCAAGCTACAATTACATGTTTGAGTAAATACTAGGTACCTGGGAAACTCGTTATCGGAAAATTAAAATCAATCCTTTGTTATCAAATAAAATTGTTGCATCATCGTTACTCAGTACAAATTATTCAAAAAATACTTTCGATGTATGCAAAATTATATCATGAAATGATATTAATTAAAAGATAGGTTCAAAATCATACATTTTATTTCATTGCCAGGAACTGTCTAGACTGTTTCAAACATGTGAACGTCAGTCTTGGGGGCTCTCCAAAGGTGTTGGTTCACTTTTACTCCACTATTTAGAATATCGCCAAAAAAGAAGTCGTTTCCGAATCCGTACCTTTCTCCTACCTGCCGATCTCCCAAATGAGAGTACACACGGTCCCACAAAATCAGCGTGCACGTTTGCTGCACGTACACGGTAATATTTGATCAACCCAGACCTATCATAGCACCGATCACCTATCATCCTTCTTCCTTTCATCGCATGTACTCAACGTACGTTTTCCAGAAATATACTGATGGGAACCTCATGAAGAAAATTTTTACAATCACGTATATTTATCCTGTGTAGGAAAGACTGGTGTCAAAAGTAACGCGGGTCAACTGTAATATTTCATATTAAATCCACGATATGGTTTTTGCGATTGTTTATGCTAGTATGGTGAAACACCCTCTAATAATCAAGGAAGACACTGCATAGAAATCCGTTGAGCTCTGTGCATGCTGTGGTTGATAACATGTTTTTTTTTCTTTTTTTTTTTAATCCTCAAGAGTAAAATGTTCATGCTTATTTTACAGTGGTGAACCTCAAATTTATAACACTACACATTTTAGTGTAATAAAATAATAACTTCAAAATGACATCAATGTATCGATTACAGCAAGACATCGTGAGGATAGCTAGCTGTACCACTTGTATTACCTGTAAAAAAATCTGCTCTTGTGACAAAATGTGGATGCCAATATGAATGCCCAAATTGTTTTCCTGGGAAACATTTAACATAGTTAGTAATCACCAAAAACAAGTTTATTATAATAATTTTTTAGGGAGGGGGTGTGAATTTACTTAGAACATTTAATTATTTACCATAATAAATTCTATGGATTTCTTAGCTTAAGAAATTCAAGTGAGTGTATTTCAAATATACTTTCAGTAATAAAAATGTCTAGGTGTCAACTGCCCCACGCCCCATATGAAATACGGTAAGAAATGATACGCCAAATACATTTGAACTTTCAGTATTAATCACTTATGATAGAACTGCTCCATGACACTGTTACAGACACAGAGTTGGAGAATTGTAATAGTGCACTGTCTTGCATTATTCTCATGTATCAACTCCAAAATTGCATTTACGCAATTGATTGCAATGGTTCTGGTGCTGTCTAATTCTAATTTTGATTGAGTTTTTCCATTAAGCTATGGAAATATTGATCGAAATGTGTGAAAAAGTCATCGTATAAACTATCTTTTAACATTATAATTTATACATTTATTTTTCTATACATATTCAAGCAGATTTGATGCAATATTTGATACACTTAATAAACAAAATGCATGCACAACATTCTAAGAATCTGCAAAATACTAAAATACTAATGGTCTAGCTTCAACATGGCCGCTGCTTATTATAACGCATGGCCTTTATGATTCAAACATTACTAAATTGAGCAATATATTTTTACATTTTTACTCTTGCAGATATCCTTAATGTAAAATCATGAGCAAAAAAACTTTTTAAAAATGAACATGTGCAAAAATAAATGTTTTTCAACAATAAATTTATGGTATTAAAAACTCGTAGAAAATTGGACAACGCAAAGCATATGAGCGTACTAGAAAAATTTAAATAACACACAGTAACAATTTTTAAAAATAAAATTTACTTCGATCTTTCAAGTCTCTTATTGCATTTCAGACAGTTAAAGGTGAGGTAATTTATCTTCGTAATTTTGGCATGGCAAAATGTAAATAAAAATATTTATTCATCTTTTTAGAAATAATTTCCGGCTATAATTTTGATGTATGCTCCTAAAACTTACATATATATATATATATTTCAAAACGCAAATGCTTTAGCGCTTTCACTAAACAACTTGTTTTGGAATTTACAAGAGGCTTTTTTAAAGATTTAATATTTTTTTCTCTTGAATACTTTAATTTTGAATGTAATTTAACATCTTTTAATCGAAAATTTTTTAGCTCATTCTTAGATTTGAAAATCAAGTTTTTGTAAAGGTATTTTCCACTATGTTCTCATAATAAAATAAGTATGTTTTTAAAATTTTTCGAAAATTTCAAAATTCATGGCATAAATTTCAAATTTAACTGATATTGTAGAGATCATGAAACACTTTATGCAACATGCAAACATTTTGTTTGTTTGTTTGTTTTTGTTAAATTTTTAATCTTTAGAAATAATGTATACCTAAATTTAACTTCTAGCCTAGCAGTAGTGGCACACAAGACACCAGAAGCGTCATGATATACATTGGCCATTCCTCATACGATAGAAAATTTTGGACGGCAGCATGCTGATTCGTCACAAACAAATGCAGTGATGCAGTGGCGTAGCGATAAATTTTTCTTGAGGGGGGGGAGGGGGTTACGATTACTGCAACTCATATTTATGTATACGTCGTGTGTGTGATTAGAGAGTGAAGAAAAGACATTTTGTATGACAAAAAAATCATCATGGGGATTTTAGACACCCTAACCCCCCCTCCAGTGTCTACGCCACTGCAGTGATGCCATACCAGTTAATCAAAAATAACATCCACATTTATCCACATTTTGATGCTTAGTTCATGAGAGATATGATGCTTAGTTGATGCACGAATGCTACATATATGGTATTTGAGCACCCTTTTAAGTTCATTTTATGTAGTCATATATACAAATATTTAATCACACACATTATTATTATTATTATTGTTGTTCTTGCATATTATAGTAATTGCAGTCAAATTCGGCCATGGTAAATATGTGATTTTTCTCAACTGCCTTCCCCCAAAAAGTGTTTGTCATTAAAATTTTAAATGCTACTTTTTGTTTTGTTTCTTATTGTACGACATATCATTGCCGTTTGAATCTTTTGGGCGGTCCTGTACATAAACTATCCATTCGATTGCCACCAAAAGGGGAGGTGCACAACTAGATCATAGAACAATCCTAAATATCAAATCTCAACATTCTACAACCAATAGTTTTTGAGATATGCGAGTTACATACATACGTACGTACGTACAGACGGCATGGAAAAACTGGCCACAGTAGACTCGCCACTGGTCAAAATGAGTTGCAGACGCGTTAATATGATCGTGCATGCTAGCCTACGATGAAATGCATAGAAAAAAATTTTTATATTAAATTTAGAGGTAGTCAAAATCGGTTTTTATGTCGAAATTTGGCCCCCAAAATTTTTCGGGATCACATTACTTCCTTATACTACGTACAAGGAAGTAAAAAGAACAAAGACACATTTAGAAATTTGGAAGTTAGAAAATATACTTCTTTGTTGATGAAGCTTAGTCGATCGCGTCTCTGAAAAAAATCATTAAAATATGTAAACTTTTTGAGTGATGAGAAACTTCTCTGTTCTGTTATAACTTTTAATATTGATTAATAGTGAGGCTGAAAAATAATCCGATTACTCGTTCTAAAGATTAAAGTATAATAGGAAAGTAGAAACCCTTTTGTAGAGTTTTTTGTAAATATTTCTTATCCACTAGCATTTTTAAACTGTAAGTAAAGAAACTTACTTTTATAAATATTTTCCTCCATCCGAATAAAAAAATTCATCATTTTGGTGTATAATGTAAAGCATTATTTTGAAGTATAATCATCCAGTTCTGTTATTTTAGTTTGAGTAATGTTAACATATATTATTAACATATAAAAAGGATTTAAAATTTTATTTTCCGGGTGTAACCCCGTAAAACATATAAATGCGTTCTTTTAACTGGCTTAAAGTAAAGGAAGACGATTTTAAAAAAAATTTGTTTCGATGCGACACAAATGTTTTATAATTAAACTTATTGCCAATAGACCAAAGAATTTCGCTATGATCTGCTGATGTTTTTGGAGATTTTCTGGGAAAATTTATTCAATCAATTGGAGTCATTCTTTAAATCATTTAGACCACAAATCAATGAACCGAAAAAGTTTTAAAAATGCATTCCTTTCCTTTATGCAAATATAAACCTTTGTCAATATTTTCAAACCTCCTTCTTTATGAAACTATCGAAATGAAACTTGATTTTCAGACGAAATATTGTTTTAATTAAAAATGTTAAAGCTTAGCAACGTCAGAAGGATATCAAAATAAAACACTATTCTTTATCATCAGTGAGACTCCTATTCCCAAATTATTTGTGAAACTTCACAACTAACTGCTTCGTCTTTGAACACAACGAAAGACAAAATTAAAATTATATTTACATTCATTCATTTTCTCGTCTGAATATTTAAAAAAAAAACATATTTTTAAAGGGATTTTCCAAGTGGCTATTACGAAATCCCTTTAACTATGATTTTAAAATATCTGAAATCCATTACATACATAGTAAAAAAAACTATCTTACATTCATAAAAAGAAGACAAATTTATATATAACTTCCTTTCTTTAAATCAAAAAAAGACCGAAATACTGAAAATTTAAAGAAATAAATTTACGTGATAAGTGTTACATTCCAACGGAAGAAAAATTATTACTACACACTTACACATGCATAATTCATGATACTACTTTGCAGTTCCTGCACAGTTTTATTCAGAATATATGTATAAAAACAATCTTGCAACTAATGGATATCCTAAGTCAATTCTGATTAGACATGTAAATGGTGCACCATATTCATCCTCACTGCATTTGCAGCAACTGAATTGGGCCTCGGGATATTATGAATGTATCTGTTTCTTCCCAGATGAGTGCATTTGACAAATAATGTATCCTCAGTAGTATTTGCAGCAACGTGAGTGTAAAAGAAATGTTGGTAACTCTATCAAACAAATGTACTGCATAAATGTGACCCTTTGAATGTATGGTATATAAAGTTTATCGAAAAATTCGATCTGCGACTTTTATTATTAGAACAACTGATACTAATAGGAAGGTTTTCGGAGTTACGTATGAAATATTTTAATTTTATGAAGCATTTTAATTGAACGAAGTAACAACTTGTTTTCCATATATGTCTGCAAATGAAAGAAAACACTAATCATTTTGTCTGTTCACTTATTGTAATATTTTCCAAACAAGTAACGGAAAACCCGGTCACGTTGTCAGCAGATAACGTGAAGACAAATCGTCTTCAATGACAATTGAAATTTTTGCCATTGAAGACAAATTGACTTGGAGAAATGGCGTTCCCCGTGAACAGTGAAATGATTTAGGAAATCATTGGTAATCATTCTCGGGTAAGAAAATCGTGATACTTTGCAACCATTAACTGCCTCCATGTACAAACAGGAATATTTTAACCCATTAACGCCCACCGTCCTTTTTTGAAGACGGTCGCTAAATTTGTCTGTCGCAAAATTACGAAATCATTAATTTTCCTATTTTAATTTCTCCAATAATACATTTGATTTCCACAAAATACTCCGCGATAGCAAAGTGATGCTTATTTTCCACTGTTTCATTCATATTTTTAGAAAATAAATACATTCTTCATACCCCGCAGATGTCGGAAAAGGGTTTATCACTTCAGGCATCAACATACATTGCAGAATGTGATTAAAAATTGCTTGGTGATAATTGGTTAATTTGAACCAACCGGTATTTTATAGATTCTTTTATTAGATATACTGTATTTTCTTTCTTAAAATTTTCTTTCCAGAAAAAAAGAAAGGTAAATCTTATAAAAATTTATTCAAATCCTTTAACATATAATATACAAGTAAATGTCTCAACATGTAGTAAGGCTCTAATATATATACTACTTAGAATTTGTTGTAGATATAAGGTGTAAGAAAGTCGAATTAAGTATGACGTGGCACTTAATAGCGTAAAGTGAGTTCTTTAAAATTCAAAACTGGCCAAATTTGTCGTATAAGATAGGGTTTTTAATACCTTCAATCTTGATCTTCATATAAATACATGTTTAAATGCTAGATATTAAAAACATTTTGTTTAAAAATGTAAAAAATAACATATAACTAGCTACTGTAAATTATAAAAACGATTACTCATGTCTTTTTTCAAATGTAAGAGAAAATAACCGTTGGTTCAACTGTCTTCACACGTACCATTATTTATTGGCAAAGTGAGTTGCTGATATTACAAGACATTTCGGTACATCAATGTTTTAAAATGTCTTCTCGTCTCGTACAATAATCACAAACTTAGATGTTTGCAACTATGAAAATTTTATATTTGTTCTTGTTCAGGGTATCTCAAAAATAACGCGAGGGGAAAATAATTTTCTGGGAGGTAAGACACATCATAAGGATTTAGAACTGCATATGAACCCATGACCTGAAACGTAAGGGAAAGTGCTAGGAGAGGTGGAAGACCTGAAAGAACACAAAAGAGTGATTTATTACAAACATTTCTTGAACATCATGACTACAAATGGCGTACTAGATGGATACAGTTGATATGATGTTACAACAGATGCTCGAAACTTGCCCCATAGGCAAGTATACCTCACATCTTCACTTAACCTTCACTAAAACTTCTTCTCAATAGTATTTTTAAACGTCCTGTACAAAGCACATATCTCTTGATTGTACTAATATAATCTATTTTTAAATAATCTGGTAAAGGATTGTTTTTTGAGAACGTGTCACCAGTGATAGTATATTTTTTTAATTAGTTTTTAGTTTCAATAAAATGTGCACTCCTAAAAAAAAATTATAGTTTCATCAGTTAACTTATTTTTACCGCTATTTTTTTATGAAACTTGTTTCATCAAACTTAAAAGTTTGCTGATAGCATTTTATCCGATTTAGTTTTCCATCGTACTATCGATGGGTTTAGTAATTATCGACTAGTCGATTTTCTATCTGAAAAATTCGATAACGTTTTGAGGACAAGATTAAAAACTGCAAAAACATAAATTATTTAAAGATTGAAAAGAAATGAAAGCCTATTATACATCGGAAACGGACTTGCAAGATAAAATGGTTACCTATAAGTGAAGTTAGGTAAAAGATGGTGTTTAAATATTTTAAATTATACAGTTTAAATCATGATAGGTGTGTCATCAACAAATGCGTTGGACATCTTTTTCCAAATGCAATTGGATTTATAATTGGATCACCAAAAAGGATAAATTATATTTTATGTTCCTTTGGTTAACACTTTAAGGAACGTTTTATTGATTTATTGATTAGTTATTTCTGTAATGTTACATCAAAGTGCTTTCAAGATTGATATCGCTTTAAGCAAATAAATTTATCAGGTAAAATTAATCTGATTAATTTAAATTAATTGTTAACCTTTTTATTTTTGGAAAGTATGTGCGTATCGGCGCACATTGGATATTGCTAAAAGGTAGGACACTATATTCTTCTTATTTCTATATTTATACATCATGTTTATAATCAGAAATGTAATTAGACGAAAATGCGTCAGTTGAGTAAAAGGTTATGTGCAGGAAAAAATAACTCATTTATCTCAATCTGCTTTTCTTCATTAAAGGTTACTCTTAAAGCCTTATCATGAAGTCAATGTAATTAATAATTTTTTGTTGTGGTTCATATTAAAATAATTTGCAGTTTGGAATATACGATGTATTAAAAAATGAAAATGATGAAACTGATAAAATAGCTTACGATTATTTCATTAAACTTAGACGTTTGCTAATGACATTTGGTCCGATTTACTTTTTCATCCACTTATAAGAAGGATTTAAAAGCTGATGAATTTGGTGACAACTGCACTAAGAGCCATAAATAAAGTATACTGTAAAATATACCATACAATGATAAATTCCCTAGAATTATATTAGATACTTGTATTAACGACGTTCTGTTTGTATTAACAGAATTGAATGTGACACAAGCTATTTCTTGTAAATTTAATTTACCATTAAATATAAATATTGTTGCGAATTTCTGGAATGACATCCTCTTCTGGAAAATAAATTAGACTAAAATTTGAATGCTGGACGTCAAATAATCAAGTCTTATATTTTGTTGCATGCAGATCTGTTAACTAGAACGCAAGATAGGAATCTGTATGTTTCCCATTGGTTAACATTGGGTTTGGCGGTTTCTCGCCAAATTTACCTATATCGCTTAGTTGGGCTCAATTTGGGTCTTTTTTTTTTTTTGAAAAATTAGACGATTTCGAAAAGAAGTCGCCAAACGTGGCTACAGGAGGCACGTTTTTGTTGATGGGGCCTGTAATGCTTGCTTTCCCGCATTTGTATTATACAATAAGCATTACTATTGCGCAGTCGAATGGCCAGAAATGTCTCAAAATTGTCACTTAATGATACACGCAGAACATACGAGAACTATCAGGCGATGATATAAAAGAAGATCAGATAATTCCCGAGCAGTTTAGTTTTGATTCGTCCATTGTAGAGAATACTTGTCTGTGAGAGCTGTATAGCTTTGTGTGGTTTATTTGTGAGAGATATCGCTGTTTCACTTGATTTACGAAATCCATTCTTAAAGGCTTGTGAATTCTTTATTGTTATATGAGGAGGAACAGTTAAGAGCTCTGTTTGAGAATCCCATTCAGTTTTTAGCGTGTGGAACGATTTTATTGTACGTGAATTTCAGAATTTGAGAAAGTCGCCTTTCTTGACTATCTGTCATAAATCTAGTTACAGCTTATTAATTCTTGTGAATTGTACAAAGCATATTATTCGTCGAGTTTCTATAAAAATGAAGTTTGTGATTTGCACTGTCAATTGAACTGATGACTGAAACTTTCTACACACACTTGACTTTCAAGCTTACAAACACAACAATTCAGCAGAGTTTCTGTAACAATATTTTGGGAATGTTTCAAAAAATGTTGCTATTTGCGCATATCATGGAAGTTTACTTATTCCGTGATGTAAAGTGTAAATTCCTTAATAATGTATCTAAAAACTTTAATGCGCAAAAAATTTTTTTCTTGTCCTTTCAAACATTTTTTTAGGAAACATCAACTTATTAAACTACGTAAAGTTTAGATGGTAAAAATAGATACACCTGCAAATTATATTAAAAGTAATGTGATTTTCATTCTATCAAATTTCATGTAATTTATTTTGAAAGAATTTGCTATAAAAGTTTTTTGTCAGTCTGCCTTTAAACAAATACTATTTCATAGATACCTTTCAGACATATGAAAGAGGTAGACTGTTTGAAAAAGTAGTTTGCTAACGTCAAAAAAATAAATTTTACGTAGGATGGAACTCAGTATCAATATTGCAATTATAACCTTGAAAAAAAAATTATTAAAACGTTTCTTGAGATGAAATAAATTTATAATGATATAATGTGTGTGCAGTATGAAGTTACATAACATGTACTGAAGTATATTTATCTTATGGCTCGAATATACTGACTTTTTACGATATAAAATTCCTTATATAAATCCTGAGAATACTTTTCTTGTTTCATGAAAAAAAAATAGTTTTGTCATTTCAACTTTTTAAATCTCAGATTCTCACGTCCCGAATTAAAGTAATGTTGAATGTAACTTCTCCAACTCGAAACTTTTTAATAGCCTGTCATCTACACAATTTCATATCAAAACCATTCTGGAACGAAAATGGAATTCTTTTGTCGTCCCAAGTTCTTCGTAAAACATTCTTCCAGCATAAAAATACTTAAAATGATAATTCTCTTCTTCAGAATCTGAAATGACCTATAAAATGCAAAAAGAAAACATTAGATTACGTTAACTTCCGTTAATAACAGTATTTTAAATTTTGAAAATGGTAAATTTATTATTTACCAAACTTGACACAACTTTATGTAGTGTGAAACAGTGTTTGCCCGTAGAGAGCACCTAACGTGCTTAGTTATTTTTTGTAAACTGGCAAGAAAAATGGTGGTATAGGAATGAGCTTCGTTTGAATAGCAGCTTTTGAAAAATACTTTTGTCGGGAGATTTTCTTTGATATCAGAATATGCAAATACAAAGCGTGAATGCTGGTTATAGCTAAAAGTTATAAAATACATTTTAACGTAGTAGAGATCTTTAGACACAGTGGAAACTTACAAAAAGGGAATATTTCATGTTTTAAAGAACAAGTTCAAACAAGATCCAATCTTAGGTTGAGCTCTAAATAACGGCGTACCAGCAAGATGTGTTTGCAGTTCACAATGCGAAACCTATAGCTTCAAGAATCATACTTAATTCCAGAGGTGAAAGATAAGTAAAAGTTTGATTGAAGAACTTCAGTGTTTATGTAGCGTATAAAGAGTTAACAAGAAATAAATTCAGGGCTTCAGCATGTGTTCTATAAGTGAAAATCAGATATAGTTGAACCACGCGTATAGCAGATGATATGTTTGAAATATATTAAATACGAAATAGTACCAAAACTCACCAATAAATGACGCTATACCACAAATGCTGTTTATTTGCTATTGAAAATTTCAAATATAATTTAGTACATTTTTAGCTTTAATAAGTAAGCATTGCCTTCGTGCAACCGCATGATTTCAATGCGTTATTTACAATACTTAAATCTGCTGTCAGCATTCGTTCCAATTTATTTTTCTTGTATATGTTACGTTTTTTGTCGAATTTTGCTGGAATTTAACGATTTCGTTAAAGCCTCTGACGCCTGTCCTGAATCATTACTACTCATCTATAACAAAATACTCAAAACATTTGCAGTGGTAGACAGAACATTCCATTTTTTTTTTTCTGTGCGTGACTCTCGCCGTACTTCTACCGTCGATTTTCTACATTTCATACGTACTCTTTTTTACAGATGGCGGTTGGTCGTCAGAGAAAACTGTGTTCTGTATCTACCTTGCAATAGCTTGTTTCGGATTTTCATCGGTTTGTTATTCTGCATCAGGGCAGCGTCTGAAGTTCAAGAGTCCATTCGCCGACTTCCTCTGTCTGAAAACCCCTGGCACAGTCTGCATTTGAAACAGTGCGTGAACGACCAACGATTTGTGTTTGCACGATTTGTGTTTGACAAAAATCACTGTCGACAAGAGTCTGATTCTTACAGCGGCCGGTTCGCTTGAAACGTATGGGATGCTGATAGCAACGTTTGATGCGAAGGGGTGATGCTTTTTCAGATTTTCGGGACGAAGTCGCGTAAATATAACAAGGAGTACAGACATATTCGTTGAAAAAATGAAGAATAAATTGTTGTATAAAGACGAGCTTTTCCAAGAGTGTGTATTACATCTCAAACATAACTGTTCAAAACAAACCGTCACTGCAGACAAACAAAAATTATTGTGCTGTTCACTTCATTTTCAAACAATTAAAACGTTGCAAGAATCTTCTAGTGATCTAATACGTCTATTTCATGAAGAACACTAATATTACAGTTACCTGTGAAAGATAATGAAATCCGATTGCTATCCAAGCGATTGCCGAGCTCTCCAGATATTTCATTTTTTTTTTTTTTTTTTTTTTTTGCCCTTGCAAGAAGAGGAAAGCGGAAGAAGAATTTTATGTTGCTCAATTACAGTGAGAAGGCGATTTTCGTTGCACTGATATTCAAGGAAGATGACTCATTCGCTATGTAAATAAGGAGGCCACAGAAAAATACTAGGTCTGTTTAATAAATAACCGAAAAAATTGTATGAAAAATTGTCATCTCTATAAACAGCAGTTTTTTTCATAGAATTTCACCAAAAGAAGGGAAAAGAAAACACACACACACACACACACACATATATATATATATATATATATCTGCTGGGGGTTACATTAATATGGACAGCTACTATCAAATGGACCTGGCACACCTATTTCGCTAACGAGATGCTGGTAAACAGTCAGGTCTCCGAGAGTGTGCCACCACACACCCCTTCTTGAGAGAACTTATATTAACGCTAGATAGTATGAGCTTTCTGATTATGACGGTGTATTTCATGCAATTCTGAATTCTTATTCAAGCTTTACGCCATTGAAATGTTCTTCAGGATCAGTCTTTGGAATCAATGAAACAAGATGGTGGCACTCTTGCAGGTTTGCACCAACGTGGAACAGCGGAGTGTCATTAGATTCGTATTAGATGAAGACTTGAAACAAATCGAAACTCACAGTCGTATGGCAGTGCAATAAGCACAGACCTTATTGAAACTTTGAATTTTTATACAGTTTTTTCATTTGTTTAATGAACGACCCGCCTATAAGATTTTTTGAATATGAAACTGGTGAACATTATCTACGATGGGCAGTTGTGTAGTAGGAAGATAAACCCAGTGTCTTAAAAAGTTGATGGCGGTGATTAACACTGAATTTTTGTTTATTCTTGAAGATTAACTTTTTAAACTATGAAATTGACTACGGTGATTTACAAAGAAAAATTTTTTACAATAGTTTAATGGCTTTCAAAAAACTATGTGAAATAACTTATAAAACCTCAAAAACTCTTCTTTCAGTACAGAACAGTGATTTTTTTCTCTGATAACAAAGCTATGCTTGAAAATTTTAAAGATTTGATAATTGTAACATGATCCAGATGCTTAATCAAAACATATACGTTCGTTTATATAGCTGAAACTGAAATAATTAAAGGAATTTTTATTTAACCCTCCAAGCGGCTGAGACGTAAAATCCCGTTATCTGTAAGAGTTGTTCAAAGCGGCTGAGACATAATTTTCTGCTCCTTTTTTTCTGCTTCGAAAGCGGCTGTGACATAAAATCCCGTTACTGCTTACCCCCACTCGCCAAAACACCTGTGACACTTAGATTAATGGATTGCAAAGGAGGGGAGAGCGCACAATGGCCAAAACACGCCTACGATACTTTAATTGTAGCTTTCAACACCCCACAAAATTATTTACAGATGTGGTGACCATACCTTTTCTAACTAAAGAAGAGAGAGGCCGAATTCTTTCGGTATTTTTTCAGATAAGTAATCTTTTGAGCCGGTGTCCCTTCTAAGCATGGTTGGGCATGGGAAATAAGTTTGAATATTTCGTATTTTTCAAAGACCTCCAGGATACTTTTTCATTTATAATAATTTTAAATGTTTAATTAAAATAACAAATTTTGAGTAAATATTTTAATTCTTTCAAATGTTACCTGAAAAGGAAAAGGTGTTGCCTCGAATACAACAAAACAGTTGGCATATAAAAAAAAAAAAATATTTTATTAGAAGAGACCGATTTAACATATATGGGGTCTTGGGCACACATGCTTACGGATGAAGAGGGGCTTTAAAGAAATGTAGTGCATATTATTATTTAAATTAATACAAATTTACATGTCATAAAACACTACTGTATAAATATTAACTATGTAACTATCCTATTATATAGTTACGCTGATCCGTGACTCACTCGCTAACAAATCCGGTCCGGCCACTTCCAAACAAAGCTTTTACCATCATTAATCCAAACAGATTAAAAAGTTACTGTGTAAAAATTTAATGAAATTCACACAGTTCGTGCGATCGGCTTGAAAATTTTCATGATTATGTAAAAAATATATAAAAACGATCTGCGCTATTTTAAAAATCTGAAAATCCACCTGTTCTCTCATTTTTAAGCGATTTTTTGCTATTTTCAGCTTCATTTAATTGCGCATTTAATCGCGTTAAGTTTCCAGTAAAATGAAAATCAAACGTCAATAACAGAGGACTAAATTACAAGACAGTCGGGACAGGTACTCAACTTCCCTCACTATTTTTAGGAGAGTCCAATGTCACTTAGGTTAAATGTTTATCTTACATTTCATTGTTTACATCAATAATACTTACTATAAGGACGTTTTGGCAACCAACTATGTTTCCGGACTATTATTTTTCCCATTCCAATTTTAATGAACTAACGCATTATGTAGAAGCTGCCTGGTGTTATAAAATAAAGTAAAGACAACTTCTACATAATGCGTTAGTTCATTAAAATTGGAATGATGAAAATAATATTCTTGAAACATAGTTAAAAGCCAAAACGTCCTTATAGTATTTTTCATGTAAACATTGAAATGTAAGGTAAATATTTAAGCAAAGTGACACTGGGCCCTCCTAAAAATAGTGAGGAAAGTTGAGTATGTGTCCAGACTGTATTGCTGTAAACTAGTCCTCAGTTATTGATGTTTCAGTTTGATTTTACTAGAAAAGTAACACGATTAAATGCGCGATCAAATTTATCAGTAAAGCTGTATTCCGTCCTAAAGATTAAAACAAAATTAAAATAACTAGTTGCAAAGAACAGTAGTCTAAGATAAAATAAAATTAAATCCCAGTTGGATTCAGTGGTGATGATTCCCTTTCTGTGATCTGTGGGTCTCGGTCCCACCATCGCCCATTGCACAAGGGACTGAAAATAGTAGATGGTTGAAGAGTAAAAGTCGAGGGTTCTGGACTATCGCGGGGCAGTCGATCTAACGGTCTAGGGTTTCGGGCGGTTTCGTTAGATGTCTCGTGAAGACGCGGAAGAACACCTGAAAAAATCCTCCGACCAAGGCATTCCGACTTGGCAAATACCCTGAGTGCAGGCTTGCAATAAATGCACTACATTACACTCTATGATCTGTGTGGTTTCCCTGCTCACCTAGCATGGGTCTTTGAATAATCTGCCGGTTTAGCGGAGTGTTCAAAGATCCACGCTAAGAAATTACACATGTAATAGAAGAGGAATCTTCTCAAAAACGTCTTTTCAATAATGAATGATGAGAGCAACCATCCTAAACCTGGTTTCAGACGATAAGAATTATTTAATCAAAATTTTAAATTTAAGAAGATCCATTTTTCTTACAAAATTTCTCGTATATTGCCTCCTGCCGTTGAAACTTTTCAGGATCCTCCACTGTCTTAGTTTTACCCTAACTACAACATCTTTCCAGAAAAACTAACTTCCCACATTTAACTGCAAGATTTTTTGTTGTTGTTTTGGTGTTATGTGGTGTGTGTGTGTGTCAGTTCATTTATGTAAATATGTATACATGCTAGAAAAACTTTTCAACCTGTAAAGAATTAAAGAAATTGTTACGTAAATTGTTACGTAAAAGAAATTGTTACGTTTCGAGGCATTTAAATTTATACCGAATCACATCGAAAGCGTCAGTTTGTCATCGATTTATTATTTTATTATTGCTGCTTTTAATTGAACAATACGAATTTTAATTTCTATTTTTATTCTATACTAGCTGAAGTACCCGTTCTTCGCACGGGAATGAATGGACTTTTTGATATTACGATTTGTGGTGATTACTATTCATTGTAATAAACAGATATAGCAAAGTGGATATCACGTTACATTGTGTCCAATAATCATGCATACCGAATTGCAAGGCAATCGTTTGTACGGTGCAGAAGGCCATGCGGCGTAGCGCAATCTAGTGGCGACTTTTAGCAAAACGGATACGGCGAAAATATTTTTCGCATTCAGATATCGATGTATACGAATTTTCATGACTATCGGCTGGACAGTCCTGAAGTTCATGTGTTGACGCGACATCTAGTGGCAAGTTATGGGAAAATGAATAGCGCCAAACTCTTCCCCGTGTTCAAATATCTATGTATACCTATTTTCATAGCGATCATTTGCACAGTCAAGAAGTGATACACTGCAGGGTCATCTAGTGGTTCAATAAAGTAATGATTTGCTACAGCGCCGTCAAGTGGCGAGTTATAGCAAAATGGATAACGCCAAAATATTCTCATTGTTCAAATAGCTATGTATACTGATTTTCATAGCGACCGTGTTCAACTATCTATGTATACCAATTTTCATAACGATCATTTGCACAGTCAAGGAGTGATACACTGCATGGCCATCTAGTAGTTACTTAAAGTAATGATTTGCTACAGCGCCGTCAAGTGGCGAGTTATAGCAAAATGGATAACGCCAAAATATTCTCATTGTTCAAATAGCTATGTATACTGATTTTCATAGCGACCGTTTGAATGGTCAAGAATTTGGCCTGCTGCAGCGTCATCTAGTGGCGAGTTAAAATAATAATGCATTGCAGTGTCATCTAGTGGTGAGTAACATCAAAAGGAACGCAGTTAGAATATATTCTTCGTGCTCAAATGTGTAAGCATAAAAAATTTTATGCCGACGATCGAACGGTTGATGCTTTTCAGCGCAATTTAGCGGCAAGTTACAGCAAAATGGATAGTGAAAAATATTATCCGTGTTCTAATATTCGCGTGTACCAAATTTCATCGAAATCGGTTGGACGATATTCGCATAGCAAACGGCTAAACGGAATAGAATTTGACGTTCTGCTGCGCCACCTGGTGGCAAGTTAGAGGAAAACGGATAGCATAAAAAGCTTCTCCATGATAAAAGACTTAGGTGAACCAAATTTCATGGTGCAACGGTGCTCAACGGTGCTGGAGTTTTTCAACCTCATACACTCATACCAACATTCATTTTTATCTATAACCAGTGTCATTATATATCCCAGTCTCAAATAAAATCCAGTTTCAAATCTAAGCCTCGCCAAAGTGCCAACATACGCCATTTTGCAAGCGTTTTCTCAGGAAATCATTCGAAGCATTGACTTAGCAGCAATAATATATGGGAAATGGTTCGACCGCGAAAAAGTAAAGCAAGCCTTTATTTGAAAAGTTGAATCCCTTAATACAGCCGAATTTTTTAAAATTATCAACTATAACGTGTTTTATTCATCATTACTCCGATGTACTAAATGAGAAGATTTCAATTTTCTGAAATTTGGCGGAATTCCCCCAACTTAAATCAATGTACTCGTTTGGCGAGAATTCTGGAGATAGATCAATTGAAATCCCTTAATAACTGCATTATTTCTTCACGGATCATTAAAATTTAACGCTGTATTCTAATAAAACCTTTGCACTTGTTTTCAAAAATCTATTTCCTTAAGCTCTCAATAAATTGCGCCAAGCCGAAATCTGTGCAAACCGCTAGAACTCACTTTCAGAAAATCGGCATTTGAGCCATTTTATTTTTTCGCCAAACTAAAATAATTTACCTATTAGCCTCGGAAATCTTCAATTCTTATTGTTTTGCGTGTAAAGCATCACATTCCTGCTCTGATTTCCCATGCACACGATATTATAATTTAAAAAAAAATAACATTACGAATATAAACTAACAAAAAAAAATCATTATTATTCTTTTATTTTTACTTTGAGAATTTAAAACATTTTATTCGGCAAAATCGCCACACATGGCAACCACGATCCTTATTTCACACTTTTTTCACTACAGGGGTTACAATTACGGAAAGCTTTTTGCGTGAATAGCATAAAAAATCTCTTAAATTCCGGGAACGGGTGGACTTTCAAAGTTTTAAAGGGGACTACGATTTATTCTATATTATTTTACATATCTGTGCTAAATTTCGGGCCGATAGGTTCATTTTTGTGGATTTGTATGCGAACGACATTTTATTCGGCAAAATCGCCACACATGGCAACCACGATCCTTATTTCACACTTTTTTCACTACAGGGGTTACAATTACGGAAAGATTTTTGCGTGAAGAGCATAAAAAATCTCTTAAATTCCGGGAACGGGTGGACTTTCAAAGTTTTAAAGTGGACTATGAGTTATTCTATATTATTTTACATATCTGTACTAAATTTCAGGCCGATAGGTCCATTTTTGTGGATTTGTATACGAATCAAATCCACAAACAAACAAACAAACAAACAAACAAACAGAATTTCATTTTTATTTATAAGATTAGCTGATGTACCCGCTCATCACACGGGAATAGAGATTACTTTAACAATTGGTTAAACTAAGCTGCCAAATAGACGAAAAAGTAAATAAATAAAATTTCCAATTAGCTAAATTTAAAAATAAAGATTAATTTTAGTGTAATTGTTTAAAATATGAAGTTCAAATCGAAGAGCTGTTGCAAATCAAAGCCATGATATATAAATACATGGAGAGAGAGGTGGGGATTTTCGTTTGATTATTTTGAGAAATCGCAAAATTATTAAATGTTTAATTTGAATTTCAAGTAATTTATTTTTACATATACATAACATGTTATAACTAGCTGCGTATCAGTTCTTCACGACGAAGAAAGTAATGATTTTTTTTACACATGCATTTTAAATTATTCCAGCTATACGGAAACTGAAAAAATGCAAAAAACTTTTACTCGAACCTAGCGTTATGGATATTAAAATATGCTGTCATAGCTAGCTCAATTGTCATACGATGACCCAAAAGCTATATTGGCAGTGTTAACGATCGAGTGACAACCCTTTCTTCTTTCAATACACATAAATTAGAAAAATGTTTTAGTTAATTAAGTAATTTAATTTTTCCTGTTCATCCTAGAATAAATTTTTAAGGAGTTGTAATAACCTGGTGTGCAGAAAGTGAAAGGATTCGTTTTCACTGATCAAAAACCGCTATATGTACGTGACGCAAACGTGAACGATAAATCTGTGGGTCCGCAGCTCCTCTAGCTGTATATAGGCTTGTATACGGACGAAAGTTGCGGATCCGAAAATAACATCCTTTTGGGTGATGCCCTACACTAAAAAAAAATTTTGTGGATTACTAAGAAATCTCTTTGAAACAAAGATGCTATAACTTTTCTTGGTATTGCTGCTAAATAAAGTAATGTAAATCAATTGGCAAACATGGCTTTATTTAGTAGTAATACTAAGAAAAGTTATGGCATCATACTAAAAAAATCTGGAGTGCCTCCACTCGAGTTTCCGAAGACTTACGATTAGATCATTACCAAGCATTTAAATAAATTTTAATCGATGAATAATTCAAACATATATACCAAATTGAAACTCAATCGAATGCACCATTTAAACGCTAGCATACTTTCAAGACTTTCTCCCCATATACTATAATGTCAAAGAAATCTTTGTCGTAGCCCTGTAGAAAAACTATAAGTCCTATATACACCAAAATCAATACCGGTCTTGCGACGGTGGTTTATAACATTTATGTCCAATTTGAGCTCAATCGAATGATCCGTTTAGGAGCTATCGTATTCACTCACATACACACACACACACACACACACACACACACACACACACATACATACATCTCGTAAAAACAGCGTAAATGAATTCAGAAGACCTCAAAACGTGTAAATACATCAAAGTCTCGAAGTCGAATTTTTTCATGATTACAATACTTTCCAAGTAATGGAATCATTGTTTCCTAGAGATTTCTTGGTAATCAACTGATTTTTTTTTTTTTAAGAGTGTAAATTGTAGGGAAAAAAGATTCTCGACGATCCCCAAGTCTGGCATAATAGCTATAAATCAGTCCCGTACAGCTAAGCTGTCAGTATTCGGCTATTAAAAAAAAAAAAAATTCAAATTATTAAGCAGAAAGGCTTAATTTAAAATGCAGACTTTTTCTAAGAAGGAAAGCGTTCCAAATGAGTTAAAAGGTTAACTCTAACAAATTATATGTCATAATCTAAATAGTTTTGCAAATTTTTGCGATTTTAAATCGTATGAAATAGCTTCTCGAAATTATTAAACTTCTACTTCTTTTAAGAATATTAAAACTAATAAATTGTTTTCGCCTAAATAAAGCATTGATATAAGGATTAATATATATTAAGCATTTCAGTGGTCCAATTCCGAAGGATTTTTTTTTTTTTTTTTTTTTTGGATTACATGTGGGAATGGCGCCAGTTGTACGTCATACATTTAAAATTGACAAAAATTTGTACTCATGTTTTTTTAACCATTACCGTTGACAAATTAACAGCGCTTCGCTTTTGATTACTCCCTCTAACTGCATAAAGATGCGCAAAATGATAGAGAGAAGACGTAGGCGACCTTAAAATTTTGAAAATCCACCCGTTTCCCCAAAAATACTAAAATTCAGAGCCTTATTATCGCATGGGAAAATCGGGACTTTGTAAAGGGCCCCCAATTTCAAATGTTCTGAAATAGTCTTCTTTTATATCAAAATTTTTTGAAAAAAAAAAAAAAATTCATGGATGGGGCCCCCAAAATTCATCAATGTCCGGGGCCCCTGTTGGTCATAATCAGCCCTGCTTAAATTTAGCAATTTAAGTCGCTAAAATTATTAAATATAGATAATTTAAATTGAATTTAATTCATTTAATTAAATTTAAGTCATTGCGCCAGTGGGTCCTAATCTTGCGCGCAAAACTTGGTATAAGCGCTGAGCATTCAAATAATACAATATATTCACATAAAAACGATCCAAAAGAATTTTTTTCAATAAACTTCTGCCGCAAGAATTTATGAAACTTCAAATTTCAGTCAAAATCGAAAATTTTCAGATTTTGGTCTTATAAATCTAAAAGCGCATTCAACTTGCGTCAACTATACATGCATTTTTTTATAAGTTCTAATACATATCTTTCAAAGGACACCTCTTTTGCCTTAGAAACTTGAAGGTGCAAGCTATGATTAAGTCTTAAAAATGACAAAAAAAAAGAAAAAAAAAAGTGTGTTTTTGTGACCTTCAGTGACTTTGCGTCGATAACCTGCCACAGATTTCTCATATATTTCATGAAGTTCTATCGTCTAACATTATAGATGTGAAATAAATATCATGGCAAGTTGCCCCCCAAAGAGTTTTTGACCACAGCATTTTCTATGTCTGAGAAAAACGCCCACTTTTGTGTGCTGCACAGACTTTTTTACAGGCCCGTAGTCAAAGGGGTGCCAGGTGGGGCTGAGCCCCACTCCCCCTAGAAAATTTCACATAAAAAAAGTTTAATGCAGTTGCTTTGAAAAATTTTTGTATATAAGGTAAAGTTATCAAAGTTTTATATCAAAGTTTTATATATCAAAGTTTTATATATACAAAGTTTTTGTTTGTAATACTCTGTCATTTTTGTTTTGTGTTCTCATCTTCCAAATATGATCCAAAGATGACAACTTTAAATCTATTCTGTTTAAGCCAAGGAACTTTTACTGCTTGGAAGCCGTTTGGACTTTTCAGAATTTATTTAATTATAAACTTATGCTATTATTTAATGAAGAGAAATATAGATAAAAATGTTATCATTAAAAAAATATAGGATGCCACCCCACTTACGTTAGGGTGCCCCCCACCCTGAAAAAAAGAGGGTGCCCCCCTGAATAGAAAATCTGGCTACGGGTCTGCTTTTTTAGTGGGCCATAAAAGATGAACAACTTCACTTTGAAACAAAATATTCTGGATTTGCTACATTAATAAGATTAATAACAACTGGGAATTTTTTGGTAAAAATCTCAGATGGCATGAATCCTAGGTGTGTTACTTTCTCAGATTCGTGCTCTTAATTTTTCTTGGAATTTTTTCGCATATGCAGAACATAAATAAAGGTCTTTGAAAACGTTTATTATCTAACAAAGATTAATATAGATATTTCATTTAACAAATTTACTAAACAAGTCCTTTAAATGGAACATCGAAGTATTTTTAATTTTTATTTTTCTCGTACGCTTGAGATAATTTAAATGAAAGCTTTATTACCCTACACTCGAGTACATTATACTCTCTCTCTCTCTCTCTCTCTCTCTCTCTCTCTCTCTCTTTTTTAACTGTCATATTTTTTTGCATTACAACTTCAAAAATGATCGAGTGAAAGCCAAATTTCCTATTTCTCTTTCCTAACTAACTGTATAAACTTTTATGAAAAAATGCACAGTTCGAAAAAATTATAAGAAATAATAATAATTATATGGAACACTTTGCACATTTTATGAAGGACAGCGTCTTATATAAGGTTCAGGTGAATGGGATATATCTGACATTGGACACTTTATTGAAAATATGTACACGGGGTCTTATCGCATGAGCAAATCGGGGCTGTGTCCAGGTCCTCATCTTGAAAGGGGCCTATGAGATTTATTATTTTTCGTTCATTTCTATTAAAACTTTATAAAGATATTTTTCAGATAAAGAAGTATAGTAAAAAGGTAATCTCTAATTTTACTATTTTTAGAGCACAAGCGTCACTCTCACTACCTGCTCATTATGAGAGAGGGCAAAAAACAAAATATCTCTTTTTCCAATCTTCATCAGAAAAAAATCTGGCTCTGGGTGAGTGTACATGTAAGCTACCGAGAAAAGAACTTTGGTTTCCTACAACGTTGCGTAGATTCCCGAGTATTTAGGGGGGAAAGAGGTGAGGGAGACCAGTTGGTCAGATTCACCGGACATGTGCTCCTACAATACAAAGTAATTTATCAGGCGGTAGGTAGGCTGTCACGTCGGCAGTTTGTTAATTACTTTGTTCCCCACGCCTTCCATGCGGAAATGGGGGGAAGCAGGTTTTTCTTGTGCATTTTCGAGAGATACAGATCCCATACACTGGAACTTTTTTGCAGTTATCACTAGGCAAACTCCAGGCCGCTCGGAGGGTTAATACATTGTAGTATAATTAAAAATAGTAGTATAGGGCAGGGGTTCCCAAACTTTTTCCCTCCGTGCACCCTTGACAGGCTAAAAACACTTCGCGGCACCCTCGACAGGCTAAAAACACTTCGCGGCACCCTTGTCAGGCTAAAAACATTTCGGGGCACCCTTCTCAGGCTGAAAACGTTCCGAGGTAGGTTACCTTTGAAGCAATATGAATATGAAGGTTAGAATGAGACAGTTTGGATATATTTTTCATTGTTTCTTTTATGTTTATAGGGAAAGGCTAACTATTAAACTCGCTTGGAAACAGGAAATATGTAAAATTTTGCCCCTCCCCCAATCTCAGGAAGTTCCTGTAAAGGAGAGGCGACTGGACACTGAACTCTTTTGAACTTGACTGAAATATTTTTGCTTTACCCACTTCATCATCGGCTTGGCAAACTTTTTGGTGGGATATTGCTTCAGAGGATTCCATTTTTTGTTTTTTGATTATACTCCCCCATCCCTTTTTATTGATTATCTCCACGGCACCCCTGGCATACACTCGTGGCACCCCAGGGTGCCGCGGCACACAGTTTGGAAACCGCTGGTATAGGGTGTAGTGTAACATTTATTAAATAAGAAAATAGTGCCAGAATTCACCGTTAGGTGGCGCTAAAGAACAAACGCTACACTGGTGTGCAAAAATTAAGGACAAAGTGACAAAACTATCAATTAGAATTCTTTCTTTTTTCAATGCTATTTGTCCTTTTTCCTATATTCTTACATCCTGAGAATGGATTTTTAACGATTTTTTTTTATCGATTTTATGCACGCTGCCCTAAATATATTCCTTAATTTTTGCACATTACTCTATTTATATGCATTTATTAAAAATCCGAAACACTTGCGTCACAGTTAGGGTTTAATTAGTATTGGAGCTCACAGGCATTCAGCGCACTTCTTTTGGAATTCCTGAACTTTGTTTTAGAGCTCCTGCATTTACTTTTTTTTATTTCGTTTATTTATTTATTAAGTTATTTGTAATTATAGACTCTTTTATTACTAGAGCTCCTGCACTTCTCTTGATAGAATAGAAGCCCTGGTTACAGTACTACATGCTTATTATTCTTGGATAAAAAGAAGGCAGATTCTGCACATCAAACCTAATTTCAAGAAAAAACACTTCTGGTAAAATAATATAAAACTTTATAAAACTATGTAATGTAAGTGCTTTTTACTTTCCGAACATGTACCATGTAAGGAAAGTATTGTAATCAAGAAAAAATTTGACTTCGAGATTTTGGTGTTTTTACACGTTTTGAGGGCTTCTAAATCCATTTATGCTATTTTTACGAGATGTATGTATGTATGTGTGTTTGTGTGTATGTGAGTGAACACGATAGCTCCTGAACGGAGCATTCGATTGAGCTCAAATTGGATATATATGTCATAAACCACCGTCGCAAGACCGGTATTGATTTTGGTGTGTATCGGACTTATAGTTTTTCTACAGGGCTACGACAAAGATTTCTCTTACATTATGGCCTATGAGGGGAAATTCTTGAAAGTGCGCTAGCGTTTAATCGGTATATTCGTTTGAGCTCAAATTGGGTATATATGTTATAAACCGCTATCTTAAGACCGATATTAATTTGGATGTGTATAGGACTTATAGTTTTTCTACAGGTCTACGATTTCTTTTACGAAAAATCTTTGTAAAAGATTTCTTTTACATTATGGCCTATCGGGGGAAATTCTTGAAAGTGCGCTAGCGTTTAAACGGTACCTTCGATTGAGCTGAAATTGGATATCTATGTTATAAATAACCATCTTAAGACCGGTATTGATTTTGGTGTGTATAAGACTTATAGTTTTTCTACAGGGCTACGACAAAAATTTCTTTTATATTATGGCATAATGGCATATGGGGAGAAATTCTTGAAAGTGCGCAAGCGTTTAAACGGTGCATTCGATGGAGTTTCAATTTGATATATATGTTTGAATTATTCATTGATTATAATTTATTTAAATGTTTGGTAATGATCTTAATCGTAAGTGTTCGGAAAGTCGAGTGGAGTAACTCCAGATTTTTTTTCTATTGTTATAAATCTGTAATGCATGTATATACTCGTTCAGTTACCCTGAGGTGTGAGAACACTAATGAGTTCCGTTGTATGACATGCGCTTGCGAATAATGTTAATATCTTAAATAATATTTGTACGTAGGTAATTTTTATTTTAAATTGTATTCATCCGTTAGTATTTTTTACTCGTGTTTATCAAGTTTGATAACAATATAATTCCTTTACATTTTAAATTTTATAAATACCATCGCTGTTTTAGATGTGATTTTGACTGTTTTCGACCAATACAAATAAAAAATTGAATTTGAACTATATGAGATACCAAAATTCCATTAACAGAAATTTTAAATTCTTGAAGATTTACTCAAGCTTAATAAATCTATCAGTAAGAAAAATATACGTATAATTGATGTTATTTTTTTAATTAAAAAAAACATTTATTTTGCTGATGAACAGAACGGAAATAATGATAAAAACTGTATTGATTTAAACTGTGCAAGGGTAATTAAGGAGAAATTTTTAAGCACATAATGTGCAGAATATCTCCTAATTATCTTGTCCCTTCGAGTATTTATTATCCTAAAATTTAAATCAAAACATGCTTTGAATTTAAAAGGATTATTAGTTGATACCAGTTCACTGCCAGGTTGTAAAAAATTATTCAATTTGTTTTTAAATATCTAAATACGATGATCTTTTCTAATCAATTCAAACTTCAAATGTATTCAAAATAAATTTAGGCTTTCACTTTTTACAAAAACATAGTACTTAATGAAGCTTATCCTTTTTCTCATATCTAATTACTACGATGTAAAAAAGCAAATGTCTGTATAAATGTTAAGTGGAGTGTTATGTAATGAGCAATTATCTTGTATTCAGAAAGCGTATTTGGAATAAAATATTTATTTTAAAAATCTGTATTTTTAGCCTTCCATTTACTTTTTCCATTTCACATAATATACAATTTTCAGAGTCCCATTTTTATCGCCATTAATTGAATAACTATAAAGATTAATTAGTTTTTTCCTAAATTCTAGCGTGGAGTGCTGAAAGCATTGCACTTTTTTCAATTATATGAATATTTACTTATTAGTAAAACTTATATTAAAAGCATTTTACATATTGTTATCTGCAAAATATAAAAATAAAATACACATAAGCCAGTTAATTAAAGCTAGGAAATTATAACCTTTATTTTATTACTTTCAGAGCATGTACCATGTAAGAAATGTATTGTAATCATGAAAATATTGAACACCAAGATTTTATCGTATTTGCACGTTTTGAGATCTTCTGAATTTATTTATGTTATTTTTAATGTTACATTTTTATGTATGAGTGTGTAAGTGGGTTAGCACAATATCTCCTATACCCCGTGCTATCGATTGAGCTCAAATTTAGTACATATATTATAGACCACCCTCGCATGACCTTTATAGATTTTGGTGTGTGTAGAACTAATAGCTTTTTCGTTGGGTAGCAAAATAGAATTCTTATACATTATGGCCTATGGACGTAAATCACTTAGTGTGTTAGTGTCTAAATAATGCATTTGACTCAGTTCAAGATGGGTATGTACAGGGTGTGTCATAATTCCCTCCCGGGTTTGGAAGGCTTATGAAAGAATAGATAATACCAATACAGCAACAAAGTTGACTTTATTGGATAAGTTTTGTTTCACAAATGATCAATATGTGAACTTTTCGTGATGTGGCAGATATCAAATCTAAAGTCAAATTCTTCTCTCCCCACATTCGCTTTCCCATGAGAACGAGTGGACGATATAGACGCTAGCACTCTTTCGAGAATTTGCTCCGTAATGTATTAGAACTTTTTTGTAGTCCTGTATAAACATTGTAAACCTTACGCACACCAAAATTCATACAGGTTGTGTGACGGTGACCTATCATATAAATACCCAGTTTGAACTTATTTGAATTCACAATTCAGACACTAGAAGACCTTAAACGATTTGCGTCCGTAGACCGTAATGTATAAGAATTGATTTTGCAACCCTGTGAACAAACTATCAGCTCTACGCACACTAAACTCTATACTGGTCATATGACCTATAATATACATATCCAGTTTGCACTCAGTTGAATGAACCGTTTGGACGTTAGCGCACTTTCAAAATTTTCGTTCATAAGCCATTACGTTAAAGAAATATTTTGTAGCCCCTTGTTGTTGTGTAAAAAAAATAGCATATACTCATCAAAATCAATCATGCGAGGGTGGTCTATAATACAAATACTAAATTTGAGCTCAATCGAATGCACCGTATAGACGCTAGCACATTTTCAAGAATTTCCGTCCACAGGCCGTAAAGTAAAGCAATTCTTTTTTTCTAGCCCTGTTAAAAAGAAAAAAAACTATAAGTCCTATACACGCAAAAATCAATACCGGTAGTGCGACTGTGACCTATAAACATACCAAATTTGATCTCAATCGAATTAGGAATTATCGTGTTCACTAGCCTAAACACAAACAGACATATATACGTACATCTCGTAAAAATAACATAAATGAATTCAGAAGACCTCAAAACATGTAAATATATCAAAATCTTAAATCTGAATTTTTTTTCATGATTACACTTTCATGATAATACTTTCCTTACATGATACATGTACGTAAAGTAAGAATGAAGTTTTATCTCTTATTTTGCATCCATAAAATCTAACTTTTCTGGGCGAGCCGTTCGCAGAAACGGCTCGCCCAGAAACGGTGATTAAGTATATTAAGATTTACGGTGATTAAGATTTTTAATATACTTAAGGTCCATTCAAGAGGCAGTATATTCGACTTATCAAAGCTCGTCCAAGAATGTGATTTCTTGGGGGGAAAAAAAAAAAAACATTTCGTTCCAGGAATATTTTTGCAATGACCCAATCATTGAAAAGATTTTGAAAACGTTATTTAATATCTGAGCATCAGTATCAAAATGGATGTGGTTTGTTCATATCATATACTTTTATATCGACATGAGAATTGCAAAACTGCTTTCTGCTTGTTTCTTGTTTTGCCTTAAAATCCCAAATCTCTATCAATTTATTTAGATGTCTAGTCTGAAAGAGAAAGAAAATTGTGAAATTGAAAAGAATGTATTACACTGAAAGCCCAAATATTATCGCCGTCGGTTACAAATTCCTATCTAAACCAACGTTATAATTAGATCTATTGACGATATGGTTTTTAAAAGTCCGATTTAAGACTAATATAATCAAATACTACGACTGTGATAGAAGAGGAAAGAAGTTGATTCCAAATCTATAAATTAAAGGCAATAAATCGTATTAAAACCAGCAGTTATAAAACGCGTTTCAATTTTTTTCATATGCACATTGTAAATACATTGTAAATTGAATAGATAATAATAGCATGCATACCTTTAATAAGAAACTATTTTTAATATAACTCTAAGAAAGTGTTCCATTCGGTTCTGAATATGTTACCTATGTATTTTTATAGTCAGTGGCAAAGCTTCAGAATTAAAAAAAAAAATACGTAATAGCCAGTGTCCAGTCACTCCACAAACTTCAATGTCTTCTTTGTTGTTATTGGCCATAATTTTTGGTACTTCTCTTTTTTTTTTTTAGGCTTCTACTCTGACGCTTCCCTGCAATATATGCAATTTCTGATTAGATTCGTCTTGATACTGAATAGGGTTAGGTGGGATTAAAATGTACTGTCTAAAGGAAACAGACAATGTGAAATACGTTGCTTTGTTAAAATGCTGGATTTTCTTTTTAGTACATTGGCATCATCAACAATATTTTTAACTAATTCAATTGACTGGCCATAATCTTTTAGCATATAATGTCAGGATTTCATATTAGACTCTTTATGGAACACAAAAATGTACTTTGCTGTAGCATTTTTGTGATTCGAAGATCTAGAAATTTTGATGAAAAAGACTACTATTATTCCCAGGGAATATAATTCAGCATTAAGTTGTAGTCATTGACCTTAGCGATGTGAGCGAAGCTCTTACACTACACTCAGGCATTTCAATGTAACGCTTCTCCTCCTAAACCGCTTGACCGATTTAGTTCAAATTTGGCATGGTTATACGTACCCATGGTGGCAAGGTATAAATCTGAAATTAAACCAATCGGGTGGACCACGGAGGAATAATCACCGAAAAACGCCTGCCGTTAATTTTCAATGGAGATATTAGAAGAATTATTCTATTTCTCAATTATTCGCTCCGCGCTCTCATTGAACCTATGACATTGGTCAAGGTCACGATGCTGATCACTTAAAAAAAATAAATAAAATTCGAAATCCGACATACCATTGAGGAATAATCACCAAACAAAATTCAACTTGAGGTAGAGATAACTGCACCAAATTCGTTCAGCTCAACATTGCATGAGCGATACGTCATTTGTGTCACACCTAGTTTTATTTTAGAGCAAATTAAATAAAGTGGGGTAAAATTATCATAGTGTTATACTAAGCTACTTGTATTCTAAAAATATTTTTATCATTTTAGATGTTTCGTTTTTATATCTGTAATATATTTTACAAGAAACTGAGTAGTAATACTTTGAATAAATAATAAGTTCCTACTATAGCTCTCTAGCTTACAAAAATGTCAATTTTGAAGGTTAAAAATGTTTGGCGATAGACCGACGTTTCATAGTCGCCAGAAATAATTCCTCAGTCGCCACTGGTGATCTGGCGACAGCTAATCTGAAGCTTTAGTCCATGGTGAAATAATACATGTTGGAATAATTTGTGATTTGAAAAGAAAAAAATCGAAAGACGAATTCTATAGCAGTATTATGTAACAAAGTTCTCTATAGAACATTAATTATGAATAGCTATCGTTTTATAAACTTATGAATTATAGCTAGAGACAAAAATCAGTCACGTTGTCTCTAGCTGTAATTCAAATTTGTAAAACGATTAGTTTATTATAAGTATACCGTATTGGCTCGAATATAATGTGGCCTCGAATGTAACGCGACCCCTAAATTTTTCATCCAGATAATTAGAAAAATCATATATAAAGGCCTCGAATTTAGCACGAGTCAGGTTTTTAACGAGAAATGAACAGTCAAAAAATACCGCCATATATGCGTCCAATATGGTAGATATAAAAAAATAAGTTTATTTTAGTTTTTCAAACGTCCCTCATTTGGCCAGCTATACCAGGTATCCATGCGACTACAAAGGATAATTTAAACAAATTATTGCCATCACATACACGTAAAAGAAACCAAATACAAAATCGTTATAGTGACATAAAAATTCCGAGTAGTTTTAAAACGCATAGCAAGAATGTATTCCATTTGTTTCATATAATTTTACCCAATTGGTCGTAAATTTCCTGTTTAACACCAAATATTTAGTGAAATAATTATTTCAATTTGCTCTTAATCTAGAAGTAATAAACTACTCCTCAGAAAATGGCAGCTCAAATTACACTTCTCGTAACTCAGCGCCTCTCATATTGAATAAACTTTTTCTTTTAATTCTTTTACAATGACTGCATACGTTGATGATGAAGTTTGTTATGTTTATATAAGTTATGGAAAACTGTGACGATATAAGAATTCCAATAAAAAATTGTCTTTAAGTTTCAGCGTTACAATAAACCAGTCCTGCTATCGATGCATGAATTAGAAATTAATAACTCACTACTTTTACGCATTTTAGGTATTATAATATTAAAGTATTTTTTAATTAGCAGCACAATTAATCACAAGACTTTTCAAGGTGTCTGAAATGTCTACACAAATTTGTCGCTGAGCAAGAATTTATGAAGCCTACGTTGCGTGATTAATTTGAAAATGACACTGAGAGAAAATGACTTCACAAAACTTCATTTTCAGACTAATTTTTATCTGACAATAAATCTGCTTTCTTCGCGATATTAAATCACTTGATTTATTTCGCCTGCTTGATGAAAAGTGGTAAAAGACTCAATTTATCTCTGCGTCAAAATGAAGCGGGTAAACTATCTAAATGAAAGCACTCAGACACATCAGAAAAAAAAAAAAAAAAAGTCATCGCGACAAGATTTTCCAAAACGTATATCAAAACAAAAGTAATTTTAAAATTATAGACCGAAAATTGTATTCCCTAAGAGAGGGATATGCTTACTGTTGCATTTATAACGCAATGTGTCAAAGTAACGAAGATAAATTGCCATCCATTTTAACCGTTTAAAAGCATGACAAGGGTGCTTGCAGAAACAAAACTATAAAACTGAGTTTTAAAGAAAAAAAAAACTGTCATTTCATAAATTTTACTTGATATTTCCGTGTCTACAGCATGCTTTCGAATGTTTCTGACAATTTTTCGGTAGTTTTAGATAATGAACATGATACAGTGTAATTCAAAATGCATATTTAAGATGCCTTTAAAATACTTCGTAACAAATGTTATAAGAAATATTTCGTTAACACTGAGCAGTACGTCACAAATTGTGTTTTAACCGTTATATGTAATTCCGAGGTATATTACTTGTTAATTGGATGGGGTTTCCATGTTTTAACATTTAAATTGTTGACTCCATTTTCCTTAATTAAAAATGAGCAAAATTATGATTGCTTTATAACCGTATTGCTTAAGTGCGTTTAAAACAAGGTTTATATAAAAGTTTCGACAAATAATTACATTTTTGAGACATTGCATCACTATGAGAGCAAAATCCCGACTTGAGTAAATAAAAGCGCTAAACGGGTCAGAACGACATTTAAATAACGTTTTTAATTCCATCATGTTGTGGCATTTAATCTTCAAAAGAAATACTTACACGATTCAGAGAGCATAAATATTATGTTTACAAATACTGAGTGGAATTTATAACCTGACTGCATTACCCAAATAAAATACACAAAAATAAATTAAATATAAACTTCTACTCCTTTGAAGAAAAGCACATCAACATCATGGATTTTTAAAAGCAATGCCAGTAAAATGAGCCCATCATTGGAATACCATTACATTAGATTCTTTTTTATACATATAAAACTGAATATATGTGCATTTTCAGAAATTCTTTCTTATAGTTGAGCGAACAGAGTTATCTAAATGAAGCGTTATTTTATAGGGTTGTTTTATTCTTTTGTCTTTATGTCAAGCATTTTGCATCAGAAATCCATTAGTGTCATGCAAAATATTTTTTAAAATATGTTCTAAAGTTTCTCCAAGCCATACAACATAATTTTGATGTATGAATCTCTGGTTATAATGTAAACTTGTGTTTTGGAGTGGGCAAATGGAAACTAAATTACCAGTAATGTCTTATTTTGACTTATTATAAAACGGTGATATTTAGACGTGAATGTTTTCAAACTTCTTCTTTCAGGCAGAGTAAATTATCATTTGTTTTAAAAAAAAAATGATTTGGAATGATTTATTTCCTTCCTTTTATAAACGATCACTGTCTCTTCTACAGCTGAGCCCATATTTTGTTTGATAAAGTGTTTATATAGGATGTTAAATCAAAGAAACTCCATGCAGCATGATATTTTAATGTCTGCCTCTATTTTATTGTCTGCCTCTATACATAGATACCACTTTTCCCATACATATCTATTACGGGCAATGAGATTCGGTATTGTTCAATTTGGATTGCATATTCCTGCCATAAATTACATTTGTTTGTTTGAGAGTTTTACTCTGGGTTTTTGACTCGAGGGTTTTGAGTCTCGAAAGCGGTCTTATATCCTTGAATTTTTGTTTAAGTAGGATTATTTCAAATGCACTGCTTTCCACCTACTTTCCGTATATCTCGAGCCAAAAAAACAGAGCATTAGTGAATTCAGATGTCGATTTTATGATTAAAGGATTAGTTTCCTAAAAGTGTGTCAGTGCGAGGGATTTAGGTCGAAGGAGGATTGAAATCCATAGGGGACTTTCTAAGGGGTCCTAACCCATATTTATGCGAAGATTCGGATAAAACTAAGGAAAACTCCAAGCGGTTTGGTCGACATGCGCGACGTGGTTTAGAGCCGGGCACTTTCTGTCTCCCAGTTGAGAGCTCAAAAGCTCTCGGACACTGGTGGGGCCCCAAGGATGCACCCATATCGCATTGCTCCTCGTCTTGCCCCTGTCCGCTGCCCAAGCTCCCTTCAGAAGGGATTTTCAAGGGCAATAGAAGTGACCGAGCAAGGGGAGTGAGTGTTTACATTCAACACCTTTGATCATTTGTCGCCAAGCGTACAAAGGGGAACGTTTGGCTCTTTATTTCTCATTTATTCATTCAGTTCGTGTTTCGTGAGATTGACAATCAACGCAGAAAGAACGAATATATACTAATACTAGGCTTTCGGTGTGGTGATTCTGACTGATGTGTGTACGAGAGAAGGAAAGTATAGCGGAATACCCCTTTGAGCGCTGCAGACTTTCTGAGCATGGAGCACGCGGTGCGAGAAGGATGAGCACTACATTGAGCTCCAAACTGTAACCATAGTAGCGGCAGAATGGCAGTTACTTATATGATAATGATTTTTTTTTCCAGTTGTTTTAGAAAAATTCGTATTTTTAAAAAATACTAGTATCTGAAAATTTTCGACGAATTTATATAATGATCTAAAAAAATTCAATTAATGTTCCATTTTACGCTAATGACAGCCATCCAAGTGGAAGAAACAGGCTGCGTACATTTTCGGCATTCAAAAAAGTACTCGATTAGGAATATCGAATGGTCTATCTGCATTGTCCTAAATCTATGGACCATATCGTTACGCCCTCTGGGGAAAAAATCTTTGATCCAAATAAAGTGGAACCGAGTGGTCTGCATGAATTCACAGCGATTCAGCTCCGTGTTCATTATAATCGATTGTAATTGCTTACTAAATTAGTACTGTACAATTTGCTATGATGAAGTTGCGTTTTTTTTTTTAGTATTAGATTTCATTAAGGTCAATATATTGCTGCTCTTTCATTAATTAACATTCGCTAAATATAATACTTTTTTAGAAATGGGTAGTAATCGTAATCGTAATTAATATCAGTTCTTGTAATCAATTACAGATGGCTGTGTAATCGATCGAACACTGCTCACGATGTCACGTTTGCAGCGTCTACTAGATCTTGCCATCTGACCTAAACTAATGACTACGCAGGACCTCCTCAAAACCCTATCTTCCCAGAGATCGGCAAAGGTAAACCTAAAGTTTATTGCTTTTCTCCCCCTCATCCCCTGTTGTTTAGAGATGGGGAGTACAATTTCACTTAGAGGACGCTCCCTCATACTCTCCCCTCCGTTGGAAATAAAAATAATTACTGCTTGCTCTGCAATGCTCTTTGAAAGCAACTACAGAAGCAGAGTTGGGCAAAATACATAAAAAAATGTATTTTCGATGCAAAATACAAATTACATTTATTCAAACACGAAAAATTACAAAATACAAAATGCTTTCTAAATTGAAAAAATACAAAATACATTTATTTTCTTAATACATACAAAATACGAAATACGTCTAAAACTTCAATTAAGTAAAATTTTCTACAGAAACTTCTAGTTTATTTTATTCCAGTGTATTTTAAGATGAACAAACAAATGTAATAGTAACTTTTTTTTTTTTTTACATATACATAAGTTTATCCTGGAATAAATTGCATCTTAAAAGGCATGAAAGCAAAAATGTGTGACAAGTATTTATTGAACGTTATTTTTCAGTGATAATGAATGGAATTGAAATATAAAATTAAATATATTTCTAAACGAAGATGAGTTGAATTATCTTTCTACTTTAAGATACATTTATAGCCTTACCATCGCACAGTAGTTATGTCACTGAAAATGGTAGACTGCCGAAGAGTGAAGGACCCGGGATCGGGTCCCATCGAGCAGCTGTCGATCTAACAGTCTGGATTTTTGGTAGGTTTTTTCCAGATGTAACGTGAATACGCTTTAGAACCCCTTACAAAGTTCTCCTACCAAGGCACCTTCCCATCCTTGGCAGATTGCCCTAGTATAGCGTTGCCATAATCACGCAAACACAAGATACATTCATATATTACTACAAAAGATTATATTACTACAAGATTGTGATGGAGGAGTGGAACAATATCAGCCTTGATGTTTTAAGAAAAGGACTTTCATCTTTGAAATCAAGATGTAATATGATGGTTCAAAGAAAGGGCTATCAGACTGAACACATTAGAAAATAAAATTCTTATATTTATTTCTATATATATCTTTGCGAAATCGTTACAAAAATGTGTGAACACCCTCTGTAGGGTACTTGCGGGAAACCCCGAAAAAAAATTGTTGTGGAATATTACTTAAATGAAATTAATTTACGTTTCACAAATCACCCGTGCATGAAGATTTTCTTAACATTAAACTTTTAAATGCCTGTGTCACATTGCTGAAGAGTTCTTTAGGGGAATTGCAAAAAATATTTAACATGAATTTAAGAAAATGCTTTTAAAAAGAATTTAACAGGGTTTTTTTTTAATTTTAGTTTTACAGTGTTCTATATACGGTTAATGGGTTAAATATTTCAGGCTCTACAAATACTCAAGAGAACACATTAAATTACGATATATGTTTCCGGAAAAAAAAAATCTAATTTTCTCTTTTCTCTGACCAAAAGTTTAAATTTTAGAATGTCTAAAACTTTAGAAGATTTTTCGAACTACTTATTAGTTATTAGCATCAGATATTATTAAATTTATACATTTATGCATAACTTGCAACTATCTTTATAAAATAGGAAAATAAATGTCAATTTATGAAACTAAACTCTTCGAATAATTTGTTGGATTCAATTAAAATATTCAGATAATTTACTTTGATTTTCAGGTAGAAATTAAACCTTCATAATGTGTGAAAGATTATTTTAGTACGTGTTTTGATACTATCTGTGCAGTTTCTAGGACAACTATAAAATGGAAGCGCCATGTCACGTGCTCCGAATACACAGCCTAAAATAAGATCCTGCGTCCACAACTAAAACGAATAAAATTTTGAGGTAAATATATGTAAATAGTTAACGCAATTTTCTTCCTTCAAATTTCCCTTCTTTTCTTTTTTTCTTCCTGAGAGAGTGAGCGCACGCATTTTAAATTAAAATTAGCGAATTTTAAAATCGTGAAAAAAAAAGAATAAAATATTAAATTTTTTTTTTCAAAACAAGCGATAGTAAGTGCGATGCTTCTAGTGTTTTAAAATATTTTTCTAAAGACAAGTTTTAATTATTGCTGCTGATAAAGGAACTCTTATTGTACCCTTGCTAGACATCTCCGAATGACACTGGCTGGAGTAATTTATGGGTTGCTATCTTCCCGCTTTTGCCATCCCCACTTTAGAACGGGGGCCATCCTCGTGATATTTTCCGTGAGTCTAGATCTGCAGGGTCACGCACTGATCGTCCTTGAAAAGGGGGTGAAATTGTTGGCGATCTCTTGGCGTGCCGATGTGTGGGAAGTAACCCCTCAAAACTACGGCAATCAGATCAAGATCAGAGATATACAGGGAATAAGAAATCAATTTCTGACCAAGCCAGCTCACAATGCCTTCTGCGCTGCATATGATCAGGTCTTCGCAGTACGGATACTTCCTTATGCAATATTTTTCACCTTTTTCGACGACAGAAGAAAGTCTGCCAGTTTTACTCCCTCATAACACAAAATAACTATTGATAGGTTAACAATAATGAATGAGAAATGATGTTTAAAAGACTGACACTAAATTAATATCATGATTTAGTCTGAATTTATAGTATATTTTTAGTATGGTTAATCGTAAATAAAAAGTTCTTGGAAAATATAATGCATATTTCCTTTATCCATTTCACACAACAAAGTAACGTACATGCACTTTTGCGTTTTTTTTTTACCTCGAGAAAAATTTTAAAAGGGAAGTCTGCCAAAATATATAAATTCAACTGTACTTCCAACTCCCCCAAACATTTTTCATGTTCTTTCATCTCCAAATGTTTTTTACTGGTCAGAATAAAAAAAACAAATATTTTTTTATGAAAACAAAACAGAGTAAAGTAAAACATAAGCCTATTTTACTATTGCGCTAAAGAGGCGGAATATTTTAGGGAAAGCTCAACCTAAAATTATCTGGAAGCGCAGAAACACGAAATTACAGTTAGGATTTCTTCTGTTATTATACGTTTGCATTATTCCTTTTATATATTTTTTATTTCAATAAAAGAATACCCCATTCCATTGGCTGGTTTATGGACGATAGTTTATTTTACTACTCTCTGCTCGCAGGTTTTAGCTATGGGAAGTTATTTTGTTCTATTGAAATGCAATTTTCACCGGACCGGCAAAAGCGAATATGGCCAGAGGAGAATCTAACATTTAAATAGTTCGTTTAAAAAATTTAAATTCTTTTCTATGCAAAAATTTCTACAACCGTGAGTAAAATTTACCATCTCTTTTCGAAATTTCGAAAAAAACTGAAATGGAACTCAAAACTGTGATACCAGTGACATCAAGGCTAGCCAGTAGATTACACCTTCCCACCAGCTAGTGAGTAAGTGTCATATCGCACCATGGAGCAAAATACGAACGAATCGTAAGCAAGTTATGGAATGATTATAAACTTCACGTCATACTTTCATAACAGCCTGTAAAATTATTGAATTATTGAAAATTAAATTTCGATACTCCTCAGAAACTGCCATAGTGACTGTCGAAAGGACTTGGGAAACCCCGTATTCAGCGTGCACGTACACAGCTGTTTTCAGTGGTAGGTCGTATATCAAACTGGCAGCATTCCGATTACTTGCAAACTAATTTCCCATTGCAAATTGATATTAATTTTACTGTAGTTCTCTGTTTTTCTTAAGAGTCCATCAATGTATTCCTATAAGGATTAAAACTGAATTAGTTTCTGTCCTATTCAATAATCTAGGGTATAAAAATTATACTCTAGGTATAGAACTTTGTGGCTACAGACACTGGAAAAAGAGTTCCCTGATTTCCATGACTATCTGAGGTCAAATTTTCATAACGAATTATATACATAGTAAATATTCTTCCATGTATGAATCACTCTTGCGTAACATGCTTATTACATGTAACAGGTGAAAAAAAAAATACAAAATCGATCAATATTCTAAAAATACTGGTCGACAATTTCATAAATTTAAAATCAAAATTTTGTAGATCATTGGCAAACAAGATGGTGAAAAAAGCAAGATTGGCAAGTGCTGTGAGAGTACTTTTTTTTTTTTTTTTTTTTTTTAACCTGCTAAAGGGTTACTGCGAATGTCTGCTTGCAGAGATTCTACTTTGAATAATGGCGTCCACAACTAGCTGCAATTTGACGGTTTGGTGATAAAACGGTCAAGTTGCCAAGGCGAAAATGACAAGTTCGCTGATTTTTTGGGTATTTTTACGAAGATCCCTGATTTTTCCCTGATCTTAGCCACTCTCAGAATCATACTCTACATTCACTTCACAAACATGTCACATAATAAAGTCAATTTTAAACAAACATTCATAAAAGTAATAAAAACTGTGCCTATGTTTCAAGAAATCCAAAAATTCTCTCTGTTCCAGGTAAAATATTCATCAATCTGCATGTAAATCGGAGAGTATATTTGCTTTATAGATTACTACCTGTGAGTTGGCGAATGTTTTACAACTGATAAAGAGGACTCTTTCTACAAAAGAGAAACATACTTATATTTTCTGTAAATCTTACGTAAGTTTCGTTTGAAGAAAGCATATCCTTTAGTTGGGCTTTTTTTTTTTTTTACATGTAGAAGAAGTCTGTTTTAAAACCGAAAGCGAGTTTATGATGATGCATTACAATCATGTTGCACGATCATTTACTTTAGTACAAAATACATAATTCAAGATGTATGCTTTTCCAGATTTTATCAGACGATAAATTTTTCGTTAAATAAAGATCGTTATTTTCCCTAATACTTTCAAAGTGTTCGTGGTAGTCTTTAAAAATTCTGAACAAATATATGTGCTTTTAAATTTAAACAAAAAAAAAATATGTCTTCAACAGAATCACAAGAGACCAAAACATTTTCCATCTGAAGACAAGTTTCCTCTGAATAAATGTTCCGTGTATAACTAACAAGGGATTCACAGAACTAGGAAATATTTTCGTTTAGTCAAAAAGCCTTTTGCAGACGATCTATTATATAACCTGTTAAAATTTAAAAAATAAAATAAATAAATAAAATAACAATTCAATGTTCGTGTTCCAATGCTTTAAAAAAATTTCGGATAATTTCGAACGTTTAGTCCGTGATATGTTAACATGAATGCGATTGATTCGAATATTGTAGATCGTAGAATTTAGCAATCCTTTGAACAGAACATGTATGACTCAGACGTGCAGAAATTTATGCTGTGAAACAAAGTAAGTCTACTGGAAGGACATGTGCATAACAGTCTTAGATAATATCTTCCAATTCACTAATCATTTTCGGTATGTATTACACACCCTTGCTGAGCCTTTACATTACGTAAATTTGTAAACGGAATTCCGAATTTAAACTCTGAGAGACGTTTTAGTAACGGTAAACAAGAAAAGTAAATCTTTCCGAATACATCACTTATGAAACCCTTTCCAACATGGTTTTTGCTCATGTTACTACTGCGTAACAAATAGTTAACTTGTATACGACAACGATGGTCAAAGGAAGGTTTTTTTTTTTAGTCGTGTTTTCTACGCTATGTCCCGTTTGAAAATAGCGAACAGATCGAATCAAATAAGCCACTAAAAAAGGACTTATTTAAGAGAGGGATACGGGGTCCGGACCCCCCACTCAAAAAAAAATATAATTTTGTTACTAAAATGATAATGCTACAGACTTTTTGTGAAAATTTCTGCCTTTTTTACCGTTTGGACTCCCTCCAAAATATTTTTTCTGGTTACGTGCCTGCCACTAAAGTAATTGTTTTTAATCGTTGCCCTGAGAACCTCATCTATGAGTTATTTATTTTACTTCTGTGAAAGAACTTTAAAGCGTTTCTTCCAACATAAGTATCAGTAAAAGAACTGCGCAGCTGTAATGTAATGATAAATAAGACGCATTTTTAAGTGCTTTTTTCAAATTTCATTCTCAGAAGTAATAATTTTTTGATCAAAAACGATTATTTTTTATGGAAAAATAAACTCCCTGGTGAATCCTATAAAAGACTGAATTCTTCTTAATAAGTTATAAACAAGCTAGTTTAATTTAAAGTGTATCTTCGCATTAAAGTGTATGTGCATTTAGCTGTAAAAAGATACGTCATGATAAAATGTTATTTTTTAAAATTTCATCTCATTTTATTTCAATCAAGATGTATGAATCTTAAATCAAAATTATTACAGAAAAACTTATAAACTTATAAACTATATTCACAATGTACTTCTAAACATCATGTTTCTCTCGCAATTCTATAACAAGACTTTCATAAAGAAATTTTTTGAGCTTTGATGCTGCCATCTGTTTCATACATTTCGAACTACTCCTCAGAGCCTTGGGCAACTGTCCGTAAATTAAAGAAAATGCGAGCTATATAGAAAAAATGAAATATGAGATGCTAAATAACAAATAAATCGATTTAAAATTCCTGAAATATTATTTATACAATAACGATTCCTCTACATTAAAATTAAATCTATTTTTTAATATTAATTTGAACTTAACAGACTCCGACTCACTCCTTCAAAAATCATAATTTGAAAAAAGAATGTCTTCTTATGTTTCCGACACTTTGAATTTTGTCTGTTTACCTTTTACTACTAAACACACTAAAAGAATGCTTATTATATGTCTAATTTTTAATGTTGTACAACTTTGCTTTTCAAAGTCATAGAATTCTACTAAACAGGCCCATTTCCTTACCATATACAGGGCACATAGGAAAATCATCGAAGTTGGAGGAGCGAGACCAAAAGAAGCTTAGTTATTGTTACCAACCAGTGTTTACTCTGTTGAGGAGAATGGCATCACCTTTAGGACAATCATTCATCAGCATAACCTACTTGGCCCCACGATGGCCTAATGAATAAGACACTAAATAGGGTGGCTGAACTGTGACGATCCAGGTTTCTGACCTTCCGCGCAACTATCGATTTAACGGTCTGGACTTTTAGGGGGATTTCTCCAAATATTACGTGCAAACGTATTAGTACCCCAGCAAACACACTACTGCCCGCTAAATGCCGGCCGGGTACCCGTCGTGCTGGCAAAAGTGCCGTCTACCGGGAGCAAGGTAGATTGCCATCATCTGGAAGTCACTGGAGTGCCAGTGTCTGAAAAGTGCATATTCGCCAGTACATAACTGGTAACGGTGAACTGCCATGTGTCTATGACATGCACAGAAAAGTTAACGGCGTGGTACTGCTTAAAATATACCGGACCAGCACTATTTGGCAGTAATGGGCCTGTATATATTTCGTAGTGTTGGCATAAAATTTTGTTATTTTAATTAAATAATATTGTTTCACATTCATACGGTGTAGAAGTGTTAGGGGATATAAGTTCCGGGCACCCAAAGGCAAGGGTCACTGCTAAGATTTTTTTTTTCTTTTTTTTTTTTTTTTTTGAGGGAGGGGTGTAAGGGGAGAAGTTCATATTGTGCCGTCAAATATTTTAGTACTAAAAACTAAAATAATACAAACGAGTTCAGTATGCTATAAAAACGTTTACTACAGCGACAGTGAAACCCCCACTATGTACAGAATTATGAATTTTATTCTTAAAATTTTTATAATTTATATTAATTTTTTTACAATTTCGCTAAACTTTTCCTGAAAAACATATTTGGAGACTTTTTTCTACGTTAAGCTCCTGTAGTTATTTTGTTAGAAATTAAGCAATGAGCCAGTATTTTCATGTAATAGTCGAAATAGAAAGTACGCAATGGGGTTCATTTAGGAATTATATTTTCTTTATTCTATGTTTCGATTTCCCTTACGGGACCTCATAAGCAAGGCGTCCATCAGTCTCTCTCTCTGCCGAGGAATCGTAAACGATCTCGAAAGAAGGCAGCAAAAATCGAACTAGCTTTTTATTTGGCAGAAAATGTTTATGAAACGCGGAGTTAATATTAGTGGTGTGGTGGGGAGGGTCTGTCGCCAAGCTATTTACTGCTTCAGTGATGTTTTGAAAATTGGCGAATTACATTCCAACGGCAATGGCAACCCCTCTCGAATGCCATTTCGTGAACTGTGAAGTACTCTTTTTTCGGATCGCAAGGCTTTAAAGTTTTTTAGCGGTTTCATGGATTTACAGCTTTCCAAAGTGCTTAATTGGTATTTTTAAACTGTTCCAGACTAACAAGACTCATCGTTACTCCAGACTCATCGTTAGGAATAGTTACTTTAATAACACTATTTCAACGGTGAGGTTCTTGTTAGTTCACATTTGCATGCCTTGGATTTAACAGGATAATGCCCTGGATTAATTAGAAAAATAACAGGTAAATTTTTACTTACACTGTTTTTAATATACAAAATCTCATTGCATATTATAGTGTATAAAAGTATTTTCCTTAAAAAAATTTGAGTCATGTAGGTACAACAGGTATATAGAAATTTCTTTTCAGAATAGATAACATCAAAAAAATCATTTGATCAAAACAAAATGTACAATAAAGCAAAATGTTACTCTAAAGTTATGTGTAACCACACACATATATATATATATATATATATATATATATATATGGTCATATTTATATATATATATATATATATATATATATATATATATATATATATATATATATATATAATATATAATAGCTTACTTACGTGAAGTGAATCAAGATAATCAATGATAAGTGAGAAATATAAAAATAGATAGCATGGTGCCAATTACGAGCTATCGATAGTGTTTATATATATATATATATATAGTGCAACTTTATTTATTATATCCTATATGATTTTGACTAATATATATACACATATATATATATATATATATATATATATATATACATATATTAACCGTAAAGTATTATAACTCATTTATAAAATGTCTCTAATTATGAGATAATGAAATTAAACTGTTTACAAATGATTTTATGTAGTTTTTGAAATGTGTTACCGCCTCTCTCATAAAAAAGTATCTTTTGCAGCTGAAAATTCGCAAGAAAATTGCAGTTTTTGAAAACTGTACACAATTATTTAATTTTGGGCGAGCATAATTTGCAAACGATAAACTTTTTTGTTGTTTTTTATCTTTTATGTATGTAGTTTTTTATCTTAAAATGTTACCCTTAAGCAATGTCTTTTTTTTTTTTTTTTTTTTTTGAAATGGGTTGATGAATAAGCCCCCCTACCCCGGATCCGCCACTGGCTCATATTTTAATTATGGCAGCGTTACTGTAAATAGGCACTAATCCGGTACCGTGCCATTATATTGTAGTCACTGTTAAGGTACCAGGCCAGTGCCTTTATTTTTAATAATAGCCGACACCCGGCCGTTTCATTTTGGGCATTATAAACTTCATGGGCCAGTGCCTTTATTGTGAGTAACGGCCGGCACATGCAGTATGCCAGCAGAGTGCCGTTGCCTTCCCGGGCTTCTGGCAAGGTACTTCTCGGGCGACTACTTTTGGTACGATTCAGTTACTTTTTGCAGTGCCGGGCCAGTGCTGGACGTAAAGGCAGAAAGGCACTGGCAAGGTACTCCGCCAGTTTGTGTGTGTTTGCTGGGACCCCTTGGAGCACCACCCTAGTCGAGTGGATGAGACACTCAAAATGGTAGACGGCTGAAGTGAGAAGGTCTAGTGTTCTGGCCTATCGAGCAGCTGTCGATCATCCGTCTGCAGTTTTGCTCGGTTTCCTCCAATTTAGTGTGAGTACGCATTAGAACCCTTTAAAATTCCTTCAACCAAGGCACCCTCCTCCCCCAAAGGTTCGCTTAAAATCACTATGAAATATAATAAATAACCTACTTGAGTCAGTGATAACGTACATTGATCACTAAAATCGAATAACAGTTACATCTCTCAAATGAATTTTATTTGACGTAAGTTTGACGTTAGATTGCATCACAAAAAGGAAATATATTTAAGTCAAAACATTATTTAAAATCAAGGAGTGTGTAAGAATAACAATGATTTTCAACTAAGTTTTTACAAAATACAATCACCAACAACATTTCTTAAAATTTTGAGATAAAAGAAAGATCAAATTCTTAAAGTTTCGTTGACATTACACTTTTCGACAGAGAATCTGCGAATCATTCAAATTAAGATTAGAACTTCGTCTGTAAAGAGACAAATGACTAGCTGCATGTGTATATCATTTTCACCCGTCATCTTACGAAAAACATTGGACAAAAACATAGTCATTAATTTCAGAAAAAGGAAACAAGATGGAAAAGTACTTCATGATTCCGTGGAGAAAAATAAAAATTTTTGGTCTGAACTGCTTTCCTTTTTTGGATATCTACAACTTAAAAAAAAGGCTAATTTACGCAAGAAAATGGGTTAACATACATGTTGATCACAAACTTACTGTAAAATTTTCTTCTAAATTCCATATAATTATTGGAAATTGTAGTACTTTTCTGTTGAACGTTGGAACCCCTTAGAAAGTCCTCCTGCAAGGCACCCCCTTCTTGGCAGATCGCCCTAGTGTAGCGTTGCCATAATCACACACAACAACTTTTCTGTTGAAACTCCGTTGCATAAAAACATGTGGCACAAACTAAAAAAAACAGTAAAAGTAAATAAATTAATATTTTTAATGTAAATGTCAATCTTGTAAAAGTAAAGCATTTATATGACGATTAAGTAATCATTTCATTGCATTTTAAATGGCAAAAGCATGTAAAACTGAAACGAAATGTAATAACTCTAAAAATCCGGTATCAGAAAGTATGTAACACTGTAGCGAGCTCAACATGTTATTTTACAGTTTGCAGAATAATCTATTTAAGGTTTTTTTTTTTTTTTAAGGCGGCAAATAAATTTTGGTTTGTGATCCAGATTCTTCAGGTTAATACTGAAAATTCTGCTACCGGGATCTAGAGTAAATAGAAGATAACCCAGCTGTTCGATAATACTCAGTTTCATACTCGATTCTTTCACTGTTATCTTTATGTAGAACATTTGTTTTCTTCCAGAAAGCAAATTTAGAGTTTATCATCCCTTTCGATAATTTTTAAATCTTCATATATATTTCAGTAAAAAATTATTCAATGAAAAATTAAATATTAGGGGGGAGTAGGGAAGTACGGGATATTTTTAACAAAAATATTTCTTATAAGTTATTGTCTACTTGTATAACTTTGGAAGTTCCAAAATAGTATCTTGAAACAATGAAACATACTTAAAAAATATTAAATTGATAGGAATTATTGAAATTTTAGTTATATAGGTAAATTGGAATAATGAGAAAAATGTCCCATCCCTCCCCCACATCAGGAAACATTTTAAAAGATGACATTCATGCAGAATTTTCATAAATATACGAAAAAATGACAGTGTATAGCTTGTGTGTCTGAGGTTTACTGCATATTATAATGTATTTATTTCACATACTGTTCAAATCAAATGAAAAATATGCCTGTACACGACTAGTTCCGCCAACCGTCTTTGGTAGTTGTTGTGTATTGTTATGGAAAGTTGCGTAAGGGCTATCAGCCAAGGATGGGAGAATGCCCTGTTTGGAGGGCTTTTTGAGGGTTTCTAACACGTATTCACGTTACATCTGGAGAAAATTGACCAAAACTCCAGATCGTTAGATCGACAGCCGCGCAAAACAGGCCAGAACGCTGGACCTCCGCACTTCGGCCGTCTAACATTTTGAGTGCTTTATCCATTCGGCCATGGTGGGGCCGCCTTTGGTGGATGCAGCTAGGCGTCAATATCTTCTTTATCAATGATGAAACAGTTTCTCGGGGGGGGGGAGATAAAATTTTATTTTTTCTCATTATCCCCCCCCCCTAAAATAAAGTCTCCCATCTCTTCCTTTGCACAAGATATCAATAAGATAAATTATTCCGAAAAATATGCTGCAGCTGGGCCTCACCAAATCTCCAATTTATGAAACTTGTGTTCTTAGGTCTACAAAAAATCAGAATTTTGTTAGTTACAATAAATGAAACTGAAAACTTGCATCGAAAATATAAGAAGTTATTTACTTTTTTGTAACAGAAATAAATTGGAAAGCAGCATTTTTGTCACAAAACCTATCAGAAATTTGTAACTAAAATGACTTACTGCAATAACTATTATGCTATGTCCACTAAACCTGGTGGAAAATCAAAAATAGAAAACAATGTACCCTTTAGGCATAATTGATAGCGTCCCCCCAATGAAGTGCTAAGTCCCATTCAAACATAACTAAATGAAAAGCAATGTTTTCGAAAGTGCTAACTTATAATTAGAATATAAAGTACAGAAAGACAGTGCTAATTTTGGCATTAAAAATTGTAATTAAACAAGGATTGCGTTAACAATGTTTACAGAGACAACAAATAACCATGTAAAATAGATATCTCCTGGCGGCAAGAAAGTGGCGAGTCCTAAAAAGAAGAAAAAAAAAAAACACATAAAATTACCATCGATAAATTTTCGAAAAGTTTTGATGTTGAAAGGGTACAAAGATAAAACTCGAAAAGTTTCAGTTTGACATTACACTTTGAATTGCTATACATAGGAACTGGGAAAGTTTTAAATAAATGAATTAAAACTACATCGGTGTAAAGAAACGACAAAAGCAACGAGATATCATTTTCGCTCTGTATCTGCCGCATTACATTACGCGTAAACAGTCATTAATTTCAGGAAAAGGAAACAAGATAGAAAATTGTTTCATTGTTCGGCAGAGAAAATTTAATTTTCGGTCTGAAATATTTTGTATTATTTCAAACATTTAATAGCACGTAGTTTTCAAAGTGATTATTAATCCTTCTTTTTTCTTTATTTTTCCTAATTTGGTGCTGAAACGAATCGTCATATCCGTTTATCACATATTTATTTATTTTATTTATTTTCTTGTTTATTTGTTCGTTCTCTCTCTTTTATTTACTAAAACAATTTTCAAAAACTTAGATTTTCCATTAAATTTCCCTATTTTTTAATTACTTTTATTATTTTTATTATTAATATTATTTCGTTCCCTGCATAAAAGGTTTTGTAGTTTGTATTGCAGTTTGTTTTACTTAATTCTTTTTTGGTTCTTCCTTTCTTTATTTCTTTTAAAGAATACAAAAGAATTATTCGTTAAGCTTATTTATGAATTTTTGAAGTTATTGTCAGTACAAATATAAACATCATTGCTAAAGAACATTAATACGATCGTGATCTCCTCCTACGAACAGTTGAATGTGGATTTAAGAAAAAAAAAAAAGAAATACACCAACATCGGCAGGAAAATAAACACTCTCAACAGAAATAATCATGCTAATGGCTATTTACGTAATGATAATGATGATCTGTGGAAGAAAAAGAACTTTTATATCGATAAATTTAAAGATGCAAACGCGCATTTATTTATATTTTCACGAGAAAAAAAAATCCGATAGTATAAATTTAACTTTTGCAGAAATAACAGATTTTCGAATCATTATCACCAGCATAGCTTTTCTACGATAAAGGCAGTACTATCAACGTAGTGACAATTATTCATATAATGATCTACATATGGCAATCGTACACACTCACATCTATGATAAGAATAGCAACAAACTCTCAAAAGTGGGAACTGCAAAAATAATATCAGCAATACATTCTTTTAATCCCTTTTAAAATAGAATAGAATCTGTTCAGCAAAGCAATATTTCAAATTAAAAACTTTACTGAATAAAACATTAAGCTAAAGGAAGAAGGATGAATCTCATAAAGTTCCTGTTTGATGCTACATACTGATTGCTATACCGAAACTCAGAAAGATTTAAATAATCGAAATAAAACTACTTCGGTATAAAGGAAGAAACGGCTGATAGCGTTACATTGTTTCCATCCGTTATATATCCTAAATTGCAGCAATCCTTATATACAGAAGGAACAGAAAGGGAAAGGAAAAAGAAACAAAATACAGAATAATCTCGTAATTTTAACACGGGAAACTTTATTTCTGGTCTGAAAGATTTTACTGTACTAGACATAACAAAACGTAATTCATTTCTAAAGTGTTTTGTTTGGTTTTGTTTTTTAAGTTTGTTCAAAAGCAAATTGTCATGCTTAATATTGATCACAAGTTTAATCGTTCCCTTTAATTCTCTTTTCTTTACTGAAGTAATTTTAAAGTTTGGATTATTTTTACTTATGACAATGCATTTTTATTTTTATTTATTTATTTATTTTTAACAATTTCGAACTATGTGCACTAAAAAAAATGTTTTGTTGAATCAATAGAATTATACAGTTGAAATAGCAAAAGCGAAATTTTGTTTAAAACCATTTAAATGTTTCTTTAAAACACTTTGTCAATTTAATCAAACAATTTGGTTAAAATCCACAAATGCTTTATTAATTTAACCAAACTCTTTGTTGAAATATAATTAAAATCAGCCATGTTATTTGTGAAGTTTGTTTGTGTTTGATTTCTTTGTTAACTGATGCATTCGTGGCTCATTTAACAAAGTTATTTTGTTGATTTTGCTATGTTATTTTGTTTAACACCCAAAATAGTTTGTTGAAAGTTTCAAAAGTAAGTCTAGTTAATGTATCTATTTTTCGATTATCGATAATCATCTTTATTTTAGGGGTTTTATACATCTTCAAAAAGGTAATTAGGCTATTAAAAAATCACTATGTATGTGTTTTTCTATTGTAAAACCACACTCAAAATATTTTAATGTCAAAAATAGTGCAATATTTACCACTTAAATACAGAAACAGTTATTATATATCGGTAAAAGTAACATTTCATATGAGAAATCAAGGTTGCCGTAAATACGCAACAACGCGCATGAAAATAACCACTTATACACGCAAATAACCACTAAATTAATTATTCTAAATACCCGCAACATTAGAAAGAATTAAGAAAAATATCTGAATCACATGAAATAACCTGGCACAATTTGATAGTTTTTTTTTTCTTTTTTTAAAGTGCATTTTAGAGACATAAAACTATTTCAAACAAAACAAGATTAATATGTATGTATATATATATATATATATATATATATATATATATAACAGCTAAATTTACGTAATATGGATATCCTATTATACCATCGAACAATTGAAATCTCAAAGCATAATTAGCAAGAATAATCCAGAACCAAGATTAAGAATGGATTCATGGGCCTTAAAAATATGCACACGATCCAATGCAACAAGAGGAATTAGAGCTTTCAAAGCTAAAATAGAGGGGGTCACTTGCCGTAAAAAATCCACCAAAACAAAGATGTGGGAATTGGATAGAAAATTGAATTAGAATGCTATATCATCAGGTGCTACCGCATTCATAATTCAAATAAAGAGGAAAACAAAAATAGTATATATAAAACGGGTAAAATTAGTATCACTAGGATTTTTTATTAAATCTAAGACTGAACTATAAGTTATTGGTAATATATCAGATCCACTATAATTATTGTCTGTATCTATAGTATTAATATCACCTATGTACCTATATACTATAAAAGAGTGATTATTACAATTCTTTTCATAAAGATATAAATATAGGTCTGCTAAGTAATAAGAGTTAGAGCCACCTTGTGGTATTCCTAAAACTTGCTTATATAATTTATTATCATGCATAATATAATTATTATAAATTATGAACTTTAACAAATCTAGGAAATAATTAGTGTCTATATTAGAAGATAAGTTTGTATTATTCAAACTGTTTTTAAATGGATTTAATATAACATTAGACAGATGTTCTAAAGGTATGCTATTGACTAGGTCTTTGAAGTCGCAAAAGTAGAGACTTTATTTACATTATTTAAGACTTTAATGTTATTTTTTAGTTCAAAGCTATTAGTATAGATTTAGAAGTAAGTATTTTTAGTAATAATTTATACTAGATATGTTATTATATGTTTTACATCCTATAGTAACTCTTCTGAATTTTAGTGGATTTTATGGAACTTAGGTATTTGTACTAGAGGTGGGGAAAACCGTTATTTTCAAAGAACAGTTGTTCACCGTTCCCGTTCTTTGTTAAAGAACAGTTATTTTTCCTGTTCTTTTGAGAACAGGTTCTTTGATTTATGGTAGCTTTATTATGATTATTTTATTCAATTTAAAAATGAAAATATACGTCTTTTTTTAACATGTATTATACTTTAGTACAATTGTAAAACCCGCAGTGGTCTGGGCACTAAACTCCGTTCCCATAAGAACACGAAAAGTGAAGCAACATCCAGCTTGGCCAGTGCTTGGGAGGGTCAACTTCCTGCTGGTGCACGTAAAATCCGTCGTGGCTTCAATGTACTCCAAATTGTTAAACGATACCGCTGGGGGTGCCGATTTCAGGGGGTGGGTCCCTCCTCTGGAATTGGTACAAAATTAGGGGACCCCAAGCTGAGTCGGACTTCCTCCCACTGGGGCTCATTAAAATGGAAGCCGCCCCTTCCGCCCATCGTCTGCCTATTTGAGGGATCTGGCACCGCCCCGCGGTTGCCACAGGGCATTAGCAACAACAACAGCAGCCAACATTCTGGCTTTCTTCAATCAAGTATATTAACAGTAATTTTTGTTAAAAATATTTTAATTATATTAACGTTCTATAATATACTGCTAAATATGCACATCTTTTTAAAATCAAAATTTTTTCCGATGCCTTTTATTAACTTTTGTTATCCTTACTCATAGCATGTATGTAAAAATAAATGGAAAAACTGAAATTCTAGAGAGAATTATTTAGGCCAGGCTTAATTTTCGATTACTTACCTGAGTAACGCAATATTGCTTATATTAGTAAACACTATTTGATTCTGAAAGCTCCTTAAATGACATAATATTCATAACTGTTTGATTAGACTTGTCAGTATTTTAATTAAATATAATGAAACACTATAGAGGAACTAAAGAATTTAAGTACAGTAATGGCTGATTCAATATACACGATATGGATACATGATTGTAAATACTTCATAAATCGGCATTGTTATCACGCTGAACTAGGTGTTCCAGCTGAACACCTCACCAGCCGTGATCAAAGAACTGGTTCTTTTTCAGCCAATAGGAAAGGGCCGCTCAGACTAGGTTTTTTTTCAGCCAATAACAGATGGATCAAGCGAAGGCGCGTTTTATATGGAGATAGTGTAATGCTTATATTATTGTTTGACGTTGATAAAATATTTTTTTTCGATTTGTTTGTGTTTCAGACTATTAAATTTTTTACTTTGATTGAAATCGAGTAGTTTGGCTGGAATAATAAAAATTGACGAATTGTTTTCCTGTGAGTGCATTTCGTATTGAACTTATAAGAAAGGTTCTTATTCTTAACCCGGGTCCACTCTAAAATTATGGTAGGTTGGGTTAAAAGTTCTATCCCCCCCCCCCCAGATAATCATCTTCGTTATCATTATTTCTCAAAATAACTAAGATTCCAGAATTAGAATTTGATAAAGCTAAAATTGTGAACTTCTGTCCCCACCATCAGATACGTAGCCAATGTGGGGGAGGGGGATCTGGCCCCCCAGAATTTAAATTTTTCTTAGCAAAAAAATATGAATCATGCCTTTCAATGAGAAATTTCACCTTGAAGGCATTTTCCAAAATTTCTCTTTTCAACGGGCTGGCCTGCCATAAAATTTTGAAACGTCAGACCTTAATGAAATGAGAACGTGTTTTTGCCATGATCACTGAACAGGGTGTTCCCGTTCTTTCTTGAGAACAGGTTCAAAAGAACAGGGTGTTCATTCTTTCCCCATCTCTAATTTGTACTAAATAAGTATATTTTAAATTATCGTGCTTCCCAATGAAAATAGTGAATGTAGTTTTGAAATTTCTTTTACATTAGTACACCCTCCAAAAAAAGTATTCGAGCAATGGAAAGTCAAATTTATGCATAGTCTAATTCATAAACTATGATAAATGATTTTTAATATACGAAACCAAGTAGGAAATATGTGTCTTGCTCGAATACTTTTTTTGGCCAAAGATGAGTTTGCTCGAATACTTTTATATAAGCCAAAGGTTGAAGTACGGGTTATTTTAGTCTCAGATTGGGACTTGGGATGAAATTTTGGCAAAGTGATGTTCAGCTATTATTAATAATAGACAAATTATTCGATTGGCAAGAAATTAATATAAAATTTTTATCAATATATGTAAGTAGCGACAACATTTAAAAATTAAAAAACAATATTGCAAATTGTATAGGAATTTTAGTGTGATTTTAACTTTCATATTTCTTGGATAACTTTAAAAAATTAACTGATTTCTCTTCTTGCTGTTTAGATTAATGAGGTTTGAAAAGAGTTGCTCATTTTAATGAAGTTTCCTTTATTCTTATAGTGCAGCTGGCCCTCAAATAGAATATCTTTTCTTTTTTTTAACTCAGGTCTTTTTTAATTATTTAAATATTACAATCGATTTTTTATTATAAACACTTACATTTTCCTTTTTTTTTTTTTTTTTTTTTTTTTTTTGTAAATATTTCTTTTAAAATCCAAATTTTGTGGGAGGGGATCCCACCCCCTGCCCCGTCCCGACCACAATTCAGGAAATTTGAAGTAAATTATGCGATTAATTCAAGAATTGTTCAAATTTTTCTTAGATTATTCAAAGGCACATCTAAATTACGTATATATTTATAGGAATTTTGGTAAAATGTAAACCACTGGGAGATCTGCAAGGCCCGATGACTATAGAGCTGCAGTTTCGGATAAAAAATTGTTTGTCGGTTTCCCATCGGCGAAATTGCTCGTCTAGATCTCCGCTATGCACGAATAAAAATTCATCTATTGCAGAAAATCGAAAGTGCTCTTGCCGAAGTCTTAATTCGATGAGTCGGTGCGTTAACGATGAGTGGATGAACGCCCATGCAGAAAACGAACAGTCACTGATTCTAGGGTTCTGTGTAAATAGACAGTCTTTCTCTTCCTATCTTTTCACTGTTCAACTAGATGAAGTTTCTATAAGAATATATGTGTCAAGTATCTTTAATTGGCAAATTAAAGTTCTTCATTAAATTATATAAATTAAATAATAAAAATTCATTATCTGGTAATTTTATATTTCTTAAGAACAATTCCGTTTACAGGAAAAAATTTCGGGGAGGGTTTACAAGTTTTATGTTTCAATGTGGCAGGTTTTTAATACCGTTTTTAAAATAGTAATGTATGTTCCTTAAAGTTTCGGAGTGAGTTTTGAACCTTACAATTTAATATAATTGCAAATCAACTTCGTTAATAGCTTACAGATGGCAGCACTAAAGTGAGGAAAGTAAGACATGGACAAGGAATAATTATCAGTGTTGGGAGAAGAAGAAAAAAAATTGAACGCTTCAGCTTAAACATTATATTTTGTTCTTAAGAACTAATTTAACGTTTTTCTTTAGTCCTTAAAAAGAGGGAGAGGCTCTAGCCGTCAATGAATTGAAATTACATCATGATTCGTAAGATTTATGGACTTGGCAGATATAGACTATGACCATGGTTTTTAATAATTTCGCATGTTAAGTTGTACGAATCTGGCAATCTCTTTTTTCCGAAACATAAACAAACAAACCAAAAATAAATCATGGAGATGGATTCCGTGGCAGACGGATAAAGGAAATACTCGTAATTTGAATAGATCAGCCACTCGTTAAAACTCATGTGCCTTTATTAAAATTATTTTCAATATTTAGCGCGTTAAAAAATGGCTGAATATGGTGCTCATCATGCCACTCACGGAGAGACAAAACCTTCAATTTTTGAAGTACTTGGACAGGATAATTTAGTTGCAGGGCTTAGATTGGCATTTAGACACATCTTTAAGGTTATTGCTCATGCTTATACTCAGAGAATTTTTTATTATAGCAGTTTTAACTAAATAAAAAATGCTTGCAATTATTTTAAGATTGTGACATATTCATTATTGTTTATTTTTACTCTTTTTTTACCCTATCTGAATCTAACTTTTATTAGAATTTACTGATTCTATTGTCATTAATTACTTTTTATATACATTTATTGATAAGATACTGTTGTGCCAGCTTTTGTTCATTTATACGTGTGTGTACGTAACAAATGTCACTCATTTACTGCTGCAACGTCATAATTCGAGAATCGTGCTTTTTCAGGAACCGCCTTTAAAGTTTTTCAAAAGAGAAGAAGCGTATAGCCGCCAAAACCTTTACGACAGGGTTGCCAATTTAGCCACTTTGTGGCTAACTTTGGCCTTTTTGGTGGCTAGATCTTGCCTACTAGGTCTGGCTAGATCTTGTCTACTAGTCTCTACATTCTGGTGGCTAGATCTTGTGGCTAGATCTAGCAATACCGAAGTACTTTTTAATTCGGAAACGGGAGTCAAAATGACTCAAAAACACGGGAATTATTCGGTTAGCGGGTGTCGGCTATTTTTGGCGACTTTTTTTTCTCGCCAACACCCGCTACTTGGCGCTTTTTTTTTGTCGCCAAATTTTTCGCGTGTGAAACACCATTTTAGAATACGATAAAATAATACAACATGTTGAGCACTGTCAGGAAATACAAATTACTTTAACACATTAAAATTCCACAGATATTCCACTTAAAAAAAACAATAAAACAAAATACGCCATCCATACTTAACACTAAAAATTGTCAGCAAATTCAGTAACAGGCAATTAAAAATGAGCAAACAGTAAACCACTTTTAACTAAAAACATTTCAGAATATTCAGCAATCTAGTTCTACAGCTATGTAAACTATGCAACCAGTGGACCCTTTTTAACTAAAAAAACCTCAGTGGATTCAGCAACCTAGTTGTACAGCTATGTAAACTATGCAACCAGTGGACCGTTTTTAACTAAAAAAACCTCAGTGGATTCAGAAACCTAGTTGTACAGCTATGTAAACTCGGCAACCAGTGGTCCGTTTTTAACTAAAAAACCTCAGTGGATTCACCAACCTAGTTGTACAGCTATGTAAACTGGTCAAACACTGGCCCGTTTTCAACTCAAAACAACATCGGTGCACTAAATAACCTAGTTATACACCTCATATAAAGTCACTATATGAAAACATAACAACATCAAATATCCATTTACAATTCACATTGAAAACCTTAAGCAATTGCAAAAATTCTTTAAAAAAAAAACACTTACCTTTATTTTAAGAAACTCTTCAAAAATATCCATAACACATCAGCTAATAACATAACACCAAAACACTTCCTTTTATTTAACATTATAATCACGCCCTCCTTCAAATAAACACACACTTCCTTTTTAAACAACAACATAATATTCACTACACTTCAAATAACACAACACATTTCCAAATACATCTTGTATTCCCCGTAAATAACTCAACAAACACCAAACAAGAACTTACACATCGAATTCAAATTCACCTGCTTTTCGGTTTACCGATTACAGTTAAATTGCCTAAACCAATCACAAAATTCCTTTACCAAACATCCTGGTATCGTTTAATGAACCCACCAAGCGTTTTTTCATCAAAATACAGCATCATCCAACACCTCAACTCAATCTACACAGGTTACAACAGACATCTGACTCTAACGCTAAAGTAAACAAACTTTCGACCAAACTCCAAGTTTGGCGACTCATCACCGCTTGGCGACGACACCCGGTAACCGAAGAATCCCCCAAAAACACTTGCAGACAAGCACTTAAAAGCACTATGAACACTAGTTAGTAATTTTATTTTTTTTTTCTCTCAGGTTGGAAACATTTTCAGCCATTTCTGGCACTTTTAACTTTGATTACAAACACTTTTTCACCATCTGAGTTGGCAACTCTGCTCTACTTTCAGTCAATGGCTCGATTTAAAAAAAAAAAAAATTAGTTCAAAAATGATACTTGGTACTTACGTATTACCCCAGCAGTTATTCCCACCAAGATATTTTTGCGTCAAATGTGCTGGCAAACATTTATCTTGACAAAAAAATCACTCGTCTTGGCAGACCGCCGGGATAATACGTAAGTACCTGATACTTTACCGGGGAAGCAAACAAGCTATGTGTTCTGCCAACATATTACGGGATTAAGAATAATGTTTTTTCAAGTTAACTTAAATAATTAAAGCAGCTTGGATATTTGACACCTTTATGTTTATATAGTGACCTTTTCATTCTCTGGTGATTTAGCCTTGTGCATATCGATATTCACAGGGATGTCGCCAGCATGGCGACAAAACAACAATTGTCACCAAATCATAACCAATTGCTGCCCAAATCATAAATATGGATGACAATTTTGTCACCTGAAAACATGGAGCTAATAAGAGCTTTTTCTGTCTTCTTCATACACGAATCGAGTACATATGTATTATCCCGGTGGCCATTCTCGGCAAACTATTTTTTCATCAAATTCGCTGATAAATTGTTGCCAATTGTATTCCGAACCATCAATAATTTCATGTGTACGACATTTATCTTGGCAGACAGCCAGGATAATGCGTAAGTACCCACGAATTGTATACATTTGTATTGGTTTGAACAACCAAGAATTCAAAATGTGTTGTGTTGTGCTGTTTTTGATAGAAGTTCAGATATTTGCCTATAAACAATGCACGTAATAAAAGTAGAAATACAGCAATTCTAACTTGTGTCTACCAGGTTTGTTTTTTAGACCACCAGTTGCTGACCTTGGTGGTCTAAAAAGACCACCAAATTTCGCTCCCTGGTAACTTCCCCAGATATTCATTTCCTATTAACCCTTTGAGGCGCAACCCTTTCCCAATGCTGAAAAAAGGGCAACCGTTCTTAACTACCAGCAAGATGACTGACGATCGAAGCCTTCATCGCGTGCCACAGATCTAGAGACCCTTTTTTAACGACAGCTGGCTGCGTGCACAGCCAGCTATCGTCAAAAAAGGGTCTCTAGATCTGTGGCACACGATGAACATTTCGATCGTCTGCCATCTTGCTGGTAGTTAAGTTGAGCGATGGCAATGGTTGCCCTTTTTTCAGCATTGGGCAAGCTATCCAGCTGTTCTCGCCTTCTTCCATTTTTCAGCAGATGTCAGTGCTGTTAAAAATAATCGTGACCATTTTTTTTTACGGGAAATGACGTGCTAAAAAGTAAAGAATTCTCGTGGAGCTATATCACCCGCAACTATTTTTATAGAAATCAAATCTATTCTTCATGACTGGCAACAGTCAAAACGTCAGAGTTTGGTGTTCCCAGAGTGGGAACACTGTGCGTTAAAGGGTTAAGGTTTCCATTAAAATAATTCTTCATATGTTCTTATGCATAATCCTTAGCAAATTGGCATATTTAGGCAGGTGCTGATTATCACACGGGCACTTGGTGCCAGTACCCTGGGCACACATGCAGAAATAGGCCAAAAAATTAGGGTTAGAGCTGTATATATAGGGGCACAAAAATTAAGCTAACAAATATAGAAGCACAAAATTTTGAAAGTACCCTGAGCACCAAAAATGTTATTGTCAGGCCTTGTATTTAGCATCACAAAATATTTTATCTCGCTGTGTGTGGCAAGTATCTGAGCTGCTCCTAATGATATTTGAATTCATTTTATAAATATATTTTATTAAAAGTGTTTCTATATTCATTTCCAAACTGAATAACCTTGAAAAAAATTTTGCATTAGGTATTGGCAGAAAATTTTCCTGAAAGGTATGGCTTACTGCATGAATATTTTGATGAAGGTTACACTGTTGTAGATTCAATATTTCAGTATATTCATCTGCGTCTAAAAGGTAAAGGTTTTACTTTCACTCATAAGTGTATTTCTATATGGCCATTAGTATTTACATTTTACCAACATGTTAGGAAATGTGAGTAATTCCTGATCATAGCCCTTTTCTATGTTTGAAAAAACTCCTCACTAAAATTAAAAAAAATATAACCTGGACTATCTTCTTTAGAATTTATAATTTTAATTTGAAAATTACTATTTATATAGATTTTTTGTTTTGGGGGGGGAGATGTTTTGGAACTGCTAACTATATTTTGGGAAAATAACATCATCAACCAATTATGAAAAAAAAAAAAAAAAAAAAATTGAAGATCTTTGTCACAACTTTAGTTTTAAGGCTTTCATGTGCCATTTATTTAAAAAGTATAGATCCATTTGCAATAGATATGGAAGCCCATAAATAATGCATAATTTAAATTGCACAAAAAAGTTTTAACTAAAATTTTGTTAAAGTTTGTGCATTTTTCATGATGAATAAATCTGTGTTTAACATCATTTAATACTCTCAAAGCTGTAAATTAAGAATGTTTATCATTTATACACAGTGAAATTAACATCTAATTAGTCTTAACATGCATAAAAAGTGATGTATTTATGTCAGATTATCCTTATAGGGGTAATTTCTGGTCACTAATTAATTAGAACCTAAATTACAAGTGCTTTACTGATAAAATAATTATTTTGTTAGAGGAACATTACAATGACCATCCAAAATTAATAACGTTGCATTTAACAAATTTTGTTAAAAATTAAATGCTGTTGATTTTTGACCAGGAGGTACTCTGGGTGACTACGTTTTCAATTAGGCTAATATCCACGCACTATGAGTTGGTTTTCAGTACCTTTAAAATATTTAAAGCAAAAGTGATTTAAAAACATGGCTTCAAATCGATAGTAAAATCAAAAATATAACTAAAAAGCTCGTTAAAATATATTTCAGCCTCACACAGGGCCATCTTCAGTTGTACTGGTTTTATCATCTCCAGTTTGTCAAGCCAGGACAGTGCTTAATGCATCCTCCAGAGTTGTATGTGTCATGTCATTTCAGCATAAATTGTTGGAAGAGATCTCCAAAGAGACTGGTACATTCCTTTTCTGATAATCTTTGGAGATCTTTTCAATAGATGAGGCTTTAAATGACATGACACATGCAACTCTAGATGGCACTTGAAGCACCTTCCTCATTTGATGAAGCCAGTACGATAAGACGGCCCTGTGTAAGGTCGAAATGTATTTTAACATACTTTTTTTTTGGGTACATCTTAGTTCATTTTACTATATTTAAAACAGTTTTGTATTTTATTATGATAATTATGAACTTGAATTACTTTGAAGCTGTATTTAGATCTATTTTTGAAAATTGGAGAAAAGAAAAGTAAAAATGTGTACGTTTTGAACTTGATTTTACTTATTGAGATCCGACACTGTTAAAAATATTTAACTTCTTAAAATATAAGTTTAACAGTTATTTTCAAATACGCTAGTTTTTAAAATTAAAGACTTCTAACCATCGATAGACCCTGAATTCTAGGCAATCTGGATAGATATTACTAAGGTGTGATGTAAATATTAAAATTAAGTGTCAGAGTGCTTTACTTTAAATTATATTTATGTTAAAAAGAAGTAGAACAGTACACTTCTTGCATACAGTCTATTCAAATAGTTTTTATATTTAACACAGGATTTCTTAAAATTATCTTAACTTAATATACACATGCATAACAGCAAACAGTAATTTAGTTAATCACATATTTCCAGCAGAAAAATATTATTAGGTAAACTTTTAAAAATTTCGTTCAAAAGTTTGTTGGCTTAAGGATCTGTTTGGTAATAGCCACAATATAAAAAGTAGCTCTTGATTTAAAACTTAGAGATGACAAAAATTATTGAAAAACTGTACTTTGTTTTCAAAACTGATATTTTACTGTCATTTATAATGTCTTTCATTATATTGACTCAAATGCACATGGATGTTAAAAGGTAATGCATTTACCTTTGCAACCTAACTATGCACATGGATGTTTAATTGTCGCAAGGCAATAACTTTTTTTATAATTGTGTATATGATTCAGAATGAAAAAATGACAAAAGTAAACTAGTATTAAATTCACAGCTTCCAGCTATATTCAAAATTCGATTTATAATTTTTAGCCTAAATGAATATAATCCTATGATCTGTGCTTGCTTCAAATTAAAGGGTACAGTGTTTGTCATTTCATGTCAAATAAATTAATATTATTAATTACTCTTTTTTTAGTTTAATTTGTTTTTATTTTGATCATCCTAACAGGTGGCCTTTTCCCTGAAACTTTCTATGGTTTAAAAAGATTTCCAGACCCAAGGTCATTAGATGTTTCAAAAAAGAAAGTTATTACGTGGGTATTCTTCTCTGTTGTCGGGCCTTATCTACAGTCACAGATGAAATCACTGTTTGAAAAATTAAGAGAAAAGCACAGGCAAAATGCTCTGAACTATAAGGTACCATTTCATAAATTAGCATGTTATAGATCTGTGGGTATGTTGAAGTTTAAACAGTACAAACTGTTTGGAAATCCAATCCTGCTCTGTGTTTTGTTTTGCAGGATTGTGTTTATTGTTGCGTCCACTACTATTTCCTCCAAAATAAAATATTTTCCATGCATAGAATTCGATGCAGTAGATGTATTTCTTCCAATACCTAGGGAATGCAGTCATGCACTATTTTTCATTTTGGGATTGAGATTTGTTGATCTCACATCCCATCAGGATTGACATTTCATTCAACTAAAAATTCATTTTAATAGAGAAAAGTAGGGAAAAGTAAGACTGTAAGCGCTGTCGAGTTTAGTGCTTAATCTTATTTGATAATTAATACAATACCTTACATAAATATGAAAATTATAGTCATAATATAGTCTTCCCACAGGAACAGGATTGCATTCCCTATCTTTGTTACTGTGTTTGTGGCATTAACCCATTTGTGCCTGGATATTTTTGCGACTTTCTTCGATTTTTACTGAAAACAGAAATAATAGATAAATTTCCAATGTCAACTTCTTGAACAAAGGATGATTTTTTAAAAAAATCATTATGGATAAAAATCGAAATATCAACATCCTACTTGGTCATGTTAAAATATTTTGTAAAGTTGAGGCTCAATACTCATGAATAAAGGCTAGGAAAAATAAATAACGTTTTCGACTAATAGCGAAAATGCCGTCCCAAAAAAGGGACACTAGGCATAAATGGGTTAAAACTAATATTTTGTTTGTTTGTATACTCTATTTATACTTACTATAGCCACTCTGGAAAAAAACTTCTTTGAAAAGATCAATCATCTGGTGCTGAATCAAAATCATAGATTATAATGGCAAATTCTCTAAAAGATTAAAAATTCTACCTGTAAGACTTCCAATCCATTTGCGAATTGAGATATTTAAAAAAAAAAAAAAACTCTTTGTGCATTAATAATACAGCATTCAATAAATTGTGCTTATGTATAAATCTGTCTATCATTTATACATAAACTGTCTATGTATACCAAATGGACTATCAGTATGCCCATTTGTTTACCAAATGGGCATACTTATCTTGGCTGGGGAAATTCTTTTATCAGTTGGTGAGGTCATAAATAGTCATGTGTAACAAAAAATGTATGACTCTCTAATATTGAGAAATAGAGTGAACAATATTAGAAACTGGGAATTGCATTTTCATTATGAGTACTAAATTGCACTACTTGGGAAAAAGGATTTATTGAAAAAAACTGGTTCACTAGCCAATAAACTGGCAAGCAGAAACAAACATACTTTAACAACTTTTAAATCTATAAGTACTGAATAGAGACTCTCTTCTAAATATTAAGTTATCTTATACCTTTGCTGCCAAGTGCCCTGCATCTTCCTTGGTTACTACTCTTTGTCAGCTCTGTGCAAACCAATGTGTACTCCAGGAAAAGTTTTATATTAATCACAAATTTTCTTGCTAAATCAGTTGCAAAGTCTGAAAAAATTTCAAGGAGCCAAGACAATAAATGTGGAGAAATAATTTATAAAAATTGAGAAGGTTTTTTTTCTTTGTTTTTTTGTGTTCATTTTAATCTTGAACCTAGTCTTAACTTTTTTGCTCTCATCGTTAAAAAATTGCACTTGTGCAATTACTGGTTTCCAGGAAAACATTCAAAGACTCATGTTGGAAAGCAGTGCTCACAGAAGTAGTCTTATTCATTGCACCTTTTCAATTGTGAGAACAAAATAGGTAAAATTTGGCTTCAATGGCTGATTAAACTTTCTAACATAGTGTTGTTTTTTTTTTTTTCTTTTTGGTTCAAGTGTGCTTGCTAATTGGGAATACCCCCCCCCCAAAAAAAAAAAAATACCTTCAAAACTTGCTCATGCAAATTTACACTTACCATATGCATTTTGTGATTTTCAACATACAGCGCATTGCTCCTGAAGAAATCTGAAAACTCCTGAAATTTTTTCTTTAGGTTCTTGAAGCAACCTCAAAAATGTTGGCAAGCCTGCTTTTTACCCTTTTAAGGCTAAGATAATTTAATATTACACATATTTACCCATGTATATGTTATGGCCAAATCCCAATGTTCGGCCAGTTCGCGATTTGCATTTTGGCCAAGAGGTTTGGCCAAAGTCCGAAGTACTTGCAATTAATATTGTATATTCTACTTTGACTGGCCATTTTGCAAAGTGGCTGGGAATCCTTGGCCAAAGCCCGAAGTGATAATGGTAGATTGAGCAGTATCTATTTGCCTTTGCAAAAAGTTTCATATTTTTTTAAGCGATATTTCGGAAGACAATGTGATCTGGAATCTTTAGCATCTATATATTATTTTGAAACATGTTTTTCTTTTGACAACCGAATTGAGAGAACAGCTGGGTGTAAAAACTCGGTTGAGATGTCTGAAAAAAGGTCCCGGGCCGTAGATGTGCCATCAAAAGAGAAAATCAGAAAAAGTCGAATGGTTTAGGCGTGGCGGAACATCAAAGGTGCAAATTTTCGCCATAGAAATAACATTGTGGTTTATTAACCCCATTGTTGGCGGACGATTGATATGCATAAGCTCCGCAAGGTTTGATTTATTTGGAAAAATATTTGTTAGAAATTGCATCCGCTTGTAAATGTTATGTGGCAACAGTGTGTAGTGATAATAAATGTGTTGTTCTATATTCTGATTAGAATAAGAGCAAGTATGATTAAAAAAAAGAAATCAAAACAGACTTCGAATTACTTCACCATAAAGAAAAATTAGTCGCATTCTAAATTAAAAGGCTTTGACCAAATTCTCATGAACTATAGCAGATATTGCCAAATTGAGTTCAGTCTTGAAGACTTATTTTTTGACGACAAACTTGGCGATAACTCGCCAAAACTGGTAATATTTCGCCATAGAAATAACATTGTGGTTTATTAAAACTCATTGTTGGCAGCTAAGAACGCCTTCTTTATTTTGACGCTTTATAGCTTATCTGTTAATCTGGAACGTGTTTTTACTGTATCCACTAATTTAGAGAACGGCTAGGTGTAAGAGAATTTTTAAAGTGTCTAAAAAAGGCCTTAGCCTGTAGATGTGTGATCAAAAGAGAAAAATAGAAAAATTCGAACAGATCAAACATGGCGGAAAGGAAAATGTGCAATTTTTTGCCATAGAAATAACATTGTGGCTTATTAAATACATCTGGAAATCATAAAAGCTTTCTTTATTTTGACACTTTATCGCTTATTTCCTTAATTTTGAGAGGTCTAAAAAAAGGTCTTGGTCCGTAGATGTGTCATCTAAAGAGAAAAATTTTTAAAGTTGAAGGGATCAGGCGTAGCGGAACTTCAAATGTGTAATTTTTCACTATAGAAATAACATTGTGGTTTATTAAATACATTTTGCTGTCATAAAAGCCTTCTTTATTTTAGCGCTTTATCACTTATTAGCACTAGGGTGCTATTTCGTTCACGTCCAGTCTTTGTCTACTCGATTCTGTCGATATGATTTGTAGACAGGTTTTGTAGAGATGAACTGTCACGGTGGAAATCTTTTTGAATGTGTTTGCCACACAACGCGGAAAGGGGGGGAGAATAAGTCTGACAAGGTTTGCGATTTTTGATAATTGATCGCCAAGTTTGGGGCCAAAAAACACACAAAAAAAACCCCCATAAAAACCGAACCATGCCTGGCGATGGTTGTAAAATAGCTTTAGTAGGCAAATTTAATATAGATATTGATTCCAAAGATGTGTTTTATGCAACGAGAAAGACAAATATAGCACACTCATGGATTATGATGCTCATTCCGAACAGTATTTAAAATGGTGAAGTATAGTTGGAATATGCTTGGCAAAGATTGTAAAACAGTTTTAGCAGCTAGAGATTTCGATTCAAAGAAGTGTTTTGTGGAACAAGGAAGAAAAATATGGCATGGCATAATGGTACACTTTTCAATTTAATGAAACAAGGAAGAAAAACAGGGACGGTGCATGGATTATGATACTCTTTTAATATACAGCACTTTAGTGAGTATTTAAAATAGGAAAGTGTTTCAGATTTTTTTCAAACTTTTCGCCATACAAATACATTGTGGTTTGTTAACGACATTGACGGCAGTTATAAACTCCTTCTTTAGTTAGCGATTTATCTTTTATTTCTTTAATTTTTCAGTTTTCTGTCTGATACTGGATCTTTACCATCGATGGTAACTTGAGAAAAGGCAAATAAAGCAGGGAGCGCGCGATCGCCTTTGGAGGATTAGATTTTTTTTTTCGTCTGTTGCAGAATTCCGAAATTTTTCACTATTTTCGCTTCATACTTTTGGCGTTTACCTTTTCTGCGCCCGTATTTTCTCATGGAATGTTGTATGTCACTCTTTCAATGGTTAGATCAAAGAATCCTGTGGCAGTCAAGATCATTTAAGAGAATTCACCTGGACATTTCGTGGTCGATGACTTTAGCCAAAATATCGTCTTCAAGGAAATGCTCAATTAGAATTTGTAACTGTATTTGCTCATTCGTCATTTAATAGCTACTCTTCTTTTTTTTTTACTTAATAAAGATAGTTAAAAACAAATTTTAAATATTTCAATCATTTCATTGTCATTGTACAGTTGCTAAGAACTGGCGTGAAACCTTTTGTTTACTTTCTGTCACAAGTCATGTTCCGTCCGCGTCGCTCTTTGATTTTTCCTGTTAGTTTTGTTCAAGACCTTGGTGACATTCTTGATCGTTCCCATTTATTTTTGAATGTTACAGTCAATAAAGTGACTGTCGAATTCGACAGGTTCCAGCTAGTTAGGTCTTTGAAGCAGAAAAAGACTAAGGATACTTCTTAAAGGTAGTTGAAAAATGGAGTACTCAATTTGCCTTTGTATTCATACAAGTTACGCTATGCATTTGCTCAAGATATAATTCGTCATTTTGAAGGGCGCAAATCCAATATTCTTCACGCTATCTCGTTGTTTCAGCGTATAAGCTCACTAAATAATGTCTATTATGGCTTTAATATGAGAACAGAATAACACAAGATCATATTTTTATATATTACAAGCTTATTTTTTAACTCAGCAGGGTCATTTATATTTAACTCGTTTCTGAAACAATTGTACTTGAAAAAAAAAAAAAAAGTACACAGAATTACTCATTTTTAACAGTGTGTAAAACAATCTGCTCTTGATTTCTTTCTTCCTACTTTGGCCGATCGCCTCAAGCCACTTTGCAAATTGGCCGGCCAAAGCCCGAAATCAAGAAAAGATTGGACATTGGCTGGTAAGTTTACAGCAATGCTGGATTAACGCAAATTGGCTGGCCAGTTCACGAGCAGGCCGATTTCGAGCTTTCGCCGTAACACATATATGTCTAAATATGAGCTATTCATCTTTAAAAGGTTAGAATTTATGTTTTATTTTTTAAATTGATCACAAATATCGTAATAAATTTTTCTTATTCTCAGGACTTCAGGAAGCATTTAGCACTGCTTTACCTGAAAGTCTATCCTGTTTACTACTTCTGCTGGGAGATGATTGTGTTGGGTTACTACATGGCATATGGGCTGGGTATTTCTGATTTTCATTCCCCTGCACTGCATATAACATCAACTAGGCTGGTTCCTGTTTCACTAGAAGACATGGATGCTGATGCGTGGAAAGCATACATTCCAAAAAGTCACCAAAAGTAAATATTCTTTTTTCTTTTCTGCACTTATTTAGATAATTTTTATAAATATAATACAGTTCATACTTAACCATATTTATTGCCTGTCTGGCTGTCATTTTTAACAATTCCATTCATGACTCAAAATGGCCTAAAAAAAACAGTATTTTAATGAGATACATATGAATAACTTAAACTGTATATCTGCTTCTTGAAAGAGCGTTTTCTTTATTGGGAGCTAAATAATAATGAATCCTCTCTAAAGATAAGAAAAGTATAGTAATACCTCACTAAGTACAGTACCCCTCATTATATCACACATTTAGGTATACTGTGCTTTTTCTATATCTGCCAAAAGTTGTTCCTGCTTTTACTCTTTTGCTTTACATGCATTGTTATGAAAAAGTATGCATAGTATTTGAACGATTGAACTCCATTCATATTAAGTGAGATGCTATTGATTAACATTCACTTACTGGTGTAGCTGTTAAAGCTTGTTGTTTAAGAAAAAGCTAAGCAAATGACTGTATAAATACCATGCCTATCTAAAAGAAAAATTGAAAGGAGATAGAATGTTATATTTTAGAAGAAAAAAAATTACAAAGAATAGGAAATTAAGGCAAAAAGTTTAAGGGTTTTTTTGTGTGTTTGTACTGAAGAGGGTCCCAACACGGGGACAGTAAAGAATTATTGCCCTCATCAGACTCCAATATCACGTGTGTGGCCAAAAGATATAAGTCCTTTTTAAAGGAACAAATTTTATTTAACTTAACTAAAACTGGAAAACATAACTAACTGAACTAAACAAGATAACTGAACATAACGAGGTTAACTTCTTTAAATTACTTTAAGCATTGTGGGGTTGCTTCGCTCAGATGCCGGCTAATCTCCATGGGCTGGAAACTCCTTGCTGATACTCTTCGGCAGATGGCAAGGATGAGGCAGCAGGAATGACATCACTATCCGAGGAACAAGCATGGCTGGCTGTCGGAAGGCTGCACGAGGACGGGCAGAAACGCTGTGGCTGACAGAACCACTTCACAAGCACACACCACTATCACGGCTGCTAGCTGCTAAGACTCCTGGCTTCATTCAAGAGCACAGTTAGTTTTTATAGAATATGCGCATGCCTGGTGTATGGGGACACCAGAATTTGCATAAGCATGACTGCCAGAACCACTTTGAACTTTTTTCTATCAGGTGAGATACCTCATAGCTGCTGGTTGTCTATCGAGTCAGAGAAGTTAGTTAGCATGGTCACCACCAGTGGTGGGAAAAACTACTTTTTTTTTGTAGCGCGCTACAACTACCGCTACTTTTCGAAAAATGTAGTTAACTACAACTACAACTACTTTTTGACAAATGTAGTTAGCTACACTACTTTTGAAATGTAGTCGCTACTTCGCTACTTTTTCGCTACTTTTAAGAGACAAATTTTGCTAACAGATTCAATTTGCATTACATTCATATTTAAGGATATTTATATCCTAATTAGAGAAAACTATCGATATCTAAAGCCTTGGTTTTCTACTCGCGTCCAGCGTGATTAATGACCTCAGCGGGTATCTCTCGCGTCCAAAGAACGCGTTTATTAAAAGGTGGTTTCCTTGTAGCGTTGAGCGCCGCAGATTTGGTGGACGCACGAAAGACCCCGGGCACCTTTTCGCCTTTAATTAGAAAAAACTATTGCTCTAATAAACAACTACCAGGCGAGTATTTGAGCAAGGGGAGGCGGGCCCCCTCCGAAAATGTAAAGCAATTATTAAAAAGGAGCTATTTTGAAACATTTCTTTTAACTTTAGAACAATAAAGTTTAAAATACCGAATCGTCCCCCTCCCCCCGAAATGGAAGCCTATATATACGCTACTGGCAACTACTGCTAATTATTGAAGTATTGCTGAAACTAATTAAGTTTTAATACCTCTATGATAAAAATAAATTGGGAAAGTGAGCTCTGAAAGCATGAGAAAAATCATGAGAACTAAAAAAGTTTTTAAAAATATAATAATAAAATGGATGTCTGAACGGGAAAAAAAGGCCCGTTTTGAGACCCCTTTCATGTTGTACAAACATTCTAGTTTCTTGAGCACAAATCAAAATTAATGAGTATAAAGGCCTTTTTTCATGACTTACCAAATTAGTGATTTATGACGAATGACCCGTGTGAACCATGTAATATTGTATAATTGTTTTAATTGAAAACATCACATATGATATGCATATTATAAAATAATGAAAACAATTACTAATTAAATTCATGATATATCTATTTAAAACATTGCATTAAAAAAATCCTCTATATATGTTAAAGAAATTTTAAAAGTTATTATCATCAACACAACTTTTTCTTTGTGTTAGGTATAAAAGAATTTTATAGAATTATATTGTTATTTTAAGGCTAAGAGAGAGATAAGTCTCTAAGGATTTTACAAACTATTAATTATTAATAGAAATTCTCATATTTTCGTATTAAATTCTGAAAATTATTACACAAAAAACCTAATAATTTAAATATAATAGACACTTTAAAATTTTAACGAAAGAAAGCAGAATTTCAGCATATTCATGGAAGACTGCCATGCCTCTAGTATAAAATAAAAACCACATAAATTTATTCAAAAACATGTTTATTAAATTTTAACAAGAGCTGGATCTCAAAATTGTTATCCGCCAAACATGATCGTCGAAGAGAAAATGCGTCCGATGCAATCGAAAACAATCTTTGTACAGATGCACTGGACGGCACGCCAGTGTTAGTTTTTTTGAAGGCTTCTTTCATATACGTGTACGCCGAAAGCGAAGATAGGGGTTTAATTGGCTCTGACAAGAACCTTGTAAGTTCTTCCTCGTAACTATTTCGAGTGCATGCGAAAGAGAAATTAAAAAAACAGAAAAGTCATCATCCATGGGCTGATCCTCGATACTGATATCTGAAGTTGTCGGAAACATATTCTGGAGGTATTCCTCCATCCATTTTTTTGGCTTCGGTCTTCCTCTCCTCCTCAATCCAGAATAGTTTGAATCTGGGATGGAAACAAGCTGAGAGAACAGTTTCTCTGTCCCACAGCAAATGACTAAATCTCGTTTCCACCTGACAACTGAAGATTTTGCGCCCCCTCCTATTTTTTATAAATGCAACTAGGTAGCTTTCATATACCATTTAGCGCCCCTTGGCCGATGCTGCGCCCGGGTACAGTTGACCTTCCTTGCTCCCCCGTAGCCAGGGACGGCCCGACACGGTAAGCAAGGCATCGGAGCGCCATATTCGAACTAAAAAACTAAGGAAAACTTAATCTGGAGCATAACACGGGGCTTCTTTACGTTTGCAGGGAGGCTCCACGTACCCTAGATCAGCTCTTGCACCTAGCTACGCCACACATTTAGCTATAAAAGCTTTCAGGAGTTAAAATGAGGCTTTCAACTTCAATAATATACGGACTGTCAAATATGCATGGTGCTCTGAAACTCATTGGCAAAAAGTTTCTCACTCATTGGCAAAGAGTGGTAAAGGTAAATAAGACGGTTATGAATCACGTAACAATGTAGGGTTTGATAAGTCGTCCTCGAGTACCTGTTAATAATTTATTTTTTCACAGAAGGTTCACTAAAATTCACTATTAACATAATTGATTACTACTGTACATTGACTAAAAGATTTATTATTAAACAATTATTAACAGGTAAATGAAACCATTTCCGACATCCACAGTGCTATATTATTCTGAACAGCCTTGGTAGATGGCGCCCGGTGCGGTCGCACCGTTCGCTCTACCTTAGGACCGAATCTGAAAACTGTCACTACAAACGAAGAACACTGTAACCGAGGTCAGCAATATTTTTAGCCCCTGAAATAATATCTTGGATGCATATGCTTATACCTTTTGTCCCTTTTCAACAAACTCAAAAAAGATAAGGTTATCAACTCGTTAAAAAAAAAAAAAAAAAAAAAAAAAAATGTGTACAATTTCTACATATTTACTTTCTTTTTTTCAGTTTCAGGTTCCACGAAAAATGTACTAATCAGTTTTTACACTTCTTTGAGACAAAAAACATTCCGAGTTGTAGAACATAATCAACATAATCATATTTGAAAAGCTACAATACTGCAGAACTGTCATTACTCTTGTGGAAGTTGAACACACCACCAGGACACAAGGTTAATAAAGAGTGCCCAAACTCAAAAAAGTGCACTGTAACGTCGAAAAATGACCAAACCTTAATATAAATAAACTTAGTAAAATTAAGCATAAATAAAATTGTTGTTCAATGCATCGATCATAAGGAGGAGGCAAAGAGAAAATTAAAAATGTCGGTGACTCTTCCAGAAGCGGTCTCGATGCTTTCAAGAAAATTCCTGTGAGAAAACCGTAAGTTTTTCTCACGCTTCGTAGTTTTCCGTAGATGGTGAGTGAGAGGATGGGGGGGGAGGATCGCTAATTGCGAGGACTGACTATATATCATGTCAGATTTGAAAGGATATCGCCTAAAAGGAAGTTCACGGAATACTGGACACTGAATGATTGGCAATCATTGGCAAGTGGACACTACACTGTATTTATGGGTGCAATAAAAAAAAAAGATCAAAGAAAATTAATGATGTTACAAAAGAATACAATTTACAGATATGTAAAATTCCTTTTCGAAAGCAAAAAATACTCATTTTTATGTTGATTTATGTTGCAAACACGCAATAGCAGTCAAAAATATGCAGACCCTGATCAGACATAGAAGGGGCCCCGGGGCAAAAAAAAAAGGTTGTTTTGGGCCCCTATACTATTACAGACATTTTAACTTATTTGTGATTGTTTTCTATTTTCCCAGCATAAAAATAAAACATTTCAAAATAATTCTAAAATTAAATTAAAAATTACCCATGTATTTATACTCATTTAGAACAAGAATGTGCATTTAAAATTGATTTTAATATTTTTTTAATCCATTTGTATTATTAGCGTATGTGTGCGCTGAGTTCCACCTGCCAGAAAATTTTCTTTTCTTCATCATAATATTTAAAAAAAATGCTAACTAATGGATATTTTGTGATAAGTACATATGGCCATAAATTTTCAATAACGCCTTTAATTTCTATTTTATTGATCTAGTCTTAGAAACCATTATCATTGTGTTAGAAAGAAGAACAGAAAATAAGTCTCGAAGCCTTTTTATTGTTACACAATTATGATATAGATAAAGGAAATTTAGCTTAATAAAAATTATTATTGCAGCATATATAAATTTAATATACAATAAATGGAGAGATTTGCGAGGCCTTTATTTTTCAGGGGCTCACGGGCCCACACGCCCGTGTGATAATGAGACTCTCGAGGCCCCATCAAAATAACCTCTGTTCAACTTTGGACCTCTCTTACCTTCCTTTTTTTTCCTCTTTATGGCAGATTGGTGATTCTACAAATAATACTGAGAACGATAAAAAGAAAAAAGATGCACAACGTCAGGCTTCCGCTTCAGGCAAAGCAAACCCCCTCCCCCCCCTCGTGTGCGTGTGTCCCCTGGGAGGGGGGGGCGGGGAGTGATTGGGTGTCTTTCAAGCATCAGTTTCAGTTATGCTTGGAGTCAGAAGAGAGAGAAATTGCACCACGGGATCAATCGCCGGAAATGATGACACGGCAAAAGTAGCTTCCAAAATTCGCTACAAACTACTGTTTTTTTTGTAGCGCGCTACACGCTACACTACTTTTTAAAAAAAGTAGCGCGCTACACTACAAACTACAAAAAAAAGTAGCGGCTACTGTAGTTTCGCTACAAGTAGCACGCTACTCCCCAGCCCTGGTCACCACAGTACCTAAATGTGTGTGTGTGTGTGTGTTATGTTATAAATATATCTACAAGATCTTCTAAATGGTAAAAAACTGCCTTTATTTACACTTTTACCTCAGCTACAAAAAAGGGCATCTTTATTATATCTTGTGAAAGATCATTTTCAAAAACTTTTCTTTTATTGAATTTATCCACCACTATTATTTGTAGCATGAAGTTTTTCAACTGTACCCCTTTTTGTGTGTGCTGAATAGTTATTCAGCAATTTCTCTGTTTAATGCAGACTCTAGATAACTGAAGTGAAGAAATCAATGTCATGCTGAATTTCTGCAAATGGTATATCTTTCTATGGTTTTTTTAATGTTATTTTTAAAATAAAATTAATGTACAGTAAACAATAACAAATTTTATCTTGTAATATCCTAAATTGACTTCTTATACGAGGAAACTGTCCACTGTTATTCTTCATTTTGGTATACTTTTTTCATGTGGTGTTCAGCAGAATGTATCCCTGTGTAAAAAGGGAATCAAATATATCTAAAGATGATCTGAAGAGTCAGGGCTAAGTGTGACATTGTATCAGTTCATTTTACTATGGCATTTCTTAATCCATTTTAGTGCTTTTCTTCATTTTAACGTACTGGTTTTTATTTTTTCTTCTAGACACATTACTACAACTGTTTGGAACTGGATCAATGGTTTTGTGGGTGGTGTGACTATGACAATATCTGTTGGTGCCTTTTTAAGTCAATTTTTGGACTGGTGGTACAGCCAAGAAGGCACAAAAGTAAAGTTGTTGTCCATGCCTGCTCCTCCACCTCCGACACAGGTAAGTACTCATATTATTGCTAATATTAGTATATGCTTAGTTGTAGAAATAAACCATCTCATGTGTATTCAGTCAGATGAATGTACAGAGTACTTAGGCTTGCATTTAACCATGATGCATGATTTCTCAACAATTGTCCAAAGTAGAGCACAAGTAACTAAACTTTATAAAAACCTATGATATGTGAAGTTAATATCGTAAAATATAGCTGTGGGAAGAACTTTTTTAATTAAGCAGGCCTTCATACAAATACGTTGCATTAAAATTAACTAATCTACTATTTAGAAGCTACATTACCACTTACAGAGGCTTCACACATCATGCATTAGGGGTTTTAGTATCATCTTGAATGACTAAACAGATTTTCATTAAACATAGCTAGGAACTATCTTGATTAAACTAGTTCCCTAATAAAAAGAAGTATGAAAAGTATCATCCAATCCTGAAACCATTACGGATTAGATTAGATTAAATTAGATTTCTAGAGAAAAGGAAAATAAATGTATGAAGGGAGTATAGTTCAATGTAGCTGAAAACTATTTTAATTAAACCAGCCTTTGAAGTAAATTGCATTAAAATTGGTCAATTAGTTTTAGAACTGAATTGCCTCTATCAGGTAGTGGCTTCAGGCATCATGCATGAGGTTTTTTTAATCCTACAGTAACAAAATAGCTGGATAGATTTTCATCAAGCATAGCTAAGAACCATCCTGATTAAACCAGTTTTCTAATTTAGAAAAAAACTGCATTCAAATCAATCTGTTTGCTTAGGAGCTATAATGCTACAGACAAAGACTTCAAATTTACAAATACTTCTCTTTTCGCACAGGCGACTGAAAGCGTGTCTGTGTGTGATTAGGGCAACGCTACACTAGGGCGATCTGTCAGGGGGAGTGCCTTGGCAGGAGGACTTTCTAAGGGCTTATTCATGTTACATCTGGAGGAAATCTACCAAGACTTCAGACCGTTAGATCGACAGCCGCGCGATGGGACCCGAACCCGGGACCTTCACACTTCGGCCATCTACCATTTTCAGTGGCATAACCACTGTGCCATGGTGAGGCAAAAGAGGCCTGTTAAGTTCAGCTATTTTTTTTTCAATATTAAATTGAGCTTATTAACTGTTTAGTTTAAATTAGTATTGAAAAATATATTTATTTTTAATGTAGAGGAATCTGTATTGCATAAATAATATTTTAGGAATTTTAAATCGATTTATTTAGAGCATCGATTTATTTTTTAGCATCTCATATTTCATTTTTTTCTATATAGCTTGTATTTTCCTTAACTTACGGACAGTTGTCCGAGGGATCTAAGGAGTAGTTCGAAATGTATAAAACAGATGGCAGCATCAAACCTAAAAAAATTCCTTTATGAAAGTCCTTGCAGACCTTATTATTTAACAGTATTTGCTAAAGTGCATGACTTGAAATTTTTTGTCAAGCATATGTTCTCACTGTGCAAATGTATCTAACAAGATATATACTTTATGTGATAAAATGTTTAATATTATTGTTCAATATTAAGATTTAGCCTTTCAGTTATTTATAATCTGTATTCTTTTGAAATACAGGATGGTTATTATTAAACCCCCTATAAACAGAATTCTACAGCTAAAATGAGTAAATGGATTTAACCAAATTTGGTTTATAGACTACACATGGGATGGATTCAAGGATTTTCAGAAGAAAAAAAAAATGTAGTTCAAAAATGTCCACTAGGTGGCACTTTGCATTATAAAACAGCAAATTTAACGATGGAAATGGCTAATTCGAAATGTAGAAACAATTTCAACATTTATTCAATAGTTTTTGAGCACTCATTAACTAATTTGGGTCATTTTTTGAATTGATTTCACCATGCAGAATGCCATCTAGTGAACATTTCTTGAACTAAACTTTTTTAAAAATCTTCCGAGTCCATCTTGTGTACAGTCCATATGCCAAATTTGATGCCAATCTGCTCACCCATTACAGCTGCAGAATGCTGTTTCTAGGGGAAGTTTAACTATGAACATACTGTACATTTCTTTTTTATATTCTGAATGGTTTCATATAAAAAGTATGTGTATGATTATAACAGATGCAGAAACATATTGCAAACAGTTTTTGATATTTTTAAATAGTTTGAAACTTCTGAGTAAAGTTCAGAAGTTTCAAATTAATGTAGTTTATTAAATAGTTTATACATAGTGTTTCAAAATTAGAGGAGCGAACTTCTAGAAGAGATAGGTTGCGCCAAGACGATTCAGAATCATATAGCAATGTGGGGTCGGAAATGCAGTCTTCAAGTGCCTGTTAATAATAACTTTAAAAAGGAGAGTTCAAGTAATAGTGAACTTTCTGACCTCGGTTTTCCAAAAACTAATGCATCTTTTCACAGAGTGCACATGATAAAAAATTCCTAATTCATTTTTTTTCAGTACCTTGATGAAATTGTTGGACGAAAGCCCAATGTTTAAGAAACTTGGTAAAGAGATTAGACGTACACTTAAACACTTCATCCTAAGTGATTGTTAATAGGTATATGAAGACCGATGTTTCCTACCCCACAGTGCTATATGATTCTGAAGTCTGGGTTTAACCTTCCCCTCCTCGAGGTTTGTTCTTCTAATTTTGAAACACCCTGTATTAGGGAATATTTAGAACTGAATTTTTTTTTTTTTTACATTTTATTCCAGTGGCCTACTGATTTACCTCCAGACATTTGCCCTATTTGCAAAAGAAAAAGAACAAATGATACTGCTTTAAGCAGTAGTGGGTAGGTTTTATTTTTAATTTTTTAATACTGTAAAATCCTTCTGTGATATTTTGAAGGTTAAAATTATATATCATTGTTTATCACTATAGAAGAAATCAATACTGGAAATTAAGGAATTTTGTTCTTCGTATCCTTCTATCTGTGGGTGTCACTAAGGGGTGCTCTGCTTTCATTCAGTTCCCCCTTTCACTCACACAAACAATTATATATGTTAAATGGAATGAGAAGATGTGTTTACAGTGTTGAGTAATTTTTACACTGCTACCAAGTTTTAGTCAAATACCTTTGTCCAGAATTCTAGAGATGCCGTAGCCTATAAATGTTTATTGCACATTTAAATAATAAATTTTTAATTCCTAAATAAATAAAACCCCAAAAAGTTTTCTGTAAAAGGTATTATGAGAAATGAACTTTCCCATAGTACACTTATCATTTATTTATTCCTTAGTTGCACCAGTAGTAAGAAAACAAGACTTAAATGAAGTTTTTTGAGAGAGGGTGTAACCTGAGAACATCGTCCAATGGTCCAACCATATTTTATCTGGACTTTTTTTTGTGTAGTGTTTCATTCATATGCATCTGTTGGACTTTGAAAAAAAAATATCATAAGAATAATAGAGAAAATTATTGTGGGGATAATATTATCATTGTAAAGAATATCATTATACAGAGAACTGCTTCACATAAATCTAAAACAAATTAAGCTAAGACTAAAAAAAAAAAAAAAAAAAATCATAATAGAGAGAATTGTTATAGATAATGTCATTGTAGTGAAAGTCTACTGTATTAAATAGTGAAATTAACAGTGTTAGTTTTGAAATTAATTTATTTGAATAAACAATATTAGTTTTAAAAGTTAAATCTTTTAATAAAACACTACTTTGTCTTTTGTAGACTTTTTTCTGCAATTTAAAATACCTTTCTGGAAACAAATCTTACACCATACTTTCAAAATTCGTTATAATTTATCTACTTAATATAAATATTCTTTTTTGTGTGTGTAATGTACAAAAAGGGGGAGATGAGTGTTTGAAGACCTTATAAAAAAAAATTTCAGCTTTAAGATTCATAAATTATGCAAGATCAATCAGCTATGTAAATGTTTTCTGAAGCAAAAATTTTTAATACTCCCTGTTTGAGATAATATTAACTATTTTTTTTTTTCTTAAATATTCTGTGTATAGGTACTTTTCAAATGTCAACAGTGAACACAATTTCAGCAAAACATAGTATTCTTTTGTACTTTCACACAAGTTTACATCACCTGCTTAAAAACTTAATTTTGGTGCCCCTCTCAGCTGTATTCAGCACAGTGGCAAGGGCAAACTTTAATTTTGGCACCCCCTTTCTTTGAAACAATAAAATATTTTGGTATCCCCTTCAATAAGGTGCCCAGTACACATGCCCCACTTACCCGCCTCTAGTTGCAGCCCTGGTTGCTCACATATGTCCTTAATTTGTTTTTACCTTGCTTTTCAATGATTTGATTGCCTTGCATTTACTTCTGTTCTATATTTTTGCTTACTGCTCAATTATGTCCACTTGTATTTTTGCATTGTGAAATGAAAATTTCATTGTTTAAAAAAAGCATGAAATACAACTAATTTTGTTATATACTTAATGTAATATTTTAAAAAGTGATTTCATTTAAGAAATAAGTTATTATTAAAATTATATTTTCCCACGTGCCTAGAAAAATTCCATTTGCAGTTAGCTTTGTTAATTTCTTTCAGACTTTAAGCAGTGGATATAAAATCACCAAAGATTTTGGGCCTAAAAATTTATGTTGGTCATAGAATTTTTTGGATAAAGAGCTTTTTTTAATCTAATTTTCATTTGATTATAAAGTAACAAAATCTTCTTCATTTTCAGATTTGTATTCTGTTATCCATGCATATTCAGGTATGTTCAAGATACCAACAGATGTCCAGTTACTGGATATAAGTCATCTTTGAACCAACTAATAAAACTGTATTATCAGGAATAATATATTCCACAGGACATAATTTAAAAATACTCTGCGAAAATTGTACATCATTTTTTGGGTTATCAATTGCAATATTTTATACATAATTTTACATTATTTAAGAAATTCATTTTTGTATGTTGGTATACATTTTTTATGTTTTGTAAATCAATAAACTGTTTAAAAATATCCTTATCTCCAATTGTTATTCTTTACAACTGTTATATGCTGTATTCACATTAACCATGCTAAAAAATTTCAACTATGTGTCTCACTTTTTAGTAAAAAGTGTACAGCAATCATTTCTCAAATTTACTGTTACATGCTCAAACTTGTGGGAACTATTATAAAAGTTCCATTTTTAAACCCAGGTTATGTGTATCCTCAATCAGATTTCTTATTGCTTATGCCAGGACATGTGTGTGTTTTGTCATTTCCCATTCAGTAAAAATCTTGACACCAAGTAAATGTTATCAATTATATCATTTGCAGATTATTTCAAATGCAGAATGATAGGTTTTTAAAAAAAAATGTATTAGGTTGTAACGAAAGTTTCCCGCCACCGCAAACGTCGTCAGCACTTAGTTCGCGTTGGCGTATTTGCTCATATTTTGTCGAACGATTTTTGGCATTTGAAAGAAAGAGGCTTACTTTATAACACTGTGTTGTGAAATCTGTAAAAAATATAGTTATCATTAAGTATAAGGTGTCCTAAATGGAACTATCACTCTAGAGGATTAGAACCATCATTTACTTCCACTTGTGTTGCAAAAAGTCAGCTACATAATATCAACAAATTATGAGTACAGCTTTAAGTACTATTGTTATGATTGTGTATGTGACACTGTGCAGGTTTGGTACCGAAAGTTCAAAAACAGTTATCTAAGGAGTTAGAAGTTAGTTTTTCAGGCAGATATGGCGGAAAACTTTCGTTACAACCTGATATTATTTGTGTGGTTCTAAATAAAGCCATTATGGTTAGGTGAATATTTAGCTTATGAACAGCCTGTAGTGAAATCATGTTGATCATAACTAACTGTCTGTTTAAATGTAGGGAAAATTCAGACTATCCAAAATTTTGGTATAGAAAGGAAACTTTACAGGCAAAATGAATTGAAAAATATAAATTTCTTTAAATTATAAATTACTTCTCTTAATAGTAAGTTAGTGTAAGTAACTGATGTTGTAACTGTTTTACTAGAAAAAACTATTGTCTCTGTAGAGCAGCATACAGATGTTAAATCAACTGAAACATTTGTGTAATAATGCTTCATCCAGAAAATCAAAACTTAATATCACAAATATTAGTTAAACATATGTATTTAAAACTTCAACTTGCATGCAATCTGTGAGTTGCCCACACACATTTCTTCCCCATCTGTTCAATAATATACATGCCAAAACAATTTTTTTCCTGTTAAAATTAATTATGAACGTTGTAAAAAAAATACAAATAAAAATTTTATTGTTCAGTTACTTCAGCTGGATCTTTTCTAACACTCAAAACGATCACATTGTTCCATTTTTTGTTATAGTTAGTTTTTCTACAAAATTCTTAATTAATTTTAACCCTTAAACTTGAGTTTTTTTCCATGTTCTTATTAAATTTTTTCATGATTATCTATATCTATCTATATATGGATATATGAAGAATTCATTTCGAAAATTCATATTGGTTTGGGCTAGCAATGTATTTAAAACTGATTTTAAAAGACAAACATACAAACATTAAGCTAAATTTAGGGATAAACAACATGTTAATGAATTTTATTTGTAAGAATTAATAATTAACACAAACTTTGTTGCACATAATTTCCAAATATTAAAAAACAGTAACAAGAAACATCACTTTCAAAAAAAGTAATCTGTACAAAAAGTCTACCACATTAGATCTAGTCTTTTGTGTGAAAAAAATGGCCAAATGTGACGCAGTCACAAGGCTTTGTTACTCTCTCTTTCGCAATTTGGATAAAATTGTTCAAAATCTAAACATAGATGCACTTTCATATATTGTCCCTATGCTTTCCAATGAACATGATTTGTAAAAGGAAAGTAAAAACTTGCAAAACATTTAGCTTTGTGTTCAGAAACTCATTTTGCTTCCATCTTCCTGTAAAGAAAAAAAAAAAAAAACTTTTACAATTTAATATTCATTTTGGAAAATCAAACAAAAATTACTCAGAATAAACTCTATAATTCTTTTTTTTTTTTTTTTTTAATGCATAGTATGTAATAAAGGAATTCTAACAAGATATTTCTTTATCTAATCCACACACACACAAAAGAAATGTACTAAATTATTTTTTTGATTATGGTGTATAGTATGCATTGTCTTAAAAAAATTATACATATTAAAACATTACCCAATTTTCAAAATGAATAATAATACTATTGGCTTTACCTTTGAATTCAAGATCAACAATTTATCAAACACATTAAAAATCGTTATTCAAAGTGTACTTAGAACTGCAGGAACCTAACAATAAACCATATAATGTTTGAAAAATTTCTCAAACTTTAAACCATAGTTCCTAATGTAATACAATATTTCAGTTGAATCAGTGTAGTTCAAAATTCTTAAAATTATGACTATTACTTTTTAAAATATTAGCTAAATTATTTAAAGCCAAGTCTTAAGGACCATATAGTGGATTCCGCCTTATATTGTCACCTTTAAATTTCAAATAGCCTATCTAATTATTGATATTATTTTCAAAGACTAGCTTTAAATTTTCAGTGAAAGCTCATATATGATAAAACAAATATTAAAACTTTAATGAATGAATAAAGACCCTCAAACAATAAAATCATAAGGAAATACTCAACCATAAACATAAGTTTAAACACTGTATGTTTTTATGTCAGTTATCAAGCAAAGTGGTTCTTGTTTTCAAATTCTTCATAGAATATGCACTTTCTTTATGGAATGAGAATTATAAATATTGTATTCAGCCATAAATTAAAAATTTAGCCAAAATGTTATAAACAAGTAATAAATAAAACTTATTTCTACTTAGTAAAATCAGATTCATTCCATGACACTTAATTGTGTTTGTTTATAACATAAATAACTAAAAGGCAATGAAACTTTTACCTTGTAACCAATGTATCTAAACAATAAAATTAACAGAAATTACACTATCATAAAAAAATAAGCATGTTAAAGGCACTTGCCTTAAAAGTTTTATTTATTTAATGTCTCATGGCCCATAAAACTAATCTCTGACTAAAGCTCTAAGTAAGGTGAAAAATGTTTAATCTGATCTGGAAACCTAAAAATCAGAAACAATTTTTTTTTCCTTTTCTTTTCTAATAGCCTGGTCAGCTACATATAATGGGCTTCAGTGCTACATCCGCTAGAGATATTGGTCATTTTATTATGAGGGTATCTAGTAGGCAGGCCAACATTGCAACCTATGAGCAGTCTCCTAATTTTGTACCAACTCCAAATGAGAGACCTAGCACATGAATTGGCACCTCCACTTCAACAGTAAATAGAATGTTAACTATTTGAAAGTATTGCATTTTAAAGATAGGCATTTTATTAAATTCCATCAACTAAATGAAGAATGTCTCAATCTACACTGCTCAAAGTAATGCAGCAAAATTTAAGAGTTACAAAATAATTACCTTTGGTCCATTTGGATCTCCTTCTGTTCCAGCAGCTTTTAATTTTTGTTGCATTTGTTGTAGCATATCTTGCATTTTTCGGATCTGGGAATAAATATGTTGTTTTAATATTACTAATTTACAAGACAAAAGTGTAATTTTGGGGGAAATGCTCTTCAGGATCTATGAGTTTTAGCTTTATAGTCCATAGTAATTATCACTAACACAATAGTACTTTTATCAGATTATTGATTAAATTGAGATACTTTGATATAATTATTGATTGAGATAATTGATTGATTTACATTATCAATTCTTATATCTATGATTCACATAGAAAAATACAGTTGACTTCACTTATAGTGAACCTCTGGGGACCGGCAAATTTTGTTCACTATATCCGAAGTTCACTATAAACAAAGTGTCCCCATATGAACATGGAATACATAATATACATAAGAAAAAAATAGTGTTTTATCCCCGCACTGAATGTTTGTGTAAATCAAACATGATTAATCGTATTAATGTCTTATTACTCCTAAGTGCTACAATAATTTGCGAGATTCATTCAATTGACCGAACAGTGCTATAGTCAATCAAGTGATAGTGTGTAGTGGTAATCTTTAACTTGTGTTATTTCGCCGAGAATGGAAAATGGAATTGTTCAAGTACAAAAGAGATAAGTCCGTTTTCATTCACCATGAAATGTACCCTACTTTTTGTTAAGTGCTGAGTAGCCATTGATTCTAACCGACTAAGAATTTAATCCCCTTTTACAGAAGTCCCCAGATAGCAAGCATGAATACAATTAGGAGGGGCACAGTTTAATAAATTGGATGGAAGCGCTTGTGGTCTTTTCTTTCTCGTCAAGAATGAGAATGAAAAAAGTTGCATGTATATTTTAAAAATTGTCATTGCTACCTTCTCATAGAGGAAATGTGCGCGTCACGGCCTTTCATGCAGGGTGGAAAAGATGAGCTTATTTTTTAAGCACTGAGAGTATCAGACAAAAGGAGTATGGGGAGGCATACACTACTAGACTTGGGCTGTTTTGCAAGGGAATTGAAGAGCTAAAGATTAGTATGCATCACTGCAATGGATAAATTCCTGGTTTCACAGCGATTAAGAGTAAGCCCTTTTTCTAGTGCGCTACTGTTCCCCTCATCCCCCCCCTTGCCATGTTAGACAATTCCCCTGTATTTCGGAACAGATGTTTGATAATCTCTTTGTGTATTTGTCGAATGCAATACAGACAACCTTTCAGAATGTAGACATTGAAAAATTTCCTCTTCGCCATTTCCAGAATTTTCAAAGTTCAGTTTTTAGGTTCACTATAACCGGAGTCATGCTCACTAAAACCGAAAATGCTATGCACATTTCTAATATAAGTGAATCGGGACTAATGATTTGAGTTCACTATAGCCGAAAGTTCACTATAACTGGAGTTGACTGTATTGGGGAACTATTTTTTCCAATTTATCAGAATCAGAATTCACAGAATTATTTTGGCTATTACATAACATGTACATCAAAGACACAACCCAATTGAGTGTCTTGTGCATTTTTAAACTCGTAACATCAGAATGATGCCAATATCACTTGCAATATGTAACTTGAAATCAAAAAACGATCTCTCACATGGTAGTGCATATATGACAGATTGGTAGGTTCATTTTCAAAGTAGCGCCTTCCTTTTGCATGTATTTGTTCAAATTTGCAAGTTGATCAGTCCAATGGTATGATTTTTATTACTTTTTTTAGTAAAACAATGTCATAAATTGCAAAAATTTTGAATCGGTACATTTCTAAATAAAACTATGGTGTAGAAACTACAGCTTTTCACTTTTCTGCTCAAATCAAGCAGTTCCGCACATTAAAAATGGCAAAGAAAGAAAAATCCTAAAAATCAGGGAAATGATGAATTTTCAGATTTTTAAAGTATTGCAGATTGTTTTCTAAAGTAATGCAATTTTTTTTTTACACAATTATTAAAAATTTCTAGCCAATACTATCAACGATGTGGATTTTATTATATTTTTTGAGCCTAACTTTTTTAATCTTTTTGGAGTAATGGTGGTAAAAGCTTTGTTCTGGTTGGAATGGTTGAAGCCAGTATTATTCCACCTGTAGGGCTTTGATTTAACCTAGTTATTATTATTAATGATTTTTGAAAACCATTTTGATCACTGTTATTTGTTTATGTGACTTAGCTGTCAAAATTGTAATTTAGAATATGCAACATAGCTCCTTAGATGATGCTAACAATAACTGTAATAGTAATAAAAGAGCACCTTATGCTAAATAAATCAAATCAACTTGTAAAAATTTTCATTTTTAGTGCTTGGAGTGATTACAAATAAAAAAGCTAAAATCAAAAACAAAAATTTGGAAAAAATCACTTTTTCTTCCAAGCAATTTCAAAACTTTATCGGTGATGTCAGTCACCTTGTCATTCTCCAATCAAACTAAAATTTTACACAGAACATTTCTTGATGGTTGAAGCAAGACAGACGGGCTTGGGAGCAAAAAGTTTAGTAAGTTGGAAAAATAAGACCCACTCTATTATCCACTGCATTATATCTTGATTTAAAGTTCATTATTCAATAAAACAAACAAACAAACAAAACTTATTTTTCTAAACATTTCTTTACTTCTTTAATATTTTTTGAGTATTGTGTATAACAGTATATGGAAACATTAAGAAAAAATATCTAAAACTCTAAAAATGAGCAGTTTTATCAGGAGGTTTTATTCATTTATTTTTTTGCTTATTTATTTTTGTATAATAGTTGATAATTGGCTGAGGTATTTGATCTTCAGACAATGGTTTTGTAATCTGTTGAGTAAAGAAAATTAAAATTTTGAAAAGAAAAAGTTTTACTGCTGTAGATTATTTAAAGTGTGTTTTATTTGACCATCAAGGAGCTCCTAAAGCACTTATTGAGGTATGAATAACACAAAATAGTTTACTGGTTCTAATTTTATATAAAGAATAATTAAAACATACAGTGAAACACACTTCCACTCATGTCTTAGTTGTAGCATGCCAATAGGGCCTTTTACAGGTTTTCCATACAGCACACAAATGTGGTACAACTTCCCATGAAACACCTTTTTGAAGGATTAATTGCTTCACATCTTACGAAAGCAGAACAAAAAATATTTCTAAATGACTTTCAAGTTTATAATTGCCTTTCTTATGGTATAAAATTAGACTATAAGCACTGTGAAGTCAATAAGATAATTTTTTCAAACTGAAATTTAAACAAAATCACTATATGAGAAAGATAAAATGCAAAAAGAATTATGGATGTCAATGAAAAAAAGATGTATTTATTTTTTGTTTTGTTTTTAAGCAAGACATACTCAAGATGTTCCCAAATCAAATCAATATCCTACAGAGCATCATTTGAAGTTAAGTCCTGTTTTGAAAAACTTGAGCTCAAGAAGTTTTAAAATCTCTAAATTATCACACCAAATGGTTCAAGAAGTTTTAAAATCTCTCAATTATCACACCAAATTTATTACCTCTTCCTCTTTCTGTTGTAATAATCGGTCTGTTTCAGACACAGCTTCAAAATTTGGGCCAGAATCTCTCCGGAGTTTACTAAAATGGAAAATTTAACATTAAAAATAATGTGATATTTAAACTTTTATATATAATTAATAGCATTTAAACACAGTTCAATGCAACATATCAAATTTATTTAAAAATAATTAGCAACAGGTGCTATTCTAACTAAAAAATTATGTTTGTATAACACTTGATTTAATAAATAAAATAATGCTTTTGTAATTTCTATTATTTTTGGATGACACTGGTCCGTGAAATTATTTTTGCCAATCGACAGATGTAAAAAGATTTTGAAACATTGTTCTAAAAGAAAATTTTAGCTAGGATTTGGTGATTTTGCAGCAGTATTCAAAAAATACATAAAAAATTTATGTTAGAAAATCCTTTGATGGACAGCATTTAAACACTATTTTATTCATTCAATGGATTAGTTTAATCTGTTTAATTTATTTAAAAATAATGAAATTTTCTATAATTTTTTTATATGTAACATTTGTCTAGCTTAAAGTAATGCATTTAATTACATCTTTGGTTGAAAATTACTTCATTTATTGCAAAGAAAAGTAAAATTTTAATGAATGCATCTTTGTCATAAATAGTAAAACAAATTTAGTAAGACCATTTCATTAAATCTAGAAATTTATGTTTTTGAAGGATGTATATATCAAAGTGGACTAATTTTTATTTAGTAATGAAAAGTTATTTTATACGTTTTCACTGCTGAAAAATATATTTGATAATTCATAAATTTATTCTTAAAATTCAAGTTGAAAACTGAAAAATAAATATTTAAAACTTAAAGAGAAAATCTTACTTTCTTTCTCGTGCTGCTTGTTGTGAGATTTTAGTAATGTATTGTGCCCTGTAATTTTCATAATGGACGTCTCTTGTGACATCTTTGAGGTCTTGCATGTGAGTGCTTGAAAAAAAAAGTCAAACAATCAACAAAAAAACATTGTAAATTCTTATACACATTTGCATTAAAAAAATGAACATTTCTCTGTTCCAAATTCCACGCACGTGCGTACTGCACATTTATTTCATATAAATACACAAATAAAAAGTTAAATTTTCAATTGGTTGATTCTCCTTATTTAAAATTGTATGACTAAAATTTGATAAAATTATTTTTTGATCTAAATTTCACCATTAAACAAGATTTTGTTTGTGACCTTATTCAAATAGCTGTTTTTCCATCTTTAGATAATAACATCCACAAATATTAAAGAAATTTTTGCTAAATAATCGAACTTTTAAATTGCAAACAAAAAATTTAATTTTCAATTGGTTTAATTGCCGTAGCTTAAAACTGCATGAGGAAAAATTGATAAAATAATTTTTTCATGTGAATTTCATCATAGAAAAAATTTGTTTATTTGCCTTATTCAAATAGCTGTTTTCCATCTTTAGATAATAACGCCCACAAATATTAAAGAATTTTTAGCTAAATAATTGAACTTTTAAATGTGCCTCAATATTACTAAAGGAGAAAAATAAACTGTACAGCTTTGGTAGCAAACTTTTTCAACAAATTAAGCATCACTGTAGAATTAAAAGAAAAAACTACATAGCTTGAAAACAGACTTTTTTGAGAAACTACATTCTACCTGCTAAGTTAATTTAAGAAAAATGATCACTCTTCTTTCTTATTGCTTCAGTGTGAAGAAGTTTAAAACACTTTTTTCAGAAATATCTGTTCAGTTCATAGATATTTATAAATTTAATACCAGTATCATATTTAGTTACATAACTAGAACCACGTGACCAGTATAATACTTTAAATATATTGAATCTTCTGTAGAATGACAGTTTTCTAAATGATGAGGATAATCGCTTTATTCACTCGATATTTTATGAGATGCAAGATAAGAACTGCCAAGGTTTTATGGTAATAATAGTCTTAAAATATTTGAAACGACTTTTCTTGCTGAAATTGTATTTTTCCCCTCCTTGCATGTGATTTTACACTGTATTTTTATATAAATACAAAAATACTTTCAACATTTTGAAAGAATGTGACGTGACTCACTTTAGACTCCAATAAATGATTTTGGAAAATACACTAACTTCACTATTAGTTTATTATGCATGCTTCATTATAACTCAGAAAGGTTTAACTAAGACATGAATAAAAGTTACAGCAATTATCGACTGGTTATATAACAGTCTTCACGAAAAGTTAAGCAAAATATATGAGTTAAGTTTTTTTAAGGAAAAACTTACCTTATTAGGAAAGTTCTTAACTTTAAGAAATCACTATGTTTTGGATTTTCAACTGCAATACATAAAAAGATTAATTTAAATTTAAATTGACAATCTTGTTACAAAATATAAGGAATATGTGATGGGGGGGGGGATTCTAAGTATATTATAAATCTACTAGAAGTTTTAAAAGATTGTGTACACAAGCTCATAGAACAAAGTTTGAAAAGCCTATCAAATTTAAGCTAAAGTAAATGTTACTTTCAATATTGGGGGAAGGCAGAACATAAATGACTTTTAGCTAAATTTTCATCCCGTAGTGACCTAGTGACTAAACTCCGTTCCCGTAAGAACACGGAAAGTGAAGCAGCACCGGTTTGGCCAGTGCTTGGGAGGGTGAACTCCCGCCTCGGCTAAGCTACTGTTTGGCATGTAAGCTAATGGGAGATGCATATAAAATCTGTCGTGGCTCCAATGTCTTTCGTGTTCAAACAACACCTCTGGGGGTGTCGATTTCAGGTGCTAGGTCTCTCATCTGGAACTCATTCAAATTAGGAGACTCCGAGCTAAGCCGGTCTTCCTCGCACTGGAGCTCATTTTGGTGGAAGGCGCTCCCTTTTGCCCACCGCCATCCTACATGGAGGATTTGGTAACGCTCCGCGGTTGCCAGAGTGCATTAGCAACAACATTTTTCCTTTAAAATGTCCTGGAACGATTCCTACTCTGCTTGAACTTCCAATTCAAAATATGTTAAACCTTATATCAGTGACAGTGGCGTCGCTAAGCATAGTGTCATCCCCAGTTTTAGCAACCCCCCTTGCGTACCCTTTACGAAAGATCCACTCACTGGCGTACACAGGGGGGGGGGGATGGGAGGTCAACGACCCCACACCCTCTAGAAAAATTTTAACGTAATGTCTCTCTATATATTTTTTAATTTTTAGCACAAGGAACGCCTTTTAACGCAAAGATTAAATCCATAACCCCTCCCTACTTTATGGAAGTCTGCGTATAAAACTACATCCACTGCCTGCTTCTCCTCCCGACAGAAAATAAGTTCTTTTAGTTGCGCCCCTGGTTAAAAGTATTAGAAAATATAGATGAAATTACAACGAATAAGTTGAGAGCAACAAACTGAATTCGCATTTTGTGAGGGAAGGAAAAATAAATTTTTAAACTGAAAAATACAATTGACACGAAATAATGCCTTCTACAACTGCACAAAAACATGAGTCTACATTGTCCATTATTTCTAATCTGCAAAGTTTTCTTCGTTATCAAATTTGAATCTTTTTTTTTTCTCTGCAAATTAGTCGAAAGTTTCAGAGTAAATAATATTTTGGAGTCACCTCCTTTGATGGTGTCACCCGACAGTAGCGGATCCAAGAGAGGGCCATAAAGAAAAAAAAAAAAAAGATTTCTAAAGAGTATAATTCAGCTTTTACACCTTAAGTAGGTAAACTAATCTTTTTTATAACTTAGCCCCTCCAAAAAATTTTACATTTGTTTAGACTAAAATTTTGCTTTATTGTACATTTCGTTTGTGCGACATAAGCTTTTATTCAAAATTTAGCCTGTCCGAAAAAAAAAATAAATAAATTAAATCTGGATGCGCTACTGCCACCCGGTGCTGTCCGCACCCTTCTCGCGACGCTCCTAATCAGTGGTAGTCTGCCTGGTCCCTATTGCCCTCTATAGCATTCCAGCTTTCATGGTGTGCCATAGAGGTTTTGATACTAAAAACCTTTAAAATAATAATAACCATAAACAATTTGTTTCTTGTTATTATTATCTTTTAAATAATAATAACAATAATAGACTTTTTAAAACATTGAAATGTAATTTTTTAAACTGGTGTTTAAAAAAAAATTCTTTAGTATTTATGTATGGGACCGGTGGACGCACGGTTTTTTTTTTTTTTCCAGTTTAAAAGAAAAAGTTTTGGGGACAGAGAGGGGACACGCGCCCCCCAATTGCTACTCTTACAGTTCATATGTTTAATATACTTAAGAAAACTTTAGCTTTCTCAAGAAGAATTATCACCGCTCCCAGACCACTGAAAATTCGGAGGGACACATGAAAGATTTGAAGGGGGTCACATATCGAAATAACAGCAGAAAAGGTTACTTTCTTTTAAATTTTAAAACAGATGTTTGTTTAAAAATAAGATAACGTGTTCTTCTAATAATTCCCAAACAAAGTCATCCGTATTCAAATTCCTGTATTCGTATTCTCGGATATGAGGAAAAAATTATCCGTTTCATATCCGTGTCCACGGATATAAAAACAAACTATTCGTTTTCATATCCGTATCCGCCGATCTAACTTTAATGACGATACAGCACACCGCTAAGGTCAAAATGTGGTCAAAAATGGACACACTTTTTTTCGTATCAAAATAGCTGGGTAACAGGTGTCAGGAACGTTTTGTCAGAAAAGTTTCTTAGAATCAGCTGCAAAAGTGGGCAGTAGGTATAAAAAGGTTGATTACCCCTGCTATGCATGCTAGTGATAATCTGAAAGTACGAAGTTAGACATTGTGGTGCCTGATCACATATATTTTCTTTTAAAGTGTATGGCAATGGTTCGAAGATTTCACGTCAATTTTTAACGACATCTATTGAGATATATTAAAGTCTCGCACTCGGATGAAGATAATTCTATGGTGTAAATCAAAACACTTGATTGCAAACATTTGTTCGTGCTCTTGTGAGTACTATTTTTCGCTCTTGATAGGTTGTTTTAGACTCAAGATCAAGATATAAGTTGTTGTTTTTATTTTAGTATAAATATATGAATAAATATCTTTTTAATAACTATAGAAGAAACTTTCATACGCAAGAAAACGGAAAATATAGTGAATATTTTTTACATACACATAATGGTGACTCTTGTCAATTATTAAAATGCAACTAAATTCAAAATTGTTTAGTATAATACTTTTTTAACCGACCCTATAGGGTTATTATTATACATACCTTCTACAATACCCCATGGATAAAGTCTGCCTCTTACTTTTCTACCATTGATTTCAACTACTTGGGTACTGCCAATGACAGCAAAGGGAACACTTTCCTTAAATAAAGAAGAGAAAAAAAATCACAAACTATAAAAACTGATTAATTACGAATTCATCTCTACTTTTTAGTGTTTTAACCCTTTGAGGCGTGACCCTTTCCCAGTGCTGAAAAAAGGGCAGCCGTTGCCATCGCTTGACTTAACTACCAGCAAGATGGCCGACAATCGAAACGTTCATCGCGTGCCACAGATCTAGAGACCCTTTTTCAGCATTGGGCAATCCATCCAGCTGTTCTCGCATTCTTCTATTTTTCAGCAGATGTCAGTGCTGTTAAAAATAATCGTGACAATTATTTTACGGGAAATGACGTGCTAAAAAGTAAAGGATTCTCGTGGCGCTGTGTCACCCACAACTATTTTTATAGGAATCAAATCTATTCATCGTGACTGGCAACAGTCCAAACGTCAGAGTTTGGTGTTCCCAGAGCGGGAACACTGCGCGTTAAAGGGTTAAAGCATTTGTAATAAAGTCATCAATGGAAATTGGATGACTGGTTGGTTTAGGTTTAAACTAAAGAACTCCAAGAACTCCGCTTTGTGGGAAAATATCCTGACTAGAAAATTTCCATAATCTTTGTATAAATGACTAGAAACTGTGTAAATGACCCCATCACTAGAATTTGGCAGTCCGTAGTTATCTCTGAAGCAAAATATTACTTTCAATGTATCGATCGTTTGATGGTTTGTTGTGTTGTTATCCACGGAAGGGAGCTGACCCTTAGGGTTCACATCTACCCTTCCTGGAAAACCCCTCAATTTCGAACATCACTGCAAACGGGGTCACTTCCAGGTCCGCAGTCACTGACCGACCCAACGAGAGGACATACGGCCCAACAGATTTAACATATGTGTTCACTACATGTAGACGTTGGTGCACCCAGAGTTCGACAACCAATCTACCATAGCCACGATCAATGGCAAAAGCATTTATCTAAACTCCCCCCCCCCCAAGATATTATATACTCTTTACTCTCAGCTATAAGAATGCCTTTTCAATTTGTACCGATTGCTTTCAAATTAAGAGATCTGAAATCACCAAAAAGCGTTGATACACATTGATTATAAGTATTCACTTAATGTATTATTTATTTTAACTAATTTATCAATTAGCATTACTTTGTAAATCCACAATATAATGGTCTCCATATTCATGAATACTCCATTTTGTTATATTATTATTCTCATATTTATCTTTTTATAAACTTTTATTTAGAAAAACTGCTGCGCATTTAAAATTTCTCATAGTTCTGTTACGAGATTGAAATTTCCTTTGTCTGAATCTCAAGACAGTAATGAACAAAATAAGTACGCTGTTGATGTTTTACTTTAGTTTATTTGCAATAAGAAACTGCATGCCACGTATATACTGTTCCGTTCAATTTACACTTATACATATATTTATACAGGGTGTCCCAAAAAGGTGGTAATACGCTTTAATTCTTTATCTATTAGAGATAAGTGAGCAATATAATTTGAAAAAAAAAAATGTTCAAAATAAGGTGGGAAACAAGACTCCTTAAAGAAATAATTCCTCTCGTTAATTTTCAAAAAAAGCTAAACTTTTTATACAATCCCCGTACAGAAAATACCCAATTAGTAAAATGTGCCTCCATACAGTAAAGAGATAATGTATGAAATTTCAGCCTTTGATCAGAAAACGCCTCAGAGATATCTTTAAACAAAGATGATCGGGGGCTAAACACGAATCTAAATGTAAACGTTTATTGCTAGAGTGAAAAAAATTATTTTCTTTCTTAATTTCTGTACGACCCCTGAAATGCAATCATTCGACGTGATTATTTTTTTTTTTTTTTTTTACATCGAGAGAAATTGAAAAGTGGTTTAAGTCAGCATATATTTATCTTCATATATCTGACACTTATTAGGATACAATTCTCAAATTTAGTGCATAATCTCGCTAGCATATGGGACACGTTTTACTAATCCGGAATTTTTCCGTACGGGGATTGTATACAAATTTAAAGTGTGACCTTTTTGAAAATTGACGAGAGGAAATTTTTCATAGTGTAGTCTTATTTGCTACCACATTTAGAACATTTTTTTCAGTTTGTACTGCCCACTTATCTCTTAATACATAAAGAATCAAATCATGTTACCACCTTTTTGGGGCTCCCTGTATATACTGTACATACAGAAAAATATTATCAAAATTACAATTTATCAAAAGAGATGGGATAGAAGTGTTCCCTATTTAAATTTATTTTAAAAAATTTCATCTGCAATTAAAATTGTTAATTTACAAGCGATTTTAAATTGAATCTTTACCTATTAAGTCGCATAGTTATAAACAGTAAAGTATGCATCGTAAAATTATTTACTTTGAGTTCTCTGTCTTGCTGTTTAAATTCCTCATCCTCATCACTGTCGCATTCAGGTAGCTGATAAATTTTTATTTGATGTTCTTCCACTTCTCGTAACACCTGAAAACAAAGCCTTACATGAAAACACATGCATACCTGAACATTTCGCTATTCATTTAAAGCGATCGATACTTTTTAAGATAAAATATTCTACTGGGTCATAAAACTTAGACAGTCGCGGCTCGACACGGTAAGCATCGCACCAATGCGCCGTCTTTGAAGGGGGCGCCATTTAGATGATTCGTACTAATACAGAGCATAGAAAGGGGTGCCTTTTTTATGTTTGGGGGGGGGGCGGACGTACCCTAGGGCCACTACTGAATTTAGGAAACAAGGTATAGCATTGTTACATTTAAAGTTGCCGCACAAAGAACAGTCAGTCTAATGAGAAAGCACAATTAAAACAAACACTAAATTAAAGGAAAAATTTTTAAAAATTAAAAAAAACTGTAAATAACATGCTTAAAAAATATAGCAAAATGATTATTTCACGTGACGCAACAGGTGTACCCTTCTTCAGTGAAAGAAGCTCCACCATTCCTGCACGTAGGGAAGTTTGAACTGAAAGTAAGGAAAATTAGAACCGATTTTCAGTTAACTTTCTGCCTCTGTGGATGGTCTTTCGCAACTGAAAAAATTTGGACCTTTCGTTCAAAACCGTAACAATAATTTTGATAAGTATTATTTTATGTTTTTACTTCCTTGTACGTAGTATAAGGAAGTAATGTGATCCCGAAAAATTTTGGGGGCCAAATTTCGACATAAAAACCGATTTTGACTACCTCTAAATTTAATTAAAAATTTTTTTTCGATGCATCTCATCGTAGGCTAGCATGCACGATCATATTAACGCGTCTGCAACTCATTTTGACCAGTGGCCAGTCTACTGTGGGCAGTTTTTCCATGCCGTCTGTACGTACGTACGTACGTACGTATGTATGTAACTCGCATATCTCAAAAACTATGGGTCGTAGAATGTTGAGATTTGATATTTACGATTGTTCTATGATCTAGTTGTGCACCTCCCCTTTTGGTGGCAATCGAATGGATAGTTTATGTACAGGACCGCCCAAAAGATTCGAAATACATTACGCTCTATGGGCCGAAATTCATTAAACTCGCCTAACTCAAAAGCTATTAGGCGTAGAATGTCGAAACTTCATATTTTGGATAGTTGTAACATCTAGTTGTGCACCTCCCCTTTTGGTTCCATTCGACTGGATAGTTTATCTACAGGACTGCCCAAAACATTCGAAATACATTACACTCAATGGGCCGAAATTCATTAAAATCGCAAATCTCAAAAACTGTTAGGCGTTGAATGTTGAAACTTTATATTTAGGATTGTTGTAACATCTAGTTGTGCACCTCCCCTTTCGGTTCCATTCGACTGAATAGTTTATCTACAGGACCGCCCAAAAGATTCGAAATACATTGCGCTCTATGGGCCGAAATTCATCAAAGCGTTTTTTAGAGGTATTGGGCTATTTCAAACGACTCAGAAGTGATATATGCTGTAAAGAGTTAGAAAATGAATTTCTCCATTAAAAAAAGTGTCTTTATTTTTTTCCCAAGATTCTCAATTAACTTCGACAGTCAGTCTAGCTATGTTTACCACCATTAATGATTATTCTATTGATGATTACTATCTTAACAAAAATAAAGTTTAATTAGGAGGAATTCGAAAAGTAGCATGCATATTCAAATGAGTATTTGATGCATATAAAATGTTCTTAAAACATTTAGTAAAAATTAAGAAAGGCCAAACATACTTTAAAATGTATTTTAGGAAACTTTTTTTTTTCACTTCCCCCTTAGTATTCACTAGCATTGTACTTGTCCTTAACAGAAAATTTAAAATGCCTCTTATAGTTTGTAAATTATACAAATTTTTCCGATATTTAACGTTTAAAATCGCGATCTTGTAACTTTAATAAGGTAACAAAAAGAACTTTTCATCCTTAAAATTTTTAATCATGATACAGGAGTTCCTAGAAGAATACATGAAAATGGGAGAAACAATTTGGATCTATTTTGTATGCTATGTAGAGATTGTTAAAAAATAGATTAAGAATCAGCAGAAGATAGTAAATCGGTATACATAGGGCCAGGTTCTGTACCATGGACAATAAATAAAGTACGACAACTCAGTTTAAAATTCATTTAGAGTAATTAAATATGAAAAATAAAATAAGTTGATGTAGTTTGATTACGTTGTATGATCAAATTACAGACAAAGTATAAGATGTTGAATAGAAGTAGAACCATATAGACCTTTACATTAAAAAAGTGTTTTGTAATTTCATTTTTGTAGAATTTATAAGTTCTCTGATTTTGTGTGTGTATTTACCTTGTCTTTCAATCTTCTAACTTCTGCGGGAGTTAGAGTATCAGCTTTTGCAATCACAGGAACTATGTTAACTTTAGTGTGCAATCTTTTCATGAATTCAACGTCCATTTGCCGTAGTCTAAAGAACAGAAAGGAATTTTTTAGAATTAATTGCAATTCATACATATTGTTTCAATAAAGTAATAATAAGGATATTTTTCTCAAAATCCTGATCGGCGTAACCAAGATTTATCCTAAGGGGGGAGGAGCCAGGACTATGAAGGAAGGCATTTGAGTCCAGCTACCCCCCCCCACATATACGCACACACACCAATCTCGTAGCCAGAAATAAAATTGTAGAATGGGCCCAAATTGAGGAAAAGGCAGAATTTTCCCGTATACAATTTTTACACATGACATTGGAGTATTGTATTTATGCTAACGTAGCATATATTAAAACTTTCAGTTAATATGACAGTTTTTGTTATTAATAAGGCTAAAAGCCAAACCATTTTCTTTTCTGATTTAAAGCGATTTTAATACATTTTAAACTGCACCAATTTTCTTTTATCCCGTATATCACCCTGTTGAAGATTTGCAACATATCAAGTAAAACTATAATATCATAGTGTGTTGAAAAAGTATTTGTCTGACTGTTTTTGACCTAGAATAACGAGAGCATAAAATAATTTTTAAAAAATTCTCAAAAGTTTGTGATTTTTACTAATCAATATTTTAACATGAAACAGTATTTTGTCCTTCAGCAGTCGCAATATCGGTTATTGTAGCACTTATGAGTGTTTTTTCGTATAGGTCAACTTTACAAAAATCATTGTTTAAAAAGTCTTCACTGATCATTGTTTAAACAGTCTTCAGCTCAACATGTTCACAAACACTCTAACACTTTAGTATGCTACAGATATATTTTCGAGTTATGCAAAAATTAAAATTACTATTTTATTGAACTGTTCAATGAACAGATTTTGCACAGTAAACTTTTACATGAAATATAAAAATGCAACACTAATTAAACTTCAGCATGTTATAATTTATTTTTGCACCTTTCAGTAAATAAATTTAAACTTCAGTTATTGATATATAATGGGTTAAATATTTGCACTATGCTAACTTCCTGGCGTTTTGCAAGTTATTTTCTTTGTAAATTAATTTTTTTTTGTTTCGAAATAATGTTTTGGAAAAACGTTATTTACAAAAAATTATTTTTACAATAAACTTTTTTTTTTCTCAATAACTCCTGCATTACTTACCCATGGCCATAAGGTGAGATAAAATAAAGACAACAATGAACACGGTTATCAACAATGTTCTTTCGATTCAATCCACTCTCATCTTTGAAAAATTGGTTGAACTGGTCATCTATATACCTTTCAATAGTTTTCCAACTACAAAGAAAATAGTGTTATGGTAGAACATGTTCATGCAATACTATGAAATTCAACTCAAACTAGAAACAAAGCTAAACCCCCGTGCAAAATAATTCCCAATCAGCAGAATGTGCCCCATACACTAATCAGGTGGTGCATTAAAATTCAGCCTTTCATCATACAACTATATCTCCGCGATATCTTTAACCCTTTGAGGCGCAACCCTTTCCCAATGCTGAAAAAAGGGCAGCCGTTGCCATCGCTCGACTTAACTACCAGCAAGATGGCGGACGATCGAAAAGTTCATCGCGTGCCACAGATCTAGAGACCCTTTTCTGACGACAGCTGGCTGTGAGCAGTGCTGTGAGGGTCTTTAGATCTGTGGCACGCGATGAACGTTTCGATCGTTCGCCATCTCGCTGGTAGTTAAGTCGAGCGATGGCAACGGCTGCCCTTTTTACAGCATTGGACAATCTATCCAGCTGTTCTCTCATTCTTCCATTTTTCAGCCGATGTCAGTGCTGTTGAAAAGAATCGTGACCATTTTTTGACGGGAAATGACGTGCTAAAATGTAAAGGATTCTCGTGGAGCTATGTCACCCGCAACTATTTTGATAGAAATCAAATCTATTCTTCGTGACTGGCAACAGTCAAAACGTCAGAGTTTGGTGTTCCCAGAGCGGGAACACTGCGCGTTAAAGGGTTAAAGAAAAATGATCGGGGGATATACAGAATTTTGAATGTAAACGTTTATTGCCAGAGTGGAAAAGATTTTCTTTCGTAATTTCTGTACGACCCCTGAAATGCGATTATTCACCTTCGAGAGATATTGCAAAGTGGTTTAAGCCAGCATTGTATTTATCTTCATATCTCTGACACTTTTCAGGCTATAATTATCAAATTTCGTAAGTCACCTCATGAGTGTATGAGGCACATTTTTCTAATTGAGAATTTTTTTGTACGGAAATCATATACAAATTTAAAAAGTAACTTTTTGAAAATTAAAGAGGAAATTTTTTGTAACTAAAATTGCTCCTAAGGACTTAAAACTGAGACAAACATGTCCCGTTTTTAAATCCTTTGGAGTTATTTTAGTTCCTACGAAGAGAATTTGGCTCTTTTTTTTTTTAAGCGTATACAGATAAACATAGGTCTGCATCCAAGGTGATTCCCAAATATTTTAGACATCTCGCCCAAAATATTTGGGCATGATCTTGAATGCAGAATTAAAATTCACCGACCACGTTAAGAACTGCCCTAACAGAGCTTTGAAACAATGAAGAATCATTAAAAGTCTTTGCGGAACAAATCGGGGAGCTTTTCTCGGGATGCTCAGAACAACATATACTTCACTTGACTGATTATGGAGTATGCATCCCTCATTTGGGCTCATGCTTCCAGAACTGCGTAAAAAATGTACACTTAAGAGCCTCAAAAGTCATTGCTGATGCAGTGTCTTCCCCACGAATAATTTAAAAGTAATTCCAGAATGTGGTCCTGGAAACTAGAGATGAGTTCGGGCTCATTTTTTGAAGCCCGAGCCCGAGGTCTTTTAATCCGAACCCGCCCGAGCCCGAGCAATATTATTTAAGTCGGAGCCCGAGTCCGCCCGAGCCCGAAATTTCAGTTAAAGATTAAAAAAAAATCCAACTACTTCATTGATAGAATGCAATGAATTTTGCCGCTTGTGCAAATTAAAGACAAATATAGTTGCAAACTCTCAATGCTTTCTAATTCTTTATATATCCATGTTTATCAAATAATGTCGGATCTCATGACTAACTAATCAATATAAGCCGCCGTTCTGAAATATCCAAAGAGCATCACGCACCTTCTAGGCGCCAGTGCACTATTTTTTTATAAGTACAGTCAACTACGGTTATAGTGAAATCGGATATAGTGAACCATCGGCTATAGTGAATGCAAACCATTAGTCCCGATTCATATACAGTATCTCTATCCATCATGAAGACACTTGGGTTTTAGTGAACTTCGGATATAATGGACGAAATCGGATGGTCCCCAGAGGTTCACTATAACCGGAGTTGCCTGTATTTTTATTTTCATCATGAATCACTTTTTAAAATCTGCTTCAAGGAGTATGTTCAATAAAGGAGAAATTTTTCACGAGCCCGAGCCCGAACGCAATTGTGAATTACAGAGCCCGAGCCCGGTTCGGGCCCGGGCTCGGGCTTTCGGGCTCGGGCTGAGCCCGTCTCATCTCTACTGGAAACCCTTGGTAAAAGAAGACAGTATAATACGATAAAATGTACAAACAAAGCAAGAAACCGTGTACCTGAACTTATTGCTAGGAATACCTTTCAAAACTATAACGGCAGTACAAGACTGAAACGGTCATCTCTTATGCTATTTGACAGATATCAGACCAGTTCTCGGCCTCGATCATGATAATTTTTTTATCTGCCGAGAACCAACTTTTCCTTCCAGGCTACCGATAAACTCTAAAACAGTTCTGAATCTTCTATGCAACTAAGAAAGAGCTGACGGACGTCTTGAAAGCCTGGAAATCAGGTTGTTGAATAGTAACCAAAATAAGTTTACACGCATATACAAATGACGATTCCGGTGAGACAATCGCTAAAGGAGGCTCTAGAGTATTTCTATCTACTCCAGGTGGCATTGTTTATCAGCATAAAGTTGATACTGGAGCCCTAGCCCCTAACTTCACAGTAAAAAAATTCAGAAACGTTACATACTTATAGCAGAAAGGTTTCCGAAAGTATAGCGTAACCTACCGATGCTCTACTCGAACTCACGATTTCGGAAACATAACCCACATTTCGGCGTAAGTATTTACGGGGAAAGGAAATCTTCATTTGGGACTTCGCGCGCATGCGCCAAGTGCCAAGAGACAGAGGGATAAGAGTGAACGAGTCTTCCCTAACACTTCCCTAACTTCTAGCACAGATGGTCACAAAAGAGTTGCTGTGACGTCACAATTGTCACAGAACTGTAACATACTCATATTGTGACTTGTGAGTGATGTGACTCCACTGTGAAGACACATCACTCTGACACTGTGAAGTCACACTTGACACTGTGAAGTTTATTTGTGACCAGTCACCAGGTGACGTCGCCGGATGAATACTTAAATAAAGCAGCACATTATCTCCTGAAAATAATTTATGTCGAAAAAAAAGAGATTTAAGATTTTTAAATTTATATTTATTAATTATGGTATTTATAAAATACTTCAAAAAAATTTTAAGTTTCCAAAACAAGCCGTGCCAGAACTAACTTTTGCAGCAGTCAGTTTACTTTTAAAGTAAATCAGAGTAAGACGATCACAGCGCTGAGGTAACGTGCTGACCTACAAACGAATACGTCGAGGGTTCGATTCTGAGCGCTGTTACTGAGCGCTCCTTACGTGAGAGTTTGGTGCTGCCATCTAGTGCATGTTACTCGAAACGTACATCTAGCGCATGTTACTCGTTCTGAAAAACACACAAAGGTTACTCGTTAATTCGGAAACCTTTGTGAAATACACCGAAAGGTTACTCAATATTTTACATCTTTTCCAGAAAAGTAGCATACACATCTTTTCCAGAAACCTTACCTAAAAAGCAGGAAATATGTAAATATTTTTCCGAAATATGCAGAAAAGTTTCTAAATGCTTTACCCGCATGGTTCGGAAACGTTTCTGCAATTTTTAACTACAAGAGCTGCCCTATATTTTGGGGTAACGTTTTCGAATTTTTTTTTTACCGTGCACTTGTGAGCTTATGGCAATAGAAGAGGCACTTAGCATATACAAATCTGTTCTTGTTTCCGAGCAAGCAGATAGACTCGTTTTCTGCTATTCAAAAGTAGCCTTTTAGGGTGGAAGCTCCTATTTCACCTACAGGATCCACTCTAGCTTAAGATTCACAAGCTGGACAATATCTGTGTTCTTCAATGGTTGCCGGCACATGTCATTATTACAGGCAATGAGAACGCAGTTAATTTGGCGAAAAAGGCTCGAGATTTCAACGCTGATTCGACCACACACAGCGTCATACCCTCTCAGATGCAAATGACGTGGCCTGATACAAGTTAGGTGAACATACTGTTCCAATGAAGCTCCAGAAAATCAATGGAGATCGGCATGCAACTAAAACCGTAATCAGGGTTAAAACTGGCCGCCGGATAGGATTGAAAACTGATAGAGGGCAGAAAAATCTGCAGAAACTGCAATGACTGTCCTGTTACAAAATTGACGACAGAACACATTTTTGATTGCCCGACTATCCTTGCTGAACTGTTAAGAATCGAAGTCATGTTTACGAAACTGAATCTTGCACGACAGTGCTGGTAGTCAGGGCCGTCATCTTCGCCTATGGCACCATTTGAATAGGCTTGTCATAGACAGGACATCACCATCATCTGGTTTTCGCTTCCAAACATCTTTCATTACTTCTGTTTCACCGCAGTACTGCGAACATTGTATATACTTATTAAAATATTATTTGAAAGAGTACCAAATTTTAAAGATAGAAAAATTAATGTCACATAAGAAAGGAATTAAAAATCTGATACTGATATGTTTTTAATATAGGTTTTGTACAAAAGATTTTAATTTTGTTTAAAGATACTAATCATTAAAATTACCAATGTTATGAAATATTAATTTATTATTTCATCAGGAACATCAATATGAATGTTTGTATTCAAATAACTAAAAATTCGGTTGCCATTAGAACACCGAAAGTGAAGCACCATCGGCTTGGCCATAGTGCTTGGGAGGGTGAACTCCTGATTCTGCTGTGTATCCTGTATACTAAGGGAGGTGGGTGTATGTAAAATTTGTCTTGGTTAATGTGTACTACAATTATCTATGTTCAAGCAATACATTTGAGAGTGCCAATCCAAGTGCTCAACCTCTTATCTGGAATTGGTTCAAAATTAAGAGATCTCTTTTAGAGGGCAAAGTTGGCCTGTCTTCCAGGCCCCCTTAATGAAATTATCAACATCTTCGGCCGCCGTAGCTTTCACAAGCCGACAATTTGAAGTAGACTGCTGACTGGCCATTAAAGAGAAAAAACTAAACATATGCTGCTGAGTTTTATTATTATTATTATGAAATGCTATGCAAAAGTTAAATTTTAGTCATTTCGTTTTATCTCTACTTCTCTACTTATTATAAAAGAAGGTGTCTGTCTGTGTGTGTGTCTGTCGGCAGCGTTACGGACAAACGGCTACACCTAGAAACACCAAATTTGGTACTCGGGAAGATGTAAATATGTAGTTGTGCACCTCGAAGCGATTTTTTCAAAATTCGACCTAGATTTTTTTTTATTTTATGTTTTATGCGATTTTTGGCATTTTTTCTCACCTAATTCGTAATAACGGCGGAAATTACGCTAGCAGCAAAACGGCATTTGTATCATCGGATAGAGGAAGAAATTTTCTTTTAAAAACAGTTTGTTCTGAATACGTAACATGATTTACCGATTTTTAGGAATTTTTTTACTAAACATCTGCTTCGCGATTTTTTTTCGTAAAATAATTTTAAAACTGTCGCATCTTGAATTCTATCCGTCATAACTTTTAGATATTTTGACAAATTGTGAAACATTCTTTTCTCCCTCTTTTAAAATAAAAACGAAAAATTTATGTAAATTAGATGATTTTTTACGAATTTTAATGCAGCCTAATGTTTAGAATTTAATAGCATCAACGCGATCTTATGCCACTCATTACATTGCGATCACGGCACGAGAATTTATGTTCGGTTGTTGCCACAGAAAGGATTAAAAAAAAAGGGTTTTTTCAACCAATCGAGTTTTTAAATGGGATATCAGACTTTCAATTCGCAAGTGAGGATCTATGACGTCAAATGCTTTAAGATACGTAAAAATTACGCCATAATTTTAACTCATTTATTCCAGCTCTATTTTCAACACAGGGAGACGATATTTTGATTAAAATTTACTGTAGAAATAAACTAAGAAATTCACGATTATTATTATTAGAAGTGGTATTTTAATCCGGTGCTTATTTAAAAATTGAAATGTTTTCACGGCGCTGAAAATGTTCATTTTAAAAGTTACAAAGTTCGTTTCAAAGCGCGATATATTAAAATTTTTCTATTTACTATTTATATTTTTGGCATTTAATTTAGCGCAGGCGTTGCCTAACATACGCATGCAGGTTGCGAGTATAGTTTTATTTTAACGTTGAATTACGTTCCTCCATAAAGGTCCAACGCAAAGTTTTAATGATACCGTTTGAAAACAATTATGCGAAATATCGAAATTAACTCCCTCAATCTACCGGGGTATCCTTTACGGCAGTCAAACAGTGACATCATAAATTTAAAAAAATGCGTGAAATTTGTAAACTCTGCAACTCTAACTCCCTGTCACAATTAAAATGGGAATAAGTAGCTCCTCGAGATTACGCAGTTTGATGTTTTTCAGGAGACAGGACTATGGAGGAAATAAAAGATATCGCTATATTAGATACATGTATATTTAAAATGGCACCCCTCGGATATTTTCTCCCCACAGTAAGATGAAATGGTTTGCGGCGCTAAATACGCCAATCTTATAAAACTATGTATAAATTAAATATATATGGAGAGTTTCCTTAATGGCAACCATTATGTGAAATGATTATTATTTATGCTAATGCGTAAATTGCAAAGAATCGCTACAGAATCACAAGATCCCATTGAGGCCAAATAATCTAAGCTGTTTCTTTTAAGGGAGCCTTGAAGAGGGAGAAGCGAGTATAGATAGTATTAATGTACGTAATAGGTAGTATTATTAGATTTGTAAAGATAATATGAATAAATCACAATGTACCACGTTAATAAATATTTCATGAAATTAAAAGTGTTTATCCTTTTTCAACGGTTGTCTTACAACCAACTAAATGAAAAGTAATTCTAATTTGCGTTAATATATCCCGCAGTCATTTCAACAGAGGAGATTACTTGAACTTTTTAAAAAATGAAATTCTGTTTTGTCACATGCAGATATGATTTTAGTAGTAAAATATTCCTTTCTTCCCGTATGAAGAGCGGGTGCGCAGCTATTTTAAAAACATCTCTTGAAAATAGTATAAATGAATTCAGAAGACCTCGAAACGTGTAAATACACCAAAATCTCGAAGTCGAATTTTTTCATGATTACAATACTTTCCTTATATGGTACATGTTCGGAAAGAAACAAATGGTGCTCCATTTCATGTAGTGTCTTAGGTATTTAATGCTACAACTTGAGCCTAAAAAACAGCATTATGTAGAAATAAGACATTTTGAAAGCCAGGAGTTCTCTGCAAACCATTAAGCTTTCCACTTTTTTGATAGTGAATGGCACTGACGTAGTTTTTTGAGTCATTATACTGCAATGATCAGGTTAGTACTCATGACACAAACTTTACATTAAGAGTCAAATAATTTTGCTCTTTTTTTTTTTTTTTTAATTCCACATCACGAATAATTTCGAATTACACATGTAAGGAAAATTTTCGTTTCCTACCGTGCGAAGAACGGGCACGCAGCTAGTATATATATACAACAGTTAAAACCCGAAATCAGTCAAAACACGAATTAACTAGGCAAAACGCGTTCTGACTGACAGCGCTAGGCAAAACCCGAATGAACTAGGGAAAACCCGTTTTATCTGAGTAGCGCTAGCACGTTTTCGAGGGGCCCCTACAGCGGAGGCATATTTTCCAGGGGGCCCCCTAAAGCGATGGCCAGACCCACTGATTTTTTTCGGGTCACGCAAAGAGCCAGCGTTAGCATATTTTCGAGGGGGGGGGGCTTCAATGGTGGCTGGACCCCATGTTTCCCCATGTGAATTCCGGAATGTTAATGCTTTATCCACTAAAAGTTGAATCTTGCTCCCCCTTCGAAAATATGCTATTGCTGGCCCTTTGCGAGACCCAAAAACACATCACTGTGTCCGGCCATCGCTTTAGGGGGCCCCCTCTAAAATATGCTAACGCTGTCCCCTTACGGACCCCAAAAAACATCAGTGGATCCGGCCACCGCTGTAGGGGGCCCCATGGAAAATATGCTAACGCTGTCCCCTTGCGAGACCCAAAATAACATCACTGGGTCCGGCCATAGGGGGACCCCGCGAAAATATGCTATGGCTGGCCCCTTGAGAAACTCAAAAAACATCGATGGGTCTGGCCATCGCTTTAGGGGCTCCCCTCTAAAATATGCTAACGCTGTCCCTTTGCGAGACCTCAAAAAACATCAGTGGTTCCGGCACCACTGTAGGGGCCACCCTGGAGAATATGCTAACGCTGGTCCTTTGCGAGACGCAAAAAAACATTACTGCGTCCGGCCATCGCTTTAGGGGGGCCCCTCGAAAATATGCTAAAGCTGGCACTTTGCGAGACACAAAAAAATATCAGTGGGTCCGGCCATCGCTGAAGGGGGCCCCCTGGATAATATTCCTCCGCTGTAGGGGGCCCCCTGGAAAATATGCCTCCGTTGTAGGGACCACTCGAAAACGTACTACCGCTACTCGAATAAAACGGGTTTCCCCTAGTTAATTCGGGTTTTGCCTATCACTGTCAGTCAGAACGCGTTTTGCCTAACGCTCTCAGTTAGAACGCGTTTTCCCTAGTTAATTCGGGTTTTCACTGTAACATATACACAAATACACACACATACATATAAATATAAATATACAGGTGATATACACTTTATATACAGCTGATGAACAAAAAACAGTGATAACAGAAAATGTCAATGACTGAACGCAAATTTCGGTACGAAATGATGAAATTCTCCAATTATCATATGGCTTAAAGAAAAAGCCCTGTGAGATTAAAAATTGGAAAAGAGCTATACAGCACTTAAACGTGTATAACATAACAACATTTCCATTTTAAATATCATTAAGAGTCCACAAAAATACAAGATTTTCAGATTGGAAAAGTGCCACTGGAATTTTCCCTTGATGCCTCTAAACTTTCTTTTATAACGAACGAAAGCAATTATCTGGTGTGTCCAAAGTTTCACTAAAATAATTTTCGAAACAGTTAATCCAATGCAGTTAGTACTAATATTTTAAGCATTAGTATGTGATTTATTATACTTGGCAACCACATTAAGACTTCTAAACAGAAGCAGAAAAAATCGGAATTTTAATAAAGACATTCTTTTTTCTTTAAAAAAAAAGGTATACGAAAAAGGTTAATTATACACATTGAAGAATACTTTATTCTTTTAAACTATTTTTTAATCCTTTGAGGCGCAACCCTTTCCCAATGCTGAAAAAAGGGCAGCCGTTGCCATCGCTCGAGTTAATTACCAGCAAGAGGGCGGACGATCGAAACGTTCATCGCGTGCCACACATCTAGAGACCCTTTTTTGACGACAGCTGGCTGTGCCCGCTCACAGCCAGCTGTCGTCAAAAAAGGGTCTCTAGATCTGTGGCAAGCGATGAACGTTTCGATCGTCCGTCATCTTGCTGGTAGTTAAGTCGAGCGATGGGAACGGCTGCCCTTTTTTCAGCATTGGGCAATCTATCCAGCTGTTCTCACATTCTTTCCATTTTTCAGCAGATGTCTGTGCTGTTAAAAATAATCGTGACAATTTTTTTTTACCGGAAATGACGTGCTAAAAAAGTTTTCTGTTTTTATTTGAATCATTCAATGAGAAAGCAAAAATACATATTTTTTGTAGAGAAAACCTCTAGATAATAAATGCATTTTCATGATATTTCTTTTGAAAAAGTGTAAAGAAATAAAAATAATCTTACTTTTCTTCACAGTTGATTGCATCACCAAATCCTGGTGTATCGACAACTGTTAGTCTGAGTTTTACCCCTTTTTCTTCTATGTCCATGGTTGTCTTTTCTATGTCGACTGTTCTGTCTACCCTCTCTGGAAAATAACCAAAACGTTAACGAATCGTAATGTTTTAAAATAAAGGACGCAAGTGCCCGGCGGTCTTAAAAAAAAACCATCCCGATATATGGGCATCTAGCGACCGAACTGAGTCTTCGGCTACAGCAGAGTTTCTTAAACTGTAGGTCGCGACCCCCACTTGGGTCGCGACCTACTTGCATAGGGGGTCGCCACAATTTTTAGCAATTTTGAAATTTTTTAACTTATAATTTAACGACATTTTCGTCATTAGCAACATTTATGTCTTAATCACCATAAAATCAAAGTGTCGATCAAATGTAAAGAATATTGAAGAAGGGCAATTTCATAAGAACATGGACCAAAAAAATTGTGTGAGTAATTATTCCGAATTGTTGAGCTGTGTTGGCAGCAGTTTATTTTGTGTAAAAGTTTCTTTTTATCAGAATGGCAACACTTCAAAATCAGACATCAGAAAGTCAGATATCTATGTTGTAGCATGACTTACCTATGTAGCATGAGTTACCATACACTTAGTATATTTTAATTCAACAACCAATTTTATGTACAAAACTAAATGATGTTTTGTGATAAGAAAGGTACATACAAACTCTCATAAAGATTATAGCACTTAAGAAGTAGAATTTTAGCAGAAATACAAGTTCTGTATCCATAACTTTCGCTGCTCGTATATGCCACAGTCCACAGTCATTGCGTCGACATATACAAGCTCCTGACTGAAGAACCAACATTTCCACCTTACTTTTTACGCTGAATTATCTGGCAAACGTGGTTATGTTATCGGTGCCTTGCCTCTGTCATATGCAAATAACTTCAGTGTGTCTCGATCGTTTTCATTCGCCGTTGACAGAGCTGTTTTCTACGCGTGAATAACGCGTCCTTTTGTGTGATATACGTACCGCTCCAACGTGCTTTAGGGTTTTCCCATGCTCTGAGCATTTTGCGCAGAAAAAAAAATAGGCGTTTGCCTTTCGAAAATTTCAAGTTTTGGTATCCATAACCGTAACCATGATACACGTACTGTTACGGTTATAGGTCCGTTCATAGAATTCCAGGCTCATGCCTGTGGATAACAATGCCCAATCTCACCTTGACCGGTTGAACGGAACGCCAGCTGGAGGCCCATGTATCGGGTATTATATTTTTTTACGACCACCCTGTATCTCTGTTGCTTTCGTTTTAAAACTGCATGAAACATCACAGTGAAATTTTTGTGATGCTAGGCAAAAAATATGGAAATTGTATAATTGTTTCGAGATTTCCCGTTTCCCGCTGACAAACAGTATGTTCATTAAATTTCGAAATAATAATGATATCGTAGAACTGGTGTTATCACTTGTATTTTTATACTTATGAGTCAAAACAAAATAATGACAGTGCATGTAAAATGATAAAAGCATATTGTCTCAGAGCTCTAAGGCACATATTCATTCAATGGCTCCTCCAGTTTAGCTTTCAGCTTATAGGAAAATTTATTTTAAACGGAATCGCAAGAAACTCGAACATTTTCCGGTAAAACCAAGATTTCATTGCACGTAGTAGAATATGTTGTGGGATTAAGGCCAATTATCTGCACGAGGGATCTAGGCCTATGGGTGGGGTGCCCTCCATGGAGGTCTTTCTAAGGGGTCTTAACCCGTATTTACGCTAAGTTTCGGAGAAAACCACGGAAAACTCCGAAAGATTAGGTCGGCGGACGCGCGATGGAACCCCAACCCGGGACCTTCACACTTCGCCCGTCTACCATTTCAAGTGGCATAACCACTGTGCCATGGCGAGACCACATAATAGAATCAAAACTGGCCTGTACTACTTTCTTCGGACAAGGAAATATTTCCGTTTAAAATCAAGTTTCCGCTTAATAAAGATTTCGCTTAAGGCGTATTTAGGAAAAAGAGCTGACGTACAATATTTCACGGCAAATTCTTTTTCTGACAATTTAATTGACTTTTATTCTGGTCAATTTTATTATTTCGTATTCATGAAAATAAAATAAGATAAAAAATATTTTATCGCACTCCAAGTTTTCTGCTTGAGTTACAAGTTAATGCAAGTAAAGTTTTAGGATTTCATTGTCCTTCAAATTTTTTTTTCCAAATCTTTGTGTGTGTGTGTGTTCATGGAAATTATCATTCACTAATCCATTTATTTATTGAAGTTGAGTCGGCCTTAATCTGTTTCAATTTACGTAAAAGAAATTATTCTTCATTTAGCTTATAAGAACCTAGTGAAAAATTATTTTTGCTAGTGAGAATTGTATCCGTTTACAGTAAAAACATAATAAATGAATTAGTTAATTAGCACAATTTCTTCTAAACTAGCATAAATGTTCGTTTTTTCTTACCTCCATACGGGTTGATGAATATTTTGCTGATGGTGATTAAAAATGAAGTGACTTTTAGTGTTCCGAGTGCAGTTTCCTGAAACACGTGCTTGTTGAGTTCGTACTTTCATAAGAGCCTAATTTGTTCTTAATTAAGATCTAGTACTGAGAATTTTAATCGTCTTTTCCAATCACGCTTTTTCAGTTCTAACTAAACTAGTTTCTTTTTTTCTCTAAAGATAATTCTCCGAAATAAGATTTGAAATAGAACGATAAATATTTGACTTGCATATTTCTGCTCTAATTTACATTAAGTCTTTTTTGGTGAAAAAGAGACTTTATAATTATTACTCAAAGTAAAATAAAATAGATTAACCCTAAAGGAAGGAACAAAAAAGCAGTTTTACCTTCTACGCTTAGAATTTTTCGATCCTTGTAGAGGTCTGTGAGGAAAAGGCTATTTATGAGGGTAGATTTGCCCAGTCCAGTTTCTCCTGTAAAAATGCAGATAAGGGAATTATAAGTTGGTAAAATATACGTGCTTTTAAAAATATCACTGGATAACAAATGCTGATTTCTAAAAGTATAATCAAGACCTCCCAACCCGTACCAGAACTGTATTTAATGCATTTGCATTCATAAATAATTTACGATATTCACTAGTGTAATTTTAGTGTCAGGGTACCACAAACTTTATATTTCCTAAAAATATATCTATTGTTGTCCGAAGTAAATTAATAGATTTGACTAGTAACTAGAGAATTTCAAGGATTTTCCCGATATTCATTTGTAATAACGATATTTAGAAACACTTCCTACTGATTCCACTTGTAACTTATTGTTTGTACATTTAAATACACTCTTTTTTAATTGAGTATCAATTTAATGTAGAGACAAAAAATTTATAACGATTGCATATAAATAAATTATTATTAGGAATTGCTTTGAAAATAAGGTTTTATTTAAAATGTTATGATTTTTTATCCTTTATAACACGAAATTACAGCAAATGATACTTTTTCTGATGATATATTTTTTTCCTAATTAGATTTAACTCTAAAACTAGTTCTAAGTAAATTGGAAATTAAAAATATAATTGAAGTAGCTTACCATACAATGCGATTGCGGAAAGAAGTCAATTACTAAGTATTTTAACAAGATCAATTGAGTAAAAGATACCTTGCATGTAAATGTGTGACACAGAAGGGGTAAAAATAAGGCGTGAAAACATACTGCTTATGCTTGTGCCAGCGTGCCACCTGCCATGCTATATATTGTGCAGTGGGAATTGCTGACCAGAGTCCAGATGGGCATTGTTCCTGACGGCAAACACTTTGCGCACGACGAATAAATGAGCCTAATGTCAAGTAAATGCAGTTTCAGGAAACGCGACCAAGCAAATGTGCGTTTCATGCTTTACATTTGTAGAATTATTATATACTACTGTGCGCTTTATTATGCGTAAAGTGTTTTTTCTGACTAAATCAATGATGCCAAGCAACTTTGTAAATGACGTTTTTCCCGTACCTCATACCGTTGTTGAGATAAGAACGCTTAACTCAGAATTTAGCCGGTAGGTGTTGGTTTTACTTGCGTAGCACATAACTACTTTACTATACCTAAACCATATTTTTATGACTATAGTTCCCGTCTTTCTGACGTTAATGGAGTGACAAAGGACTTTAGAGGATACACTGTATGATCTTTTTGAGTAAAACTTCTTAAATTTTTACTGTGTTATTCCTCTTTCAATTATTAGGTAATTCTTATTGGATAATTTATAATACTTGTTTGTTTATTTATTTATGTGATTACAAAACATTTCCCCCCAATAATATGACATCCAAATACTTGAATCAAAAGCACCAGTACTTACCAACGACTATAAGTGTAAAATCGAAGCCTTTCTTTACAGATTTTCTGTGCACCTGCTCCGGCAAGGTAGCGAAGCCGATTTCGCCCTGTTGAAAAAAAAAGGTTTTTTGTCACGTACAATCTTTAGTAGTTTATAATTCAGTTTGTTTTCACCCTTATTTATGAATACTCTCCAAAAACCATGAATCAGTTCTTTTCTTTTACCAATTGTTTTTTCCACTCATTCCCTCTTACACGATACTGAAATCGTATCAAATTCTTTCGCCATATGCTCTAGAAACGCGTATAAAATATTTAATTTGCTAAATGATTTATTTAACTTTCTCGCCATATAATATCATGATAGAAACTTACAGCGTAAATGCACTCGTTTATTTAGAAACCACAAACGCTTACAATTTCAAGAATTTCACGAATACATATTCACTTTAATTTGCAGCTGCAAACACACTCTGCCATTATTCAATTTATAGTTCCTCTTTCAGAGAGTTACATTACCACAAGTGTCTTTTCGTAATTCTCATTTAAAACGCCTACTTCTTAGGATCTAACTATAGTTTCGCAAAACCTTGATTTGCACTACAGTTCAATGTCTTTTAATAGTTATATTTCAGACCCAAGGTCTTTTTTCTTAATCGTGATAAAACGAGATGCGCGTAAACTAAGTCTGACTGTAATATCCATATTATTACATGACTGAGTTATTGGAAAACTTATACACGTTAAAACAGCAGTTATAGGTATTAGATCATAATTTTTTTTTCTCTTAAAGGCTACGTAAATTTTTTGAGGATTCAAACCTCCGGTCAAAATTAAGGTCTCAAAGATTAATGAAAGCACGCTTTTCTACGTAGAAATTCCTGTTAAAAGATTACAAAAATAATTTTTTGTATTAATCGGTTTCATTCTAAATTGCTTACGATTCTTCATTTCTTTTAAACTGCTTACATTACTTTATTAAATTATTTGCAATGCATTTAAGTATATTTTATATTTGCTGTCATGTTTTTGAAGAAAAATGTTTTGTATCCTTATTCCTACGCATATTTCATGAATACTTTAACATACTTCTAACAAATCTTTTATTGGAGTCATCTTCCTAAAGGCTTCAATTAATGTCCCTTATCTTCATATCAGGTAGACGGTCTATGATTTAGATTAATGGTTTCTAGAGTGGCTAATTATTAAGTCAATTGAAGGCTGTCAGAGAGGGAAATGAACTTTTCACATAACACTGCTAGCTCTTGCTGTCCAATTTAGCGTGTGTTGATTTCTTTAATCAACCCTTAAATAAAAATAAAAAAAAAACGAAAACTTTACAGTTTATGTGTTACAATGTAATATATAAGCTTGTTTACTTGAAAATATTTAATTAGAGTACGGTAGATCGATTAAACGAGGTTTCTGTTAACCAAGCCAATATTGAAGTAATTTTTTTAAAAAATGAGCCCTGAGAAACACGTTTTTACGTGAAATTAACGTATAGATGGATTTTGTAATTTGCTTTTAAACAAAAATACTTGAATAGCTTTATTACCATAATAACGCTATTCATGCATGCCTATGCATGTATAACTTTATATATAATGAATGCATAGTGTTATTAAATATGGAGACCAATATTTTTGTAAAAGTTTGATCCCTCACCGGACATTAATAATGCTCCCAATCAGGACCAGGACTTTGAGGTTACAAGCATTATAAGTAATACTAAAGGTGTTCAAGCACTAACAACTGCCCTGAAATATTTGGGGGCGAATGAACGGTGTGACGGCAATAGGTCTATTTCTCAAAATTTGGCATGATCGGACAGCTACTGATATAAATTCTGCCTCCGCTCACACCAAATTGACCAGGTATGATATTGCTCAGAAAAACGCCCTTTGAATCATCACAGGAGGAGCTGTCTCCACTCCTGTTGCAGACATGAAAATTCAAAGAGGCATCGAGTCCCTGGAGGCTCGGAGAGACAAGTGCACCTTAAAATTCTCAGAGAGCGCTAGAAGAGTTGACGCAAACTAATAGAACAGCTACAAACCTGTCTCCTTGCGGCTCGGGACACAAGTCTCGCCATTACAGGATGCTAACTCATTACTTCAGAAACACCAACTGCAAATGGACAGTCCCGCATCCTTTCAGACCTGTGCTTCTATTGCGTCTGCCCTGCTCGTGGCCAGACTCGAAGTGCTTTACTTCAACTGCCCCAAAAGCGAGTCCACCCGCACCGAGCTTCGTTTCCACGCTCTAGAAACCATTCACAGTCTCTACCCAGCTTCATAATGGATTCAAATTAATACTGACGGATCTTACATCCCAGAGCTTATTGGAGCTGGTGCAGATTGGCACTGTGGTCCATTTGTAGGTTTTAAAGGCGTAAGAAAACATGCCAGGTAACTTCGATGGCGAGGTCTCCGCAATACAAGAAGCTGCTATTGGCTTCCTGACTCTCATTGTCCCCATCGGTCGTGTTGTCTTCCTGCTTGACTTCCATGCTGCCATTTCTGCTCTTAGCAATAATAGCCCCACCAACTGTCCTCGCACTATCCTTTGCCGAGCTAAGGATTGAACAAGGTTGGAATGTTGTACTTCAATGGATCCCCGGTCACGTTGACATCCCGGGCAATGAAAAGGCCGATAGCCTGGCAAAGTCGGAATAGCCTGTGATACCAGACACTCTCAGAGCTGCACAAAATGAAATAACGATCACCATTAATAACGTCATCAAGATCAGTCTTACAAACCGAAGCTTCGGTACGCATTTGGGAATGCTTGTTGAGCTGTCTTATTACAAATTTCCTGGAGAGGTCAACAGCTGTCACCAAATTTTGTCTAACAACGGAGCACGATTACCACCATGCCCCCCTACACCGTATTGGGTTAGCTGCTGGCGATGTGTGCCCTCTATGCTTGTCGTCCACGCTGGACAACGAGCACATGTTGACCTACCCATCTCTGTACCACTTGCTATCGGATCTCTGTCGACGATACTGATATTGTTTGTGAATTAAAGCCGATTGATTGCACTAGGGTCCTAGGCCTATTGCAGTGCTGGTAGGCGCGACGTCTAATGGCTGAAGAACTCGTATAAATTCTGGACTTTTACAGCAAAAAGTATGACATTTTTTAAATATGTAAATTTAACAAATTAATGTATAATTAATTAAAAATATTCTTTTCTTAAAATTTGAGTTATACTTAAAAAATGCATCTTTCAATATTTAACTTTGTACAGTTTAAGAAATTCAATTTGCTTTTCAAAAATGTAATACTAAATAGTTGATTTCCTTCACAAATTTATAGAGCTGTGAAACATAACTTTGTACACATTTATTTTTATCATTTAAAAAACGTTCGTTTTTTATTTTATTTTGAAAGGTGTTAAATTCGCGAGCACGGCGAGTTTTTATACACACTTTCTATTAACTAAGACTTTCGATATCCGCGGTTCTAGCGGTCGAAACTAGCTCGAATAATCGAGGTTTTACTTCCGTTTGAGACATGAGACATAATAAGAGGGATCAATGTTAAAATGAGTCTTGCCCACTGGGGACAAGGCCTTCAAAGGTTTTTCGAGAAATTAGCCTGTATTCTAGTTGCATCTAAAAAAAATTACAAACGCTTCAGGTATTTATAGATGACTTTTTCAATGAAAATAGTTTTCTGCGGAAAGGGCGCTCAGATTTCATAGCATATTGATTTCTAATGTTATCTGATAATAAAAAATCAAGTAATAACTTTAGCAGAAAATTTTTCGATCTGAATATACCGTAATGCAAACATCAAATCTTAATTTGTAAATTTAAATAAAAGGATCTTGAAGTTTTACCTTAGTGGAGTTTTTCACTGTAGATGTTAGTACGAAAAACAAAAGGAAGAAGTTATAAGTTTATCACTACTTAAATTTTTTAAGGTATAGATAACTCATAAAATCTGTTTCCCTTGTGTTTATAAAAAATATTACGGATGAATTTTTTATATCAGATTAAATTACAATAACTTATCATCTGTTAAATGCATTTTCTACTAAACCAACTACAAACATTTTTTTCATGAAAAAGTTAGATGATTCGTTAATATATTCATCAAACCAGTTTTTGATATTCCGAATTATTAATATTAGACTTATTTTTAACAATATTAATTCCTGTGATAACTTTAAAACTAAGAAACTTCGTTTATTTTAAATTATATATTACATTCAAGAAACAACATACATATTAAATAATACCATATTGAACATTATATCGAATTACTTACTGATGTGATTCTTCTCGGAGGAGTCATACATAATAAAAAGTCTGTTTCTTCACTTATAACACTACGAAATGACATTTTTTTATTCAGTGTCTCCAACGCACGATTACTCAAAACAAATTCAACAAGCTTTCTGCTAAAAATGACTATTTCCTCCTTTAGATTCCCCAAACACGCCTGAAAGCTATTTAATATTTAAAAAAAGAGCTACATCCTATAAAACAGCATATTTTTATTACAAATGGTTTAATGTATGTTGGGATTATATTTTCTAATACATTCGTTTTACGTGCAATAAATCATCACTGCGTAGAAATTCGAGCTTGGCGTGATCGTGGATATTATTTTCAAAATACACTCTGTAGAGCACGAAATCTCCCATCCTAAAGCTCTTTTGATTGGGCGGAAATTCTGGATATGATATCAGGAAAATAGAATATTCAGAAATTCAATTAAGATGTCAGATTTGCCCTCCCATTATGATTAGCCTCTAACGTGACTGCTGTATTTTTGGCAGACGAAGCATATGCGATGTGATTTGGCATTTTAGTTTTCTTAGATAGTTTTCATGTGTTCTGAACTATGCGATCGGTCTAGTTGGTTCTTATAAGATTAGTTGTGACGTCAAAATAACTCCTTGTGTCAAAAATTGTATGGGGAGCGTTCACACAGACTGCCACTTTTGAGTAACTCGAGTTACTCGGGAAAAACCCAAGCCGTTCAAGGTGCCCGATTTGAGGTTTTCGAGGAGATAAAGCATTCAGGCTGCCAAGTTGAGTAGCTCGAGTTTTTCCCAACTCCCCAAGGATTTTCCTCGGGGAGTTGGGGAGATAGATCACGCGACCTTTGTTTATTGTCATTGTTCGCTTCCATTGGCTCCACTGGTTAGTAAATACGTGCCGCCACATTTTTTCCTATTAAATACCCAAAACCGTTCTCGAAGTCAATTTCCCCGAGTAAAACTCGAGCAGTTCGTGTTTTACTCGAGATTTACCCGAAAGTGGCAATCTGAACGCACCCATGGAAACTTGACCCCGGTCCGTTTATCTTCGTGTACAAAAGTTGATAAAAACTGAACTTTGCTAAAAATGCTATATTGGGTGGATTCGTAAACGACAAACTCGTTGCACGAGTTTTCGTAAAAAAACTGAAATGCGATTGTTCAGTGCTATCAGTTTCTTTTACCTTTACGATCAACTTCAGTTTCTTTAGTTTCGTCGCCTTGGAGATGTGTTTGTTTACATTTCGTGTCTGTTGATATTTTTTTCGAGAAGAATTTTTAGTACATACTCAATATAAAAGCAACAGGATTTGCAAAAGAATAAGTGATCATAATTGATGTGCACAGTTCAATTATGAATTTCAACTTAAAATTCATTTTTTCAGAAGTATTTAGCAAGAGACGTTCGAATTTCGCTAATGACGGTTTAAATCAACTTCTATATCAACCCTAAAAATATGCATTTTTGTATTTACTAAAATGAAAAATACAAGAAAATGATTACCTTTGAAAATTTCTGTACCTTCGGTGCTGTTTCTAGCATATGCATGAATTTCCTCCTCGAAAAAATGACATTTGCAGCTTCAGCAACCTTAAAATGCTTTTCATAATAACATACTTTTCCATAACAACGGACACCATTTCGAAACAACAACAACTTGCAGCAAGTGTACCTTTTCAACAACTAGATGAACCTGCCTCGAGCTCAGTTTACTTAGTTTGAAACTAACCGCTCTCAATTTGGTATACGAACGCTCTAGTTTATAAACTGAATGCACCCAGTTTCGTTTACGAACACTTTATATGGAAACTCGTTGGACGAGTGTAAGTGGTTTGTCGTCGAATGTGACCATTTATAAACCTTGTTCTAAAATAAACGTAAAGCAGTTATCTAAGGTTTTGTAAAAATTTTGAAAATCATTTCTCAAGTATTTTAAACACGTTTTAGATCGAATTTTAAGCCATGTACAGTTTCAGAAAGTTTAGGATATCTAATTTAAGATAATCAATTGGCATACTTAAGGTGTCCAGGTATTTCGATGTCAGACTTTCTTTAAGGGTTCGTACGAGTCCTGGATTTACTAAAATTCCGAACTTTTGAAAAATTGTCCTAAAATGTCCTTCTGTTTGAGGTACTCTAAAGAACTTCTTTCCGTATATCATAAAATACAGGACCACTTTTAAAACAGAAGACCCTTTTAGGACAATTTTTCAAAAGTTCAGTGTTTGTCATATTTCCAATCATGATTTGTTAAATGTTATCTTTTTTTTTCTTTTTCTACAAAATAATACTAAATTGAAACTGATGTCCTTCTGTTTGAGTTACTCTAAAGAACTTCTTTCCGTATATCATAAATTACAGGACCACTTTTAAAATAGAAGACCCTTTTAGGACAATTTTTCAAAAGTTCGGAATTTTAGCGAATCCAGAACTCGTACGAACCCTAATATTTAGCATATCATACACCATACTAAGGATTCTTGAAAGTTGTCTACACGCACCATTTAGTAATTCTGTTAGACACTGTTTAAGATCAAAGTTAAGATCAGTGTTTGTCATATTTCCAATCATGATTTGTTAAATGTTATCTTTTTTTTTTCTACAAAATAAAGATAAACTGAAACTGATAAGTAGCGAATCACATTTTATGTTAATCTTCTAGCACGCGAATAAGGGAGATTCGCTGTGTTAAATTGTCGAATTCTTACTGTCGTTCGTAAAAGTACAAACACATTGGTCAATTTTCCTATATTTGTTTGATCGAATCATCAACATATTTTGTTTTAAAAGCAACGAATTGTTGAACGTTGTCGAACTGTTAGATGAGCCAGACTACTGTGATTTGCCTCTAGGATCCGCTAGTTAACTCTCATTGAAGTTCTTCCGCAATGTTTATCCACATAACCTCGTCACACCAGACAAAAGACTCACATCTCATAATTATTTTTAAGAAACCCGTTGCACTTAACCCATTTATGCCCAGATAACTTTGCAACTTTCTTCGGTTTTTGCTGATATCAGCAATAATAGATAAATTTCGGATGTTAACTTCTTGAACAAGGAATGATTTCTTTTAAAATCATTACGTATAAAAATTGAAATGTCAACATCCTACTTCGTCATATTAAAATATTTTATGGAGTTGAGGTTCAATACTCGTGAATAAAGCTAGGAAAATTAAATAACGTTTTCGACTGATTGTGAAAGTGCCGCCCCAAAAAAGGTACTCTAGGCATAAATGGGTTATAAACGAAAACTAGAAACCGTATTTTCAAATAATTTTTTAAATAAGACTAATTCTCATTCTCTGGTTTAGTAGTAAAAAGTTGCTATCACCCATAAACGAATATTTTCAAGACATTTTTAAAGGTAAATAATGTCCTACAAGTTCTTTTAAGCTATTAATGTGAAGATGGTGGAAGCTCGTGACCTGTTTCAGTGGTGGGGCCCCCCAAAAAAGTGTCAATTGATATGCAGAAAATATATATGCGTACAGAATACCTTTTCCCAGTGCACACAGTGTTGGTATTTAAAATTTTTCCAAACGGCAAATAATTATTAAAATTACTATACTACTTTTGCTGTTTTTTTTTTTTTTACCTTTCTAATTTATCTTTAATATTATCTTTCTTTTTACCTTTTTACCTTTCCTCATTAATATTACAAACATAATTATGTTAAAATTAAAAAGTTTTAATCGAAAAGACACGTTTAACCCATTTGTGCCTGGATATTTTTGCGACTTTCTTCGGTTTTTACTGAAAACAGAAATAATAGATAAATTTCCGATGTCAACTTCTTAAACAAAGGGTGATTTTTTTTTTAAATCATTATGGATAAAAATCGAAATATCAACATCCTACTAGGTCATGTTAAAATATTTTGTAGAGTTGAGGCTCAATACTCATGAATAAAGGCTAGGAAAAATAAATAACGTTTTCGACTAATAGCGAAAATGCCGTCCCAAAAAAGGGACACTAGGCATAAATGGGTTAATTTTTCTTCAGTATTTATGTTCTTTATAGCTGCTCTTTCATAATTTTACATAATCTGTTTATTTTAAAATCAAAATGCGATGCGTAAATGTATTTTTATTAACATATAATATACATTTACGCATCGCATTTCGTAAATCAAGAACTAAAACAGAAAAAAATATCTGCCTGCAAGGAACATAAAATCGTGCAAACAAAAAATGATTTCCCATTGAGCGAAAAATTTCACCAATAGCTACCGATTGCGAAATTTCCCCTTCCAGTCGTGAAGAACACCATGCCGGGGCCCGAAGATATAGCGACAAATAAGCCGTTTTGAATCCAAGTTAATGCCGTGTCAATATAGCTTTTGTGCTAATTGCCAAATTGGTTAAACTGGTAAACGTTAAGAAACGCCACATTCAGAGGAAACAAGCCCACTGCCCGTGCATGCTGTTCATAGGAAAAACTCGTAATTATCGACTTTTTAAGTGCTTTTTTTAATAGATAGTATTAAAATAGAATAAAATGTGTTAATTTTTAAGTAAGGCAGATTATTACCTTAATTAAAAATTTACCCATTTTATTCTATTTTAATACGTATTAAAAGAATGCGCTACATAATAGGAAGATATTTTGATTTATGGTGGTTAGATGGTGGGTCCAGGCTCCTCCGGACCCTAATGATAAAGCTGCCTCTGTTCAAGTAGTATACTAACGGCCGTATTCACCAAACACTTGACACGCGGATTAAACCAAACTCGCGTGTTAAAGTCATCTTACCGATGACTATAACACGCGTTTCAGGATTAATCCGCGTGTCAAATGTTTGGTGAATGTGGCCGTAAGTCTGATAAAGATCCCAGAATTAGAAATATACACGCACTAAATTGGAGTCTTTTTTTCCAAATTTGTTCACATATAACATTGTGACGTTATAATATGTATGCACACTGGTCGCACTGTGACTTTGTGACTTCATGTGAAGGCGCAGCGAGGTTACGGTACTGAGAATTTAGACTGCGACGTCACTTTTGCGTCGTGATATTTGACGATGACGTCACCTTGTGACGTATCAGTTACACTGTGACGTCCCTCTGTAACGTCACACTTCTGACAGGTAGGAATGTCACAGAAGATGCACATTTACAACACATTCGTAATGTCACGAACGTGACGAAATGTAACGTCACCACAACGTCTCTGCTAACATGATCGTTGCATGAGCTTAAATAACATGCCAAAACTCGCATTTTCCGATTACTCACAAAATTTTCCGATTGTTTTCCTCACTTTTTTTTCCAATATGTCAGAATGTTCAAATCCATAAAACTTCAAATTAACTTTTATTTTTAGGGGGGGGAGGGTTTTTTTTTAATTATGGATATAATTCTCCGTAGAAACCAAGACCGTTTTTACAAAGGAAAACTGAAACAAATTGATTCTTTTCTACACCCTCCAAAAGAGGGTTGAGTGTAAATCAGAACTGCTATATCAGTTTTATATAAAAAGTATAATCCTTCTTAATAAGTGAATCGTGTAGTATATACAATAGAACCTGCTAAAGTGACAACCTTAATAGAAAGACCACCTGTCTTTAGTCACCACTTTTGTAAGTTTTTACTTTCTAATTATCGCACATTGCAACCTTTGTTAGGTAACCACCTTTATAAGATAACCTTTATAAGATAACCCGAGGGTGGTCAAATTAGACAGGTTCCATTTTAATAATAACTTTACATACTTTTCCAAAGTCATGTGTTTTTATAAAAACGAATTAGTCATTTTCAAAACTAAAACAAGAAATTCCCTTTATAACCGAATACCTTTTTGAATAGGTGTAAATTTTTACACTTATCTTTATATATTTACAATGTATAGACAAATATACTTAAACATATACTAGGATTATAAAACCCTATAAGAAATTTACATTACATAAGCTGTAAAATTTCTACTTATATTTTCTAGATGTCAAGAGAATATTTTTATACATGATACATGTCTTCGAATTATTTTCTAAAAAAACGATTTTTTTTTGAAAGTTTAAATTAGCGTAAAAAATATTTTTAAAATGCATAAAGTACTGCATTCCTTTTTTTAAGATAACATTTAAAACATTCTAAAACACTTTCTTAAAAGCTACACCGATATATTGTTCTAATCATTTAGTACTGTATTTTTAAATGTTATTGTCAAACACTTAAATTTAAAAATATTATATGGCTACAAAACCTCTGTAAGCCATTTATGTTGCGTAAGCTTAAACTTGTACTTTCTAATATATGACTGCCGTTTAATGAGAATTAACTTGACTCCCAAGTTTTTAATTATCTTTTGAATAAAAAGCCAGTATTTTACTATCGCATTTCAAATAACATCCCTGTTTATTAATTAAATCTGTATAAAAACATTTGCTAAGAGCAAGTAAGGTTTTATTATTAACTACTTGTGGCTGGGTTTTCAATACTCGCTCTAAAATTCTTTTTTCTCAAGAGCCAGTATTTTGATTTCGTTTGAATATTACAAAAGCATTGCCTTATTTGAAACTGTCAGAAGAAGGCAAAATGTTTATTAAGCAATAGTGCCACTACTATGAAAATAATAATAAGAAATTCCATTTGTGATGAGAAAAAGCATAAGATTTCTTATTGGTTTAATGCACATGTTAATGCTATTTTCAGTGCTAGAATACATTTACGCATAAATCGGATGACAGCTTTAGTAATTTTTTTGTAAGTCCCTCTTGCATCAAATATTATTCAAACTAATTTTTGCCTCATCTTGAACGTTTCTTGAATTGGGAGCAGACGTCTAACAATTTATAAATATGTAATATGTATTTATAAATTACACACACACACACACATATATATATATATATATATATATATATATATATTATAAATATGTAAATATGTATATGTAATTTATAAATATGTAATAGTATTATAAATATGTTCCCTAGAGCTTCATTCTAGCTCTAGGAAAACTTGCAAATATCCCTAGAGCTAGAATGCAGTATCCCTTTTACGAAACTAAATAACACGAACAACTTACCTATACTTAGAACATGTGCACATGTCCTTATATACAAATATGTCTTCCTAGACATAAAATAGTATACTTTCCTAGGAGTGAAAACACATTTTTGTATTTTATAATTAAATAAAACATAAACACCATAATGCAAGTATGCCTAATTTCGATTCTTTTACATTCCCTTAAAATATTGACCAAGAAATGCTTATTCAAAGCTTAAAATTTTTAAATTCTTAAACGTCCATATCTCTTCCAGTTGTACCATTGGCGTGAATCGGCATGTAACATTTTGGCAGAATGTTTCCTGTGGTAGAAAATATTTTCAAATAAGTGACAATCTGAATTTTCTTGATTCTTTTAAGAACGGGGATATGGGGGGGGGGCAATTGCCCCTTCTTGTTCCTAGTAAGTTATGCCTATTAGCTTTACCCATAAAAGTACAGAGTTATTTTGTTGTACGTGTTAGCCTGTTAAGAGTTATTTACTAAATCTAAATTATAAAATCTGGGGAGAGTAAAAAAAAAACATTATAAGATTTTGTAATTTTTTAGAAATGCTTCTACTGCACAAAATATTTATCTAGGATAATACTTTACCTCGAAATATTTTTATAGTAGAAAGCATGTCTATGACTAATGATTTAGAACTCAGTATTGGCTATCGATTAGAGAAAAAATCATTTTTCATGCATGTCAACATACGGTAACCCAGTAATATGCGGTATGTTTTCATATTGCATTATGAGGTGGTATATGCTATTAGTGGAAATAAAAATTAATCTCAAATAATCTTGTGCCTGATGCTTTTCATGGGGAAATCACTCGACTAGTAGCTTTCAATAGAATAAATGCCCTCAATGAGAAAAACTGAAATGTTCTAGCTTCCATCTTGGAATTAATATTAAATTATATACGTTATATTATAATATATGCTTATATTAATAAACCTTGAGTTCAAATAATGCATGTGATGGGCATTTTAAAGAATAGCTAACTTTTATTTATATTGTAGCAAGACATAAAAGTTAATTATTTTATTACTATTTTTATTTTAGAGTTGGCTTCTTTAATCATTAAAATAATTATAAAACCTGAACTGAAACTCGCTTTAATATCTGAAAATTTGTTCATATTATTTGCGGTTGTTTTACACATTTTTAAAAATACATTTAATGTAGTTTTAATAATTATTGGTCTTAATAAGCAATTTTTTCAGGAATTTTTTTATATATTAATATATAATATTTTTAGGTGAATAGGAGAGAAATTCATTAAATTTATTTTCCAATTTAAATGAAAAGCCACAACAAAAACAAACAAATAAATAAATAACTTAAATAGCATCACACAAGACCTAAATAAAAATTCTCTATAAATATATTCCCTCAATATAAGCATAAAATACATATCCGTACTAGAGTAAACGCTTAAAATATCTGGCATAACAATTTTTTAGGCTTATTATTATTTATGGATCCTGGGTGTACTTGAAGTATTTTACCACAAGAACATTTTTTTCTTTTTTAGTATCTAAACTTGAATTATATTCACTCAACCATAACACTATGAAATATTTCTTTTTACAAAAAGAATCACTCTCAGCAAAAGCAGCAATTTTTACTATAAGTACCGACAAACAAAATTACTCACGTCTAATTCCATACGGCAGAAGAGAATCCGTCAACAGCATGAAAAAACAAGAACAAAAAAGAGATAATATTAGTTTTAATCCCAATCTTCAATCACAGCTTCTGCAAAACATTATAGTATAGAAGTGTAAATGATACAGACCAGGATGTAGCATGTTTTCGAGCGGATATGTTCTATTGGGCTTCACGGCTTTACACGGACGCCATGCAGAGGATGTGGAAAGCAAGCGCCCGCAATGGATTATGGGTAAGGGATATCGATTAATGGAGGGCGGTGGCCTCTGAGTTTTCAGGGTTGATGCTAACGCTTTCAGTGAAGGATTTTCTCATCCACGTAAACAACTATAGTTTGTTTATAACGGGATGCGTATTTTAAAGAATAGTTACTTTTTAATTTATATTGTTCGATTCATAAGCTGTATGTTAATTAACAAAGTATGATGACTTGTTTAGTGAGGAATTTATAAATCGTATAATTTAAAAATAATCATTAAAACAACTTTTAAAAAATTTTCTACTCACTCTTTTTTTTTTTTTTAAGAACTGAAAAAGTAGTTTTTTTAGAAGCAAAAATGTTAAACAAGAGTACCTAAAAACTTTTCTGCTCACTCTTTTTTTTTTCCAAAAGAATTGAAAACTTTTTTTTTACTACCAAAAATATAAAACAAGAGTACTTACAAAAGTTTGCTTACTTAATTCTTTGAAAAAAAATCGCAACTCTTAACTAATTTACTTTATACTATAAGCATTACTATTTATACCTTTAATTATCCATATTCAAGGGCAAAAACACTGAAAACGAGCATCATCTCAGTTAAATGATTAAATTTACTTTTCTACAGATACTGCAAATCATGTGTTCTCAACTAAGAAGATTTAAGATTGAAATGATTCTTCTACCCTAAAGCTGTAAATTATGACCAATGTTTACATCTTGGAGTTTTAAATATTCCGTTATCTTTCTTTTCCTTTATAATCTTAAAATTATCCATGTAATCTCTATATTGATTTGCCAAGCTTATTTAAATACTGTTACTATAGAAGCTTCAATCTTGTAGCTTTCGTTTCCGATTATTACACTCATGAAATCTAATGAATCATCTTGATTTTATTATGAGAATGCAGAATAGCATTGTAGAATTATCCTAGAAAAATGTTTAGCAAAAGTAATTAAAAACTAGTGAATACAATACCACTTCTACCGATAACTCTACATTTTAAGGCTGTTTTTTAAATTCATGTAATACATTACCAAATGAATTAACTTAACATTAAGCATTCAAGGAAACTTAAAAAGTATGTGATTCTAACTGTAGTATGCGAAAGGTAAGTAAGTGTACACGATTTCTGAAAAATTCTTGGGAAGAACACGCTTTAAAAAAAGAAATAAATTCGCTCTGAAGGAACTAAATTAACTCCGAAGGATTTAAAATCGGGACACGTTTGTCCAGATTTTAAATCTTTTGGAGCGATTTTAGCCCTTTTGTTTAAAGCGGTATATCAGGTATAGTTTGATTTAATTCTGAGTACTTTATGTAATGTATCGTGCAGACTATGTTTACAGCAAGAGACAAAAATGCGTCTTGAAGGTAATGCTCCACAGTCAGTTAAACGAAAGCAGTCACAAACTGATCTGTTCATTTGGACTGCAAACATTTTATACACAAAAGACGTATAAAAAATTAGACCTGAAAAATAATAAAATTAATCTTATTTAACCCTAGAAGCGGTAAAGAAATTAAATTCGGGTCACTGAAATCAAATTTTTAACGCAACAAGCCTACAGTTCGTGTTAACGGAAAATCTTACGTATTTTAACTTTTTGTTTATCTTTAAAGCATGTAAGTAGTACTCTGTACATATTTTAACTAATTACAAAGTTTTATAAAGATACAATGTTAAGCCTTATTGTTAAGACTTCACAGAGAATATTGTCCACAATGAAAGTAAATAAATATAAATAAACTGGATTTCTCTTTTTCAAGATACTCACTGGATACAAGTTGATTTTCTTTTTTTAATATTTCAGGAAAAGACCGAGTTCATGTGTGAAAACATTTTCTTGGTATCAATGGGAGATTTTTAAACATAATATCACAGTGTTTTAAATTTATTCATTCATTAAACTAAAAACTTCCAAATGTTAAAGAAAAAATGTTTCCATAAAAGCATTAAGGGATGTGTTTTCTATTTTTTTTCCTTCGAAAATACTACTATTAATATACTCTCTGAAGTATTTAAAGAAAAAAATCGTAGTTAAAAAATCTGAAGTTGTCAGACTTGTTCATGTTTGGATAAATAATAGAATAATTAGTTGAATTTTTAAGTTTTGTATTTTAACTTTAAAGTTGTCAATTTACGAATTGACATTACTAATTTATTTATTATTTCTCTCCATTAATTTTACTTGCATATTTAAGAGTCTGTTGTACTTAATATAGCAATTCAAAAGAGTTTTGGGTATTCTAAATTGAAGTAAATCCAAACGAAAGTTACTGTCGTTTTACTTTGTTAAATATGTTCTATTATTTTATACATTATTTTTGGTATGGGCGGACATCTACTTATTTACGCAACAAGCCTAAATTAAAACTCAAATTTCGAAATTTCAATGATAAAGCTATATTTGGCTTTGCATTTAAAATCAGTAGGTTTATAAATAATCAAAATAATCATTTTCATTATTTGTTTAAATATAATATGAATTACAAACCACAGGAAAATGACATCGCCGAATCAATAAATTGTTTGTTCTAATGTTCAAACATAATACCTGAAATATCGGGTGCATTTTATTGCGCTTCATTTTGCAAAATAATTTTTGAAATCCCAAAGAAAATCATATACATTTTTATGAATTATATATGTTTTTCATATTTATATTATACGTTAATTATTTTTAAAAACCCTTAAGTAGAAAATCAAATAAATTTTGTTTTCACGTGTTGAAATCATCATGTTTCAAATCCTCTTAAATGAAATTTTTATTCCATCCGGACCACTAGTTTGAAAATATTAATTAAAATCGATAGTTAATAGTAAGACTCCACATGACTGCTCGTTGTCATGTTCTGCTCTTTAACTGAAAAACTAAATAATGATGAGTTTCCAATCGTTATCTTATGCTATTTTTATAGTAAAGGAACGAAATCAGAATAAACAAGGCTAAACAAATGAATGAGCCATAAAATATAATGATTGGTATTGGAAAAGAAATATTTTTTCCAAAATAAGTATGTAGACGGCCTGTAAAAGACTGAAAATTTATAAAGAAGGATATAAAAAATACGATATTAAATCGTCTAAATAACTAATTACAGTGACAATTAGAACTCAAAATATAATTTAGGCTAGTATATTTCTTTCTTTTGTGTGTGTGTGTAAATGCAGATTTTTTTTAACTCTGCAACCTGTTAGTTTTTTTTTATATTGTAGCATCTTCTTTTCTGTAAAAAACCGGCAGTGCATTTACAATTAATTTTCAAATTAACATTGTTATGAGCATGCCAAAGATTCACCAGCTTTACCTGTACTCCCAAATGCATTAGGATATAATATCAGAAAAAAAAATACAGAATTCCTGGATTGTTACGTTCTAATTACGAGCATTTTTATTATTTTTAAGAAACTTTCTTCTTGCTTAATGTCACTAAAATAATACGGCGCACCATTAGAGTGTTAAATTCCGTTATTTTAAAGGATCATGGCTAACTCCTCGTTGTAAAGATATCAAATACTTGAACTCAGGGCTAGAAATCAGAGTACTTAGGGGTAGAATACGGACCAGAATGACCCGTAACATTTATTATTGGTCCATATACATCATTTAAAAACGCAATTGCAAAACAAAAGAAATTGCATTATCAATATACATTGATTTTTGTTAAAAACTGAATGTACAAAAAATCTGGAGTAACTCCACTCGACTTTCCGAACACTTACGATTAAGATCATTTACAATCATTTAAATAAATTTTAATCGATGAATAATTCAGCAAAAATTCTTAGTTTTTTCAATTTGAGCTCAATCGAATGTACCGTTTAAACGCTAGCGCAATTTCAAGAATTTTCCCCCATAGGCCATCATGTAAAAGAAATCTTTGTCGTAGCCTGTAAAAAAACTATAAGTCATGTACACATCAAAATGAATACCGGTCTTGCGGCGGTGGTTTATAACATATATACCCAATTTGAGCTCAATCGAATGCCCCGTTTAGGAGCTATCGTGTTCATTCACATACACACAAACACACACACACATACATACATACATCTCGTAAAAGTAGCATAAATGAATTCAGAAGACTTCAAAGCGTGTCAATGTACCAAAATCTCGAAGTCGAATTTTTTCATGATTGCAGTACTTTCCTTATATGGTACATGTTCGGAAAGTAAAAATAAAATACCTATTTCAAAAGCATTAAATATATCAAATCATATGACACGGATTGGTAAAATTAGATGTCATGTATTGTTGAACTAAATGAGGAAAATTTGCAAGTGAAAAATGTAAATAAAATGTTACTGGTCCGGCAAGATAACAAATTTTGTATGTTGCCGCTTCGTTATATATTTCAGTGACCTCGGACCAGCGGACCATCGTTGACTTCGAGCCTTCGTTGAACTAAACTAAATCTTTAATGGCATTTAAAGTATCACTGAGATGTGTCAAAGTATAAGTAAAAGCTCCGAATTTTCGCAAAGAAAAATTATTTATATGAAAATTGTTTAAATATAACTAGTTTCAAGGATACAGATTAATTTTTAATTAAGACTATACTTTGAACTCAACAAAGCGTTTTCTAATCTAATCATTAAAATATCTTGAAAAAAAAATTTCCGTTGTAAATTTGTCCTATTTGAAAGCATACCATTTTTATTTTACTTTATTTATATTTTTTTTAGAATACACTTTTATTATTGCGGTGGGGGGGGGGGGGATGAACGCGCTCATAAGCGATACTTGTACAGCTGTCTCGCAGTTTCTTTTATTATCACATGCAGTAAAAGCAAAAGAGTTATGGAATCCTGCAAACATTGCCTATTCAAATCACGCGGTTAAAAAAAGAGGAGGGTGCTTGAAATAATCATTTCGGCGAAAATGTCCTCGTAATCTTTTAAAATTGGCTCTGAATTGAATATAACCACTCGCTCTTTGTCATCGACAACAAAAGGCACTTCACATGTGTTTGCGTACATCGGCCCGTAAGCCAATTGGAATCGTAATTTTTCCTCCAAAGCCTGATAACCGTGACTTCAATGTAACGTCAATGTCACTTGTAATAGATAATTCTGACACTCAAATGATTAGCTTTTTTTATTCTCTTAAATGAAATAGAGCTAAAAATACAAAAAAAAAACACTTAAAAATCAGGGAACGGGTGGATTATCAGATTTTTTCTTTATTTTTTTTCTTTCCTCTTTTTCTTATTTTTTTCCTTTTTTTTCATAATTATGATAATTTTCAGGCTGATCGCACCAACGAACCGTGTAAATTTTAAGTTATTAGACAATACATTTTTAATCTGCTTGGATGGTAAAAGTTTTATTTTGAGTGGTTGAACTGGAACTGTGACAGAGTCAGAGATCAGCGTAACTATATAGGAGCGATTATTTTTTATTTATTCGAGGTTAGAAGTCCATTTTCTTCAGTCCATTCGTTTGTTCTATTATTGTCAACGTGTAAGTAGTTGTTAGGGTTATTATAAAAGAATATTTTTGATCTATTCTGTTTTTGATTTCATGATTTCGAAGTGTCCTTTTGTACTAATAATTTAAATTGTGTTACACTTTTTATTTTCTTAAGCGTGAGTTTATAAAATAAAATTATGTTTAAAGCATATTTATGTAAGATTATACTTTTATGGCATCTATATTTATGTATCTATAAGATTGAATTTACGTTTGTAGAATTTGTTTATGCATGATGTATTTTCTTTGAATTAGAAAAAAATAAGTATTTTATGTTTGAATTGAAGCACTATAGAGAAATTTACAATTTCAATCGTAAAGAATTATCATCATAGATGTATTATAAAGACGTAAATGCATGAAAGTGTATCTCAAAAATGAGCTGTGGAAACATATGATCACCGACAGCAGCACTAAACCCAAATGTGTGAACGTGCAGTTCAAACACAAGCAGATTAAACAGATGATTAGTATTTGGAAGGAGAACGACATGGAACAGCTAGACGTCGACAAATACTTCGGGTAAACAGTCTAAGTATCTACAAAGCTGCCACAAATATGGGTACTTATTATCATAGTTTAAAACTTTTTAACATGGATTGCATTCACCCTGGAGCTTTGCATTTTTCAGAAGAGTAAAAACAAAAATTAACCGAAACCATTTTGGGGACTGTAAGATTGATGTAGGACATTCCAAATTTCCTAATGAATTGGTGTGGTTGTTTCTTCGATGCCAGCCACATTTCAAAGAATTCGAAATTTGAAAGCATACTTTACAATGGCTTTGTTCACAGTATATGACGAGTGAAACTATTAACGATTTTGGTGTGTACTGCTACGTTGCGAACAGTGTATAACAGACTTGATGAATTTTTTTTATAAACTCCTTCATCTGACAGTTCAACCAACTCAAATTCTTGCTGAATTTGAATGTCCTCAATATGGACAGATATATTTCTGAAGTAATGAAGACGCTGTTAATGAATGCATCGCCCAAGATCTTCGCTGATACCCTCGCTGATCTGCTACAGAAGGAAAGGAGGCACCTTACGTTAAACTACTTTTTGCTCAACTCTGATGGCACCGACCTTCGAATATTTAGCATCCCTCTTCAAAACAAAGTATATGCCATTGTAACATTGAATGCCGACCAAAGCTTACCTGATAATGTATGGGTGATCCGACAGCGATGAAAATCTTTGGCAACCATAAAGATTATTGATACGTGCCAAGGCATTTACGTATTCATTATTTTACACTTAAGGAGCCTTTAGATTCTGAGCATGGCTCGGTAACCTGGTACTTTTAGATTATTAACAAGTAATCAATAATTTAGCAGTGAGTTCAATTTAATTAATTAAGAAACAAATGATGGTTAAATTAGTTTTATTGGTTGTTTAAGGAATAATTACAATTAATGAATCCGATAAGTGTAGGTTAAATTTCGTGAAAAATGAGCGTCCCCCCACTTTTTTTCTTAGGACTACAACACTGATTCAATCTGAAATCAGGAATGAAAGGGGGTTTTAAAACCCCATGTGATCTGTAACTTCTTCTATCACGACGTACTGAATGAATTTTTACTATTGAAAATAAAAAAACGGAATGGAATAATAAAAGAGGAATATATTCTTTTTACCTCGAATACAACAGCAGGAATGCTTTAAAAAGAATATATTTTATACGCATGTCTAAATATTATCGTACTTTTGATATCAAACGGAAGCATTTGCATCTATATGTTGAATTTCACAAAAATTTTTTAGTAATTTTGCGGCATTTTCTCTATCTCTCTCGAATACATTTAATGAAACTTGAGTGTAATATAACACTATATATAGATCAACCAACCGAGAAATATTACTTCAGCTATAGGAAGTAAATCAACAGACCCTCTTTGCAGTGCTGTCCGTATTCAAGGGAGGGACTGGAGGCCCACACAGGATAAATATAAAGGAATTATTAAAAAACAGCTATTCGAAAACATTTATATTGATTCTACTAATAAAAAAATTTAAAAAACCTGACCCCCCCCCCTTTCACCCAAAATGGTAACCTATACACGCTACTGCCTCTTTGAAATTTCTTAAAATTGAAGTGCATGTCAAATTACGGAAAGCAGATAAAATAAAGGTGGGGTTATTTATTTAAATTCTTTTTATATGATTGAGGATTTTTTTATAAGCATTTAAATCATTAAAGCTTAAACAGCTTTTTTTTTTTTAATAACAAAGCCTTCATTTGCATCATGCATTACTGAATTGCCCAAATTCAATATCGTACACCAGCGGTCCCCAACCTTTTCACATCGTATCAAAGTCACTCCTAGGATGGAGCGAATGGTGCGGCCGCACCGGGCGCCATTTTTATGGGGGTGCCAAAATACCTTACTTTACTATATAATATATGGTTGTGTATTTATGCATATGTCAATGCCCATTTATTATTAAAATCCTCGTTTTAGTCCTCTGAAAACTTTTACAGCTACATGTGTGGGAGGCGGGGACGCATTTTAGTGTTGTTGTTGCTTATGCCCCCATGCCGAGCCAGATCCCCCCACACAGGGAGGCGATGGGCAGAACGGGGTGTCTTCCATTTTTATTGGGCCCCATTGGGAGGAAGTTCGACTTAACCCGGTAGCTCCCTAATTTTGAACCAATTCCACAGGAGCGACCAAACCCCTGAAATCTGCGCCCCCAGAGGTATCGTTTAACATTTTGGAGGACATTGGAGCCACGACGGATTTTACGTGCACCAGCTTCCATTAGCGTACATGGTCCCACAGCAGTCGAGCCGTGAGTGAGTTGACCCTCCCAAGCACTGGCCAAGCCGGATGCTGCTTCACTTGCCGTGTTCTTTTTGGAAAAGAGTTCAGCGCCCAAACCCCTGCGGGACACGCGCTTTTTAGTTCAGTGAAACCTCTCCGAGCTGCTACCCCTGTATAGCGGTCACCCCTCTAAGCGGCCAATTTTTCATGGTACGGATTTTTCGGCTCATAGACCTAATGTTAAAATAACCTCTATCAGCGGCCACCCAATCCCCTCTAAACGGCCACCGAGTAGGATCGCCCATTTCATTTTTCGGGAAATTCTACTCACTCCATGCTTTAATTTTGAGCGGAGAAAAATCAAGGTCAGGTTCATGGTCGAATATAGACCCAGGAATAACTTGCGAAGTCTATTGGCGACAAAAATGCCATTCACGTCCATGTTCACGCCAGTTTCATTTTATTATTTGGTCAGTGATCTGAGTTGCATATCGGAAAGAAAGTTGGCTGAATTATTTAATTGCGGAAAAACGCAAATCAACAAAGTGATTAAAGAAAAGGATTTGATTTTGAAAGTATACGAAGATTTCAAATTTCGTGGTGCTAAACGGATGAGATCTGCTTTTTAAAGAAAAAAACGAACTTGAAAAGATGGTTGTTTCACAGAAAAGCAAAAGCTTAAAACAGACACAAATTACATCTTTTTTTCAAAAAATCTGAGAAAGCATTCAATAAAGTACTAGTTTTTCTTTAGATAAGTTTTAAATTTCATTTTAAATAAGGAATATGTGTCAGACTTGTTTATATTACGCATTATAGCAGTTATCTTATAATAGTAAATAAAACCTTTCAGAGCGGTCATCCCCTCTGAGCGGCCAATTATTCTCGGTACGGTGGGGTAGCCGTTCACAGAGTTTTCACTGTACTTCGCACCACTTAGAAAAATACCTAGGACCGACACTGCGTTGTATCCTCTATACAAAGGATGGCATTCCCTCTCACATTCTTCAGCATGCATACTGTTTCTTATGAACATTTAATCACCTTTTCTACAAAATTATATTATCGGTATAGTTTAAATAAACATTTTTTGTAAAAATAGATATATTTTGGTCTAAAAATAACTATAAATAAGATGATTTTTTTAAATATGCATTATCAGTTGCTTTTTGCCTGCTTTTCTCGCGTCCCCTCCAGAAAGAGCTCTGTACCCTCCGAGGGGAGGCGCCCCCCCCCCCTGGTTTGGTATCGCTACCTTACACTTAGCACTACGCCAGAGCAGTTACCGCTTTTCGACAACACTTAGATGGTAACTGTCAACCTGAAGCAATGTTTACACAGCATCAACTCTTAAAATACGTAATATTTTTGAGCGCGAGGCTTAAAAAAGAATCTCACTTTTCCAAAAACGTATTTAGACTGTGATTACCACCAGAAAGCGAAATAAAAGCTAACACCTACCATTCTGTCATTCTGCCTTGCGTCCGTCCAGCTATGGTTATGCCTTGGTTTCCTGCTTACATAATGTCATTGTTGCTTTTGTCGAGCATTATTATAATCCGTCAGCACCATCGTTAGAATGAATGAAAAAAAAAATGGCGTTGAAGGACCGGGAGCTCGAGGTAAATATAGATTAAAAAAACGAATAAAATAAAATAAAATAGGAAAAAAAACCTCCAAATCCGTGCCAAGTGCAATTTGAGCCACTTAGATCCTTTTTCTATTGAAATGAGCTGAGACAGTTGGGAATGGAAGAGAAAAAACAAAAAAGAATAAATTTAACCCGGGTCACCAAAGACGTTGATTGAACCGCTAAAAGATCCGAAAAGAATTGACAAAGGGCTTTTGAAAAGCTTCTTTTCTAATTAACAATTGTAATGATTGAGCTAAGTCGAGCGTGCGAGAAATGTGGTGCATTTGTTCCGAAGATACTATGCGGACAGCTCCATTGTTCCGGGTGCATGATGCATATTGCATTTTCTCAGAGCAATGTTGGAAATGCTTTTTTCAGAAAACGTTTCAGATTTAACCCTTTAAGGCGCAACCCTTTCCCAATGCTGAAAAAAGGGCAGCCGTTGCCATCGCTCGACTTAACTACCAACGTTCATCGCTTGCCACAGATCTAGAGACCCTTTTTTGACGACAGCTGGCTGTGCGTCCGCCATCTTGTTGGTAGTTAAGTCGAGCGATGGAAACGGCTGCCCTTTTTTCAGCATTGGGCAATCTGCCCAGCTCTTCTCGCATTCTTCCATTTTTCAGCAGATGTCAGTGCTGTTATAAAAATCGTGATAATTTTTTTACGGGAAATGACGTGCTAAAAAGTAAAGGATATTCTCGTGGAGCTATGTCACTCGCAACTATTTTTCTAGAAATCAAATCTATTCTGCGTGACTGGCAACAGTCAAAACGTCAGAGTGTGGTGTTCCCAGAGCGGGAACACTGCGCGTTAAAGGGTTAAAGTTGAAGAAAATGAGGGATATTAACCGGAACTGGAAAAAAAAATATTTCTTTATTTTACTTACAGCATAGATATACGTAAACACACAACAGAAATCATTTGATTCTTTATAATCTAATTTAGTAAAATACATAATTAAAAAGCAGAGTGCGTTGATGAAATATAAGGGATGAGATTCTTCAGACTTTTTCAATTTTTCAAACAAAAAAAAAATCAGTTTTTTGAATTTTTAAAAAATTTTCTGAATATTTTAAATTTTTCATTGGCAAAATTGTTTATAAGTAGGATAGGCTTAATATTAGTAACAATTACAATATTTATTAAACTTTGAATCCATAAGTATTATTGCTCAAATGTTGTTCGCACAATCTTTCAGACTTTTTCCTTCTTTGTCAGTCTCATCCCTGAAATACAGAATTTTAGATATTTTTAACATAGAATTACGTTCTTCCATAAAGGATCGATGTAAAAAGATTTTTTTTTTCCATCGTCTTTATAAGTTTCAATATTACTCCGTTAGAAAATTAACTGGGCGAACCAACCAGGTTTAACTAAGTAATCTACCCGAGATTTCGTAGTTAAACCCGGTCAGAAACGTGACTTCATGAATTTAAAAATAAGTGAGTTTGATAAACTGTGCGCTCAATTTGCTTCATATTCGCAATTTGTGCGATTGTAAATAGCTCCTAGATATCACAATTTGCATTTTTCACTAGATTAAAATAAATATTCTTCTGCTGAACTGTGGAGGATTTAAATAAAAAAAGGTTTATTAGAAGATTTGTTTCGATAATATGGATTAAAGCACAATATACCGTGTTAATAAAATATTTTATGTATGTTTAAATAAAAGTGTTTATTATATTCATCATTTTTCAGCGGGCACCTTAAAATGTCCTAAACAATAAGTAATCCTTCCGTTAACATATATCCAGTGGTAGTTACAACAACAAAGACTACCTGAACTCTTTTTTTTTTTCTTAAGAGGGGGAATGTTTGTTGCATATGCATGTGGAACATTGATCTTAAGAAAACAAGTAATGTAAAGCTGACAAAATGTTAAAAATAAAGTTCAAGTCATGATATTTTCTGGAAACTTCTCGGGTGTGTGACATCATCATTATGAAACATAATACTGCTAGTGGTTGCAAAGCGATTACGTTACAAATCGGATTCCGGAATACTACAGACCGATTGACCGATGATAGTTTCCTTCAATTATTATGCTATATGCTGATGACGTTTAAATACATGTTGGTGCTATATTTTTTCTGTCACTTCTTTATTTTAAGAATTATTTGGAATTAATTGCATTTCAGTAAAATCATTTGAACTACATTTTCTATCCTGTTTTTCAGAGTTCCTGAATTTAAAAGAATTTATTGGGTATTAGCACGTCAATTATCAAGAAAGAAAATTTATATATAGTGCATGCTTTTTGCTTAGTAAAATTATTTCGTATTTAGAATAAAATAAATTTATTTTAAAATTATTTTTGATATTTATTGTTTTGGGGTTTGAATATCTTTCTTCACTAAATCAGATTCCATAGCAGTCCAAAATTTTAACCCATTGGTCAAAAGATGTTGGACACGCTTTTTATTAGTATTGATTAAATTACTAGTCTTAAAATGTCAAACAATTGACAGGTTTTGGAAGTTTTAAAGTGATTTTTTTTTCTTTACTTTCTATATATGTACCCCAAAACCAGACGTCCATATTTTAGAATTTTCAGGTTAAAGCGTCGATTCTAAACGAAAATCTATGAATGGGTTACTTATATACAAATTTAATAATGTCAATAATTTTTTGCAGACTGATTCAATTATTAGCTCTGCAGCCATACCTAGAGTTCATTTCTTACAGTGATTGATGCCCTCCTGAAAAGTTAGTCTAATGTGACTTACATTAGTCTGGTTCTGAGGTACAGATATTTTATTGCAGATCTGAGTGGTCTGACAGTGCTGGAGCTACATTCAAAATTGAAGATCTGCGAAAAATTGGGAAACGGGATTTCTAGCCTCGTTTTTTTAAAGTAGTGTAGTTTCTCTACATATGATTAAAAAATGAGCTAAATTTTTTTTATAAAACTATTCTTCCTCTAGTGCATACATAAATTTAAAACAATTTAAACATGTTTATGATGAAAACAAGGATAAGGCAAAAAAATTTCGAAAAATTAAGGCGAAAAATGTTTTAAAAGTGCAGTTTAAATTATCACTTGGGCATGTTCACGCGTTATTTTTTCTTAAATATGGAATATACATGTATCTTGTAGAATTAATTGTTTTTATAAGTATTTGTATTTATGTCTGTAATAAGTGTACGGAATTAATATTCCATATTGTTTGCTGCATCATAAAATCAGTATTCATTAATAAAAAGACGAGAATAGAAGGACAAATACAACGTCTAATTTGAAAAAAAGTATTGCTGTCGACAAAGTAGCTAAAAATTACACAGCACTTACTCTTTGTTTAAAAGTCTAAAAGGAACACTGTTTTCTTTAACAAAATACTTTTTTAAAATTTTTATTAGTATTTGAGCTGGTGTTTTAGAAACAACGCCATTTCAAAACTAAAAATTAATATAAGGATAAAAAGTTATTAATACGATACTCCTGTTTTTAGTAAATGAGAAATTTGCAGGAAAATATTGTGAAGAAGTCAGTGAATTTAAATTTATTGTAATCTTTAAAATTTAAATTTAAGTATTTTGGAGTTTTCTTTTTAATGCAGCATGTTAATTCATCATTTTTTTAGAGTGTAAATTATTTAAATAGCAATACAAATGTCTTATGAGTTTATATTAATTTGCTCTAATGATAAAGGGGAAAGAATGTCCTTCAACCATACCCGCATTGTATAAAGTGCCATCAAATCTCGTTAGTAAATCACCTGGATAAGACGTCACTCTGTAAATATCATCATCTTTCAGAAGTCCCGACCTTTTTAATACGACTTTTTACATACTGTACTGCGCTTGTTGCATTGCTATTTTTTCAACCATTCCACTTAAGCCATTGAAGCACAACCATTTCCAATGCTGAAAAAAGGGCAGCCGTTCCCATCACTCGATTGAACTACCGGCAAAATGGCGGTCGATCATTTTTGAGACAGCTGGCACGTACAGCCGGCTGTCTCAAAAATGGTCTGTAGATCTGTGGCACGCGATTAGATCGACCGCCATCTTGCTGGTAGTTAAATCGAGCGATGGCTACGGCTGCTGTTTTTTTCAGCGTTGGTCAGTCTATCCAGTTGTTCTTTTATATCAAATTATTTCCATCGTATTCTCCATTTTTCAGCGTGATGCCAGTACTGTTAAAAATAATCCTGACAAATTTACAAATAATCGACAACTTTTAAAGGAAATTAGTCTCCAAAAAGTAAAGGATTCACGTGTAACTACGTCAACCTCAAGTATTTTTATAGAAATGAAATTTATTCTTCTTGACTGACAGCAGTCAAAACGTCAGAGTTTTTGTCCTCTCGGTGAGGACACTGCGCGTTAAAGGTGTAAGACATCATTTTTAAGAGTGCAATGTACAAACTCGGGCCCATTTCTTTGTCAAAGATATCTATAAGCATTTTTCGTTACAAAGATTGTTGTCTTGTCATCAAATTTTAGGAATTAATCCAGGACTATTCTTCGTTTCGACTTCCGTACGATGGCAGATCAAATAGGACAGATTGTACAGTTAAATTATAATAACGACGTACCGTATTTACTTATAATTTTCTTAATTTGTCACCATTTTATTAATTTAAATTCTTATACTATTAACTTTTATAAAAAAAAATATAATGCAAGTTAATTATAGGCACACTCATTATATAAACATTTAGAATTTCACTTTGCATTTATAAACTTAAGTTAAGATATCACTCGCTTAGAAAATCATTTTCACGTCGTCCTAAATAGTGATGTACTAACGAGGTTTGGCTGTATGTGCTCCTCTTGATTTTCTTATTTAAAAATTCTACGTTAAATAAAAGCTTAGTTTTTCTTCAACAATTAAAGAAAACTGGCACATAAATATCACATTTATTATGCAGTTTTTTTACATGATACATAAATGGAAGTAAACTTCATTATAAAGGTGTCGGTCCATCTGTATTCAAGGAGTTTGACTTCGTGGGCTCCCAATGGCTGTCTCTGTACGGTGTTATCAAATATCTTATTCTCTGAAAATAGAAAATAAAAATGTATTTTTCAATTACGTAAGAATCTTTTTTTTTAATTCTTTTTTATTAAACCGGTAATATAATCAATTTAATTAAAATGCAAAATTCTTAATCTGCATATGTTAAACTAATTTAACATCGAGATGTGTTTTTTAATAAACACCAACTGTAGATCTAGTACGCTGTAAGAAATACCTGTAATTTTACCATACATATTGCTGTAAAATAATACGGCACAAGTGTTGCAGCTTTGAAATGTGTATTGTAATTTTCTGCACTGTGTATTGTAATTTCACTCACGAAATGACGTTGATAAACCAATCACGAAGTACCTAGTACAACAAACTGACACAGTCGTTACATCACAACGTGTTGGCGTTACGTTTACCCACACGTTGTGCAGTAATCTAGGTAAATATTTTTTTTTCAGTGTAGCCAAATACGAGGTGATCCATTCAAAGAAGCGCCCTTTCTTTTAACCCTTTAATATGTTTAACAAAATTATTCATTTACCTGTTTGAATCTAGGTCTAAGATATGGATCTTAGCCTAAATAGTGTATGTATGTGCTTAAAATGACCATGGAGATGACAGCCAGAAACATTTCTCAATGCTTACGGTGCCTAGATCTTTCGGAATAAAGAACAGTAATAATTTTGAAAACTAGATATGCCAGATGAAGAAGAAAGAAATGCCAAATTTTTCAATGGAGCAAATCGTGAGTAATTTGAATGAGGGTTTCATTTATAACAGGTAAGCGATACTGTAAGAATAAATGATTGTATAAATAACGAAAAAGCCAAAAAACAAAAGGAAGGGAAATGTGGGAACTAAAAAGTGATTAAAAGTACTTAATTTAGAATAGAAAATTGAAATCAGAAATCATTAAAAATACTTGATAAACTACATAACAGAGTACATCTCACTTATCAGTCACTGCTGATGATTTTTAACCAGATATTGTATACTGACAATTGTTAATGAGTATACTGAGGATTTTTAATCGCATAGTGTCGAAAAGAGATTGTCTCATTTTTACATCCATCTCGAGTTGTGTGTGCTGGTTATTCAATGTGTAAAAACAGTGGCTTGTGGCAATTTTGGATTTAAAAAACGTACTGGGTAGCGAAAAGGGGCCACAGTGGTACGATATCTATATTTTCCCATGTATAAGCTCAAGAATTAGAGCATATACCATAATTTAGTAAGCCTGTACGGTAACACTGAGGAACCTAGTCACTGTCACAATTCATCTTGTAAGGAAGTTTCAGCCATTTTTGTTTCTACAGCCACTTTTGGGAAAAATCGGACTTTTATTTATTTATTTAACTTTAGCTAGATTATAGCAGTGAATTATATCATCTATTAATCAGTATCTTTTCTTTAATTTAGAGCTTAAAGTTTCTTAATTGCATGCATGAAATGTCCTTTGTTCTATTGATTAATTTTGGATTTAAAAAGACTTCTTGGGTATGTGGGACATCCTGATTGGGGTACACTGGGTGTGGTGGTTTGCTGCAGCAGTGGTTAAAATTTGAGGAAAACTAAAGCCTAAGATGATCGTACAGTGGTATTATGCCGCGCATAACCTGCCTGGCAAGTACTCCTAGTATTACGCTGAAAAAATTGAAAAATGATTGACATACACCAAAACACTAAAAAAACTAAAGACTCTATGAATTGCAACTAAATACCATTTATTCTTAGTCATTCCACTAATATTAATTAACAGACGATATTGACATAATTTTAAACTTAAACATGTCTGGGGGAGATGTGGTTTTGGAGGATAAGGGGTATCCACAAAAGTTTTGAGACGCAAATAATAAATAGATTACTGTTAATATTCACCATTCTGATGAGGTAGCCGTCTTTACACAAGACACGATCGACGCGTGCCCTCTTGGAACCGCTGTCTTTCTCTTAAGCCATCATCTGGCCTCTGATTCCATGTTTCTTTTGAACACAACTTGATCATATTGATTCGAAGCACACACTGATTTTTTAAGTCCGTTCACACCTTTTTCAAACTCTGCTCTGCTTCTTTTTTTCTAGCACACTCGTTCTGTCGTCTTTTTTTCTTCTCCCACGGGGTTGATTCCTCTTTTCTTACCCCCTCTTACATCATTGGCTGGAGTTTCTGATTTGTTCGTCTCGGGGAATTAATGCATCCTCTCGTCGAATCCCAGACATGTAGGTGGATCATTCGGGAATATACCCCGCCAAATTTGCATATCATTTTCGGCCATAAATATTTTAACGTTGACAGTTCATTGTGCTATAGTGTCCAGACTGTCCATTGCCTGGCGCCTCTTCTAATTTACGGTCTACTTGTGTGGTCTTCCCATGGGAACCGTCTCAAAATTATATTTTACTGCTGTTTCACTTCACCACATCTCTCCCCCGTGTACATAAAAAAAACAAGAAAAAAAAAATATTCAATGTCCACAGTTACTAGTTCATTACACGTAGCTACACATGTGCTACGTTTTAAAATTTGGCACTTGTCCTGTATAGTCCATGCGATATAGTCCATCATACGTAGCAAATTATGTGCTACGTTCTACAGTGTAGTAGTTGGAGTTTAGTCCATATAGTCCGTCACGCGTAGCTACACATGGCAAAAGTCTCAGTTGTGATACATTTGTTCTCCCGTTGTGTCTCAAGCATTTTGTGGTTTCACGTGAACATTTTCGTTCTCCTTTGCGGGTTTGTTTTGTCAGATTTTGTTAAATCTGGCAGTATCGATAATGTTTCCGAACCACTTTGCATTAATAACATTAATGAGTTACCTTTGTATCTTGTTTCTCAATTTCTTCAAAATAATATATTGTACACCAGTGGGATTGTACACACATTATTATGTTTGATCACACATTCTGTACCAACATGCACCATATTTATATTATTAGAGTACCATATTTATATTATATATATATTAAGAATAACATACAATATCATGTGTGTCTATTACTTGTTACACATATATATTTATCTGCATATCATAAAAAATACTCGTCTTCCTTCCCTTTTTTTTTTTTTTTTTTTTTTTTTTTAATTTATTATTATTATTATTATTATTATTATTATTATTTTTGCTCAGACAGGGGATTCATTCCTATATTGCACACCCTTTTATTTATACGGTACACCTCACGTACCACTGTTTCAAAATATCTAGCCATAATCATCGATGCGTTCTTATTTACTCATTCAATTCATTTCTAAATTCCCACATTTGTACTTGTAAAAGAGTTTCACCGCTAAACCCGTGCGTTCTGGAACTACCCTCTCTCCTCTTGTATTCCTTTTAAGCAGATCCTTCCGGCTGCGAAACTGTTTGTCGCTTGACAATCGGAACTCATGGTTGAAATTTCCGGTTTTTCACTGCGTATAATACATCCGCGCGTTTGGAAACGGGGGAAACTGCAGCTCGACGACTCAACTCGTGCTGTGGGCAACCGGTTTATCTCCTGCGCCGGGAGTGACTCGGCACCTTTTTCGCCTGTGTTTTTTTTTTAGGATGTCAACGTCGTGTAGAGGTAAGTGATTGTTATTTAATTATTTTGTTAATGAAAGCTTATGCCGCCCTATTAACTGTAATTTTGTAAAGAAAAACAAACTTAACGTTACTATTCTTACGTTTTATTTTGTATAGCGCCGATCTGCATGTCGAGTCCATGCGGTCTGATAGGTTATTATTCTGTGAACTCCCTATGTTTACTTTAAAATAAATAGTCTTCTATTATTCTAGAGCGCGTCTTACTCATCGTGGTTATTGCCTGCAATTGCCCGATAAGTACCAAAATCCAAGGGGAAATCTGCAGCTTTCCGTCCCAGGTACTCTGGTGACGCAACTCAATAATTTTATTCTAACTTGTATTAATTAAAATTTTTAGTAAAATTACTGTACTATGTATTTGTCTCTCCTATAGTTGTATGTCCGGTATTTATTTATATGCATATTTTTGTCTTTTCATGTTGCCCTTCTCTTGCATCCTATGCGTGACATCCGAACGAACGACTCTCCGTAAATCCGAACGAACGACTCGCCCCCATGCGAATGGCTCCCTGCCGGTTTGTTTACCAACAGAAAAAGCCAAACGACAACACCAGCTGATGCCTTGCTAACTTGTGTTTTACTTTTTATTTATTTATTTATTTTTTTTTTATTTATTTATTTATTTATTTATTTATTTTTATTTAATTTAATTTTTCTATATGTCAATACGTTGTAATGACTACAAACTATCTTATTCACAACATTCTTTCTATTAGAGAAATTAATTGTTTTAACAAAAATACCTTCTTTGTCACCTTTAAAATCAAAGTTCTTTCGTATATATATATATATATATATTTTTTTTGCAGCAGTATATTAACACTTACAAATCACAAATAAAATATTCAAAGAATGTCAATGCATGTTTTTTTTTTTTTTTTTTTGTTGAAACTGAGAAACAAGATAGTAACTTCGTTATTATGATGCATAATTTCTCTCACAGACTTTGTTTTATTTTTGAAAAATCTACTATATATATTTATTATTATTATTATCATTAATTTAACTATCATTTGAGTTACTAGGAGTACATAAAATTGCCCTTTTTCTACGGCACCATTATGTGGTGGTTTGCTGCAGCAGTGGTTAAAATTTGAGGAAAACTAAAGCCTAAGATGATCGTACAGTGGTATTATGCCGCGCATAACCTGCCTGGCAAGTACTCCTAGTATTACGCTGAAAAAATTGAAAAATGATTGACATACACCAAAACACTAAAAAAACTAAAGACTCTATGAATTGCAACTAAATACCATTTATTCTTAGTCATTCCACTAATATTAATTAACAGACGATATTGACATAATTTTAAACTTAAACATGTCTGGGGGAGATGTGGTTTTGGAGGATAAGGGGTATCCACAAAAGTTTTGAGACGCAAATAATAAATAGATTACTGTTAATATTCACCATTCTGATGAGGTAGCCGTCTTTACACAAGACACGATCGACGCGTGCCCTCTTGGAACCGCTGTCTTTCTCTTAAGCCATCATCTGGCCTCTGATTCCATGTTTCTTTTGAACACAACTTGATCATATTGATTCGAAGCACACACTGATTTTTTAAGTCCGTTCACACCTTTTTCAAACTCTGCTCTGCTTCTTTTTTTCTAGCACACTCGTTCTGTCGTCTTTTTTTCTTCTCCCACGGGGTTGATTCCTCTTTTCTTACCCCCTCTTACATCATTGGCTGGAGTTTCTGATTTGTTCGTCTCGGGGAATTAATGCATCCTCTCGTCGAATCCCAGACATGTAGGTGGATCATTCGGGAATATACCCCGCCAAATTTGCATATCATTTTCGGCCATAAATATTTTCGGCCATAAATATTTTAACGTTGACAGTTCATTGTGCTATAGTGTCCAGACTGTCCATTGCCTGGCGCCTCTTCTAATTTACGGTCTACTTGTGTGGTCTTCCCATGGGAACCGTCTCAAAATTATATTTTACTGCTGTTTCACTTCACCACACTGGGCACTGTATGTATACGTATATCTTTTGGAGAGGTAGAAAGAATAATGGCATGGTTATCATTTCCAGCAGGCTTCATCCGACATTATTCCATGATAAAATCTACTTTTGAAAACATTTTTTTCTTTTATTGTTTAACGCTTTAAGGCGCAGTGATCCCGCTCTGGGATCACCAAACTCTGACGTTTTGACTGTTGCCTGTCACGAAGAATAGATTTGATTTCTATAAAAATAGTTGCGGGTGACATAGCTCCACCATAATCTGTGACGCAGCTGGCTGTGCGGCGCACAGCCAGCTGCGTCAAAAAAGGTCTCTAGATCTGTGGCACGCGATGAGCGTTTCGATCGTCCGCCATCTTGCTGGTAGTTAAGTCGAGCGATGGCAACGGCTGCCCTTTTTTCAGCATTGGGAAAGAGTTGCGCCTCAAAGGGTTAATTTGGTTTTACTTTCTTATTTTCAATTCATCAAACATTTAACATTATACAGGAAATATTTTTCTAACTCTTAAATGTGTTACGTCATTATGATTATTTTCAAATCTTGTTATTTGAAAACTGCTTTCATGTCTCTGTTGAATATCTCAACCTGTATTTAATTACAATAACAATAATGCGTTGCCATAGTACAAGTCATTTTCTATGTGCCTTACACATTGTTCCTCTGTAGACCAATCCCTGTCCCACTGTACCTCGCAAAAAGTCACAATGTGACAACTTGAGTACTTATTGAAAATTAACTTTTTGTTTCCAAAGAATAAAATAAGCATAAATTCTGAGAAATATTAAAATGAGTTAAAAGATTTCAAAATGTTATTTTGTATTTAATTTTTAGTTTTAATTAAAAGGAAGAAAATTATTATAGAACAAGTAAAAATTGTTCCACTGCACACTCCTTTTCCCCATATAAATTCAGTGCAAAAATTTAACACAGTTTCACGGAATCAGCTTTTTGAAATGAAATTTATGGGTTAGAAAGATTTTAAAAAAAAACCTCAAGGAAAAAATTATTTTCCTGTATGCAACATTTGGATACTTCATAGTAATATTAAGAAATGTTTTTTTAAGAAACACATTGGTTTGAATAAATTACCGAAGAACATTAAAAAAAACAAATTAATTTTGAAAAAAAATATCCAAGTACATTTTGGTTAATTTCAAATTTGAATGCAGCTATTTCTTTTACCTGAGGGAACGTCCCCGTCGTAATCAGAAGTTTATAAATGGCGACTCCCGGAATGCAAAGAACAGAAGATGCTGCCAGCATCATTCCGAACACGTTCGCCCAAGTTGGATATTCGTAATTTTCATAGCTGAGCGGCTCGTAGTTGATAAGTCCATACACAATTATCATCTGTTAGAGTGAAAAACAAGAGAAGCATTAAAAAAAGGAGCGTGTTCTAAATTTTATCTATGAATTAGGAGACACAGTGGTATGTTTCAAAAATTTTGAAAGCCAAAGAGCTGTAAAAATTTTACTCCTTAAAATAAACAAAATTAAAATTATATGTATTTTGAAATTATCTTACGCATTCATTCTCTTTCCTTTATGAAGGATATATATACGTAATTAAAATTAAAAGGCAAATAACCAACGAAAGAAAATAATTTGCACCTCATGTTTATTTTGTTATTGTAAATGAAAAGTTTTAACTCCGAAAATTCAACTGAATTTTTATGGCTTAAAAGCGGTTTTTTTTTTGTGTGAAAATATTATATTCTGTATATAAGTTAAATTCAAGCTACCTTCTGTCAATTATTTACTTTTGTGGCGATTAAAATAGTATAGTAATGAATTATTACTATCTACCTAGGTATTATTCAGTAAATAGTAAATTTAGTTATTTGTGGCATTTTACGACAGTATTTTACTAGTTGGTATAAATTTTCTTTGTGTACAAAGTACTAATAATAAAATAAAACTACAACATTTTGTGGTTCAGTTTGAGCTACAAATTCCTGAGCCTGATATCTATATATTATCTCTGTAAAATTTATATTCCGTATTGGTAAAACACTTGTTTTTTAAGCTTTAGATTATTAAGTTTCTATATTTAATATAAACTTTTACAGCATAAATTCTAAAAAAAAAAAAAGCTTAACAATTTCTATACATTAATTTCGATCTTTTTAAATAGATCTCACTTCATATTCCTACCATAATAAATACAGGTGCTACAAGGACCCAGCAAAACTTCCACCATAGACCGACTCCAAAACCAAGCATCTCTTTAATGTCGTCAGAAAATCGGCCGATACCTTAAGGGGAAAAGTATAAATTGTGTTAATAAGCATCGTTACAAAAATTTATAAAAAAAAAAATCTTAAAAGTAAAAAAAAATAAAGATAAATCATGTCCAACGAATCGGTTATAAAACACTTTCCAACACACTAGAACGCGTGCGCGCGCACACACACATCTAAGAAGACAGCCTTTGAGTAGCTCTGTCTTCACAGAACACATACACAACTCACTAAATCGGTTAATTAGAGTGCGACTAATGACTGCAAAAGTCATCAATATTGGCGACTTTTGGCACAACTTTTGAGAGAGGCACACGATCGTCGTTGGACCATTAGCCAATATACACAGCAGCATAGAATTACGCTTTAAATGGATGCCCGTTTCTAAACTGCCATTGAACGTAATATATTTGAATTATTTTGAGTGCTCTTGCAGAAGAATTATTAATGATACAGACACTATTATCAATGGGGAGAGCTTTATCTTGTAATCCTTAGTAACACGTATCAATTTTCTTTCATTTCAAATATCCAAATATCTCTAAAATACACTTTAAGGAATGGTTGCGCATAGAGCGTAATGCATTGCCCTAGTAGCACAACTAGTTCAAAAGGAGTTCAAAACACGTCTTTTGAACGTCAAAAAACGTGTTTTGAACGTACTTTGAACGTTTTCTGAACTAGTTATGCTGCAAGGGTGGGAATCTTTTGAACTCTCCTGTAGAAGAACTATAAATGCTACACACACCATTTTCAATAGGGTACATGATACAGTACATAAGAATGCATATATGAATTTCGTAGAAATCTATTCATATTTACGGGAGTTAGAGCACGGACGAGCGGACGTACAGACAGATTATTAACACTTTTCAACCTGGTTGAAAAGTGTTTAAAATAAAATAAATCCTTGTACCACTTTTTGTTTATTTAGGGGAATTGTTGTTGTTGTAAAAGAAGCAATAAAACCCCAATGAGAGACAGCTTTTTCCTCTCAGTGCCGCATTACTCTACAGATATTTTCGAAAATTATTCTCCTCTTTTTAAACTTACTCTTTTCATAATTTTTATGGAGGTTTTACCGTCCAGTTGAAGGAATAAATGGTAAATGGATGACCTTCAGAATCTATGTCAGACAACGTCCGTTCAAATTCATCTCGACACGCTGTTTATTCGCAGTTGTATCATTGGCAATGACGTTATAAACATAATAAAAAATTAATACAGAAAACCTAGATCACCGCCTACGGCAGTAAGAACTTACATAAAAACAAATACTTGTCATAAGTATGACGATGCACAGCCAAAAAACAAACATTAGAGCACCTCAAAAATGTTTAATTTATTCAATACTATTTCCCGACGGAAATCAAGCAAAAGTGTTCATTCCCATTTGCTAAACGAGACCACGTTATAAATTTTTTATAGCTAACTTTGCCATACTGAAAAAGAACAATTAAAATAATAAAAATGGCATTTACATTTTCAACAGTAGGCAAGTCATCCGCCAGTCATGAAAAAAATAGGCAGTTTGAAATAACTTAAACAATCTTTTAAAAGGCTAAGTGTTTGAAAGAAAATAAGTCATTTTTATTTATAGCAGGGTTCGAAAAAGTTGAAATATTCTGCATACCCAGGCGGGATTGTTGTTCAAATAGTACATACCCGAAAAAAAGTAAATAAATAAATAAAGTATAAATATACATAGCATAATTCTTAATTAATATTGGGTTGAAAAAAAAGTAATTGAGTTTTTCCGTATGTCGGTATTTTACATGGCCAAAACTACTCAACATAATAATACGAAATTCGGGATGTAAGTGAATTCTTTAAAATAGGCGCTAGATTAGAGAGTATTTTCCAAAATTCGTAACCATCGTTAAAGGGGAGAGGGCGAATTTTGTTTTCACATATCCCGCATGATCTCAAAAAAGAAAGAAAAAAGAAAGAAAGAAAAAGAAAAGAAATCCGTAAAATTTTTGCTGTAAAATACAGGACTCACGAATACATAAAAATCAATTTCAGAACGTTTTTAATATCATGCTCCAAGGAGGATAGACGTGAAAAAAGGCGAAGGGTGACCATCTTTCATGGACAAACATGAATCAAACATGTAACAAACATGAATTCTATGTCGAGGTACATTTAAAACTTGTTGAAAATTTATTTGTTTCAATTTTATGTAAGAAAACACAATTACATTTTTGCCAACCCAATAATTAAGGATTGATTCAGCGGGTATTGTGGGATATGGAGATTTCCTTCACCAGTACGCTTGAATACGTAAACAAAGGTGGCTTTTCTAAAATTTACACTAACATTATAGGGTTTCAAACAAGAGGAGACCTCTTCACGGACCCCAGTGGCAACCTAAAGATAGATATGCTTCCCCTCTACAGGAAAATATTTTTTATCCTGGCTTGTGCGTATCCTCATCGTTTCAGATGTTTCCATAAGTCTTATTTCCTGTCTTTTTATGAATAAACGTTGGACCTCTGCAGTAATCTAAATTTAACTACGGTCCCCTTTATCCTCTGTTGGAGATGGAGAATGTTTCGGGTGTTTCCATAAGCCTGATTTTCTGTATCATTTCGAATAAACTTCATGAAACTCTCCCAAATTTGACAACTTGATGACTTTGCAGAAAAATAAAATGATCAGAGTCTAACTATTACAAAATAATGGACATTCTTACATAGTGTTCAATCCTTGTCTTTTTATTTTCGAATTTAGGATAGCTGGAGTTACAATCAGGCATTCGATCCAACTTTTGATTTAATCCTTTGAGGCGCAACCCTTTCCCAATGCTGAAAAAAGGGCAGCCGTTGCCATCGCTCGACTTAACTACCAGCAAGATGGCGGACGATCGAAACGTTCATCGCGTGCCACAGATCTAGAGACCCTTTTTTTGACGCAGCTGGCTGTGCGCGCGCACAGCTAGCTGCGTCAAAAAAGCGTCAAGCCAGCTGCGTCATCCAATTTCCATTGATGACTATTACAAATGCTTTAACCCTTTAACACGCAGTGTTCCCGCTCTGGGAACACCAAACTCTGACGTTTTGACTGTTGCCAGTCAGGAAAAATAGATTTGATTTCTATAAAAATAGTTGCGGGTGACGTAGCTCCACGAGAATCCTTTACTTTTTAGCACGTCATTTCCCGTAAAATAATTGTCACGATTACTTTTAACAGCACTGACATCTGCTGAAAAATAGAAGAATGCGAGAACAGCTGGATGGATTGCCCAATGCTGAAAAAGGGTCTCTAAATCTGTGGCACGTGATGAACGTTTCGATCGTCCGCCATCTTGCTGGTAGTTAAGTCGAGCAATGGCAACAGCTGCCCTTTTTTCAGCATTGGGCAATCTATCCAGCTATTGTCGCATTCTTCCATTTTTCAGCAGATGTCAGTGCTGTTAAAAATAATCGTGACCATTTTTTTTTACGGGAAATGACGTGCTAAAAAGTAAAGGATTCTCGTGGAGCTCTGTCACCCGCAACTATTTTTATAGAAATCCAATCTATTCTACGTGACTGGCAACAGTCAAAACGTCAGAGTTTGGTGTTCCCAGAGCGGGATCACTGCGCGTTAAAGGGTTAAAGCAATACTTCTAACAGTCCTAAAAGCAAGCAAATTTTGTTAGACATTTAACTTTTCGTTTTAAATTCCTGGAAAATGTTCTTCATCTGAATAAATAAATAAATAGATGAAATTTAAAAAAAACTCAATTTTTTCTTTCTTTTTTGAAGTTGAATTTTTTTCTTAATAAAGAAACTCGTGGACTCTACCTAAATTGTAACCTTTTTAGTTAAATATGTGTTGTACCAAACAAGAATCGAATAATGAATTTTCAATCGCTGGTCACTCCACATATTCACGAGAGATGAAATTTCTAGAAGTCTTGCTCAGCATGTTTCGAGAGGTCTGGGCGCTAAACTCCGTTTCCGTTAGAACAAGGCAAGTGAAGCAGCATCCAGCTTGGCCAGTGCTTGTGAGGGTCAACTTACTCTGGGCTCGACTACTGTGGGACCGTGTACGCTAATGGGAGCTGGTGTACGTAAAATCTGTCGTGGCCCCAATGTCCTCCAAGTTGTTAAACGGTACCACTGGGGGTGCCGATTTCAGGGGGCTAGTTATTTACTGTATATGTTTGTGATCAATATTTAAGGAATACACACGCACACATATAAGTGTATAAAAGATACGTTTTTTATTACTTACCTAAATAACTAAATTAATTCAATACAGTTTTTATGACATGTTTAGGGAGAACATAATCCATTATACTCCAGTTTCTTACATAAATGCAATGATGTCAGAATCTGCTAAACTTTATTAAGTACAGATATAAAACCAAGAAACAATTATGCTACAGTGAGGAAGTAGAAACGCAAGGGACATTCATTACATTGTACACGATTCTGTACTTTGTAATATTCATTCTAAAGAGACTATCCAATTTTAATAATTAGAAATGTTTCAGCTTGAATTTATAAATCTAAAAATTATCTTTATCAAAACTGAATTCGGCATTTCAGAATATTTGCAAGCTTTCTAAGACTGAAACTAGGGATGGTTGCGAGAAGAAAGAAAGCTTTTGAGCTGTCATGCGAGATGAGACAGCCCGTTGCTCGTCTATGCCATCTAAGGATGACTTAGAGACAAGAAAACTACCCTTAAAAATGTAAATTACCCTTGGCGTTTGGAAATTCAGTAAGACCGATTATATAGATTTAAATACTACTTATTTGCAGTGGTATTTCCCTGATTTTTTTAATCAGAAATATAATTACCTATTTTGTACTTTTTTTCTAATGGCCGGATCAGCGACCTACTGGAGGCTTGACCGCTACCAGGGTATTTCTTTACGGGGGGCGCCTATTAGGCAGACCAACATTACCCCCCCTCCTTATAAGTGGTCTCCTAATTTTGAACCCATTCCAGATGAAAGACCTGCATGATGACATTGGAGCCACGAACATATTTTAAACACACCAGCTCCCATCAGCGGGCACGGTTCCACAGCAGCCCAACAGAGAGAGGTTTTCACCCTCCCAAGCACTTTCCGTGTTCTTATGCGAACAGAGATTAGGAACTAGGCTACTGCGAAACTCTAATTTAAACTGACAATTAGCAAAAGTATACATCTTATTTACAAATCAATTCATGTAGTACTCTTACCGTAAATCCAAGAAACAGCAATCGCTTCAAAGAACACGGCAAACAGTATGGAATATCCAGCGGCATAACGATCAAGTAGTTGAACAACGTAAGCTCCTCCCTAACAAATAAAATAATGTCATTTTTAATCATAATCGACCAGTGCATCGAGTAAAAATTTAAATAATTTTAACTAGTAGCAAATATGAAACTATAATGTCTGTGCCAAAATAGTTGACATACTGGTAAATCTTCACAGAACTAGAAAAGACAAAAAAGAAAATTTTAAATTATAATTGAATCTTTATTACCTTATTGCCATAGACGAATTGCTTGATAAATACAAGGAATACCACTGTTTAAATTTGTTTGATTTACATTCCTTTTTAAATTGTTTGCTTCTTTTAAAGTAACATCGTATGTTTTTCTGTTCCAAATACGGTTCAATTACAAACATAAATAATATTTACAACAGGACCATAATTTTCTTCTTGATAGCTCAACACATCCGGATGAATTTGGCAGACGAGAATCAAAATGTGTTCCTATGACATAGTTTCGTTTGTTGCATATACATATAGTGTTATTCAGACACTTAATATTCGGCCAGTCTTAAAACTTTTACTAAAGGCTATGTATTAACTTAAAAGAAAGTCTCGAATGCGAGGTAGTAAGCTTGAATTATTTTGTGTTACCCAGTTTAAAGAACCATCCATGCTATAAACAAGATTTTCAATAAGATGCAACAGGTATAACTTTTCTATAATTAATCTTTTAATATAATAGCAATAACATGTATAAATTTTCTGACAATTAATCTTTTTGAAGATAAAATCCTTATAAATAAAATTGAAATTCTGTTTGTTTGTGGATTTGATTCGTATACAAATCCACAAAAATGGACCTATCAGCCTGAAATTTTGCACAGATATGTAAAATAATATAGAATAAATCATAGTCCAATTTAAAACTTTGAAAGTCCACCCGTTCCCGGAATTTTTTATGTTCTCCACGCAAAAAGCTTTCCGTAATTGTAACCCCTGTAGTCAAAAAAGTCTGAAATAAGCATCGTGGTTGCCATGTGTGGCGATTTTGCCGAATAAAATGTTTTAAATTCTCAAAGTAAAAATAAAAGAATAATAATGATTTTTTTTTGTTAGTTTATATTTGTAAGATTATTATTTTTTTATTATAATATCGTGTGCATGGGAAATCAGAGCAAGAATGAAATGTTTTATACGCAAAACAATAAGAATTGAAGATTTCCGAAAAAAATAAAATCGCTCAAATGCCCAGAAAGTGAGTTCTAGCGGTTTGCACAGTTTTCGGCTTGGCGCAATTTATTGAGAGCTTAAGGAAATAGATTTTTGAAAACAAGTGCAAAGGTTTTATTAGAATACAGCGTTAAATTTTAATGATCCGTGAAGAAATAATGCAGTTATTAAGGGATTTCAAGAGATCTATCTTCAGAATTCTCGCCAATTGAGTACATCGATTTAAGTTAGGGTAATTCCGCCAAATTTCAGAAAATTGAAATCTTCTCATTTAGTACATCGGAGTAACGATGAATAAAACACGTTATAGTTGATAATTTTAAAAAATTCGGCTGTATTAAGGGATTCCACTTTTCAAATAAATGCGTGCTATACTTTTTGGCGGTCGAACCATTTCCCATATTGATTGCTGCTAAGTCAATGCTTCGAATGATTCCCTGAAAAAACTCTTGCAAAATGGCGTATGTTGTACTTTGGCGAGGCATAGATTTGAAACTGGATTTTATTTGAGACTGGTATATATAATGACACTGGTTATAGATAAAAATGAATGTTGATACGTGTGTATGAGGTTGAAAAACTCCAGCACCGTTTGACCAATCACCATGAAATTTGGTTCACCTAAGTCTTTTATCATGGAGAAGGTTTTTATGCTATCCGTTTTCCTCTAACTTGCCATTTGGTGCTGCAGCACAACGTCGAATTCTATTCCATTTAGCCGTTTGCTATGCGAATATCGCCCAACCGATTTCGATGAAATTTGGTACACGCGAATATTAGAACACGGAGAATATTTTTCACTATCCATTTTGCTGTAACTTGCCGCTAAATGGCGCTGCAACGCATCAACTTCTATACCGTTCGACCAATCGGCATAAATTTTTTTATACTTACACATTTGAGCACGAAGAATATATTCTAACTGCGTTCCTTTTGATGTTACTCACCACTAGATGATACTGCAATGCATTATTATTTTAACTCGCCACTAGATGACGCTGCAGCAGGCCAAATTCTTGACCATTCAAACGGTCACTATGAAAATCAGTATACATAGCTATTTGAACAATGAGAATATTTTTGCGTTATCCATTTTGCTATGACTCGCAACTTGACGGCGCTGTAGCAAATCATTACTTTAATTAACCACTAGATAGCCCTGCAGTGTATCACTTCTTGACAGTGCAAATGATCGCTATGAAAATAGGTAGATATTTGAACACGGGGAAGAGTTTGGCGCTATCCATTTTTCTATAACTTGCCACTAGATGTCGCGTCAACACATGAACTTCAGGACTGTCCAGCCGATCGTCATGAAAATTCGTATACATCGATATCTGAATGCGAAGAATATTTTCACCGTATCCGTTTTGCTAAAACTCGCCACTAGATTGCGCTACGCCGCATGGACTTCTGCACCGTACAAACGATTGCCTTGAAATTCGGTATGCATGATTATTGGACACAATATAACGCGATATCCATTTTGCTATATCTGTTTATTACAATGAATAGTAATCACCACAAATCGTAATATGAAAAAGGCCATTCATTCCCGTGCGAAGAACGGGTACTTCAACTAGTATTTTTATAAAAACGAGTCGTAATTTAACGTCGCATATAACGAGTCGTAAATAAGAGTAAATACACAGGGTGTCCCTAAAGGTCGTTGCCAAACTTAAGATGCTGGTCTATTACACCAGGACAAACAAAATTTACACAGGAACTTATGTCCCCGAAATGAAAAGGGCGACCGCTAGAGGGCGATGTTCACAGGCTTATGGAAGCGTGATCATGGAAAATAGGCTATATGGGTGTACCTTGAGCACAATGTTCGCAAGCGTAGAGAGGAGAAAGAGAAATGATGCCAAAACAGGTGTGACTTTTATTAAATTATGTATTTATTAATATGACCTTCGATCCGCGGGAAACATACAAGTAATACTTATCGGCCAGTTGTGAGTTAAAAAACCGATTCATCCATCTCCGGCAACGTACTAGGATGAAATGACCACGCTTCCATAAGCCTGTGAACATCGCCCTCCAGCTATCGCTATCTGCATTTCTGGAAACAAGTTCCTGTGTAAATCTTGTTTGTCACGGTATGATAAACCATCATATTAAGTTTTGCAATAACATGCAAAAGTTACACTCTTTTTTAATTTGTATACGACCCCCGTACAAAAAAAAAATCCAATTAGTAAAATATCCGCTATATACTAATGAGGTGATCTACTAAACTTGAGAATTATATTCTAAAATAAGTCAGAGATATAAAGATAAGTATATGCTGACTTAAATCGCTTTCCAGTGGTCCTTGAAGGGGAAAAATCATGTCGGATGGCCACAATTGAGGGGTCGTAGAGAAATTACAAAAGACAATGAATTATTTCTACTCTAGTAATGAGCGTTTACATTCAAATTCATGTATAGCCTCCAATCATCTTTGTTTAAAGATATCTGAGACGTTTTATGATGAAAGGCTGAAACTTTGTACGTCACCTCATTAGTGTGTGGGTCAGATGTTACTAGTTAGGATTTTTTTGTACGGGGCTCGTATACAAATTTTAAAAAGTGTATATTTTATACATAATAAACAAGAGGAATTTTTTTAACGGAGTATTTTTTCAATTAACATTGTCACTTATCTCTAATCGATAAAGAATTAAAATGTGTACCACCTTTCTGGGACAGCCTGTATATTAATTTTTCTGACGCATCCTGTACTTATTTTTATTTAATTTTAATCTTATTCATTTTTAAAGAGATATGTCAGTTACAATACGGCTTTGTTCCTCAATAACATCTGCGTAAGTAGACAAAGGAGCTTTGTACCTATGATTCGCAGTTTGTGCTTTAAGACAATGTTTGCAACTGAATGATTCCGATTCTACTGCAATAAATAAATCGCAAATTTGAAAGGTTATATCTTTTAAGCAATACAGGCAGCGTTCCATTTCATTCGTCGTTTCGAGTGAGAAGTTAGAAGTTTCATAATCCACAATCAGTTTTAAGTTTCACTTGGTAGCGGTCGAAGATACTCTCTTCATCAGTGGACAGCAAGAATAAGTCGGGGTTAGCGATGGGAATGAATAAATCTAACTATTCGAATTAATCTATTATTAAATGAATTTGAGATTATCGATTTTGAGAAATCCATTTCCAAAACGCTCAGCACATAACATTCGAATAGCACGTGGTATTCGAAATCTCGAATAGAAACCACAAATACTATTCGAATTGTAAAAATTGCGAATATTGGCCATTTTATTATGTAATCGAGTATTGATTCTATTCGAATAGTGGTAATCGATAATAAAAATCATTGGTACGTCGCTAGTCGGGGCTTCTTGTGCGCCATCGATGAAGAGTATCTTCAAAATCTGTTCTGCGAGCAAATGAAACTTAAAATTAGTCGTGGATTATGAAACTTTTACTTTTCATTCTTCTCATTACTTTTTATTCTCTTTAGTCGCACAATTCCAAAAATAAATTATAGCTCTAAAATTTAAAACACTCTTTAATAGCAATATGAACTAAAAATCAAAACATCATTTTTAAATATAAGAGTCTCGTTTACACTCAGCCTACACAGTTAAAAAAATCAGAAACGTTTTACATACTTACAGCGGAAAGGTTTCCGAAAGTATAGCTTAACCTGCCGATGCTCTACTCGAACTCACGATTTCGGAAACATAACCCATATTTCGGGGTAAAGTATTTACGGGCGAAAGGAAATCTTTATTTGGGACTTCGTGCGCATGCACCAAGTGCCAAGAGACAGAGGGATAACAGTGAACGCATCTTCCTTAATAGCACAGATGGTCGCAAAAGAGTCGCTGTGACGTCACAGAGGGTCACAATTGTCACAGGACTGTCACATTGTAACTTCTTGCACAGCCCGATTATGACCAACAGGGGCCCCGGGCATTGGTGAATTTGGGGGTCCCCATCTATAAAATTTGTTTTCTTTTTCATAATATTTTGCCATATAAAAGAATATTTCAGAACAACATTTGAAACTGGGTGCCCTGGGAAAAGTCCTGATTTGCCCATGCGATAATAAGGGTCTGGTAACTTGTGAGTGATGTAACTTCACTGTGTGGTCACTGTGAAGTTTGTGACCAGTCACCAGGTGACGTCGCCGGATGAATACTTAAATAAAACGGATGAATACTTAAATAAAACAGCACATTATCTCCTGAAAATAATTTATGTGGAAGAAAAAAGATTTAAGATTTTTAATTTATATTTATTAATTATGGTATTTTCTCTCCATTTATAAAATACTTCAAAAAAAATTTTAAGTTTCCAAAACAAGCCGTACCACAAATAACTTTTGCAGCAGTCAGTTTACTTTTAAAGCAAAATTCGGCAAGAAAACCGCAGCGTCGTGGTACCGTGCTTTCTTCCCAATGCGTAGGTCCAGCGTTCGATTCTAGTCGCTAGTCCTCACCGCTCCTTCCGACAGAGTTTGGTGCTGCCATCTAGTTTAAGATACTCGAAACGCTTCATCTAGTGCATGTTACTTTTTCTGAAAAACTCGGAAAGGTTACTCGTTAATTCGGAAACCTTTCCGAAATACACGGAGAGGTTACTCAATATTTTACCAAAATATGCAGAAACGTTACCCATCTTTTCCAGAAACCTTACCTAAAATGCAGGAAAATAGGTAAATATGTTTCCGACATATGCAGAAACGTTTCTAAATACATTACCCGCATGGTTCGGAAACGTTTCCGCAATTTTAAACTACAAGAGCTGCCCCATTTTTTGGGGTAACGTTTCCGAATTTTTTTTACCGTGTACTTATGCAGCAATGAGCAGGAGAAATGGAAGTAACAGGAATGCAAACACCTCACTTGTTCTGCTCGTGCCATAACCTTTTTTGCTGCCCTTCCTGCAGATCGCTCTCCCTCTTGAAGAGATTTTGAAGGCAGAGAGGAGGGGAGTACAACCGAAAAGTATAGCAGAAGGGAAGGAAAGCAAAATATAAAAACTCTCACTGCTTTGGAGCTGTCGCAAAAGTACTTCCTGGAAAATAAACGCAGCAGCGAGCAGAGAAGTGGAAATGACTGAATATAAATGGGGTAAAAGATTTGGCTCAACAGGAATGGGATGTCGCACAACTCTGCATAACTTAACTTTGTGAATTGAGCTTAAAATAAGAATAATGTACAAAAAAAAATCTTTTAAAATGTGTGTTAAATAAAATAGTTAAAAGCAAAATGCTAGATGTCATGACTTTTTTTTAATTGTGTGGTATTTGTAAATGTCACTATGAAAATGTATCTGAAAAACACTCCACGCTTTTTAAACAGGAAGTTAATTCTTTGTCGATAACTTTATTCGTATTTTTAGCTTAATTCAAAAAGTTAAGCTATACTGAGTTGTGGGATATCATACTGCTGCTGAACAAAACCTTTTATTTAAAGGGTTTTTTTTTTCTTCTTAGTTCATATTGCTCCATAAGCAATTTTTTAAGTTTCTTTTTTTATTATTTTTTTTCTTTCTTCTTTAACTTTAAAACCAAGTTGAACTAAGAAGGAAAAATTGCGTTTTCAGTCCCAAAACCCTAGAACAATACCGATACTTTGAAAAAAAAAAAGTGAAAAAAAAACTTTTAATAGGATACCACGAGTTGCGTTTCATTTTGGTCAAGGTGTTAAAATACAATTAATGGGCGCTCGTGATAAATCAGGGACCCAAAAAATTTCTATTGACTGACTTTCCTTTCCCAATTTTCTTTTTAAACCACTTTTAGATCAATTAAAAATTCATGAAGGGAGAAGGGACATGTAAAAATTTCTAAATTGTTTACAGACATCGTACAAAATTACAAAACAGCAATTGTTGCTCTAGTAACAATTTTCTCACAATAAGCACTTTCAACATACCTGCGTACAGCTAGGTAGGCCAACGATGAAGTAAAAGGCGAAAAGAGCAGCAACAAACAGCTCCCTGTTCCTTTGCAAAATTGGGTATTCATCACTCAGAGCGGTAATTATAGCCTCCGAACCCCCAAACTGAAAAGGGGAAAAAAAATGCATCAATAGTTTATTCGAAGCGAGGCGTATACTCGAGTACGGTAGGACGCTTGGCTTGAATGGGGGATCTGAAAGAATTCTTAACCCTCTCGTCACCGAATTATGAAAAATCAGAGAAAAAAAAATTCTGTCTAGCAATTAATGAATCTGAAATACTATTATAAATCACGCAAAAATATTTTTTTCTAATGTCGATTAATATTAGATTTTTCTAATATTAATTTCTGCATTTTCGAAGCATTTTGTTATGCTAAAATTAATTTAAAAGGATGCACATATTAGGTAAAGGTTGAGGAATAAGAAAAAAAACTATACTTACCTTAAAAAGAAAAAAAAAACGGTAAAAAAAGTAGCGTAAATATTTTCTTAATTTTTCTCCTGAAACAATGAAGCGAAAACTGTAAAAAATGATCTAAATGGACTAGTACTGCAATCTAGGCACGATTTATGCATCTAGTTAAGAGCCTCATATACTTTCTACTTGAATTAATGATATTGATATCACTGAAAGAAAAAATACTAAATTCAATTGTTTTCTCTCTAAATATTGCTATTTGAAGTAGGACCCTCATATGAGGTTCAGGGTGACGAGAGGGTTGATGTTGTACATAATGAGGGTTTAGGGGTTCACCTCTTTGAATCCCGGTTTAACCGGGTTTTCTTCATCTTAGATTTAACGGAGACAATTCTCCATGTGTCATGTGTTGCGTCTCTTCATTTGTCTTCGAGTATCATTGCTTTAGTAAAGAGTTGCACATTGCTGGAAGTGACGCAAATAGCTTATTCTTTACTGATTTACCTGATAGTGCCTCGAATACAATAATTTATTTGTATGAATATCTAGAATAAAATTTTTCTTTGGAAATTGACTTTACCCATCTATGCCTAGTGTCCCTTTTTTGGGGACGGCATTATCGCTATCAGTCGTAAACGTTATTTATTTTTCCTAACCTTTATTCACAAGTATTGAACCTCAACTCCACAAAATATTTTAACATGACCCAGCAGGATGTTGTCATTTTACTTTTTAAACATAATGATTTTAAAAGAAATCATCCCTTGTTCAAGAAGTTGACATAATTAATTTATCTGTTATTGCTGGTAATAGCAAAAATTGAAGAAAGTCGCAAACATATCTGAGCACAAATGGGTTAAGTACTCTTTTATCATACAAACTTTCTACATATTTTTAGAATTGATACAGAGTGGTCCTAAATTATATGTCAAGAATGTAAAGGGTGGTAGAGAGGACCAAGACGGTTCAGAATCACATAGCAATGGTGGGTCGAAAATGTTCGTCTTCGTGTATCGGTTAATAGTCACTTTGGAAGAAGTGTTGAATTAACAGTGAGCTTTCCGATCATCGTTTGTCAAAAAAGGAAGCATTTTTCACAGAAAACACTTCACTAAAATTGAAAGTTTACGAATTCTATTTCGTTTCACTGATGAAAATCTCTAAGAAAAGTTCATTGTTTAAGCCTTTGAGGCGCAACCCTTTCCCAATGCTGAAAAAAGGGCAGCCATTGCCATCGCTCGACTTAACTACCAGCAAGATGGCGGACGATCGAAATGTTCATTGCGTGCCACAGATCTAGAGACACTTTTTTGACGCATCTGGCTGTGCCGCACAGCCAGCTGCGTCAGAAAAGGGTCTCTAGATCTGTGGCACGCAATGAACGTTTCGATCGTCCGCCATCTTGCTGGTAGTTAAGTCGAGCGATGGCAACGACTACCCTTTTTTCAGCATTGGGCAATCTATCTAGCTGTTCTCGTATTCTTCCATTTTTCAGCAGATGTCAGTGCTGTTAAAAATAACCGTGACAATTTTTTTACGGGGCTATGACGTGCTAAAAAGTAAAGGATTCTCGTGGAGCTATGTCACCCGCAACTATTTTTATAGAAATCAAATATATTCTTCGTGACTGGAAACAGTCAAAACGTCAGAGTTTGGTGTTCCCAGAGCGGGAACACTGCGTGTTAAAGGGTTAACATGTGCATGAAGACGACATTTCTGACCCCATATTACTGTGTGATTCTAAACCGTCTTGGTCCCTTCTACCACCCTTTACAGTTTTTGAAATAATGGTTTAGGACCATCGTGTATAAAGGACGATTCAAATTAACGTTCACAAGCTTCCAATAGGACTAGATTACTCAAAAACGAATGAGAATATCACAGCAATGTGTGGCCTAAAAAGTCGTGTTCATGTACCTGCTAATAATCACTGGAAAAAGTGTTGAAGGAATTGTAAATTTTCCGACCATTGTTCGTGAAGAACTACTTGACTGTAAAACCTCTTTCAGACAAAATATCTGTTGGCTGTTAAGTACTGAAGTAAAAATTTTATTAAAATGTATCGGGCAGATTTTATCTGCTGAAAAAGAGCTATTTACAATGCAATACATTTCGAGATCTTAATTTAAGAATAATTATTTTAAAAAATTAAAGAAAGCTTCACAAGCTATTGTTCCTTGATCAAAAATAAAAAAAGGAACTAAATATTGATTAATTAAATTTCTAGATGACAGCTTTTTTTTGTTCAACTTACGGAACTGTCCAGTCCTAGAGTTAGAAGCATCAGGAAAAACATGACAGACCAAAATGAAGATCCTGGCATTGTGGCTAGTGCCTCGGGATACACAATGAATACAAGACCAGGACCTGAAATAAATATTTTCTTATCAAAATTCAAGCAGCATCAGTAACATTTACAAAATATGTTCAAAATATCTTATAACTAATATTGTAATTTTTTCTTTTTACTTCTCATCTTTAACACTCGACGCAAAACAGGGGAGTGTTATAAGGTTGAACCTTTTGTCGCTATGCGTGTGCGTGTCTGTCTGTGACATTGTAGCTGAGCTGATTTTAACGCCTTTGTTTCGTTTGAAGTCTAATTGTTTTAATTGGCATGGTTATTAGCCATGCTTGATGATAATCTGTTCATCTTAACCATTAATATGAAACCCCCGACGATGTTGAAGGCTTTTTGTGTGGTATCTTAGCTCCCAAACAGATCACCCGATTTTAATTTTGTTTGTTTCACTTGAAAGTCCGTTTAATCGGTGTGGTTTTTTACGCAGTTCACTGCATATGTCGATGCTCTTTTTATAAAACATGCCTGGCTCGTTAGCACATAACAATAATATTCACTAAAAGTTTTAATGTTTTATTAAAAAAATCAATTTAAGGTAATAATTTTTCATTTGAAAAACATTTCTAATTCATATTTTCAATGCAATTGAAATTTCACAGTAAATCTATATTATCAAAGCAACTTAGGGCGAGATTGAAGTGAAACGCGCGCGATCGAGTTCGAATAGAACGTTTTTCAGTCCCCAGAATGCTTCCAATGTACAAACTAGAGATGAGACGGGCTCAGCCCGAGCCCGAAAGCCCGAGCCCGAAAGCCCGAGCCCGAGCCCGGGCCCGAACCCGGCTCGGACTCTGTAATTCACAATTGCGTTCGGGCTCGGGCGGGCTCGGGCTCGTGAAAAATTTCTCCTTTATTGAACACACTCCTTGAAACATATTTTAAAAAGTGATTCACGAGGGAAATAAAAGTACAGTCAACTCCGGTTATAGTGAACCTCTGCGGACCATCCAATTTCGTACACTCTATCCGAAGTTCACTAAAACCCAAGTGTCTTCATGATGGATAGAGATACTGTGTGGGAATCGGCACTAATGGTTTGCGTTCACTATAGCCGATGGTTCACTATATCCGGGTTCACTATGACCGGAGTTGACTGTACTTATAAAAAAAAATAGCGGCACTGGCGCCTAGAAGGTGCGTTAAGCTCTTTGGATATTTCAGAACGGCGCGGCGGCCTATATTGATTAGTTAGTTATCCGACATTATTTGATAAACATGGATATATAAAGAATTAGAAAGTGCATTGAGAGTTTGCAACTCTATTTGTCTTTAATTTGCACAAACGGCAAAATTCATTTTATCAAATGAATTAATTGGATTTTTTTTATCTTAGCTGAAATTTCGGGCTCGGGCTTCGACTTAAATAATATTGCTCGGGCTCGGGCGGGCTCGGATTAAAAGTCCTCGGGCTCGGGCTTCAAAAAATGAGCCCGAACTCATCTCTAGTACAAACCTAAAGCGCTGTCACGTGATAAAAACACGATTGCTCATTTGTTGATTGTTTCAGTCAAATAAGAAACATTGATATATTTCGAAGCTTCCCCCGTTCGACGCAGAAAAACGTTCGAATTGTGTTTCACTTGAATCTCGCCCCTAATTAAAATATCAATTTGAGAATATAAAATGTAAAATGGATCATTTCTAATTGAAAATTTCAATAGCTATTTCATTATTAATGACCATGTATAAGTAAAGTACACCGTAATCTATACAGAAATTACTTTACAACGCTTTATAGAAAAATTATTTGGAATTTTTTTTTGAAACCGGGGAATCTTAAAAAAATAACTTTTATTTTAATGTTTAGAAGTTTAGTTTGTAACCTATTTTACATTTTCTTTTCGCAAATACAACCTTTTCAAATTTTTAACAAAATCAGATTTTTAAAAATCCAGATTTTTTTTTATGACTACATAGTTCATTTTACTTTTTGTCTTTAACTGTTTTAGAGCAAACAAATTAATTAATTTATTTATTTTCGTTGTTGCAGTCATGAGCATTTCAAATTTTTGAATAGATTGCAGATTTGCTAATTGATATTTTATAGTAGTATATGTTTCCTCTTCAGTTTAGTAAGATATAACACTTAAAAGTGTTCAGAAAAGTTAATTAAATTGGCTTTAATAGATTGAAATGTTTATCTGCAGATATCTCCTAAAGTATAAAGGTACCGTATTATAAAGTTCCAAATTGCATTATCGTCTAAATATTGGTAGTTTGTTAATTGAGTAAATTTATTATTATTACTATTATTACTGGAGTATAGTTTTTTCAAAAGATTTTTAAACTGTTGCATTGATCATATAAACTCTTTTATGAAAGTAGTATGTAGCAGCATGCCTTATCGTTTAAATATTGGCAGCTATTATTACTGGAGTATAGTTTTTTCAAAAGATTTTTAAACTGTTGCATTGATCATATAAACTCTTTTATGAAAGTAGTATGTAGCAGCATGCCTTTTCTGAAATTCGGTCTTGGAACTAGGATAAAACAAATAATATAGGATAGTTCAATTTCTAAAAATTACACTTTAAGTTAACGTTTTCACAAATTAAAAAGTATTGGGTTTAAATAAACTCGCTGTGTCTTAAAAACAAAGTCAAGAATGTGATGGTGATTCCCTTGTTTCACTGTGCATCATTTCATACACTTTTTAAAAATTACTAAATGTGATTAAAAATCTTCGTTCAACTTTGAAAATATTTTCAAAAAAGTATTACTATAAACTCGAAAGATACATAAACTGCATTTCAGGGAACGAAAAAATGTCTCAGAAATTTTATTACTTCGTAATTTAAACATATTCGCAATTTAACTCCGATATTTCTGCCTGTATTAGCACTTTAGTCTACCGGGGTAAACTTTTGACTCTCTGAGCTGTACAAGTACTGATATTATGTGTTTGTTGTCTTTTCAAATACTATCTACGAACCTTTCACTTTGTAAAAAAAATATAGATATAGCATAACCAAACAGAATTAAGTAAATGAAACGATCTAAAATTAAAATCTACAGGGTGTGTCACAATTCCCTACCGGGTTTAGAAGCTTATAAATATATATATATATATTACTAATACAACAACTAAGTTGACTTTATTGGGTAAAGAAATGTTACAAGTTTTGTTACATAAATATTCAATATGTGAACCTTTCGTGATGCGGCAGACATCAAGTCTAAAATCAAATTCTTCCACTCCTATACTCACTTTAACATGTTGCGATCAATGGTAGCGAATGCGCGTAAATCTTTTACATCATGAGGCATAAGGGGCACGAACACACGATCTTTTATTTAACCCCATAAAAGATTCGCATAGAGTTAGGTGAAGAAGGTGATTGTCGTCGTCAGAACTTCGACCAATCCAACGACGAGGAAGCTCGTAATTTGTGAAACAAAACTTGTAATGTTTATTTCTCCAGTAAAGTCAACTTATGTATTGGTAATATATTATTTTTCATAAGCCTTCCAAACCCGGGAGGGTGTTTGGACACACCCTGTACTTTCTGGACAATCAGTAGCCAAAGAAATTTTATTAAATAATGTTTATGTAGAAATAAAACCTGTTTTCAGGTATTTGTACATTGGTACTAATTTTTTTGGGTCAGTCTGTAAAATTTTATGTTAAAAAGGATGTTTTCTTATGTGGAACATTTTTTTTCATTTTAAAATATGCTTTTTCCAATACTTTCTAATTAAGTATTAATTCTTAATCCATCTTCATTATGAATAAGAATAGTTTGAAATTAATAATTTCAAAACATATTGCTATTATAAAATTTTTCTCCCGACTTTAAAGAGCTTTTCACCCGTCAATTTGTCCTTAATAAAAAAAGTTAGCTGTACATTTACCTAATGCTAATTTCAAAATGCTTAATCACACGATAATAAGCTAGTTTACACAGCTATATAAAATATTTATTCATTAAAAAACAGGTATTTTCAAAATATTTTACTATATCATTTTACTAAATAGATAAGTATGCCACGGCGACCCTCTTTATTTCCTCAACGAACCCTTTTTGTCTTTGGATCCGCTACCACCCCCATGGATAACTGCCACCGCTCCCACTGGAGGGGGGGGGGGGCGATACCGCCCCCTTTGGGAATCTATGTAATAGACTTACCTTCCGTAGCTACATCTTTGACTTCGACATTTGCTTTGTGGGCCATATATCCCAGTACAGAGAAAATGACAAAACCAGATAGAAAGCTGGTCGCGCTGTTGACGGCACTGGTAAGCAATGCGTCCCTGGAAAACAAATAGACCAGGACAAATCATTAAAACCACTACCATATTATTTACACGTTTTATTAGAGATTTCCTTTTTTCAATATAAAAAATATTATAAATAATATAAAATGTTTTAATATACCATGTTTTTAAAACGGACTAAAAAGTAAAAAATAGTTTCCCCTAGCCTCATACCGGAACATATAACCGCACTATGCCTTATAACCGCGTACAGATTGTCTTAAAAATTTCGTGAATTTTTAATAATGTAAATATTTGAACACCCCCCCCAAAAAAAAAAAAAAAAATAAATGAACGCATGCAACAGGTAGCTGATGCTTGAATAGTTCACCTAAATCACTGACAGCTTTGTTGCACTGCAAATGACATGGACTGTTGTTGTATTAGTTTTCTTAACGACAGCTACTCTCTAAACTTTTTACTATTATCCATTACATAAGTACATGTTTTTCTTTTTAAATGTTTCACGTATTTTCACGCTTATTAAAACTATACAATCACAACTTTTTAGAACAATCTGTGTGCGGATAGAAATCTGTATGGGGCTAACAGAAATTATTTCATAATTTTTAGTCCGTTTTTAAAAAAGTGGGATATTTAAAAAAATATTATTATTATTACCTAAATAACCATTTTATGCTTTCTAGTGCTATAGTTTTGAAATTTTACAATCGATTTTAAGCATATTAGTTAAGCAAAATATTTTATCAAGCACATCTCAAAATCTTAATATAGTGGCAATGAGAAAAATGTACCTTCTATGCGAAAAAAAAGACGCACAATAGCAGTAGGAAGTACACATTTTATAAATTGGACTTTCTTAGTGATTTTGACTACAGACAAATAATAAGAGTAAATCTGATAGATTTAAAGAAAAATTTATCTATTTTTGGGGGGTAGAATAAGAAATAAATGTTTGGTTTCATATGTCGATGATGCCTGAGATTTTCAACGAGAAATCCTAGGCGTCATATTTGTTCTAATGGAAACCTATGCAGCAAAATCCACTATTTGTAGCAGATTTTTAAGCTGTTTTTTCTTGCCAGTCGAATTTATTATTTTTTTAAATTACTAAATATTCAATAAAGATTTAAACGGATTTCGAAATTTCAGAAAATATCCCAAATATATATCTTATACAGGGTTGATCTATTAAAAAAAGTACCCGTTGAGTTTTATTGTTACCCTTAAATCTGAAGGATGTGACAACTATTCTAAAACTGAAATATAATCGTTTGGAGTGTGGAGAGACAATTTCCATCACTGTTGGACAGTTAAAACTCTATCCATAAGATTTTAAAAAATGGAGAAGCACAATGTAACTTAATCCTGTGATAATTTTATTTTTGAAAAACAAAATTTAATTCAAATTTTTTATATTATCGTTCCTTACAGCAAATTTTGAAAATGGTCGCGAGCAGATAGAGTTTTCCAGATAATTCCTGCAAATAACTATGAATTAAAATAAATCATAACTGAAGAAATTTCGTCAGTAACCATAGTCAGTAACACGTCAGGCAGCATAGGGCAAGGGGGGCAATGCCCCCCTGGATTTTTGTATGCAGTGTTTTACCTTGCTTTTTTGTTCTTTCCAACATGGTAATCATACGTTGAAGTAGTCTTTGCCCCCCCCCCCGGGGAAATATTCTGTCGGCTCCCATGTCAGTAACAGTAGCAATGTTGCGAAATGTGTCAAAAAACTATTTTCGACATGTTTATGTTTGCATTCGAAATGCTGGCGGACATTTTCCACATTTGCTGAAAGTAATATGATAATGTAAAATAATTGAATAAAATTCTGCTTTTTCAAAAATAAAATTATCACAGGATTAAGTAACATTGTGCTTCTACATGTCTTTTTTGCCTCATAAATTAAGTTGCAACAGCTCAATAGTATTATAATTGTCTTTCACACTTAAACAAAGTTCAAGTAATTATATTTCAGTGTTAGAATAGTTGCCACATCCGTCATATTTAAGGGTAATAATAAAAACAAACGGGTACTTTTTTTAATTGATTACACTGTATAATAAAATTATTTATGGTAAAAATGATATATTTTAAATTGCTTTAATTTTCCCTTTGATTGGGGATTAATTTTCATTCAGTAACTTTCATGATACTTTCGTAATCGTTTCATTTATTGATTAAAATTAATTTTACTATTAGTACTGGATAATATTGTACATACGATAATACAATCAGTTTACAATATAGTGTACTGTGACTTTTACATTTGTAGAAAATGTCTTTTACAGTTATGGTTTATCGGCACCTAAGTTTCGCTGATTCATGTTCTAACAGAGTCTATTGTAATAGTCTGCACCCGCCCAGAGATAGACAATCGGCGCAAATTCAGTGTCGAAAAACTATTATTGTAAAAGAAATTTCCTCTTCTGGCAATCTTATTTCCGCCAACTATGATCAAAACAAACAGACAAACAGGTTAAAAAGAGCGAATAACATTGTCATCCAAAGCTTAAAATTTTTAATCTCTAGATAATCGTGAAGTTAATTTAAAATCGATTGCAAAATTTGTACCGGACAAATCAGACTCTAAAAAGACTTAATAAAACCGTGGTGAAAATGCAAAGTACTCTTTGATTACTTGTGAATAATGCATTTACGTATCACTAGCAGAAAACAGAAATTATTGATTATATATTTATAGTTAATGGATCACACAATACTTTTCTTCGAATCTTGCAATATAATTGCCTGCTTTTTGTTTGTTTGTGATTAATGCAATTTAACAAAAACTGTTCAGCAATAAGCGCAATCTATTGCAACGGATGATTTCGTATGCCCTTGAAATACAATAATATTCTTTGATTACATATGAATAGCATATTTATGAAAATGCGTTGATAGAATTAAAAATAAACTATCGCAATTTTCTGTAAGTGAATCAATACATTTATTTCTGGATTTTCTTCCATCTGTAAATACAATTGTCCTTCTTGATTGTCGAGAATAATACATATTTTAATACACATGTTAGTAAATTAATCCAGTCCTACATAGAATGGGTATGTTAATATATTCATCATCTTTTGCATTTTGTAATATTTTGGAAAAAATAAAGCAGAATGTACTGATTGATTGTGTTGCATATTTCTGAAGATAACCTGCGTCTTCAGAGAAGGACATCTAAAAGACATTATATTCACTAAATAATACCTTCGTCATAATAATTTCGAAATGGAATTTGACTTTGAATGATTCAGTTACGTTTCTATGACCAATTTTGAAGGAACATTTGAAAAAATTCTACCATTGATTTACTATTCAGATCCTATTAAAATGTTTTCAAATTGTTTTTCTACGTACACATACGCACATTAGTTCTATAGAAATACATTAGAAAATGATGTTGCTTTCTTGTAAATGTATTTTAGAACGATGGACTACATTTTTTAGAGGGATTAAGCTTAAAAATTCAGCATTTAAAGTAAGAGCACCAGTAATTGACCACTTACTTTTAAATATTAAAAGAAATACATTAGTCACATCTAGTGTAGGTAGTAACCATTCACAATTGTAAGAAGAGGTTCATTACTGGTTTAGGTCAACTATTGATGTTTTTACCTTATTCCAAACTAGTTAATGTATAAGTTTGAAAAACATAACTAGTATACAACTAGAAGATAATGGCGTAATAAGGAATCCACACATTTAGGTTTCACTTAAAACTAAAGCAATCGATAATTTCACAGCACTATAGTACTTTTTAACTGTTAGAACAAATTTGCACAATTTTTTCATCATGAGGTTTAAATACATGAAATTATTCTTTATATGGCTTTGCAAAAACTAAAGGGGAAAAACTTAAAATATCATCATTTATTAAAATTTCTAATTTCATAACGTAAAATGCGTACTTTAAATAGCTCTTATATGTAATGAAAGATGGGATACGATTTAGCAATTTCTCTCTAAGATTTCATAATTTGTTTGTTTAAAACGTTATTTTATTTCATTTAAAAATAAAATAACGGATTTCTCAAATATTTTTTTGATTTAGGGAAACCAGAAGAATACCGAACTTTCCAAAATAGCAAAATAACATTAGAATATCGTGCTATGTGCTGCACTATAGTGAGCAATATAAAGAACACAATTACAGTACACTGTTAGAAAACTCCAGGAATGTTCCTTGGAAATAATGGGCAGCTGAGGTGCCCTAGATTCCAAGAAACGTTACTTGAAAATGCTAAGAACTTTACGGAACAACTCAGGAAAGGGCCACTGAATTGTATTGTTCAGTATAAATTTTTCAGTAAATATCCCGGTGTTTTCATGTAAAGTTCCTTGGAATTCTAGGGCACCTCAGCTGTCTACTACTTTCAAGGAACGTTCCTGGATTTTTTTTTTTGGGGGGGGGGTAATTTTTAAGTGAATTGCATGTTTTTTTAGCGAATCATGAGAAATATTCGCTGAAGAACGGGTTAAAGTAAACAGTAACGTTTTCAGACGGGGATGCTTACTTGCTGCATCGTTTTTGTGAGTGTAACTTTCCCCATTATTTCTAAATAACGTTCCTAAATTTGTCACAGGTGTTCAAGATCCTGATCAAAATAGTGTGTTCGCAATAGCAGAAAATATTTTCTTCAAAATTTTCAATCTAATTCCCGACTTATACATAAGTCCCCCATCTAAGGCATCCCGCCCCACTGTAGCAGATGCCCCTCGCCCCCTTGCCATAACACAAAACAGCAAAATCTAACTTATATAGTCCATATAAGTGTCTTTGTACTTTTATATCCGGCATTTGTGTGTAAGAATTCGAATGACATCTGGTTACATTTATACGTTATAATTTTTCTGTGCAAGTATATCTTCACTTTAAAGTAGTATTATTTATTTGCCAGGAGAGGCCAGCTCGCGTCACTGAATGTGTCGCTTAGAGCTACATATACGTTCTTCCCGGAATTTCCCGCCACAATTTGGAACCTCATCAGAAGGTGTGGACTTCTGAATATTGGCACCCCTTGGAAACTGCTAGCGACAGCCAAGAGGACTTTCGGAACCAAGGATTTAACGTGCACGTACACCGCATGTACACGGTTGTCTTTAGTGGTACGTCTGTATCGAACCCACAGCCTTCCGGTTATGAGTCCAACGCCTTAACCACTGGGCTACCACGGCCCTAAAGTAGTATTAGATAAATTTCGCAAATTTTTTAATTTAATTTTCTTAATGTGATTGCTAAAGATAGTACTTACGTACCGTGTGCGAAATTAAAATAGTGGACGTGTGCGAAATTAAAATAGTAGTACGATGTGCGAAATTAAAATAGTGGAATATTTTTTCCCACTATTTTAATTTCGCGAGATCACAGTGCTTTGGCCGTCAAAATGATTAAGATAAATTTAGTGGGGTCGGCGGTACGATATGTAAATTTCCAAAAGACTAATTAACATTCTATTTATTAATTTTGGTAATTTTCTTATTTCATATAAATTGACGTTATAAAGTCAAATTATTTGAATAGTTGTTTAAATTACATTAATTCAATTGTTTTCATCTTTTTTTAATAATTAATGATGATGATATAATGTTTAATATAGTTATATAACATTTTATTTGAAATTTTTAAAAAATAATATAAACATGAATAATGCTTAAGTTTTCTTCAAATTTACGAAAATATATGCACTTTTAACAGTCTTTGCATAAGACACCTCTCTACTAATGTAAAAACGTGTTTCTAGAAAACTTGCTGTAAAAAATAGAGACGCAACTGTAGTTGTATAAATATTTAGTTAGCTATTTCTTAATGTACATAGATAAACCACACAAAAGCGCTTGTAAATAAATCCACAAATGAATTATTCATAGACAAGGAATATAATAATACTTAAAGGAAGCAAACATTTTAAAGATAATCGTAATGGAATCCATAAAATAAAAATATTTCTATTGCATTAAACAAACATAAATCTGATCAGGTCACAGAAAAATATTATTCGAAGAAGTCATTACTGCTTTACGTCGACACTATTTTTATAGAGTGTACGACGAAAGTCTTACACTCTATAAAAATATATAAATACCTGTACACATTGTTGTGAAATTTGTTGTAACTTGCAAAGGCTAGTAAAACACCAAATCCTGGACCCAGCGAAAAAAACACTTGCGTAGCAGCATCTACCCAGACCTAAAACAAAAATGCATAAAAGTTCAGAATGGAGTCCTTAAAATAATTCATAGTTTTGTGAATTTTAAACTGAGAATTCTTAATCTGATGAATGAATGTAAAAATTATTTTATTTTACTTCACTAAATTGAGTATTGGACTTTCTGAAAATCAAATAAATGAAATATTGGTCACTTTATTCATTTCACAGCATCTTCGCTGATAAAAAAGAGGGCCGGTGATTGACTTGTAAGTTTTATATTTTTACTAACTAAATTTAATGAGCAATGTTACAAACTCAGTATTATTGAGTGACATACTGAAACAAAACAGTATTCGTGGATAAAAGAAAATATGTTCGCAAATAAAAAGTTATCGAACACGAACTATAATTTTTAAGATAGTTTCATTGGATGAGTCAGCTATATTTCACTCTATTTACTTTATACGTCTATGTGGAAGAAGGAGAGTTTATAACGCTTGTTTTAAAATTGTTAAAAGATGCAGTAAAGCTGCATATTAATTGGAAAGGGATCTTTAGTTCAAGACGAAATTTAAATATAAAAAGACCTAGCATAGTATTTATGCTAAACAGATGCTTTTATGTGCAGTAGCTTATTTACAGTCAGTTATGTTAGTGGTTCTTCAAAAAAGGCCTAAAATGCTCTCATGAATATTGTAGGAAATTTTCTATATTTGCTTTTTTAAGGTAGGCACCATCACTGTAGATAAACCATTGCCTATATTTCCAGAACTTTCTATAGGAAATACATCAATACATAAATTTGACTTTATTTTACTAACTCTTTTTAGTTTCCTGGCAGTATCTTCCATTCTTATTTCAAAACCTTTGTTTAATATCATTGATATAACACATTCAATAATATTCTGACTAATATAATTATAATACAAATTATGTAACTGAATAATTATTAAAAAAACGTTCAGGTAATCTCTTCAGTTGAAACTAGCACGGGATATATTGATGTAGGATTACTTGTTGCCTAGTGAGTTGTGAGACTGGATTGAAAAATGATGAATGCAGCAAAACTTTAAATTTAATATACACGAAATATATTTTAACATGGTATACTGCGTTTTAATCTATATTATCATTACAAATTTTTAATAAACCGTTTCTATTTTTAAAATTCAAAATCGAATGTGGCAATAACATTAACTAAAGCATAAAAGATTATCCTCGTTTCTAAAAATAAAAAACAATTTATGCAGAATATGAAATGTTCATTAAAATTTAAATCCTTCATGGTTCAGAAGAAGAAACTAGTTTATTTATTTTAATCGCGTGAAAAAGGTCAAACATATCAAGGAACTATTTAGAATCTCACAAAGTACAAATATACTTTCACATGACGTAAATTTTGTTTTAGAGTTTATCAATCTCACGCAATTTTTTCATTCAGGACGTTGCGTTTTTTACTGTCGTAACAGAAATACCAAATACCATTTTGTTCCCTCAGTTTTCTATCGGATTAACATTAAGGGGACAGCCTACTTTTAAGAATGGGAAAATGTATAAATTTTAGATCAACTTTCATAATTTTTTAAAAAATAATGAATGCATGCAGAAACATAACTTTTTTTTCAGTTAACTACTATGACATTACTCTACTGATTAAAAATATTATTTTAGTTTATTATAAAGGTGATAATTTTAAAAATATTATTTTACCACACAATATTGGAAAAAAAAATTCAAGGGTACTTTCCCACTGCGCGCAAGATATCTCAATTAGAATTCCTTTGAACCTCATAATTTTTTTCTAAATTAAACAAAACATTCAAATTAACAATCTAAACTAAAATGGTTTAATTATTTTCATAATTTAAATTTAAAAAAATCATTTAATCTGAAAATTTAAATTACCATAAAAATTTTGATAGTTTTACAATCATAACTTTTTTTCTATGAAACACAACCATTTCATTTTAGTTCATTTTGTTCATTATATTAGAATAAATGCCTGAGAAAAATTTCAAGTTGATATCTTAAATAGTTTTTAAAATATCATGCGCGCAAACTTGAAAAACAGTGTTTTGAGAAAACGCCAATTAAAGTTCAAATTGTTGTTTTGGAACATAAATTTTAATTTTTAAAAGTTAAAAACATTTTCTAATGAAACATTTACTATTTAAGAATAATTTTACGGAGTACTTAATATGATTAACCCAAAATATGTTTTAATATGGCTTAAGAAACATCAGTCTAAAGAAAAGCTCGACAATTGTAAATATGAAAATATATGTACATACCTTAACAAAAGATACATTTTTAGGATATAAAGGCATTAATATTGGTAAAGTACATGTTTTGAAGTTATTTTAATAATTATATCCATATATATATATTTATTTTTACTTTGCAACATAAAAATTTGATTTTATTTCACTTTATGAAATTTCGATTTAAAATTTTCCGCTTTCATGCACAATGCCTTCGTTTTCTTTTATTGCCTCAAACTGAGAACTGATGAGCATTTTTCTGGCTCTTCGAGTTTCTGAATTAAATTCTGTGCATTTCTATTCTGCCTCTTTTATGCTTTGAGTGTCAACCTTAGTTGCAGCTTCTACAGCATGCTGCTCAACTTGCGTTTACATTTTCCTTTTTATCTCAACAAATAAATGTCATACAGAAAAATGGTTGGTATCAATCTTTTTAGAATAAAGTAAGCTATTTAATGAGATAAAAATCTCAAAATCGATGTTTTGGGCATTTTAAAAGTAGGCTGTCCCCTTAATGCCATAACTTACGATGATGTTGGGGAGAGGGGGGGGATGTTGCATAGAACCGTTATGGAGGTCATGCGTTATCATACGTTAAAAGAAGAACCATACATTAAATGTGGAAACTACGCAAAAATAAAAATTATCCTTTTTTTACGCCCATCTAAAATTTGGATGCACGACAAAATCATACGTTAAAAGAATTAAATTAGCAGCAGCATTTCGAATCTACTTACGTTTGCATCGGCCAGGGCAGAAAAATCTGGAGTGAGATAGAATTTAATTCCTTCTCCAGCACCAGGTAAAGTGCAACCTCGTATTAGAAGTACCAGCAAGACGACATAGGGAAACAAAGCTGTGAACCAGACTACCTAAACAGTAAAAATATATTTATATCAATATAACACATGCTTCGATTTTTAATAAAAAGTTTCTTATATCTTAACAAAACTTTAGAAATACAATTTTTCTTTTCTTTGAAAGGGCTAGTGATGTAGAAATCAATATGCTGTTTCAAAAACTGGTTGGACTTCATCTTCAATTTGAGTAGGAAAATGTGACTTCTCCACCATCATAACACACTAAAACATTCAAAAAGTTTTTTTCTATCTTTTTTTTCTTCCAAATTTCACTTAAATATAGTACAGTAACCATCAGAGGCGGCTCGTAGCTTCAGTTATTGGGGGTGCTGCGTAAAGAAAACTAATCCATTGTTTTAATATTTCGTAAAAAGCAATAATAGGTAAATATATTGAAAATTTCCATACTAAAAAATAAATCATTAAATTTTATACATATTTTTTTTTACATTAATTGTTATAGTTTAAGTTTTCCTTAACATGCTACAAACCAAACAGTACTGCATTAACCCTTTAACGCACAGTGTTCCCGCTCTGGGAACGCCAAGCTCTGACGTTTTGACTGTTGTCAGTCACGAAGAATAGATTTTATTTCTATAAAAATAGTTGCGGATGACATAGTTCCGACGAGAATCCTTTACTTTTTAGCACGTCATTTCCCGTCAAAAAACGGTCACGATTATTTTTAACAGCACTGGCATCTGCTGAAAAATGGAAGAATGCGAGAACAGCTGGATAGATTTCCCAATTCTGATAAAAGGGCAGCCGTTGCCATCGTTCGACTTAACTACCAGCAAGATGGCGGGCGAACGAAACGTTCATCGCGTGCCACAGATCTAGAGACCCTTTTTTGACGCAGCTGGCTGTGCGGCACAGCTCGTTTCTATACTACACTATTAAAGCTCTCGTACGTAGCACAGTTCCGCTGCGCCGAAACTTAGCACTGCGGATCTAACAGTGCCAGTCTTCATTTTTCCCTCCTCTATCTGGGAAAATGTATAGTCGCGCCAGGAACTGCTCCGGCGGCAGTGCCGTTCAAAGATTTTGACAATATTTTCTGGATGTTTTATGCTTTTGAAGAGACTTTTGTTATTACTATGTGGTAGCTACTGACTTCACGCTTAATGGTTGTGTAAAGTTCGTGTATAAATAAAGGATGAAAGGGGGGTAACAAAAAGTATTTATAGTTAAACTGGGGATGCTGCAGTTCCACAGTCCCTATGCATGAGCCGCCACTGGTAACCATAAATTGTTATCTATTCGGAGTACTAGGTGGAATATATTGGTATTGCGAAAAAGATTGAACTCTCTATTATCAATTCGAACTTATGATTTCGCTAGGGAAAAAAATAAAAAAAAAATACTATGTAACTTCTAGACATTTGAAATACCAGAGCAGATAGATTATGCAACTGGTGTAATGTAAAACTAGCCGCCAAGGCGTCCAGCTTCGCCGTGCAGTGTTGGCTGAATTTCTGGGCTCATTTAATTGAAAATCATGTTTCTTTGTTTTTTAACCAACGACTTCTAATCCTATTATATTTCGTTGGTTTTAACAGTATTTGTCATTAAATTTATTTCGATTAGGATTGCTACGCCTTTTTTGTGACACCATAAAAGCCGATGTTGAAACAGGAAATGTCTAAAATGTGCTTTAGCCCAATGCATGGCGACAATTTTTAGATGGACGATTAATGCGCCTAGTATTGTAAATTCTATATTTTAAAGCTGGGGAAAAGTCCGAAAGATCTTGCATTTTTGAGTATCCATTATTGTCATTTTGTAATCTAGCTACTACGTGACGTATGCTTGCTCCAATTGACGTCATTGAACTGCTACTAATTTGGATTTTTGCACATGCGTTATTGTTATTATACTCATGTTTACATTTAGCTGTTGTCTTTCGCTCTCAATGTGACGACTAACACTCTCGAATGTGACGAAATTTTTCGTGACGAAATTGTTTTTGAATTGTTGAATTGTTGAAATTGAATTGTTGAAAAGTTTTCTCTATCGAGAGTTCTACGAGTGACGCAGAATAAATGTTTTCTTTGTAACTAACTCACTATGTATTTGAATACATTTCACTTAGTCTGGATACTATGACACAAAGTAAGCATTTATGTAAATTTTACGTGCTCTTTTGGATAGCCTGACGCAAAAGATAAATTAAATTATTGAAATAAATTTATTTCAATACATAATATAGGATCAGTGAAAGTGTGATATATTTGACAGTGTATTTGATAGGCCCAACCAGTGGCTGAACGCGTTTGCGCTCTCAACTGGGAGACGGAAGGTGTCCGGCTCAAAACCAGGTCGCGTCCGTTGACCTAACCGTTCGGAGTTTTCGTTGTTTCCTCCAAACTACGCGTAAATATGGGTTAGGATCCCTTAGAAACTCTCCACGGAGGGCAATACCCCCCCACATTTGGCCTAGATCCCTCGCTCTGATATTTGGATATAACACCACATTTCATTTCATTTTTGTATTTCATAATTAAAAGCATTGCTTGAATGTGAAAATTTTTAGGGAAAAAAAAACAATTGTAATGGAATTTAAAAACAAATCTTATAAAGTCACACCAGGGCGTCACTCAAATTTGATATCATTATTTTTAAGATCCATATTTAAAATTCATGTAGCTATAAGTAAAATGTTGCGTCACAAACTTTTAACCCGTTAAGGGTTTTTTTTTTATGGGTAGTGTATACTTCTTTTTAAATACAAGTATTAAACTGGAATATTGAATGCATTGATAATGAAGTAAATCCCTCATCAATGCAGGAAAGTGTCTTTACTGCAGGGGCATAGCCATAAATTTTTCATGGGGGGGGGGTTACGACTACTGCCACTCATATATATACATACATGTGTGCGACAAAAAGAGTGAAGAATATACATTTTGTATGGCAAAAATTTCCTCATGGGGGGGGTTATGACCCCCCTAACCCACTCCCTTGGCTACGCCCCTGCTTTACTGGAATAGCTTACGATACGTTTCATTACTTATGGCTTTATTTTACTTTTTAACTTTATGGTTTTTCTTTTAAATCATATTTCCTAATCGTTTCTGATTTTGTAAAAGCTTTCTGAGTTGCGAGTTGCGCACTACTACAGAGTACTCTGTCGTAATATAAATTCCTTAGAATTGAATACCGAGAATTATTCCGATTAATTAGGAAGCTGAAATGAGGTTTATTTTTGAAAATTCGTTAAAACATAGAATTTGAAAATACATTATTACCATCTTATATTCTTTAATAATTCCCACAACAGCAGTAAAATATATTTAATCCGACTGTGTATGAAGCACATTATTTGGCAAGATTTTAATTTTCTGTAGCAAGATAATTGGCAAACTTCTGAAGTAAAAGTATAAATTCAAAAGTAATTTTCAGAAATAAATTTCAAAAGTAAGTACTTTCAAAAGTAAATTAAAAAAGTAATAATTAATTACTTTTTGCATTTATTACAAAAGACTTGGGAATTATAAATTAAAGCACACAATTCGTTATTTTTACACTGTAAGAGAGCTTAAATTATAGCTCTGTCTTGAAAACATGAAAATATGAATGGTAATCTGAAAATGATTTTTATAGGAAACGGAAGAAAGTTAAATTATACTATACACTGGTTGACTTATAATATTAAACCACATTGCGTTCGAGCATCCTTGTTTCCTAATTTGTCAATTAGATCATATGCTCGAACGAAATATTAAAATGATGTTAACACTTCCGCTATCAGTTCAGAAAATAAATAATAATTCTCTGTGACATTTCTAATTATCTTAATCAGAGATTGAAAGTCGTAGTTCCAAGGTTATCATTATAATATCGTTTCCAAGTACTTATATGGGTTTTTTTTCCTCGTGAGTTCCTGCTTTTCTGTCCGTTTGGGTACAAAGTAGTTAAGCTTTTGGTTTGGTAAGTTTGCTATTTTCTCTGGGTGTTAAGATTTTAGGGCTAAAGACCAGTGACGGCTCGTGGGTTATTTAAAATGGAGGTTCACAAAATTAATTTCGAAAATTAAATATGCAGATACGACGCACCTTACAAGTTAAAATACATTTGCATTTCCAGCAGTTAAAGAAAAACAAAGCACGCAACTGAAAGAAAACAAGTCATCTTTGGTCTTACATTTCGTCGCCAAAATACGTTTTAGCAAAAATATTGTCTTGATTTTTTATTTCAATTTTCAGTGGCGGCTCGTGGGATACAGCAAGTACTGCCAGGCTGCACTTGAAATTATCAGCATATACTTTAAATAATTTATTCTATAAATTTTCTAAAATTCAGATTAGAATTATGGAATTACTATGGTAAATTTTTAAAAATTCTCAAAAAAAAAAAAACGTATTGTAGTAACTGCCGGATCACTCATTCAGAAAAAAAAGCCCTTTAATCTTCCCGCAATTCAACTGCAAAGGTCGTTGGTACAGCCCTCAGAGCTGATAAAGAAATTGGCAGCACCGTTGCCATGGTAACGACTATGTAAGCAGTCTCTCCGGCATAGGATAGCATAGGGGGTAATGTAGCTAAGACTCAGCTGAAGAAAGGTTTTCTGACTACGGCTGCACTTGAGAATTCGACTAACTGATTGGCTCGGACGAGAAGTGAGGGAGAGAATAAGACACAGAGAATATATGTTCTAGCCCAGCGTTTCTCACCCTGAGGGGGGCGCCCCCCCAGAATGTTAGCAGAGGGAGGGGCGAGGAAAACTAAAGAGCAAGTAGTGATGCATGTTTTTAAAAAATCATCTTATTTATTTTCATTTTTACTCAAAAATATATGCATTTTCGCTTAAAATGTTCATTATAAAAGATTAAAAAACTCAGTGTATGCTGAAAAATGTCAGGGGGGGAAAGCGCCACTGTAAGTTAGCCTTTGTTGGGGGGGAGCACGACGTTAAAAGGTTAAGAACCGCTGTTCTAGTCCATTCTAACGGAAAAAAATAGTTTTTTTGTTTTTTTTTTTTTTTTTTTTTGTCTGGGAAAGTTGAAAGTTCTTACATTTATTTGTTACTGTATTATTGAAATTTATGATTTAACCGTTTTGAAACATGCAGCCCCGTTATTATCCAGTTTGCGTCTTGCTTGAAACTCCGTTTAACATCTGGAAAGAAGATGATAAACAACAACCACTAAAAGAAAATAGACCGACACCAAAATTGTCGATTCATAAGAAAAAAGCAGGTTCGTCTCAGCATGGTCGTAGCTTCCATTCATCATGATATGCACTATTCTCGTGGCTATGTGGCAGCTTTTATTTACAAAAAAAAATGTTGGCCGTGTTTAATCGTTGAGATAAAAAAGAGCGTTTGGAATGGTACTGGATAGGATGGATTAACCACCATCACACGAGCATGTAAAACACATGAAAGCTCAATCGAAAATTTAAAAAAATCTTTAAAATTTAAGGAGTTGATAAGAAGTGGGAGCCAAATTGCTGACGAATTAAAGGAGAACTCTCGACTTTATATTGCTGAATTTATCAAGAAGGTAAGCCTGAATAGACGCTTCATGCAATTACCCATCAAGGCAGTATTCTTTTTAAATAAGCAAGAACTGGCATTTAGAGGACATGGCGAGCGAGAAAATTCTTTAAACATGGGGAATTTTAAAGAGCTTTTAAAATTAATGATATCTGAATTAAAACAACGCCTTTTTATAAGGACATCACTGACTGATTCGCTAAAGGTTTCAAAGTAAAGAAAGGAGGATTGATTTGAATTATAAAAAATAAGTTTCTTTTTTTTTTTCTTTTCTTCACAAGTTATCATTACAAAAAAAAATTCTAAGGAAACTTCGAATCAGACACGGATTATTGCAATTTTGAGGATAGGAGCGACTGGTTGAAATTTAAGTCCATTTTATCGAAGTAAAATAGGATCTCTTACATTTTTTATGTAATTTCTTTTTTTTTTATCCTGGGTGAGGGCTTAATCCGCCAGCTTTCGAATTCAGTAACAAAGATTTTCCATTCCTGTCCGGAGGAAGGGGGTCATATGTTTCCGGCTGCACTAGCATTTTTGACCACGGGCCGCCACTGTCAATTTTTTTTTTTTTTTTTTCAAAGGATAATATTGAAAAATGTCATTGCTGTAGCTCCGAAACACTTATTTGACTCCCATCTTAATTATTTACAATAGTTCGCAAAAAATTCTGTGGTGAAAAATCATAAAAATAAAAAAATAATAAGAAGAAAATGAAAAAAACAAGGATTAACTAACCGAACACAACAAACCAAGAGAGAATCCAGAGGAGATAACGGCAAAAAAAAAAAAATCTGCTGAGAGCACAATAAAATTGTGCGAACGGAAGCGCCTCACTTCTCCCTCAACTCTCTGGGCGTCTTCCCTCAGAGACCGGTTTAGAAGGCCATTTGGTCGATCGCACATGCGAGCGACGAAAGACTATGCTGTAGTAACCTACAATACAGTACGTTAGCTATAATAAACGCGTTTAACAATAGTGGTGGTGGGGAAGAGTAAAACTCGTGTTTTAAATTCTCAAAAATCTAGAAGTGTACTTAATATATATTTTTAATTTAATTTTTTAATGCGTTAATTCTTTGTTTTTTCCTCTGGGGGTTCACGTGCTCATGTGCTCAAATGGAGGAGCCGCCACTGCAAGACCTATTTCCAGTTCTAGCGACTACAATGTATGATAATGCGAAGCGACATCTTCGAACACCAGATAAACAGTCGCAGCTTTTTTATTGTATTTGTTTATGAGTTTGTGGTTTATCAACATTTATATTTTGTGGACGGGCACTTCAAGTCATTAAACAGTCGTAAAACTAGATTGGACAATAATGCTTTATTCTCTGCAGTTCGTCTACAGACGCGAGCACGGGAAATAGGCTTCCAATCCATATTTTTGTTAGAAGGTAATACGGTGTGTCCTAAAAGTTTCCGTACTCCAGCTTAACAAACGCATTATCCATGATTTTCTTTTAGATATTATCTATTCTTTATTTAGATATTATCTATTCTCTATCCATGATTTTCTTTAAGATCTATTTATCGTCTGCTTATCGCTTCAGCAATTCTTTATTTTTATTTTATTTGTTGTTGTTGTTTTGGCGCTCAAGTTGTGGAGAGAATAAAGTTCTTATTTTGTTCTTCAAACTTAAATGGATTTATCACGCAATCAGGGTTGCCAACTTAGCCACTTTGTGTCTAGATCTGGCCACTTTAGGAACCTAACTTGCCATGAATTTTCAAAAAAAAGCTACTAGTAGCTATTTTAGCCATATTCGTTCTGTATTAAGCAATTTCTGTCCATTTTCTTTATGTTTTAAGTGGTTCCTGGCTACTTCTAGCCATTTTCAATGGCCGTTGATCATACTGTCCCCTTCCGCTCACTCGTATGTGTAGTTTTCCATTTCTGTTTTCATTATTAAATGTTATTTAAATTTATTTTATAATGTGCATGTGCAAACTTCAGGGTATAAAAATTTCGCCATTGTGGTCTTTTTAAAAACGTAGACTATATGCGGCAGCGAACTAAAACTTCGCAGACGACTGTATGGATGTCGACAACAGAATAATGCAGTTTGAATTCACTTGACGTCACAATTCATTGGAATCAGTTATGTGAGTAATTTATTTTTCTCTCAGCTCGAAATCATTTTTAGCCATTTCTAGCCACTTTTAGTTTAGATTCAAGCCAGTTTTTCTCCAACAGAGTTGGCAACACTACACGCAATCAGTGAATTGTCCTCCATGGGCTCCATGTGATGTATTTTGAACGAAATCGTACGAAAGATGCAATTATGTTTAGCTGAATAAATATCCGAATGAAAATATCTCTATATCGTTAGTACGGTATTTTTAGGGCGCTCTCCCAGACAGCACATAAGGTTAAATCAAACTTGACATATGGCTTGGCAATGCAAGGTTGGCTTAAACTGGATTTTCGCTTGCAAAGTGCGCAGTGATGGCGCCATCTGTGAAAGAGAATGGACATTAATTGTCTAGCGTCCTCAAATTTGCTGAAAGTTCCTAAAAGATGTGTTTTATTCATGAAGCATTTTATTACCAGTGCCATATTACCGGCAGGGCAAACGGGGCAACTGCCCAGGGCTTACAGATTTTAGGGCCCAAAAATCTTACATCTTACACTTTTGTAATTTTAAAATAAAATTACAAAGGATAAAAAAAATTCAGAAGTTAAATAATTTTTTAATTATAAAGTATGAACAATGAAAATAATTCAAATTTACATTCGTATAAATTAATTTAAACTTATTTTTAATTCTTGGAAATGCTCTATATCGATATAGCATACCAATATGTAGGAAAATAACCACATTTGTAAAGAGAATTTTTAGCGTTAAAAAATAGCAAAATTTTTCAATTATTTGTTACTTTAAGAAATATTTACAAAAATGAAAGTGTTTGTATTCCATACATGTTAGCAACTGTGATATAGCATTTCGAAGTAACGTTTAACTATCTGTTTCTTTCATTTCAGATTACTTAACACAAAATTTGTGTTAAGTAAACCCATTCTATATTTCCAAATATGGAAATTCTTCAAAATAAAATACAATTATACTACGAAATTGATTTCAAAATCAGTCGTTTGTCTCGATTTTGGCCAGCAGTATTGCTCATGAGTGTTGCGGTACTGAAAGTTTTAAAACGTGTGCTGCTCTTAAGTTTATATTATGTTTATTTCCCTATTGGTAGAGTCTCTAAATCACACATAACATTATTTTAATTTTGATGCATCCCATGGAAAAATAAAAGAAACAAATAACACATCGCCCACTTATCAATCTGGCGAGAAAACAGCGTGTAAGTCACTTCAAACTTTAGTCATAGCTGCACAAGGTTCCGGTGGCTGAATGGATAGCGTGTTCGACTGCTAAGCCAAAGGGCTCGGGTTCTATTCCAGCCACGAACACACGATGGAAACAAATTAAATTGAAATTTCAGCGCAGAGGGGGAAAATGCACGGAAAAATAAATTATGTGGGGCGCGTTAGCCAGAGGGCGCCCCGTGTATTTAGAAATTTTTTTTTGGAAATTTTTTTAAGCTTGAAATGTCAAGCTTAATGCAAGCTGGGCAAGTGTAAACTAGAACACTTGATTCAAGCTTGCATCAAGCTTACACGCTTGGAATTTTCAAGCTTATTGACTTAATAAATCAAGTTGATGCAAGTTTGCTGTGCTGTCTGGGCTGTATGTTTAACCTAATTCAAGTACCACGCGTTGTGAAAATGAAGTAAATTATCTCAAAACCATAATCTCCTATCAATAAATGTTTAAGCACCCCCTTTTTCCATGCCTCTTTAAAGAACTATTGCAACCTCCCCAGTCACATTCAATACAGAAATTCACTTTTCAATGCAATAGCAATTAATGTTCTTTGAGGTATTTAAAATGAATCATGCTACAAGTTTTCTTATAACAAAAATTCAATGTCTCTGCGGCAAATATTTATGTACTCCCGATAACAAAAACGCGTTAAAAATGTCGGCCTTTGAAAATGCCTTTTCATTTTATGCATATGAAAAAATATTTCCGAACCTGATAGGTTGTAAAATTCCCTCTGACACATATATTATGAAATCCATTAAATCTTTTCCCCATGGGAATCTCATAAAGACTTATATAAGTTTGTGAATAAGTATAGAAAACCATTATCGCTGCCAATATTAAAGCTTCTAAGACGTAGATAGTTTCAAAGCACATAGTGGGGAAGGGGGAAAAAAAGAGAGAAAAGATATAAACCTCGTTCTCATTCATATTGGAACTTCCCCTGGTGCAGTAACATAAAAGATTATTTTATTTGCTGTATTTTTCTTCTCTTTTTTTTAGTTTCTTTTAGCTCTCTTCTTCCCCTTTCGTTCTACTGTTCGATACTTTCATTTTTTTTATATACTAGTCTCGTCTCTTGATCCCAAACTCTTTTCACAGTCATATAGTGACGTCACATTTGCTCTTCCCTATGTGCTCTTCCCCAGAGCTTCCTGCCGCGTTCCTAATTGGGGGAAACCGTTTCGGGCACGCAGGAAGCGAGCTTGGAATAAATGGAAGTGCGTTTTCTTGTAAGAAAGTTGGGGGTGAAAAAGCGACAATTTTAGGTTGGAAGGGGTTATTAAATGAGTTTTAAATTATAGTTATCTGAGGAACTGAAATCAATTATTTTCGTTGTTAGAAATTATTAATTTTTTTTTTTTAATAAAACCTGCGTGAAGAATGGACGGCGATTTTATGAGAAATTTTCAACAAAACTCTCTATGATTATTTTAATTTTTGTTGTTGTTTTTCATTTATTTTTAACCGAAGATAATGATTTAATATATCCTATTTCTGTAATTCTAAAAATAATTATAAAGCTTAAACTTTTACAATTGGAGGGTTTTCAGCAAAAAGGAGGTAGGTCTGTCTTGCGGGAGTTTTGAGTTACATGTACTATCTTGCAGTAAAAAAAAAAAAAAAAAACATCTCTCGCTTGGTATTAAAAGTATCTCCAATCGTTAGTTCTTGTGCTACACAAGAGGTAAAGCTCCTTCCCCTTCAGCTCGCATAAAATTCCCAAACATTTTTTTTTTACAGTTTTCCACAAACATGAACAGTTGAACCTACCTCCCTGTTGCAACAAACCCTTCAATTCCTTGAATATTTAGGAACATTCATTGGTTTTATAAATATTTTCAAATTCCCAATTTCACATTTCATGAAAAATTAGCCTTAGGGAATGCAATCCTGCACTGTTTTTCGTTTCGCAGGATTTCAGGATTGAGATTTGTTGATCTAGCGGGATTGACATTTCATTCAAATAAAAATTAATTTTAATAGCGAAAAGTAGGAAAAAGTAAGATTGTAAGTAGTGATACAACGGGTATCAATTTGGCCGGATACCGAATATCCGATTATCCGGCAGCAGTATGTTTTCTTCTTTTTTGTTTTATTTTCACTAGTTTTCTTAGATCATTGAGCTATTACATTTTCTTTAAACATTCTCATTAGTTTCGAATCATTTAAATCAGAAATCCTTTTGGGATTGTTTCCATGAATTTAGTACCAGTTTTACTGCAATTAAAGTCAAACAAATAACATTGTCATGGATGTTCTCCCTCAAGAATTAGATAAATATCTTAAAAGATCAGTTCTTGGAAGTAAGACATCTCCATTCAACTGTTGGAAAATCAATGTAACAAATTTCCTTCCTTTATCAAAATTGGGGGGAGGGGGGGGCATTTTCTCATCAGCTAGCAGTACTACAGCAAGTAGACTAATTCTCATTAGCAGGGTCAATTTATGGTGGGGGAAAAAAGGTAACCAAATTCTTAAAATGATTGAAAAACAATGTTTTTGTACAATAATTTCTTCCAGTAATAATTTACTCCAAATATTTTCACAAAACTTTGTTTTTTCGTATTTTTTATTATTACAGTTTTTAAAATTTATTCATTTATTATGCTTATTTATGTTATTTCTCTGTATATAATTTTAGGCCGGATGTACTGCCGAATATTTGTAATATCCGGCTACTGTCAATTATCCGGCATATTGGCCTGATAGGCCAGATGCAGTATGTTTGCCGGATATCCGTTGCATCCCTAATTGTAAGCACTATCAAGTTTGATACTTTATCTTATTTGATAATTAATATAATACCTTACATAAATATGAAAATTATAGTCAAGATATAGTCTTCCCCGGGATCGGGATTGCATTCCCTAATTAGCCTGAAAACTATCTCCGAAAAAGACCGGCATCTAGTTTGGAAAAGTTTCCATTTAATTTTGAAATAAAATCCAGTCAAATTGTCCTTGCCAATGTTTAAGCTTAAATACTTGTTTTCTTTTGTCAGTTTTTTTTTCTTTTTACCTGAAGCATTTTTCGCAATCTTATTAATATTTTGGATAAAATTTAATCCAAAACAAATAAAAATGTAATTACAAATAAATTTGTACAAACTAAACTAGAAAGGACATCAAGGGCGGCTCCAGATTGAATTCTCGGGGGATGGCATTGAACTTTTTCGATAGGGCTATGAATTGTTCAAAATGCAAATTGAACGTGTGAAATCGTGAAATCTGCAAATCTAAATTTCTAAACAAAATTTCGGAGGGGTGCATCCCCCCCCTCCGCTGAAGCCGCCCTTGAAATACATTAACTTTTGGGGGGGAAAATAGGTAATATATTTCTATAATTACTTTCCCGGAAGTGCTGATTCCTTTCCATAGACTGAAGTAGCAAATAAGGTACACAGCTATTAAACAGAGACACATATCCCATTTGACTTTACCAAGATCGTCTATACCTGAACTTTGGTCCAGCTCTAAAACAGCGCGGCTGAAACGAAACCATTTTCTGAGAAAATTCTATGTAAAAATAGCATTTTTAAGTCAGTAGTTAGTGATTTGGGTTAAACTTCAAACACTTAAAAGTTCAATCTGTTTTCAAAATACTAATGATTTATTTTGCTGAAATGAGGAGTAAAAGTGTGAAAATACGTAAGCTAATGATGCAAGTTACCACTGTCCAAATGTACTTTGCTGAAGCCGAAATTAGCAACAAGTGTACTTGTCGTTTTTGCTGAATTTTCAGCGCAATAAATTTGCATAATCTCAAAGGATATCTGGGAAGCAATTTATTCTTAATAAGCCTATATTTCTAGAATCATGAACTAGATAGTTTTAGTATGTAGTTTAACTATAGCTTTGACGATAGTTTGTAAAAAAATAGCTGTCGATATTCATTGTAAACAAGCGCTATAACATGGTAAAGGGGGTAAGCAACATTTCAAAAAAATCACTTGCATCGGACCAACAAAGATTTCGTATTTAACAATACAAAATGTATGTCGTTGGTCGATAAAATTTGTAAAATAAATATGATATTCTCTAAAAACTTGAACACAAATTGATTAATTGGACAAATTTATAGTGTTAACGTGGCTGCAAAATCTTAAACATTTCCATGAAGAATCCTATTACGCATGTAACGTTTGAAGGCAACAAACGATCCGGAGTATTATTGTTTTTTGAACATTTACCTCACAATCTTGTTGCTGCATCAGTAAGGAGAAAAAAGTTACAATTTCTTAAAATAACCTGTAATAGAACAATGAACATCACAAATAACAGTGATATGCACAAGGGATATATGGAGCTTCAACCCATACAAACTGTCCTTCATTTGAAAGGGATTACAAGAGTTAAATGCTTACTAAGACGAGGTCCAGGTATAAGACCAGATACCACAAAATAAATCCCTTAAAGACAAATATCCACTTAGTAAAGTTTCAACTACCATATCTTGTTTGCAATTCACTTAACAATGTTTGTTTTTCAATGTTAGCCATTCAAATTTTCAAAAACATTAAAAATCAATCATACTTGAAATATTCATCCGCTGGTGACGTTCTCGGGCCTATAATATCTTCCAATTCATCTGTTCCGTTCAAACTGCCGGAAATGGTCAAATTTCGTTCGTAGTCTGTCAGCTGGCGGCAGTTCGGCGTGTTCCATGCATTGTCGCACGTTGTCCAGGGCAGGACAGAGCTGAAGGAAGCCACGAAAAAGTATACAGACCATGCAATGATGATGTTGTAGTAAAAGTCTACGTAGAAAGCTATCAACACCACTGCATAACCTATACCTGAAATTTAGAATGCAGAAACATATTTAAGATCTGACGGCATGAAATTAAGGGGAGGTGGGAGTTACAAAAGTTTTTTTTTTTAACCAAAAATTATGAATTCTTGTATATATATGCTTTGAAGTATGACAAAATTAAATGCTTGGAAAAACTGAAAAAAATTACTGTTTTTAATTTAAATTTTAAGAAATTGAATATCTAAAAAAATGTCTCGTGCGCCAATTTTTAATTTTTTCCTTCAAATTTATCTTGTTATTATTCAAAAATGTATTCGGAACAAATTTTCTTATTAATTTAGAGATTCGTTGAAAAGTAAAATTTTAGGAAGCATTTTTATACGTTAACGCTGAATTTTCCCAAAATTTTCATGTTTTTTAAACTTATATTGAATTTTTATAATCTTAATGAACACCAAAATTAAAACGGATAAGAACATTTATTTTTATATGTATCTTGAGTCTCTGTAATTAATTTTATAAGATTTCTTCAAAATTATGTCGCAAGGGACATTTTAAAGATACAGAACTGCGAAAATATTGATTTTGCACAAAAGGCATTTTCTCGGACTTTTACAGGGCCATTTATGAGATACTTACATTTTTTAAACGCTTATAACTTTTTTACTAATTAAGTTAGAGACATGCGGTTATTTGTCTCAGATACAGTAAAACCATATAATAAAGAAAAAATTCTGATTTTTTTGGCGGATTTTTGGTAATGTCATAGCCCACCATCCCCTTAATGGATATTAGAGAACTCAAGATTTATTTCAGATCAGATACGTTAATGGGATTACCTTTTGTTTGCAAAGTAATTTTCTTTTGCGTGCTTTAGTTGGACGTGCTCGTATCTCAACAAGAAATGAGGATATGCCCAGTAAAAATAAATTACCTAATCGAAAAAAAAAGAGAAAACTTTTGGCCAAAGTTTGAGGTCTTATAATAGTAGGTCTTACAAAGTTTGAGGTCTTACAATAGTTAGAGACGTAAACTTCCGTGAATTAATACCCAGTTTTCAACTCAATGCACATATATTTTTGTTAACTAACAAATGCAAATACCATACACAATTTTTCAACTTTAAAATTTTTATTAATATTGGTATCTTATTTCCTTTTAATTGGGATCGTTTTTATTGAAATTCATTACTTTTAATCTTGAACGCAGGTTTAACAAGGTCGCTTCCAGGTCTGGAAAAGCGCAATGTGGAAGATGAGCTTTCTTTGCCGAAGCGACATTGAAGACAAGATAAATCTGAACAGATGAGTTTTTTCAATTATGGGAGAAAATAGAATAATTCTGAGTTCAATTTTGTTTCAGTTTAGAGAAAATAGAAATTCGTTTTTCTTTAAAAGATCTCTACAATGGTCCGTATTTCATAAGTAAATATTTGACTTAAAGAAACATCAAGGGAAAGTACTAAATCACCCTTGGAGAATTTGAAGCCTCAGACAATTGATATATTTCATCGTTCGCAAAATGTTAAATTTAAATTTAAAAAATCTTTTAAATAAATAATCACCAAAGCCATGAAATGTATAATTTTTGTCAGAAATTTTGAAACTTTTATGCAATTGTTATTTTTCATTTTATGCTAACATTGGGATTTATGTAAAAGCTTTGAAACTATTAGAGAAATAATATTTATTAACACATTATTTCATTTGTAAATATTTCATGCTTAGCTGCAACTTTCCTAGTGAACATATTACAATAGACGGGTTACAAGGAATTTTAACAGATAAGTATTAAACACTCTTGCAGAAAACTATTTACAATTTTTGCCAGTAATTTACAATTTTTGCCAGTTTTAACAATATTTACAATTTTTGCCAGTAAAATATAAACTGCCCTCTAACAATTTTTATGTGGAAACTTTTTTTTCTACAAAGAAATAATATGTACTAAAATTAATTATATTTATGAATGTAAGAAATTCAAAAATAGGTAAAAGCATAATTTATTTAATTGACTCATTTGGAAAATCATTTTTTTCTAGTCTGATCAAAACGAGGTACGTTTCAAACGGTTCTTGCTAAATTATTTTCAGTGCTATTAATTCAATAGATCATACTCTTACTATTTTAATAATAAATTTTACTAGATTGCAAACAAAAAATTGCGTTGTGATTAAGTGCCGACTGAGCATTTAAATAAACTGAAGCTTTCACAAAATGCACTTAACCAAAAGTACCTTTATGACAAAAATACAAGCAAATATGGTTCATTCAATCTGCATTCAAATTTTTTAAATTAATAACGTTTAATTAGTTTTAGGTTTATTTTTTTTTCAAAATTCAAAACGCCTTTTGAGTTTTAAAAGGTGTTAACATTTAAATGAAACTGACTTCGTCGAGTTAAAAAAAGTCTCTTTATGTTTTGCGTAATAAAAAACATAATACTTCGTTTTTCATAATAATGTTGTTCATTTCATTTACCTTCTTTTTTTTATCTTCAGTCATCTTCAATTTCAGAATATCATTGCGTTTTCATGTGTCAGCAGCTTTTAAATTGAATTGCTTTACAGATCCCTCTCTTCTATTCCTTCAACAATATAAATCTGAATTTGGCTGTTATTCAAATAATTTTGTTAAGATGACCTGAAATACTCATCAACTTTGAATGACGAGAACTGTCTACATTTTTGGAATAAATAAAAATGTAACACCGGATTTTATAAAATCCCTAAAATTTTTAGCATGAGCAAAAGGCGAAAAGCAGCTATCATCAAAAGTACAATGGCTTGGGCTATTAATATTTCATATTAACCTTCATTAAAAAGATCATTATATCATCAAGAATTATCCATTAACAGAATGAAAACCAGCAGCTGAATGTATTAGAAGACTAAGTACCTAAAGAGTGTAATAACATCTAAATTAAAGACCACTGAGTTTTGAAATAATCAATTCCAATTTAACTTAACTTTCACCATTTAAAAGGAACTGTCAAGCATCGTGTAACGCAATGGGCGGTAGCTTAGAGCAGAGAGCATGCGTAGGTAGATGCAAAGTAGTCATTAAATTATATCAACACACTAATACGAAGTAAGAAGTACAATGTCTTAAACACGAGTTGCGTATAACTACGCACTAACAACGCACTAGGCAGTCCACAGAAAAGCATTTCAAAATACTAGGGTTTTTTTTTTTTGTTGTTGTTATTGTTGTTTTTTCTACAGTTAGCTTGGTGAATTATCCAGTTACTTTTAAAATAAATTTGTTCAGTCGTGTGACTTTTTACACGAACCGAACTATAACAGTATTCTATCGGTCGGAAAATCAGGAAAGTCTGTAACTTAAGACTCATAGTAATGTTTTCTATAACTTACTACAGTTGAAAATTTATTTCAACTAAACTGTAGCAAAATATTTGAATATAAAAAATGAGTTGTGCTATTAAGAGATTTCCCAAACTAAATGCATATATGATCAGGAAAATTTTCCAGAAGCTCCCAAAAGTCTGGAAAAAGTCAAACTGACTCTCTTAAATTTAGTAGATACCTTGTATAAAAAAGGAGAACGTATTGAGTAATTAGCCAAAATAATGAAATATCTGTATGCACTCTGCATTAGTGTAGTTTTGGACATTTTTAAATGTGTAATAGGTAAATTAGTTTTTGCGTGTGCTAGCAAATTGACGTCGTGAAGAGTATTAACGCACATTTTCCTATTTTAACGTTAATGATGAAGTTTGTATGGTAGATTCTGCTGACACTTGGTAAATACACTGGGTAATTCCACCCTTATAAAGTGAAATAACGCTTTTTTTCTGTTGTTGTTCTTTTTGATGCTATATAAAACATAAAAAAATACGTTTTAGAGATGATGAAAACATAGAAAAATTGCATTTTCAAACTATAGGATTTTAATTACTTATTTTATTAAAAAAGAACAATTGCACTTTAACTGGAGATGTAGTCTATGAAGATCGTTTTAACATAATTTGTGAATAAATATTAAACTGTTTTTCTTTTTCTAAATCAAACTGCTTATGTTAGCACCTGGTTATCACTGTATAAAAGAACCATTTATTGCAAGAAGTATCATTATGCGAAATCCGTCCGAATCTGCAATAAAATTCAAGTAAAATTTTTAATGTAACTAATGTTAATTCAAGTTTTTTTAAAGGATATTCGCATTTTGTTTCTGTTATATCTAAGCAATCGTACATACTTTTTTTTGTTGAGAAGTATATATAATAGATATATCATTAAGAATAAAAAAACATAAAAATTCACAGAAAGGCGTTGTATTTGCAGTTAGCACACTATAGCTTGTTCATTTTAAAACAGAAATCTGAGAAATTGAGTTGGTTAAAAATGATCCTATAACAAAATACAAAAACTCTCGTGATCAATCCGAAATGTGCTAATAAAGTTTATTATTCACGAAATTTTTTGTTTTTTAACTTATATTTAAAAGGAAATGACAAACTAATAAAAGTTATAAAAATATTTGTTAAATACATTTGTAAGCTAAAATAAAATCCATTCAGAAGATGAATAATTTAGTTCATGAATGGAAAAGTTCAAGATAGTCTATTTTTAGTAGAATCATCTACACAGCAAATGTATTTGGTAAATGTCCTAGTTGTTTCTCATTGAAGTGTGTGAAGAAGACAGTCTCTCGCTTTCAAAGTTTGTTCTTTTATGGACAGTGATTCCAGTTTCCCACCTGCAAAGTTTTAACAAGTAATTTATAACGATACCAAATATCCTTCATATGATTCCAAGTAGTGGTGATAAATGAACATAAATTTCATGATGACCTCAAAGTACCCAATTTGCTTTGGTAAGATGTGAGCATTCTTAAATCACTATGTTTAGCACTTCGTACAATATATCCTTGGCACTGATTGATAAGTAACAGCCACATTTCCTTTGTGGGGTAAGACAGAATACATATATCAAATCTGGAAAAAGAAATTATTTCTTAAGCATAATTGGCAACAAATAAGGAGAGGGCAATATTTGTCGGTGAATAGATTTTGGTCAGAATATGGCGGACAATAATTTCTATGGTATGTGTCCATATATTTTTGCGAATAAAGCTTAAATTTCTAAGGTATAAAAGTAATTTACAAACAATATCTTTATTTTTTGCACGATACGAAAAACACAAACCAGTTTCCTACTAGGAAGTTAAAGTTTGAGTTTAATGAAGTTCTTCTGTTAGAAATATATCTACCACTTCACGTATTATATGAAAAGCAAATCATCTTTATGGGTCAGCAGCATGAAACAGAGAACACTGAATTAATGAAGACGCCATTTTATAATTAATAACACAGTTTATTGAGTATAGGTTCAAATATTCTTCACAAAATTTATTTCCATGATTTTTAATCATTATCATGTTTTAATATTCAAGATTTTACTTTTAAACTATAATTTATTATCCTTCTTCTTATGAACATCAGTATTATTTATAAATAGAAGCAATGGAACTATTTAATTGGTAAGGTATGAAAGAGTTTAGACACAAACATTTAAATTTTGAATGCTTTGTTTTGTTTTGTTTGTTTGTTTGTTTTTTAACGTAAAAGTGAGGGATGTAAGCACTTAAAATAAAATAGGTTTATATTAGAACTATGAAAATAAAATTTGTTATTTAAAATTAATATATATAATTTTATTAATAGTCACTGTGCAATATGCAATTCCCTTTGAAATAATTTGCTCATCAAGCAAAAGTAGTTATATATATATTTATCACAATTTGTACTTTTTTCAGTCTAACATAAATTAGGGCAATCGAAAGTGAATTTTAACAGAATTTTGTTAAAAGCTGTAGACTGAATGTAAAATTTTAACTCAAAACTCTTTAATCTCTCTGGCAACTTAATTTTCTGTGTTGAATGATTATTAAATAGCATTATTTGAATCAGTAAAATATTTTTTTGACTTAGTAACATTTTTTAAGTTTGAAATAGTATCGACAATCTTTAAGTGATAAAAAAATTCTAAGGGTTATTACAGAGTAAAAATTTATTTATATTAATTTTCCTTTAATAATAATAAAAAAAACATGCAATTTTACCTAGTAAGACTTGAATTTGGAATTTCAGAATCAGTAATTTGTTAGTAGCTGATTAATATCTAAAATAGCATCACTGAATACAGTACTATCTTCCATGCAAGTTCATGCCTGTATAATTTGACGGTTGCCACACAAAATTCTGCAAACTAGATCACATTCATGAATTAGTTCATTTTTTAAGTAATAGAATGTGTTTATAGCTTTTATACAAACACTGCCATATGACATATATTTTGGGGGGAAGAGGGGTGAACCATAAGCGCCCAACTTTTGAAGGTTTTGTTGTTCTGGGAAATTTTGAATTTAACACGTGGGATAAAAACTTAGGATAGAAAATGCTACTGGGGGGGGGAGCTTTTTCTCAAAACAGAGAATGTAAGTACAACGCGGCTTATAGATAATATAAGTTACAGGGTATTTGTGTTAATTTTTCGTGATATCATTATAATTTAACGGTTGCCACAGAAAATCTGTAGAAGTAGATTTTTAAAAAAGCAATCTCTACTATTATAAAACATTTTCCCTAAAGGGGCATAGATTTTTTTTTTAATCAAAATCATCTGTATTTTGATCGTTTTCACTTTCACAGTAATTTAATAAAATTCTTAGCCATTTCATTTTCGAAGCAGGCTTAAACCTTTGAAGCGCAACAATTTCCCAGTCTGGAAAAAAGGACAGCAGTTTCCATAGCTTGATTTAACTACCAGCAAGATGGCGGTCGATCGAATAGTTCACACACACCTAACGACTAGGACACTGCGAGTTAAAGACGAATTATTTACCTTTCAGAAGAGGCACTATCCTTCCCCAGCAAGTAATGGCGCCTTTTTTGTTGTACTGTCCGAGAGCAAGTTCCATAAAGAACAGCGGTATTCCACCCACAGATAACATAATAAGGTATGGAATGAGAAATGCTCCTGAAAAGAATAGATGAGTTATTAAGAATATTTTGCAACAAAGTGCATACCGAAAAAAGAACTCGGCGGAAACACACTTCTGTAAAATTTTCCTCTTCAATTTTTTCTGTTTACCAATTTCCATCAGTTCAAAATTTATACAATTTAGGGAAATTTTCTCTGAAGAAATGCTTTGTTTAATTAAACAAAATTTTATTGGTTAAAATTGGTTCTGTTACAATTTGATAATTTTGTTTAATCGACAAAATATGTTGTTGATTTAAAGCTAGTTCATAAAGTTCAAGTACTGCCAACATTTCTTTTTTAATTAAACAAAACATTTTGTTTGAATTTATATAAATTCATATGAAAAAATATGCAGCATTAAGTGGGATTTTCTATTATGCGATTAAATATCCAGCTCAAGTTATGGAGAAGGTCACTCCCGAATAACACTTCCCGGTAACTTTCTAGACTTAACATATTATATATTTCACTGTAGTTCAGTTTGACAGTGTAAACGCTAGATTCTTTCTACAATCTCTTTTAATCTGTTTTTAAAAGATATACTTCAGAGTAACAAAATCGGCTTACCTGACGCCCCCCCTTTCAAAATATTATATGCATATGCATCATATTTACTCCAAAATATTGCGCCCCACCAGTGGCATAGCGCTAGCGCTTTGAACTGGGAGACGGAAGGTGCCTGGTTCGAAACCAGGTCGCGTCCGCCGACCTAACAAATCGGAGTTTTCCGTGGTTTTCTTCGAAATTTCACGCAAATAAGGGTTAGGATCCCTTAGAAAGTCCCCCATGGAGGGCAATCTTCCCCCTATGCCTAGGTCCCTTCAGCAGATAATTGGCCTTAACACCACACTCAGAAATATTTCGGTATGTTAGAGAACTATGTCCATCCTTTCCCATCATTTGAAAGAGAGATTTCATGTTGAATTTTCCAGATTCAACATTTTCAACCATTATCCTCTTTGAAATCATTAAAATTCTGCTTAATAAATTTTCAAAAAGTGTGTCTAGCCATTTCTATGTCTACAATGTTCGTTCAATTTTATCATAATTACAAATCATAAGGCCGTTAAGCGTTCACAGGCTGCTAATATTTTTTTTTAATTATTAAGTCGATTGAAAAAAATTTCTAAGGAAATAATTGCAAACTAAATCTGAAGGTAATACAACTTGATTTCTTATATTGATCGCATGGATATTATGCATATGCATATAAAATAGCATGCAGATAAAATGTGCTGATATCCTCCATATTTCCTAAGTCCTTTTAAATATATTATTATCTGTTGAGTTTCTAAGTAAGCAAGCATATTTTCTTTCTCATATTCAGCTGCATTATTCAAACTCGCATTGCTGGCTGTAATAAAAAATGTAAAGGCATATTCAAATAGCTACGAACAAAGACAAACAAGTAATTTCACTCTCTTTAACCTTTTTCAAACTCTCTTAAACCATTTAACCTTGTTGGGCAATTCTCAAGTGCATGTTAGTTTAAACAAGCGTTCCATATAAAATCAAAATGAAGGCTAATATAAAATATATTTTAAGACTTGATTTAAGTTGTGAAGAGGAAAATTCAATTTAAAATTTATGAAATATTTGTGCAGCTATTATTCAATATATTCTTAACTATCAGAAATAAAAATGGTACTTCTATTAACTTAACCGTTCAGTGGGCGTGCTTTAACATAATTCTGCCCCAGTAGTCCCAAAAACCACATTTTTTTTATAAGCACACTATACTTCGCTCGCACTTTACCTGATAGCGTTGGGAAAGCTACAGCGGCCGCTTTACAGCTCGTATATGGGCCGTAACGCATGTATCACTCCGAGAATTCTCTCTTACTTTCTCTGCGTACCACAGCTGGCTGTTACTCCATTACTTGGCGCAGAACAGCTCCCTTCCACTATAGGGGGCCTCCTCCGCTCTTGCGACCTTCTTTCTCCCCTACTCCCGGCAATTCGTTGGGCTGTCTTCGAAAGTTTTGTACGGTACCGCTAATAAGTGCACTATTAGCGGTACCGTACAAAACTTTCGAAGATTTAAAACTAATAAATTTAAACTTTAAATACGCCATTACTTACCTATTTTTACGATATTTGAATGTGCGGAAGATTATTTTAAAAGTATGTTGCTTCCACAAGTTTGGCATTCCTTGTCTATTCAGGTTTTTGTGCTATATTTTACGCTGAACGTAAATTTCGATAGAATAGCTAAATTTTCATCTAACTGAAGTTCTTCCATTGATGTTCCAGTTCACGTTAATTAACACGTTATTCTTCCCATAACATTTTACAAATCGGAAATCAGGTTCTTTGACATGCACAGACCATTAAGCCCAAGAAAATTACTTCTTATAAGCTATCAAAAACTGACGGCTAAAAGAAATTCAAAACTCAAAAGTACGTAAGAATGTACTTAAAAAGGAAACTTTCTTTTTCAAACAGTATGTATGTATGTATAGTATACGCGTGCAAAAACCTGCCTTAACTGAAGCCTTTATTAATCAAAATCTTGTTAGCGGAACTATTACTGAAATTGAACCCCTATTCAATAGCAAACTCTCTTTAGCGGTAAATTTTTTCAGTCTCTTTTGAAGCCATTTAAAACAGACTTTACTACTGTATATGCATGTGAGTAATATTTCATATTTAACAACACTATATTCCAAGCTTCACTGAAAAGGGGATCAACCAGGCACGTATCCAGAAAAACATTTCGGAGGGGGTACAAACGGTAAAAAAAAATTTCAGAATTTTTCACGAAAAGATTATGACATTATCATTTTCGTAAAGAAAATCAAAATTTTGTAAACCCCCACTACCCTTAAATACATCCTTGAGGCCAACACTGTGAGATAAGACAACATAAATTTAATGTTCCTGATCATCGCATATAGAAGGCGAAAGCCTTCTTTTGCGAATGCAATTCTCTGAATTTGAATACAATTCTCCGACAGCCAGAAAGCAAACCAACAGCAAGCAAATACATGGCTCCACAATTAAAATTAGTGATAAAGGAAAAGGTAATATACTGGCCCTAAAGCAAGCTCAATAATGTTTAAATAGCAAGAGGGCATGCAATGCCTCAGAATCAGATTGTTGTGTTGTGTGCAGTAAGGCAAACCTGCACGAGGGGTATTTGCCAAGGATGGGTAGTACCTTGGTCAGAGGACTTTCTAAGGGGTTCTTACGCGTATGCACGTTACATCTGGAGAAAACAGACCGTGCACATTCGCCACGTATACATAATAATCTTTTAGCAGGCTGGATTCGAATCCGACACCCTGCCAAATGAAATAAATGATTGCGCATGTTATATACGTTGGGTATGTATATCGAAAATGTAAAGAATGTAATGTGATTTTCTGTCTATAATTTTAAAAGCCCCGTAGGGGGCTTTTATAGCCCTGAAAAGGACTCTTTGTAGCCCTGAAAAGGACTGTTTGTAGTCCTGAGAAGGACTGTTATTCCTCTATACGTTCAACTCCGCTAAGGTTACCATCGTCATCAGTGTACAACTCAGTATCCTCAGATGAATCCAAAACGCTGAATTGGATTGTTTCAACTGTGTTTTCAGCCAGACCATCCAACTCCCACATTCTTTTTTCTTCTTTTTTCACGTGCTCAACGCAGTTAAACCAAGAAGCTTTTTCTATTCCTTCAGCAGTTAGCTTCATAATTTCGTCCATTTTAAATGTCCGATTCTCTGCTGAAACATGGCCTTTAACCTGGCTCCACACAAGCTCAATTGGATTTAACTCGCAATGATATGGGGGCAAACGAAGTACTGTGTGTCCATGAAATGCAGCTATTTTGTCAATTTTGTAGCTTTCGTATAATTTTTTGTGATCCTTGACAATGCTAAGCAGTTCTGCCTTTAGCATGTCATCACTCCAGAGTATGTTTTTTTGTGTGAGCCATGCTTGTATATCTACTTTCTTGGTAGCACTTGATGGAATTTGCTCTACATGAATTGAATGATATGGAGCATTATCCATAACAATTATACTTCGGGGCTGGAGTTCAGGCAGAAGTTTTTTTTCAAACCATTCTTCATAATGGGAACCATTCATTTCATTATGATAGTCTCCAGAATTTTTCTTGGCTTTAAAAATTTCTACGGATCCTTTAACAAACCCGTCTTCATTTCCAGCCCCTATTATAATTAATCTCGCCCCTTTACCTGACGGTGCTTTTAGTCCAGTTGACAGACCATTTAAAAAGGCATGTCTCTTGGATTTCACACTTGAGTCTTGCCACACACGTTCCTTGGTGTACCCTGCATTTACCCACGTTTCATCTGTATAGTAAATTTTTCGGCCTTCGGAACGGTAACGTAGCATTGTTCTCAAATACTGATGACGCCATTGCAGTATATCATCACGTTCTATCAACATCGAAGAACGGCTTCTCTTTTTATATTCAAATCCCAAATCTTTCATCAAGCTCCTGACGCATGTGATTCGGAGATTTGGAAGATCTTCATCTTCGTTTATAGCGGCCATTACTTTTTGGGCTGTGGGTATCTCATTTTTGAAAAAAAAAGAATGCACTTTTCTACGAATTGCAGTTTTTGTGAAATCATCATAAATTTGAAGCCTTCGTCGTGTAGCCACTTTTAAAGGCCGCTTTTTCAAGGGAGTAGATAGAGTCCCGCTCTTCCTTATTTCTGTTTTCATTCGGTAAATACTAACCGACGAAACACCAGTTAATTCAGAACAGAGTTGAACAATTTCATTTTCTGATTTTGACTGATGTTGCTCTCTGAGTTTAGTGTACACATTTAAGACAATAACCTTAGCAGAGCTCCTTAAGGGTTTTCCAGCTTTATGAGGCTGGAAAGTGAAAGAAAACGAATTTGCAGAGGAAGCCATTACGAAAATACAAGGAAAGCGACGACAATAAGAAATCACTGCTCAGCTCGGAGACAGGAGAAAAGATAAGAATGTGGGATTGCGCGGGGGTGGTGGGAGCATTTTGGAGGAACGGGGGTTACCAGGTCATTGTGAAAACCAGCGGTCAAGACTGAATTTTTCCGCCAAGAGTGTGAAAGTTCTAATTGGTGGAATGCGTTGAATGGGGATGTACGAGCGGTTTATTGTTAACTCCTGAAAATTGCAAATTTTTCTATACTAACTGCTCATACAAGCAGTAGCTTGTAAAATTGAGAATCATTTGAAGGATTTTAGACAAAAAAATTGAAAACTAATGTTTTAAAATCCGCAAAAATGTGCGAACTATATATTTTTGCGGATTCACACTTCATTCTACCTTTGGTAATGCTATCAGGATAAGTGCGAGCGAAGTATAGTTTCAGAGCCGGAATAAGCCCTACGTCGGTCCAAGGTTGCCAATCTACCCACTTTGTGGCTACATATGGCCATTTTTGTGCCTAAATTTGACAATTCAGCCACTTAGTGGCTAGATATGGTCAACTGGCATTACCAAGTATTTTGCAAATTGGAAATTAGAGTCAAAATGACTCAAAAAACACTTGCAGACAAGCATATATCAGCAGCAGAAGCACTTAGAAGTAAACGCCAATGGATTTCTTTTTCTTAACTTGAAAACATTTTTAGCCATTTCAGGACAATTTTAACTTTCATTTAAGCCACTTTTTCTCCGGTAGAGTTGGCAACACTGTATCAGTCCTTAGCCTATGAAATTTCTGAGGGACCTTCTAAAATAGGCTTGAGGGTTTGAGTAAACTTTTAAAATTTGTAGAACTTCTTATTAACATCCAATTAATAAAAATCGAAATTTCGGAGGATGCCCTCTTAGTCACCCATTACCTACGCCCCTTTGCTTTCTATGTTCATAATATAGACCACTCTATACCAACATAACACGAGACTAAACATAATTACATAGTTTGTATCTTGCAATCTCATACATTACATGTCATGTTAGGCAGGCGCGTAGCCAGGAAAATTTTTCGGTGGGGGGGGGGGGGATATGTGCCTGGAAAAAAATTTCGGGGGGGGGGGGGATATGAACTTATATGTGTATAAATAGACGGAATTTCATCACTAATCCAAACATTTCGGGGGGGGGGGGATATATCTCGATATCCCCCCCTGGCTACGCCCCTGATGCTAGGCTATGAAATACGAATCTTCTTTACTGTTTTAAAATGCATTTAACTGAATATCCTAATAGTACAAACACGGGTCGTGTATTTCGAATTTTTGGCGCAGTTTCATGTGCATTGCATTTCGAATTTGTAATGTTCTGTAGAATTGTTTTAAATTAAAAAAAAAAAAAATCTTCATCAATTGCAATATTTGTTTCTTCTTTGAGAGGATTTCTGTGGAACTTCTCGAACTGTGAGGATCCATAGACTATAGTTTAGTGAGCCTAATAGATAATCCGTTTACATCAGTTTCCCTGATGCAATTAAAAGGTAATTATTTCAATCAGTATCATAGGAAGAATAAGAGAAAAGTTTAACCCATTATTGACCAGATATTTTTGCGACTTTCTTCGATTTTTGCTAATACCAGCAATAATAGATAAATTTCTGATGTCCACTTCTTGAACAAGGAATGATTTCTTTTAAAATCGTAATGTAAAAAAATTGAAATGTCGACATCCTATTTGGTCATGTTAAAATATTTTGTGGAGTTGAGGTTCAATACTCGTGAATAAAGGCTAGGAAAAATGAATAACGTTTTCGACTGATAGCGAAAATGCCGTCCCAGAAAAAGTATACTGGGCATACATGGGTTAAGCAATTATGCATCGATAATAAGATTTGCATTTTTGTATCACTTGCACCATAGGTCAGAAAAGAATGTAAAAATAACTCACATTTGTTCTAAAGTATGTGCGAGCGGGGGGATTGCAAACAATAACACATTTGTTATAAAATTTGTTAGAGATTTGTCGTTAAAACCCTGTATATTGCGATGGCTGTCCTCACTAAACATAAAACATTTTATCCGCTCATCAAAGAGGGAAAATTCCAAAGATATTTACTTTCTCACACCATTTTTAATGAAAAAAAAATCCTATTTTTAACATGCATCACAATTAACTGGATGTTTTTTCTTGTGAGATGCACGTGACCTCCTATAGCTAGCTGGCCGTACAACTTTATGAATAAGTACACTTTCAGATGATGGATTTGGTGAATGAAGAAAATAAAAAAGAACTTCGAAAAAGTTCTTTCTTGCGTAAAGAACCGGCACTTTAGAAACAATTAATTCCGCCCTCTTCCTTCTTAATTTCACTGAAATTTTCGCTGGAGCCCGCCACGCTGCATGTAGGTATGTTAATAAAGTTCTTAATGAGGGTCGAGAAAATCGTTACGGCGGATTGTGAATCATTACGTTAATGAGCCACTCTGTGATATTGAAAGTAAACAGTTGATATTTTTCTCGAAATGGCCTTCTCTAGTCTAGGGTGAATGCCACAGAAGTTAGGTAATATTCATTCGCGGCTTCTCTGTGCATCTTTAGCGCTTTTTAATGGAAATCTCACTTTTTGAAACAATGAGAAATAAAATTCAGGGTTTTTAACACTTATCATATTTATGATCAACAAAAGCATCATAAAGTTGTCCAATTTAGCAGATGTATGAATTATTAATTAAGAATTTGTTAAAAGAAATGCTTGTTTAGAGTATACAAACTTAATTAGTTCAGTTTTCATAATAGAATAAAGCATAAAATCCCTTTTACTTTATTTGAATGTCAAATGAATTAGAATCGCGCCTGATCTACAGAACTGATTCGAACATCTTCGAATTTCATAAAATCCCTTATATATTGAAAAGTAAATATTTAAAAGCTAAAGCATTTTATGGCAGTTTAGTGTTCCTTAAATGCAAACTAAACCTAATTTTTATTTTTACCTAAATTTATTTAAAATTCAATAAAACGGGTAGCAACAGTTTTTTCTTGCTTCAAAAATTAATGATCAATGCCAAAAGGGCTAAATCCAGTCACCCTGTCGAAGTTCCGCTACCAGGGATGTCGATAGGAGGGAACCTCGAGGCCTAGCCTCCTTCCCCAAAATTTGGATTTTTGTTAATTAGATGTCAATTATTAAGCCTTCTTGCGATAAATTTTACCTTTCCACTCTTCGGAACTTCCCCGAATTTTTATTTTTATTTATTTATTTATTTATTTTTGTACTTGTTAGCTCTTCCTTCACAATTTGGATGCTTCACAAATAAAGGTAAAAGGGCATCTGAACATTCGCACTCTCGGAAAACTGCTAAGTCCATTGAAAGGAATTTCAAAATCAACAGAACTAGCGTTCACGTTTCTAAGGGTATACGGTTGTCTTTAATTAGTCTGAAATAGAACCTGGATTGTCCAATCCACCCAAGTAGCAATCCTTAATCGGGCTTTACCTAGGCTATCATCGGTACCTCAAATAGTCATCGTCTCATCCTTACTGATCATCCTTAATTTTTCGGATCTTCATCCTTTCTCAATGATCGGATATTTAAGCGCAGATGTGATCGGTGGGATTTTGTTTGCCGATGGTAAAGCCGCCAAACCGACTCGGTATTTTCATGTCGGTATTTTCTCCCCAGTTCCTGAATCGCTCGTGATCTTTAATCCCTCATAACTGGGCGAAGACAGTTATTTGTGCTAAGCCATTAGACGGGAGGAGGTGGCCCGACGAGATCGCACAAGCATTCAGTCTTAAAAGCTGACAGACGAACGTACACTATTGTTTTCGGCTTGTGCAGCACGTTTTATACAGCAAATCCTGCCTTAGCCCTTTCAAGCGCAACCATTTTAACATCAGTGTAGAAGAACAACTAGATATACTGTCCAAGCGTCGAAAAAATGCAGCCGTTGCCACCGCTCTATTTAACTACACACAAGCAACATGGCGGTCGATGGGATCGCCAGACGCGTGCCACAAAGAACTTTTTAATAGAATTTCATTTAGAATTAGGAACTATTTAATAGTAAGATTAAAGGGTTGACGAATCAGTGGTGGATGCAGAGGAGAGCTTTAGGACTTCAGCAGCCTGTCCCCTCCCCCCTCCACCTCCAAAGACCCAAAGACATTGCTTACGAGTAATATTTTGTTTCATTGTACACTTTTTTAAACCTATTAGGAGGGTTTTTTTTTTATAAATTATCCCCTCCTAAAAAAATTACATTGCTTTAAGGCAGCATTTAGTTTTACTGCGTACAATATATTGTTTTATATCAAATAAGCATCTTTTTAATTAGCTCCTCCCATTAAAAATGCCTGCATCCGCCGCACTTTGACGAGTCAAAACTTTTAAAGAGACTTCAACGAATCGGAATGACTTAAGTTTCCCGTTAAAGGCAGGTGTGCTTTAAATATACGATCATTTTGAGCAACGAAGCAGAATGAGGAATCAGAATATGTTAGAAAGTGAATTCCGATTAGAAAAGAGGCAAACTTACCTCATTTCTCAGCGGCATGGGCGCCGCCAGAATATTTCCCAGGGGGGGGGGGGGGGCAAAGACTACTCCAGGGGGGTCAAAGACTATTTAAATGTATGGTTACCATGTTGAAAATAACAAAAAAGCAAGGGAAAAACTGCATACAAAAATCCAGGGGGGGGGGGCAAGTGCCTCCCCCCTTGCCCTATGCTGCCGGCGCCCATGCTCAGCGGCCTCTTTTTTATAACTTGCCACTTTTCTAATCGACTGACTTTATTACAGTTTCAGAAATATACCTTTCTATAACAGTAATATTTACACGAGCTCAATGTTTACTAAAAGTTTCAAGTTTACAAAATGGGAGCTCTAGCCAGTGCTATAACATCCATCCATGAAAATTTAGCTTTTCATACACGAATTTTCTTATTTCTAAATCTTTTGTTCCTGCATTTATAGAAAATATTCAGCATTTTACGCAAATGCTATAGTATAAAAAAAATTATTCTGAAAGAAAAAAAAAAGGATAGAAGAGGGACTTAGTTTTTAATTTAATATCTAACACATGCATGGTTTTCCCGCTAAGAAACTTCTATTTACACTTTAATTCAGGAAAAGGAAACGATATCTGAGAAACTTTCTTAACTTGGCATCAAACATATCGGCTACACTAAATATCTTTTTCTTTTCTGCCATAGAAAGCAATGGCTCAGTTAAAGAAATGTTTTTCTAAAAAGATTGAGCACAATTGGAAAATTTCGTGCTAACAAGTCCTTACAAAATATACAGAAATCCGTTTTCAAGGTGCAATGGATCGATATATACAATTATATACCTTTTGCAGGCCAATGTTCTCAATTAAGAACATCAAATTAAAAATTTATTCAAAAATTTAATTTTATCAGTATCGACTTAAAATATTAGTAGATATAGTTCAAAGATGACGATTTTTTAAAATTAAAACTTGCAATTCTATCATTAGTACAAAGCTGGACACAAAATCATAAAAATAGCCACTTTCATAAATTTTTACACACCTCTCTTGATACACCCTCCCTCCCTTCAAACTTAATCCATATATTTACTAAAATTTAAAAATGTCTTTTATTAATTCTTAATGGTTCACTTATTACTTAAACAACCGATCACTATATTCCGTTTTTGAAACCACTGTAAAAGTATAGTCAGAAATTGCCCATGCTCCCAATTGGGAACATTGTGAAAATTGTATTTTTTTTTTAATTTCCCCCCATATAAATGACTAATAGCGTTTAACTAACCCATTAGAAGACAAAATATGCAAAAAACTAATTGAAAATATGCCTCGATCTGAACTTGGTCTGTTAAAGGTTTTAATATGAAAAAATCCGAGTAAAATTTTAGAAATATAACTTTCAACTTTCCCATCAACTCAGAAAAAGTTATTTTTACTTACCGCCTCCATTCTTTGGGCGGTAAGAGAAATACGGAAATCCCCAGACGTTTGCAAGATTAAAGGTTAATATTAAAAAATCCGACTAAAAATTTCGAAATTTAACTTTTATTTTTCTCATCAAGTCAGAAAAAATTATTTTCATTTACCACCTCCACTCTTGTAACAGAAAAACGCGGAAATCTCCAAACGTTTGCAAAATTAAAGTTTAATATTAAGAAATCCGAGTAAAATTTGCGAAATATAACTTTTAACTTTCTCATCAAGTCAGAAAAAATTATTTTCGTTTACACCTCCATTCTTGTAACAGAAATACGGAAATCTCCAGACGTTTGCAAGATTAAAGGTTAATATTAAAAAGTCCGAGTACAATTTGCGAAATATAACTTTTAACTTTCTCATCAAGTCAGAAAAATTATTTTCATTTACCGCCTCCATTCTTGTAACAGAAATACGGAAATCTCCAGACGTTTGCATGATTAAAGGTTAATATTAAAAAATCCGAGTACAATTTGCGAAATATAACTTTTAACTTTCTCATCAAGTCAGAAAAAATTATTTTCGTTTACCACCTCCGTTTTTGTAACATAAATACGGAGATGTCCAGACGTTTGCAAAATTAAAGGTTAATATTAAAAAATCCGAGTACAATTTGCGAAATATAACTTTTAACTTTCTCATCAAATAAGAAAAATTCATTTTCACTTACCACCTCCATTCTTGTAACACAAGTACGGAAATCTCCAGACGTTTGCAAGATCCACGGCAAATCCTATTACGGACAGCAGAAAGTCCGCTTTTTTCGACCATGTCTCTCTTTCAGTCTCATCTCTGACTTCGATTATATCAAGTTTTTGAACGGCAGTCGCCTGCTTTGTTTCCGCCTCTTCTTGCATTGTTTCTGAAAGTCAGTTCATGTCAGCCCACCGTCCAGTTGCCTCTTGAATGTTTCCTGTCCCTATAAGGCTCACTTATGAGAAGTAATGATATGCCTCTAACTAATGAGGCGAAATTAAGAGTGGCATATGAGGCTGCTTCGTGGAAAGTGCTGAAAACATCGTAATTGCATAGATTTCTTAAGAGATTTTTTTTGAAATTGTATTTTGTGATGAAGTAGGTTAATTTACATGATTTTCTTCAATTTCATCTTTCAAATTATTAAAATCGTTTTCTAATAAAAATACGAACAGTGAAATACCAGATCTTTGCTTTTCAACGAATTTCATTATATTCGTTCCACGAAACTGCGATCACACTTCTCAGTTTTATTGTAATTGTGAAAAAGATGAAATATTTTTTTATCAAAAATGTCTTATCTTTAATTTCACCTCAAAATTTTCACAATCTCAAGCAATCACTATCAACGATCGAAATGAAATAAAAGATGTTAATTAAATGTCTAATGCTTCTATAAATTAAACATTTTTAAGTAATGTAAAATGTTCTAATTATCGATATATTGTATAATCAGATTAATGGAATGCATTCTTTCAAATTTAGCCGCATTTTATTAATAGAACTTTATGTTTTTCTCTTTGAAATACTCGTTACACGTGATGAATATCAAAATTTATTTATTTTTTTCGTTTTCTATTTTTGAAACAAATTACGGCTAGTTATGTAAAATAAACTATATTTGATGAATTAATTTTTATAGATTCTTTTTTTTAATTCTATTTTCTCAATTTTATAATTTCATATTTTTATTCATTTTTCATTTATTGACTTTAAAATTTCTAACTTTAATCATCTAACTATTAATCTTTTGCTATAATAAAGAAAATTAAATTAAAAGACTTCAAAAATGAACATTGCTTTAGTTTATATGATTAATATTTCAATTACATGTTTTTCAATGGTTTTCTAATAATTTTATTTTAATAGCGAATTCAACTAAAATTATATATATTCATTTTTTTCACTGATATAATTTGTATAATGAAAAAAAAAACTACTGTTTTGAGAATAATATGATTCAGTGTGAGCAAAATTGCTTAATTTAAGTAGCAACACATGCAAAACTTGAAATAATTTAGATTTTTTGTAGACTTTTTAAGATAATTTAAAATATTCTATGTAAACATTTGTATTATAATGCTGTTTTGCTTTCTTAATAAATCTTTAACTACGCTCTTAAACTAATATTTAACTACGCCCTTTGTTTTAAAATCTGCACATAGAACAAAGAGTTGCTTCTTTGTATTTGTAAACTGGTGCACTTAATTGTAACATTTCCCAAATAATTTGCGGATATAAATTTGACGTTTAATTATTATTAAACGAAAGTGCCATTTTTCAAACTTGTAACTATCTCAAATTTTGCGCATTCACTGGTGAAAAATATTAATACAAATACCGCTTGTACTAATTCTAAAACTTCATACAAGTAATTTTTATTAAAGATTCCCTAATCATCTCACTTTAAATATATATTCACGACTACTGTACGATGAATAATTTTCAAAATGGAAAAAAAATATATATATATATATTGATACAAAATACATACAAATGTAGATATCATAAACTGTGGAATGGTGCAAACTGTAAATGAACTTTATCCTTTTTGTGTAAATGCGATTCAAATTAGGCGCATTCTATGATGTTTTCATTCTGATAACGCAAAGCTTTCTTGAAATTGAGCAGTATCCTTTTAAACAAACTCACTTAAAAACAAACTATTCATTTTCATTTCCAATGCTATGAATAAAAAAACCGATCCACAAAAAAAACATTTTTTAAAAAAATCTTCTTTTAAAACTGAACTAGTTATTTAAATATCGCAAAATACACTATATTTTTTTTCTTCAAACTAACATTTAAAAAAAATAATATTTCAATACTCTGTACTCAAACTTCTACACGCAATGGCCATGCTGCCTCTGTCAGATTCAGAGGACAACTATGATGGTTAGAGGTTCCTGCACCATTTCTCTCATAAAAAGAAGATTCAAAATTCGTCATATCCCCCCCCCCCTGCTATTTTTCTCTCAAAAGAGAAGAGAATTCCCAACACCTAAATGAGATACCGAGGATCTTATTGGCCGCAGCAACAAGTTGGTCCTACCTCGAAAGAAACTTGCGCGCGCATTCAATCGGTTACGTCACATTTCGTAAGAGCTACGCTATGAGAAACTTTTCGAAAGAAAAGAGAGAGCAAATAAAGGGAGAATCGGCCGCTCGGGACTTCGGTGTAATTTGGTTTTTATGAGCTCTGGGTGTTTAAGAAAATTACATCGAAGGCGGCCTGTAGAGCAGCACTCCCAATTGGGAAAGAGTTTAGTGCCATGTTTACTGCCAGATGGGACTCGGTGTTATGAGTTTTATATCATTATTTTTTCCCCTCCCAGCTCACGGAGTAAGACTCCATTTGTCAAGTAGTAACGATCAAAGGCTGACAAGCAAGGCCACAGCTAAATCTATATGTCAAGCAGACGCGTAGATATATAACGATGTCAGGAAGGAGTGGAAGATCCAATAAGAAACGTTTGGTTTCGATTTAGAAATTTATTCATTCGTTCAGACGGGCTGCCTCATCACTTTCTTTCAAACCTACTACTGCATACTACTTATAGAGTTTTCTATTCCATAAAATAAAATAAAAAAAAAGAACATATTTCAGTAAAATTGCAGCTGAAACCTGTTTTAAATAAAGTAAATATTATTTCATGTCCACACAACCTAATTAATATTTGCAAAATTTTACTTTTTTGTATGATTTGAACCAAAACTACATTTTTAAAAGGTTTTTCCTTAAAATAATATTTAAAATATAAAAGGTTCCCCGCCACCAGTAGCGGATCTAGAAAAAAATTCTGGAGGCAGCATAAAACATTTTAAGCATTTTATCATAAAATCCCTTAAATTTACAAAACAAGTCAGTCATCTGTAGTGAAAACTTAGTTCGTCTGGGGGGGGGGGCACGTGCCCCTCAGGGGTGGCTCCAATGGGGGGTCCGGGGGGCACGTGCCCCCCCGTCGGGGAACTTGTGACCCCCCATCGGGGCTATTTGATTTATTCGTCGGGGAATTTTCATAAGAAGAAATCTATATTTTAGCCGAGATTTAATTTTGATTTTGCGATTTAAAAAAAGTTAATTTTGTAATTTTTAAATACACATGAAAGGCGAATGAGTATTGGAGATTGAAGCGGATATGTTTACATTTCTGGGAAGGGGGGGGGGTATATTCCTCAGAACTTCTGAATAATGGCTAAAAGTACTTTCCGTTTTCATTCATCTCTTATCTCTGCGATCCTTTTCATGTCGAGAAACAGCCACTTCCTGCATCTTCCAATACTGTGATGTGTGGACGATGGCGGGGGAGACTTCAAATTCGAATAGTGTATACTTGAAATCTGTGATCCCACTCTCAGGAGGCATTTAACTGGATTTGCAGCAAGACATCAATCTTAAGGTAACAAAAGTGCCAGTCTATTCTTCAAACGACAAATTTATGAGACCACATGTGCGCCCACTTTCTATTCCAGGCTCTTTTAATTGCTTAAACGATTGTGCATTTTGTCGCCGACACCGTAGGAAAGTACAATATGGGTGTGTGTGGTCGGGATGGGGGAGACAGTGACCGTTAATTAGCCCAGTCGGGTAGATAAAAAATTTCGAGGGAAGGGAAGTATGGCTTCAAATGGGGGATGTTCTTTTTTCCAGAAATACGGTTTTGTACTTTTATTGGTCCTCAGTGACAGAATGATGAGAAAGAAATGGTTCGTCGAAATATCCCATGTATTTTTATTTTTTCTTCGCAAACCCATAGTACATCACTTTTCCAACACTTGTTATTGTGCATTGTGCCAGTGACTTAGACAGAGTTTAGAATAGTGGGCATTTTCTTTTTCTTGTTACGGCAGCATAGCATATCATTGTGAAGTGTATAAAAGTTTAATTTCACTTTTGGCTTTATATTTCCTAAAAAAAACATCGGTGGTGCCAAAAGCACAAGATCTAAAGTACAGTGTGCTTTATGTCGTGATATTTTTGATAATGATTATGTAAAAAAAAAAAAAAAAAAAAAAAAAAAAAAAAAAAAAAAAGGATAACTAAGCATTCAGATCTTCATAAACAAAATCGACTGGGGCCTGTTCAATTACCAAATGGAATTAAGAGAAAGAATCCTTGGGATATTTCTTCTTGCTCTTCGAATGTATGTTTATCTACGGAATTAGAGAAAGAAAACCCTTCAAGTTCATCAGATCCACAAACTTCAAGTGAGTTATATGTAAATTACATTCATATATTATATTTTAAATTTGTTTAAAAGCTTTAATATTATTATTTAAAATATGGCCAAAAACATACTTTTGACCTCACATTCTGATTCTATGAAATGTTTTACAACATTATTGTATTTTAAATTATATTAACTGTCTGAGTACTCTATGAATTAATCTAAATTTTCTCCTAATTGGTCTTTTAAACACTATGAGTACTTTTAAATGCGCTCTTGCTTTTAAACCATTGATAAGTAACATGTTGTTCACCCCATTATATGTCATTCCCGCTAAATTACAGGACAGGATATACATTTTAAAAATATATTCTTTCGTTGCAATTTCGAATTGTTTGGTATATTTATCAAATACGATTTAGTAATTGGAGTGAGGACGAAAGGTATGTCTTTATAAACTTTCAAATTGCATTAATGCAAATTTAAATTAAACACAGATTTAATGTAATTGTATGTAAATTAACAGTATTTTAATTCACGAGTCAAAAGTTTTTGTGTCATAAATGTAAAATAAAATTTCCCATTGTATTACTTTTATTCATAGAGCTACAAAATTTATAAGTCTTAATTGATATTTTTAAAAAGGATTTACGACTCGGGCGATAAGAAATTTCGGATTTTGTTTACTACGGGAACTTTTTAAAATGTATATTTAATTGTGTAAAAATTTGACATGACAAAATATTTATAAAATTATCTTACAGTTATTCATCTCTGGCATTCAAAATATGTATAAACCTATGAATATTTAAACGCTTTAACTAAAAATTTTCATTTTAATTAGAAATATTTTAAACTGGTCGTATTTTATTTATTTATAAGTTAGTGTGTTATGCATTCTATGTCTTTAAAATTATTTTATCACAGTAATCCTTACTTGAACTCTTATAACTGTTGAGAGAGTAAGAAGATATTTTTATAACTAAGTGGTTAATTAGATAATTTAACTTTTAACTTCTTCCGAATAAAAAAAATAGTACTTTTCTGTTTCTTAGATGGCATATTCGAATAAATTCTAAATATAATTTTTATTTATAAATAGATTCAATCGAACACAATATGCACGATTTAATCTTTAATTTTATAAAAATTTAGCAGTAAGATTTGTTTTTACATTTATTTTTTTTTGTAATTTAAGAATTAGTCAAATACATAGTTTGTTTATTTGGTAACATACTGTATACATATACAACGAGTGAGAATTTTCACTATATAGAGAAATCTAACTGGATTAACCGGCCCTCTTTAGCTAAGAGTTCATAGCTATGCACACCAAGAAGATTAACAGCTGCAAGGGAATTATTACATTTTGCTTGTGGTAAAAAAAGAAAAGTTAATTTTAAAAAATTAAATAATAATAATAATAACCAGCTCCTCTGATAGACCAAAGCCCTCTCCAGTCCAGTATGAAGATGGCTGTGGATAGATCTAAAAACGGAATATAAGTTAAAGGAAACTGATTAATCTTGACTGACAATTTAATTTTTATATCGTTGTGGAAAAAATAACTATTGTGAATTTTAATTCAGTTATTTTACTGCAAAGTAAATAAAAATTATGGTATACAGCGTCTATATCGTCTTCCAAAATTTTCCCTTTTATCCTGTAAAATAAGTAAATAAAATAAATACAATAAAAGTTTTATATTTCCATGTAGATTTGTATGTTATATACAGTGGCGTATCGTAAGCCACTGCAACTTCCCTTATTTTGAATCGTTATTTATACAAATCGCTGTTGAATCCATGGATGGCACCAGCATTAATATAAACTTAAAATAAACTAATAGCATATGTTCTAAACTGATTTTTGAGTTACAGAATTATATGTATCAGAATTCAACTCTAAAACTTTTAAACAGATTAATATTATGTTTGTTATTCGTCTTATTAATTAAACTCTTTTTCGTTAATGTTGAAATTTTAAAAATGATACTTTCACTATGAATTATTAGTAAATGAGCTTGCTTTATAAAATTATTCATCACGTTTGTGGAAACCTCGTTCAAAACTATCTTGGAGTATTACAAAAAAGTAAATTTTTATCAAGGTTAGTTTCGCTAAAAATAATTATTTTTTGGTGTGTCTTGGCAAATTATAAGCTGTCCGATTATATTTTTCTGACGATATTTTTTATTTTATTTTATTTTACATTTTAAAAGAAAATGGTTAATTTTCTTCATGAGTGCTTGACTTTATAAAAAAATTTAATAGCGCATATATTTACGTTCTCTTTCGGAGATTTTTATAATTTATTATTATTATTATAATTAACTGAAGCTCCCAGGGGTACACTTCACAACAATTCTTTTCGAAATTGAGATACGGTGCCATCTTTTAGCTTTCAATAAGTACTATCACCACATGAATTATTATTGAAGTAGAATCATTTTAAAGCTGTAGAAACAAGCGCTAAAGTTTCGGTATGCCACTTTACTGCGCGCCTTCAAAATCATTTTTCTCAAAAGAAAATTTTTGTTGTAAAGTGGTTCTACCTATAAACATTTCAGTTGCATATTTCTCACTTTATTGTGATTTAAAATATTAATATTACATAAATTAACAATTCGATTAATATTTTTACAGTAAAACATGTTGGCCAGAAACACTAGACTTTTTGAGATAACGAGTTGAAATGAAAGGGAATTTATTGGCGAGACACATGTAAAATGGTTCTTATCGAACTGGACGATTGTTTCGGTCGAAAAAAAATTTCAACCCTCATCAGCAGCCAACACACCGTGCATTTGAATTACTCTTCACTTTCAAGATACTGGATGCTAACATTTTGGAAACCCAAGCATTTTAGATTCGCCCATCTGAGAGAGATAGCCTTTTCCTAGATCGTACCTGATGCCAAAATCGCGCGTTTTAAATCAATTGCAATTAGTTATTTTGTGTTGGAAAAACGAATAATCTGTAACTTTAAACTCCTGTCATCTAAGAAAACTTTCTTGCTATTTGAAAATTTTGAGCTTGGTATAACATCGTTTGGCTTATTTATATCTCATACTTTTTTAATATGATGTAATTCTATTTCAGGTTTGTCAATTTCAAGCGATTCTGCACTTGGAGTAGCTTTTTTTAAATTTTTTTATTATTATTATTTTTTTTTTTTTTGGGGGGGGGGGTCTTTGTAAAGGCAATAATTTTATGCTAGTGAAAATTGCAAACCTGGCAACCATTATGTTCTTTTTTGCAGTTTTTAATTATCTCCCCGGATTTTTTTTAAATCCGTGGGCACTTTCGTCAAAACTCAAATCCCCACCGTTTCGGAGGAGATAGCATAACAAGCTTTTGAAAGTGGTAGTTACTTTTGTTAAGAATAGAGAGATTATCAGAAAAAGAAATAATAATTATTTTTTCTGCTTCACAGCAGGTAAAAACGTAGCGAAATGTAAAACAAAAATAAGCATTTATGTGAACGATGGAAAATAAATCGAGCATGAAAATCCAAAATGATGTGCTTAAATATAATCATTTAAAAACTTTAACTTCCAAACGAGCCCCGCAAAATATTCACTGTACTGTACGAAATGACACAAAAGATTTTTCAACTTACAAAACGACAAAAATGTTTTTAAAAGTTAAGCAAGTACTCTAACATTCAAATTTTTGAAACTGTAACATGGATACCCATGAGTACTTTTAGGAAAGGGCTCGCGAATTTACAGAGGGGGCTCATATATTGTTTTAGTACAAATTGGTATACACTCCTATAATAAATCCTTATGATACAGTTGTATTCAATCTTGTTTCAGTCCGTTTTTGTTCAATGTCTTGTACACTCATTTAACAGACAGTTTAGCACTACTTCAGCACACTGTTTGGTGTTGATTTCATGCAATCTTAATATTTAATACAGTACTGTATTATGTGGTTTTTTTATGGCACATTTATTGGTGAGATAGATAAACACACATAAAAGGTACTTATCGAACTGGACGATCGTTTCGGCAGAAAAAATTTTCAACCCTCTTCAGCAGCCAACACACCGTGCCGAAAAACTGCGGGTAGCACCTACTATGAGTACTTAAATATAGGGTAGCAACCCCCCCCCCATTACAACCACTGTTTATTTTATTATAGAATTTCCTTTTATTTATTTGAGTCCCCACTTGTGTAAAATTAAGTGCTCTCTAGATTAGCATACTGAAGAGCAGAGCACACATATTTGAAGAAATTAACATAAAAGAAACATCCAGGGTACACCAGTGCACAATTACCGGCCAGGCAAACGGGTCAATTGCCCAGGGACCACATTTTTTTTAAAATTTCTTTTTTGTTGAGAACAGGAGTGTGTGTGTGGGGGGGGGGGCACGAATCTTATGTTTTTCACTTTTAAAAATTTATTATAATATTACACGAGAAAAAAAAATCTCAAAAGTTATAATTTTGAATTAACAGTAAAAAGCATTCACATTTAAACTAATTTTAATAACTTTTTTCCCCAGTTCGTTGAAACTAAACTCTTGGCATCAAAATCGCTTGCAATATTTAACTTGAACCAGAGGTGGATGCAGAAAACTTTTTAGGGGAGGGTCTAAATTTTGAAAAAGCTTATTTTCTCCCAAACAAAATTTACAATAAAGAAAAATTTTAGTCTAAACCAATATAAAATTTTTTGGGAAGAACTAAGTTATTTTACCTTACTAAAGATATTTTACCTATTTAAAGTTTATGATAAAGCAGAATGTTACCCTTCAAAAATAGCTTTTATTGGAAGGGGAAGCTGAAGGTCCCCTAGACCCAACCCAGGATGCGCTACTGATTTGAGATGATATAAAAAACAAACTGATCTCAAGTTATTCACTTACCTATATTCTTACTAGACATTGGAAAAGCTTTGTAGAGCTGAAAATTATGAAAAATCGCTAAAAATATGGAAACTTGTGGATTTTCAGAATATTAACATTTCCTGCAGCGAATAAATATGAATCAATGTTTAGGAAAGTGTAGGAAAGAACTTTTCAGTGTAACCCAAATAATATAGTTAGGTATTTTCAAGATTTTCAAAGAATAAATTAATTACTATATGCTATTTTTTTATAGGGTTTGCAAACAGTTAACCTTGCACTGGTTCACAAAAATTCTAGCTAGGGGGCCAGAGCAGTCCTGCTGCGAGATTCCAAAATTTTTCTAACCATTGGTAAAATGATGTGTGTGTGTGAAAAATTATGAATTAACCAAGTCGAATAATATTGCCAATATTCATATTAGTGATATTAATTCAACACGATTTGATTTCCATTTGTTGTCTCCAAATTAAATATATGCAACAGTAAATGAATTCATGATAAGTAATCGTAGCTAAATGAAGTATTGAAATAAATAAAACTTTAAAAATAACACACACAACAGGTAGTTATCAAAGTGTGTGTACGTTTTGAGTATCCTTTTTGAGTGTTTTTGTTAAATGATGCATTCTTGTTTGTTACATTTAAAAAGGCATAATCTTTCTAATAGCGCCCATTGGCAGGAGCTTGAAAAATCTATAGCAGTTAAATATATCAGAATTGAAATCTGAAACAGAGAAAAAGATCATTTAGCATAAGTAAATGACACAATTATGAATTTTGGTTAAAAATAAATACTTTATTTGTAGAATACAAATGCATCATGTAATACAAATGCATCACGTACAACTTAAAAGAACAAACCAAAAAGATTTAAAACAAAAAGCTATAGCTCAGTACAGTAACCCCTCGGTATATCGCTCCTTGATATAGCACGCATTCAGACATAATGCACTTTTTCTGTCTCTCAATTTTATTTATTTATTTATTTTGCTTTTACGTTTTTTGTTTAAAAAAAAACATGAAAACTTCAACTTGTCAGATAATGAGCTATACGAATTGGGACCAACCTAGATTTATACAACAAAAGTGGTATGGAAAAAAGTGAAAAAGAAAGCTGATTGATAATTACTCATATATCATTTGACTAATCCATTAACCAATTAAACTTTTATGTTATCTACTATAAACTTTTATGCTATAATTAAATTTTTATATTTATTGTTTAAGGGTAATATCTTTTAATACAATACTTTATTAATTTTATGATATTCTTAGTACATGTGTTCATAAAAATTAAATTTTGCATCATTCTCCTACTCCACCCATTATATCGTGCCCTTGGATATATTGTGCATTTTTCTCCCAACAAGTGCAATATAAGGAGGGGCTATTGTACATTGAAATAAAATGTATATTCAAAGTAAATAATATATTAACATTTGTAAACCTATAAAACACACATGTCAATTTCAAGGTCTTTTAAAACTAAAGAAACTCTTAAACATAAACTTACAAAAATGTACAGTCAACCAACAAAAAATGCAGAATATTTGTTTAGGTAGTTATAATATTTTTTTAATCTATAAGCCTGACTTACTAGATGCAAGAGAGGGCAATTACAACCCCCCCCCCCAAATTCAAGAAAATTCAGATATCACCTATTTGAAAATGGTATTATCTACAATAGGAAACATGTTGTCCCCTCCCCCAAATGCTAATTTACACCAATGTTTGAATCATTTTTACAATGATTATCACAGCACAGTTCACAGTTTCATCCTGATAGCAATTCTATATCTGTTAATATTACCTTACCATTTTATTAATAAAATATTTTTCTTAGCTTTTTCTTTATTACTGAGTTAATTTTCAAATGCTTTATTTATTGCAATATAGCATTCAAGTTTTCCGTTTACTGTACATTTATTAAAAAGAATTATATTACAAATATATTTAAATAATTACATTTATTTCAAAATTTTATGCTTATTTTATGAAGAGTCCAGGGGGAAAACAATGATAGTCCATAGAAGCTGATTTTTCAGAAATTGAAAAGCAAGTTTGAGACTTTTATTGTTCTTTCCCAGTACACTCTGGGCAATCTTTACAGTGTATTCCCACGTTTCTTTCTCTCAACGGTTTTGCTTGCGATCAGTGCTACTTACAACCAACAGAATGTGATAGAACCTCAAAATTTATCAGAAATGGACATTCTCATCATTTTTCTCCTGGATCCTTGATATGATGAAGATGAAACTATGTAACTGACACATTTAAAAACAACTAATTAATCATAGTTTTATAGGAATTGATGTTTATCCGACAAGTGGAATAAATGGAACTACAGTAGAGTCCCAATGGTTCAAGTCTTGATTATTCGAGTTTCCCACAAATCTGAGTAAGTAAAAAATTCAGTTCAGCTCCCAAATAATGACCAACACATACAAAACACATGAAAGACTTTTTTTGCACCACAAAATTCAAACACCTGACACACCTGGAAACCAGATCAGAAATCCCACTCCCTAAGAAAATGAGTGATGTATTCTTTCTACAGATGGCCTCACAGACATTTCTGTGCAGTGTTGATAGGCTGCTTTGATAATGGTGTGGTAGTATTGCATGGAAAAGAATCAATGTATTAAATACAAAAAACAATTGACTATTATTTTCTGATATAACTAACCTGTTCTAATCATCAGTAATGTAATAATTGCAAGTACATTTTCTATTTAAACATCGATCAAATTACAAAAAGTGCTTTATTTCCATTCATTCGTTTATTAACTTTTGTGATTTCAATAATTTGAGTTTTCTATACTTCAAGAAAGCCTGGTCCTGTCCACCTTGAATTATTGAGACTCTACTGTATTATAAACAGAAAAAGAGCAAGCACATCATGAGTCTGCACTACAAAATTAACAATAGCATAAAATCTTCCTTCTCCCCCTCCTCTCCCCCCCCCCCACACACACATTAAAAAAAAAACACAGAAATTTAAACATGTGTTTATGTTATTGTGAAAATAACATCTAAACATACACAATTTGAAATATGGCAACATATTTTTAAAATGGCATCAGAATCTTGAAATTTGCATCTAGCAACAAACAATAATACATCTGTTACAATAGTTAGCAGCAAATTTTTTTAAGGAGGAAACACGTTCATTCTCTTTTTATCTTTTTCAGGACAAAACATTCAAATATTCTTTAAAATCTTGAATCTAAGTTTCACCTGTTCACTCCAAACATTGTAAAAACAAAAATGCCTCTTCTGTAACTGTAATTGCTACTTTGTTTTGTTTTTCAAATGCACTGCAAGGCATATGAAAGCCAATATGAAAAAGCAGGCCTAGAATGTCGGAATCTCTGTAATTACATCTTTGAAAGTATAGGAGCAAACAGGTTAAATCTAGGTTCAAGATGATGCAACATACTTAAACATGACTCAATTTGTTTTACTTCTGTGAAGCTTTCCCTAGCTCACACCACTAATAAGTTAGTTTTATCAATCTTCCTACAGCAGTGACCCTATTTTACCTTCCAAATGCAGTATCAGGCTTAACATTAATTCAACTAACTTAATAAAAGAAATAAATCACATCCTAGATCTTTTATTAAATATTGATAGTCAAATTTTAACATTTGAATCAATTCTATAACTTCATAAATATAGTTAAAATATGCAAAAGCACGGGACAATATTTAAAAAAACTAAATTAAAAATTATTACAATTAGTATAATTTAAAAATTGTAACAGGGATCTAGGTAACAAAATTATTACATTACAAAAAGATAAAAATATTTTTAAAGGCATTTTATCTGCAGTCAGTTTTGTAATAAGTATTACACAGCAATTTTTATACTGCATAATAACAGAATAGACAAATTATGCATAAACATCAATAAAATTTTGATCAGAGAAAAAAATTGGATTGAAAATGGGGGGAGATAATTGTTGATTAGTATGTAATGTTTAAAACAACTGAAGGAGGAAGGAAAAATTTAATTAAATAAACATCTAAAGTACAGAATTAGAAGCTGCATTCTTTGTAATAAGACTGTAAAATTACTTAACAAACCAAAATATCTTACTAAAATTATAAATAAACACAAAGAAAAGAAAAGTAATACTTAACATATAAAATTCCGCACTGTTAGACTAAAACTAAATAACTGCTTACCACAAAATGTTAGAAAGTGTGCAAGTGGTTATAAAAGTGGTGATGCCACTATGGCATCACCACTTTTAAAATAAATAATATAATGCACAACATCTTGTGCATAACAAATCCTTAAATATGCATAAAATAACAACAATTGTAAAATAAACTTCACACAATCCCCTGCATTCTACGTAAGAGTGAACATTTGTGCTGATAAATATGACATATTCAAAATAACTCACATTAATAATGTACATCTTATACAAATGAAAGACATCCTTAAGTAAGAAGTACAAATATATGTGTAAAAATATTTCATAAATTAAATCAAGAATCCATAAAGTACTTGGAAACTTGATTTAGTTTAAATTAATATGAATAATGAAGAATCTATCAACTGAATGCAGATATTTATTAATGAAAATTTACTGTAAGCCTACTGTAAGTAAAAGATGGGTTTCTCAATAAAACAAATATAATAATTTAGAATTTGTATACAATTAAATATCTCAATTTTTAATAATCACTACTAATGCGATAACAGAAAAAAAATCAACACTTCAATATTTTGAATTAACAGACAAAAAAAAAAAAAATCAAGTTTTATTTATAATGTTAATACAGAGCAAAATGTGGACAATCTCTGTGCAGATGTATATACTTCAAATAATCCTGGGATTATTTTTTTTTAAACTTTTACTGTTAAAAATGTTAACTTATAAAGACATAATATCAAATTGCACTTTTTTATACAAAATGTAATTTAGAATATAGAAAACATAGTGAATAAAGTACTTTTTGTAGACTCTTAAAAAAAATCAATAAGTAAATAAGTTTTTTCTCTCCTATTTAATAAGCTCTTAATTTGTAAAACAAACAATAAAAAACAACAAATACAATAAAATTCAAACAATGGCCTAAGTACATTGTTTTCTTGAATATATTATTTCACTGCAGACAAATTTTTAGTTTATTGAAACTCAAAAGACAAAAAGACAAAAGAAATTATTACTCCGCTTTTAACAGGTGTATGCACATATGTGAAAAGATCAAAATGCCACAATTTAAGTAATAACTTTTGACAAAAGAAAATTATTTTGAAGCTCTTAAGTTTATTTTATGTACATAGTAGTCAAAAAAGCATGTAATAATATTCCATGAAAATAAGCTAGATTTGAAGCACACCAAAATAATTAATTATTTAACATAAAACATCATTCAGATTAATTTGGCTATGAAAAGTTGCGAATAAAGCACTAATTTTCCCCCAAAAAAATAATTCAGGGAGTACTTTGAATAACATCATTTTATGAACATTAACATTATTAATAAATAAACAATAATTACTTTCAAAAAATATATGAAAGAAAAAATAATAAGTACACGTAAGTAAACTTATTTAAAATCTTTCACACATGATTTTATTGTGACCAACTGCACTTGATAGAAAGACATCACCTTCATTTTTACAAAGTTAATTAACAAAATTAAATAAGTAGACAAAAATGCTAATTTTTACAAATACATGAAACAATTCAAAGTTGTACTACAGAGTGTCATAAAACATGCTACTTTTTTCAATAACAGGAAATTAAAAACTTTAATTTCCTCCTGAATGCTTATTTTTATTCAGTAATATGCATATTGTTTTCGGTATGTACTAAAACTGACTTTGCACATAACAAAATCAACGTCAGTGGTACAAAGATATGTTATATTTTTTAAAAAAATCTGTTCTTTTTGTGAGCATCCTAACAATATAAAAATGCGTTAAAATTCAATGTAACTGCATAATAAATAGGCTTTTCACTTATCTGTGAGATAAAGTCTAGATAGAGTAAGAATTTCCAGATAAATTTTACAACACGGGAATTTAAAAAGAAAAATTTCAAATAAATCCAAAGTGAAAGTTATTTTTTACTGTTCACACTCTTCCAATACATATCAAAACACCAACGAACTACATCAAGAGCAAAATCATCTGAGCGTCGACAGATTACATGAACCTGAATTTCTTCATATGTTCTTGGCAGCATCACAGATATTTCTAGATGATCTCTGCATCGTTTCATGTACATGTTGTCTTTAGAATAAAAATGAACAAACTCTACAGGGTTTTGAGCACCTTTTCCCCAATTTACAGAAACAACCTAATAGAGAGAAGCAAAAAGTTCAACTATGCATATTAAAAATATTTCAAAATTAACAAGATTTTTCAAAGTAATAACAACAGTCAACGAATTTTATAAAACATTTTACAAGTACTCAACATTTAGAATTATTTTCTTGACTACATTTAACCTATTTTTTTATTAAGTGAATTTAGCTAACAAAAGTAGTACCCAACAAAAGAAAAATACCAGTATGTACTTCAGTCACATATTATAAGATTTTGCATGTTCATTTACTACTTTGACAACCTGCATTATATAAGACACCTTCATGTCCACAAAAATTAATAAATTATAAGATGGATTCAGCTTTCTAAAACTAGAAATAAAGTAATTTTCCCTAATACAGATGGTTTTGAGCTTCCAAACTCTATTACTGTGATTTAAAATATCATTTTATAATAAATTAAAGAAAAATATACATCATACATAGAATATTTTTTAAAAATTCCCATGTAAGCAGATCTTAAGAAATTTTGATGGGCAAGAGAATTACAAAAAAAACTTACATGAACACATATGTCACTTGGTGAAACTTCTTTGGCATTTTTATTTCCTTTATGGCCATTGGATTGCAAGACATCATGAGCAGATGGCAAAAAATCACATATGCCATTCAAAATTTCTTTCTAATAAGAGATATACAAGAAAAGTAAGAGAGTTAAAGATCATTTTTTAGTATTCTGTAAATTTTTTATAACATGAAAATATTTTGAAAAAATAAAAAAGGACAATCAGGCTTAATAAACACCCCCCCCCCTCCAAAAAAAAAAAAAAAAGAAAAAAAAAAACAAAGAAAGAGAGGGACAGAGAGAGGAGAGAAGATATATATGAAAAGTAATTAATATTTAATAAAATGATTCTATATTTAATTATGATTTATTTAATTAAGGATACAGCTAATAAGTATCTCTAAACCAACATGCTCCTTTGGTGCTGTGCCTATGTGTGTCAATTTATTTTAAATAGATTTTTCTTTTTAAAATACAAGGTATATAAACCAAAATGTAGACTAAAATAATAAGATCTTTAATTAATATTTTTTAAAAAAGACCATAGCTATAAATAAATCAAGAAATCTTTCAATGATGATGATATTCTCAAATAGAAAACTTAATTAACTAGGGACCAAGGCCCCTAGACTCACTACGCTTGCTTTTCGTATGAGGCATTCGGCCCCTAATAAGGCTTATCAGTAAAAAAAAGACAGAATTTCAACAGACAAATCCCAAATATTGGATCAGATGGAATGTTACTGAGCTACACGTCGCTTGGTTCTTGCATGTTCATTGGTACATAAAAATTTAAACTTCACACTACAGTAGACCACTCCCCCATATCACAGTAGATATTTTGTTATTAGGAATCAATGTTCTACGGGTCCTGAGCTATACTCCACTTGGAGTGCGGACTCCGTGTATAATCGCTGGAAAAATTATTTGCACTCCTCAGAAACACAACGATATTTAATATTGCCATTCAAAAGTTATATTAATTAGGAGTTAAAGTGTAATAAAATCAGAACATCTGTTTGAGTTGTATTTTTAATTATGTAAAACCTATTGGACACCTTGCGTATTTGCCACCCATGGCGATTTTTCATTTGGCGACTTGCATATATGTATAGTTTATAATGATCTCTAAGAAAACAGTACTTTACATGCTTTCTTTGATAGAAACTACGGAACAGCTAGGATAGCTTGCCACCAATGGCGACTTTTCATTATTTGGCGAGTTACACATGCTCACCACCTATGATTACTGCTCATGCAAGGTTCCCAGAAAACTGTTATCCATATTTTCATATACATAATCCTTTGCAAATTGGTGTATTTAGCACCACGAATTATATCATCTCGCCGCGCTGGCAAATAGGCATAGTTAACGCCACCAAATATGTCTACTGGTAGGAAATACTCCAGCTGGACCAAACCGCCTTTAAAATAATCTGCACTTTAATTACTTTTCATTTTCAAGATACTGGGTTCCAGAATTCTGGAACTAAGCTTATTCACCCTGCTTGGAAAGATACTATTTTGCCAAATCATTCCTAATGCCAAGATGTCACTTTTAAAATCAGTTACAATTAGTTATTCTGTTTGGAAAAACAAATAGTCGCTAATTCTAAACTCCTGTTGTCTAAGCGAACTTACTATTTGAAAATTCTCAACTTTGTGTAACATACTTTGAGATTTATTTCATATACTTTTTAATTTGGCGTAAAATGGGCGTAATTCTAACTCATGTATGTAAATTTCACGCGATTCTAGATACTTGGAAACGCTTTGTTGCAAAGGAATGAATGATTTTATGCCAAATCTGGCAACCATTATGTTTATTTTTTCAGTTTTTTATTAATATCTTCTAAAATAATTCGATTTTCGAAATTTAAGTCAGCTTAGCAGGTTCCTCGGAATTTTTCGAATCTGTGGGCACCTTAGTCGAAACTCAAATCCCCACGGTTTAGGAGGAGATAGGCCAGCAAGCTTTGACAGCGACAGCGGCCTTTACTTTTTTTTAGAATACAGAGATACTTGCTCAAAAATCAGCATATCCTGAAAATTTTCACGGCACATCTGCATAAATTAGTAGCACACAGCTTGGGGCCCATACAGTCACTGATCACTAGCCAACTATTGGTTCATAAATTCACTAGACAAATGAAGAATTTAAGCCTCATCCCTGAAGGATATGTTGTCTATCGTAATAGGGGTGTTCTGCATTTTTATTACTTGGGCTGATTCATACAATTGACAATAGCAAGGTTCTAATCCAAATTTTTTTACTGCAACAGACAGGAAAATTTCTTGATTAGTCAGCTATTAGTCCCACAGAAGATTAATAGAACAAAGAATCTGGAGGAAATACTGCACAAGAGCATTTTTTTGTTTCTGGCAGTAGGGGTGCAGAAAATGTTCAGGACCAAATATTTCCCCAGAATACTTTTTTTTCTCAAAATTTTATGCCAAAATTTTAGCATATTTTCCTTCTAGTTTAAGCAACTATTAGTATTACTAAGATTAGACTATTAGAACTACTTTAAAAAAATCGTAATACTTATTGAATGAAATCTGTATGAAAGGGTGTTTTTTTAATCAAGCTTTTTATTCAAAAGATAGACTCAAATGTATAAAATAATTTTTGCAGATATTTTAAAACTAAAACTAACTGCAACACACAAATCCAACCTAACTGATCAATCACTGGGGCAGGTACTTTAAAGAAAAAGTAATATTTAATGAAGTTGTAATGTAAAATAATATATGTTTTTTTAAGGCCATTAAAGCCCAATAAAAGCACCTCTATTCAAATATTGTTTTCCCCAAGAGTCAAAAAAACATTGAAAACCTAATGGAACAACTCTGATTTTCGGAGAAAGTGAAGGGAGAGCGTGGGGCGAGAGCTGGGTTTGAACCCAGGGACTTATGGATGGAAGAATGAGGCGCAATCCGGCTCGGCCAAAAGGTACCTATTCGACCGGCCTTCAATTGCTGGGTGTTGTGTGTGCGGAGGTGATCTCGTGCCACCACACTACTCCCCCCCAAGAGAGTCAGTTGGAGGCTGACGAACGATATTCCAAGCGTTATGGAATGCTGCCACTCATTGTGGACTTTGTGAGGTTGCTGCCGCTTGTTGCGGACTTTGTGAGGTTGCTGCTGCTCGTTGCGGACTTTGAGAGGTTGCTGCCGCTCGTTGCAGACTTTGAGAGGTTGCTGCCGCTCGTTGCGGACTTTGGAAGAGCCGAGCGAGAGATGGAAGAGGGCGGTGCTGGCGCCATTTGTCTCTGTAGGCGAGAAGGAGAATGCGTGTTCGTTGTCCGGGTCGCCAATGAGGGGAGAGCGTGCGGCGAGAGCTGGGTTTGAACCCAGGGACTTATGGATGGAAGAATGAGGCACAATCCGGCTCGGCCAAAAGGTACCTATTCGACCGGCCTTCAATTGCCGGGTGTTGTGTGCGTGGAGGTGATCTCGTGCCGCCACAAAAGCAATGGATTTAGCCTTAAGAGAGGAACTGCCTTTCTCAACAGGCTTTAGCTACTTTTAATAACAGCTGCATATCTCTTAAAAAAAAAAAAAAAACTTTCCTTTTCCTTCTGTAAATACAATTGTTGCAAAAATTTCCCCTGTGGTACAGAATTTTCCCCAAAGCTCATTTGGACATATTCTCTATCCCTGTGTGGCACCCTCGCCATCTCTCTCTCTTTTTTGCCCTCGACACGTGACGGCTGCTCTAGCCAGGTGTTCGTGATTGCGGGCTGGCACTGCATACCTACCAGCAGCATACCTACTGGCAGCCAAGAAAAAGGCAACATGCAAATATCTCCAAGAGAAAAGTGGTGGTATGCAAATCTACAAAAAGATGGCTCACTATAAAAGCGAGTCGCTCCCTGCACTACTCTCTTCTTCACGGGCAGCCCTGACCTGGTGGAGATAACGGTTGGCTTTGTGTCCCGGTTCCGCCTTCAGATGTCCGGCAGCGCTACTACAGGACGAATGTGACCAGTGCGGCTCCGCTCCATCGTCTCCCGTTCCTGCATTTAGAAGTCTGTGTGTAACTCCGTCCCTGGTGAATATGACAACTGGTTCCGTCCTCATCGCCCTACTCCAGCGTGTACGCAGTTGACTTCAAGCATCCACCGTTAAACAGTGTGCTGCTAGATCATCTTCAAAAAAAAGCGAACACCTCCCCAGCAAAAAATCTACTGAATAAGAACTTTTTCAAAATTGTGGTGTTACGTTTCGTTCTACTAACAAGAATGTTAAATAAGTAATAAAGCTTTGTTCTGTTTATTTCTTGAGCTCAATATTTGGTGTGCAGGAAATCCTGCGCTATTCTTTGACACCAAACCTGTGTGGTGGTAAGGTCTATCTAAACCAAAGTTGCTAGAACAGTTGTTAGGTGGGGGAAAATATTTACTGCAACCATAGTTGCAGTACTGTAGAAGTGAAGTTTTCAGCAAAGAGAGACAAAACAAGTTGTTTTTGTGTTCTCTTTCCTGCCCTTTCCCTTTTCTATAATTTTTACTTTCTGAAGTTTTAATTTTTGAGCTTGAGTCAGTAATGATTTCAAGTGATTTTATTACATATTTACATTGCTTTGATCTTGTTTTTGACTGTCTGCTCAGATTAAGTGGATAATTTTACTAATCAGTTATTAAAGAGCAGGTACTGTACATGCATTAAAAAAAATACAGCATCAACATTTCAATTATTTGGGTCTTCAGAATTTTATAAATGCACTTACACAAATACTTTCATTACATTGAAAATACACACCTCATTATGATAATGTGAGAGAATCTTTAAGCCTACATGTTGATAAAGTCCAAAACTTTTATTTGATCTGCGTTCAAGAGCTTTCACTAATTCTGTAGCTTTTCTCAAGTCTGGAATAGGCGTAAATTTTAAACAAGTATACATAAAATCATCAGTTAGCATAGAAAATTTTTCTAATGCTGATTTCAATGCATTTCCATCACTGAAGGCAGCATCCATACTCCATTTCCAAAATTCTAAAATTTCCCTATAATAAATAAAAACAATAATATATTTTTAAAATTAATACAACGATACAAGTAGATTTTAAATATTCCTCGACATAAGCAAAATCTTTTGAAATTAATAAATATTTTTGACTTTGAAATAGTTTATTTTTAATCTAATTCCCCGAACTGATTTAACTTAAAAGGAAAAACTTTTCAACAATACTAAACAGTGACATTTTGAGACAGTAATGTATTATTTCTGGGAGAAGACAATTCAATCTTCCATTAAATATTTCATTTGGTGTCAAAATATTTTTATCACTATAATTTCTATACTAACAAATTTGTAATTTCTTATCTATATAAGTAATAATAATAATTAAAAAATAACTCAATGTGTTTTACTGAAGGATACTTGGTTTAATGAATATCTACCAATCCTCCTGGTATTTCTTAAATTTAGATTAAACTGCAGTTTTATTGGAAGGATGTTACCACCATGAATTGGTGGATGATACACTGGAAATATTGCATCTCACAAAGTTTACAAAAAGATTTGAAAGATGATTTTCATAGAACATTCATTTTTACTTCCTTGTACGTAGTATAAGGAAGTAATGTGATCCCGAAAAATTTTGGGGGCCAAATTTCGACATAAAAACCGATTTTGACTACCTCTAAATTTAATTTAAAAAAATTTTTCGATGCATCTCATCGTAGGCTAGCATGCACGATCATATTAACGCGTCTGCAACTCATTTTGACCAGTGGCGAGTCTACTGTGGCCAGTTTTTCCATGCCGTCTGTACGTACATACGTATGTACGTACGTACGTATGTATGTAACTCGCATACCTCAAAAACTATTGGTCGTAGAATGTTGAGATTTGATATTTAGGATTGTTCTATGATCTAGTTGTGCACCTCTCCTTTTGGTGGCAATCAAATGGATAGTTTATGTACAGGACCGCCCAAAAGATTCGAAATACATTACGCTCTATGGGCCGAAATTCATTAAACTCGCCTAACTCAAAAGCTATTAGGCGTAGAATGTCGAAACTTCATATTTTGGATAGTTGTAACATCTAGTTGTGCGCCTCCCCTTTTGGTTCCATTCGACTGGATAGTTTATCTACAGGACTGCCCAAAACATTCGAAATACATTACACTCAATGGGCCGAAATTCATTAAACTCGCACTCGCATATCTCAAAAACTGTTAGGCGTTGAATGTTGAAACTTTATATTTAGGATTGTTGTAACATCTAGTTGTGCACCTCCCCTTTCAGTTCCATTCGACTGAATAGTTTATCTACAGGACCGCCCAAAAGATTCGAAATACATTACGCTCTATGGGCCGAAATTCATCAAAGCGTTTTTAGAGGTATTGGGCTATTTCAAACGACTCAGAAGTGATATATGCTGTAAAGAGTTAGAAAATGAATTTCTCCATTAAAAAAAGTGTCTTTATCATTTATAGTTCTGCTACAGGAACACTCAAAAGATTTCCAATACATTACGGTCAATAGCAATTTTAGGGGCATTCATCCACTTCAAGCACAATACCGTCCTACCACATAAGTTAGGTAATGGTCCGGCCACGGTCACGTGCCTCCCTCAAGAACTATGCCAAAAGTCGCCAAGCTTGGCGACTTTTGGTGTACATGTGTGCATATTTAACTCTCAAATCTCAAAAACTATTATGAAATTTCATATATAAGAATGTTGTAACATCTAGTTGTGCATCTCGATTTTTGGTTCCAATCTACTGGACAGTTTATTTACTGGACCACCGAAAAGAATTTCAGTACCTTAATGTCTATGTACATCTTCATTATAATACAACTGTAGACAGTCATTGTTTGGTACATGCCCAAAATCTCGCCGTCTGTCCTCGACCTTTGCGAGTTTTGGCGATAGTCAGTCATTTGGTCCATGCCCAAAGTATCGCCATTTGTCATCGTTCTTGGCGAGTTTTGGCGAAATATCGCCAAATTTGGCGATAATCTGTCATTGTTTGGTTCATGCTTAAAATCTCGCCAAATTTCGTCGACATTGACGAGTTTCGCCAAAATATCGCCAAATTTGGCGCCAAAAATTATTTCGTATTTTGTATAACACTAAAACTTTAACCCGTAGATTTTTTAACTTTGTATTTAGAACTATTGTAATATCTAACTGTTTTCAATATCTTTTTTGACAGCAATCGACTGAGAATTTATTTACATGGTGAGTAAAATGACTTTGAATACATTGAGGTGTATAGATGCATTCAATTCATTGAAAGTCTGTGGTCAATGACTACTTTGGCTATCCCCAAAATATCGCTGACTATCTCAAATTTGTCGGCTTTTGGTGAAATATCGCCAAATAAAGTGTCAGAAGGAAATCTTTCAAATTGAACTCAGCTTGGCGATATCGAAATATTTGGCTAGAAATCGCTAAACCTTACTATTATTGATATTTTATCTCTTTCAAACAAATAAATTTAGAGGAAGTTCGTCGAAAATATTTTTGATCTAATGGACGTGCAAGGAAGTCATGTGTTGGGCACATCAGATTTTTACATCTGTAATTCAGAAGTTAAAGCAAGACAGGATTGTAAAACTTCATGGGTTTTAGTTATGTTGCTCTCGTATTCTTTTTGTTTTTGAAAAATTAATACAATGGTAAACAAAAAAATTACTCAAATGTTTCAAACCTGTACTTTTATTGTTTGAATTCATCAAATTCATAATTCATTTTCATTTAATAAATTTATTTTGTGCTTTTCAATATTTTTCTGCAATGTTTTGAAAAGTTGGTGAACTATAATACCAAAAACTTTCAATCTGAAAAAGAAATTGCACAGTCCATGTACCTTAAATACTATTCCGACTAAAGTCATAAATATTTTTTCTAACATTTAGACATGAATACTTCTAATTACTCTAACAATGATAGAGCAGAACTCCAGTTATTTGAGTTAGCTGAAGTTCTATACAATTTTCCGGACAGCTGAGAACCTTACCTCTTAACTTTATTTTTCAGTAAAGAGAAAACTTTCATATCTCTTTGGAACTTGTCAAAATTCACAACATAGAAAATTGTTTGCTTTACAAAGAAATAAAATGGAATAGTACATCCTTTCATAACATACTGTTGTTAAATTTATAATGAAATAAAAGCATTCCAGATTGCTTAACATTGAATTTCAAATAAGTGAGTAACAATAAGTGTGTATTTGTGACTAAAATTTTCATATATTTTGCAAATTAAAGTTTAAGTTCATTCAGTTAATCTGATACTTAGATAATCAGGGTACTACTGTATGTTGTTCAAGTCAGATTAACATATATACTTTCAAGCATACAAATATTACTTTTTATATATACCTTTTCCTTTGGTATTCTAATGAAGATAAGACTTTTCTAAAATTTTCCATTACTGCATAGATAGATATACCATTTTCCATTACTATGTAAATAGATCCACCAATGAATGAAGTGACACAAATCATTATTCAATAACCTACCACACACATAATATTTAGTGTTCAAATTACAGAAATGAAAACCAAATAGGCAATTAAGTGGTGTGCCACAGGTATGATCAGAAAAAGATTTTTATGTTCAAGTAAATAAAAATTTACAGTTTCAAGCTATTTCTTGCCCATGAAAGTACTGGAAATGAAACAGGTTGAATACTTACTAATAATTTACAGGTTGATGATTACTTATAATTGATTACTTATATAGAACTATAAATTTTAAATTTTTTCTCCTGAAAAATGAACTTTTTAGACTGACACATGACAGCTAACTTATCAACATTTCTTACTATTAACAAAGAACACTCAAAATGAAACTGTTGTTAAAAAATCTTGAGTGACTCCACTCGACTTTCCGAACACTTATGATTAAGATCATTACCAAGCATTTAAATAAATTTTAATCGATGAATAATTCAAACATATATACTAAATTGAAGCTCAATCGAATGTATCATTTAAACACTAGTGCACTTTCAAGAATTTCCTCCCATAGGCCATAATGTAAAAGAAATCTTTGTCGTAGCCCTATAGAGAAACTATAAGTCCTATACACATCAAAATCAATACCGGTCTTACGATGGTGGTTTATAACATGCATACCCAATTTGAGCTCAATTGAATGCCCCGTTTAGGAGCTATCGTGTTCACTCACACACACACACACGCATACATACATGCATCTCGTAAAAATAGCATAAATGAATTCAGAAGACCTCAAAACCTGTATATACACCAAAATCTCAAAGTCAAATTTTTTCATGATTAGAATACTTTCCTTACATGGTACATGTTCAGAAAGTAACAATGATAGCAATAAAACGCTTTGTATAGTAATACACATAAAAAGGTACTTATCGCACTGGACGATAATTTCAGCCGAAAACAATATTCAGCCTTCTTCAGGAGAAGGCTGAATATTTTTTTTGGCTGAAAGGATGTAATTATATTACATTCATAGCTTTGATACATAACATCTACACCAAAGCTCAAAATAAGATTTTGAAGCTGGCAGTAAAAATTGTAAGCTTTTACAGGCTATCAGCAAAAATTATTCAGCTCATTAAATTTTCACAATAATGATAAATTGCAGTTGCAGTTTTTTTCACTTAACTTAAAGAATTGAGGAGTAATGAAAAGGAAAAAAAATGGTTAACTTTTTTTGTAGGCATTCTGCAATTTCATATGTAACCTTAATATACATCTGAGATAGAAAGAAATACTCAAGTATAATACGTCTCAGATTCAGAATGAACTGGCTGCTGACTGTATATGGGTTTATGACTAAATTGCCAGCCACCAATTGTTTTATGAGTACTATCCAGCTCTCATTAGTCAAGATCTACAGTAGCTTTACCAACTTAGAAGGAAAACTCTGATTTTTTTTTTTTACTTAAACAAAAAAGACACACAATAAATTTAATACATTTCAGATTTAAATGCTCGATGTTTTAAAAACAATTTAACTTGTTATTGCTTGATTTAAACTGATAATCATCATGGCTATTTGGGCTAATCTCACAGCACTTGCTATGGTTGCCGTGACTTATTCCAAGTCCTAATCTACATTACTTATAAGGTTAATGACATAAATGGGAAAAAAGAAGCATGAAAATTACAAGATTATATTATAGAAGAAATACAATAGCAAGTGTTTAATAAACATAAATTGAAGGAAACTAACCCATCAATACCGGTTATTTTACCATCAGCTATTTCAAGAGCATCAATAAACCTACAAAAAATGAAAAGTATAAAGTTTTATCTATCAACAACAGAAATTAAATATTTAAAATTTTAAAATGTTAGTGATTTCACACGACTTTTCACATATTACAATTTAAAAATTATAATATTCAAAGTTTTTGAATATGCATTTAAAAATACATCTGATAAAATCAAGGACATGCTAGGCATGGGCTTCCTTCAAAAATTTCATAAGTACACAAATGAAACATATATCACTAAAAAATATCTACTGGCATGCACAAAAATTAAAATTTTAATACAGTTAATTTTTACTATAATTAAGGTAACATTTCATTTTTAAGAATTAAATGATTGTACACCTGTAATAACCTAATTAAACTAATATGTGAGAACTAATAGGGGGATAACAGATATTACTTATACACAATTCCAGGTAAACAATATATTGGAAACCTTTTATTATAAAATATTAAAATAGCTTACATTTTCTCAATAATAAGTATGATTTTATGCTGATAAGCCAGCCTGTGTAAGTTACTTCTAGTCCGGAAAACATTATAAACAGATTCCAATGTCTAAAAAAAAAAAAAAAAAAAAAATCTTTGGTAACTTTTGAAACAGAGTAAGATTAGCTAATAAAAGATGGGAATATTTTACCTTGTCTCTATAGCAAATCTGAGTCCTGCCATCAACATTAAAAACCTTGGCATATTGCATGAGACGCTCATATTCAAAACTACAAGGAAGTCCCAAATGTAAACAGTCTCTTAGGAAGTAGTCAAACTTATCAACATCCAATCCTGAGTCATCATTGTTTATAATCTAAGAAAGAATTGAAAATTAAATCCTTCGTCGAAACTTTGTAACTTAGGATACAACTATACGTTATGTGCCCCATTATATAAATATATATATAAATCCTTATGATGAATTTACAGCTGCCTTCAATTCCTCACCGATATTTTTAAGTCTAAATGGATAACTGATGTCTTAACTGAAAATTTAAAATAACTTCTAAACCAAGAACTGATTTATATTAAGTGCTCAAACCAGGACCTGAAAAATCTATTGCCCAACATGCCTGGGCATGTTTAATTTTCAGCCAGGCATGTATTTTTTATTGCCACATGTAAAACAAACCTAATGTGGACAACACATGACTTCCTTGCACGTCTATTAAATCGAAAATATTTTCAGCGCACTTCCTTTGTTTAGCTCTTTCAAACTTATTTTGTTTGAAAGAGATAAAATACTGCAGTAATACTAAGGTTTAACGATTTCTAGCCAAATATTTCCAATATTGCCAAGTTGGATTCAACTTGAAAGATTTGCGACACATGACACTTAATTTTAATAATAATAATAACACGCTTAATAATAACATATATGACCCTTAATTTGCGATATTTCACCAAAAGTCAATGGGCTTGAGATAGTTTGCGAGATTTTGGGGATACCCAAAGTATTAATTAACCACAGACTTTTGGTGACTTGAATGTATCCATACACCTTAATGTATTGAAAGTCATTTGAGTGACCCTTTAAATAATTACCCAGTCGATTGCAATCAAAAAGAGATGCACAGTTAGATGTTACAGTAGTTCTAAATACAAAATTTCAACATTCTATGGTTAAAAGTTTTAGAGTTATGAGAAATGTGAAATTATATTTATGCCAAATTTGGCGATATTTCGGCAAAACTTGCCAAGTTCAATGACAAATGGCAAGATTTTGGACATGGACCAAACAATGACTGACTACAGACGTAATACATTGAAGATGTCTGTAGACATCAATGTATTGAGGTTCTTTTGGGTGGTCCTATAAATAAACTCTATAGTAGATTGGAACCAAAAATCGAGATGCACAACTAGATGTTAGAACAATCTTATAAATGAAATTTCAACATTCTACGACTAATAGTTTTTGAGATTAGAGAGTTAAATACATACACATGTACACCAAAAGTTGCCAAGCTTTGCGACTTGAGGAAGGCACGTGACCGTGGTCGGAGCATTACCTAACTGTATGGTAGGACAGTATTGTGCTTGAAATGGATGAATGTATACCTAAAATTGCCATTGACCATAATGTATGAAATCTTTTGAGTGTTTTTGTAGCAGAACTATAAATGAAAAAGACACTTTTTTTGATGAAGAAATTCATTTTGTAACCCTTAACAGCAGCCTAATACCTCTAAAATATGCTTTAATGAATTCTGCCCATAGAGTGTAATGTATTTAAAATCTTTTAGGCAACCCTGTAGATAAGCTATCCAGTTGACTGGGACCAAATGGGGAGGTGCACAACTAGATGTTACAACAATCCTAAATATACACTTTCAACATTCTAAGAAAAATAGTTTTTGAGATATGCGAGTTACATATGTATGCATGTACAGATGTCAGAGAAAAACTGGTCAAAATAGTCTTGCAGCCAATCAAAATGGGTTGTACATGCATTTATATAAAAGGTCATGCATGTGTACGATAAGATGCATCGCCAAAATTCTTAAAAGTAAATTTAGAGGTAGTCAAAATCTGTTTTTTTGTCGAAATCTGACTCCTGAAATTTTTTGCGATCTCATTACTATCTTATACTCCGTACAAGGAAGTAAAAAAAAAATCAACCATTAGAGATTCATAAATTACTTAAAAAAAAAAAAATTATATATACATTTTTTTAAATGCCATAGATATTTTTTTTTTAATTTGGTATGGGGAAAAATAAATTTCCATTTTTATTTCAGTGATTTTATAAGTGTGCCAGTGGCAATCTCAATACCTCAACTGTAGTGTAAACAGAATTTAGAACCCCCAAAATAATTATTTTACAGAGTAACAATACTTTTCTGGCGTGTAAATTTGGGTTTGAGCATGTAAATTTTTGAAGATTTTTCTGCCTCTGTTTCAAATTTATAAAAGTAAAATAAATTACATTGGCACCTGCTGCTACTCTAGTATAATTGTACATAATCTTTTACAAAAAAATTCAAAATTTTATACATGAAATATTGATAAAAATTTCTTCAAAGTTTTTGTAAAAACTTTTTTAAAAAGTTGAGATAATTTTAAGGTGTAGTTCAAATAAACAAACAAACAACAACAACAACCGAAAAAAAAAAAAAAAAAAGAAAAAAGAAAAAAAAAACAAACGCTTTCCTTATGGTCTAGATACAATAAACTTCTGATAATCCGAGATATTCAGCAACTTAATGCTCTTAGGAAAAATTTCACTCCCTGTCTGACAAAGTGAGCCCAATTTGATTCCCAGATGACTAATGTAATAATGAATGACTTGAGGTTTTGACTCAGCAAACTATGACCAACAGTGGCACATTCCATGATCTGAATGTCTACTCAATGAGCAAAAGAAAATAACATCTCAAATAATGATGCATTGGCGCTTAAATGTTTACAAGAATGAGTTTTTAATAAAATTTATAAATCAAACAAACAAAATAAATATATAAATAAATAAAAATAAAATAATTACTTTTAATAACCAAAAACCTGTGTATAGTGTCCCCCGCCCCTAAATTTCATTTATTTATTTATTTTAATGGGATTAAATTCTTCCATAATGATCCTATATTTAAAAAAAAATCCAACTTCTTCACAAGTTATAATATTTCACATTGGGAAACTAATCAGATAGTTATTAGAACTAAGGGGGATTTCATTTATGCACATGAAATTTTTTTCAAAAGATGACACATTCTGCAAAAATTTTCAACTTTTAAGAATTTTTTCTAAAAGTTTTGTAATTGATATAGGTTTATCCCTTATTTCAGTGTACAGTACAGCTTGTAAAGACATTCTAAAAATTTCAAAGTACTTTACATGATTAATTTGTATTTATGCACAAAAATCAAGTGATTTTCCTTTAAAATAACACTGTTAAGAGAAGATTTGTAACCATTTAAAATCTAGTGCAACATATTAAGCAGTATAAAACAAAAATTATTTATGAAAGTAAATGTATTTTTCACTTCAGCCAATACTTGCACAAGTTAAAATATTATCCAGAATTAGCAAGAGGTATTTAATATACATTTTTGCATCGATTACCATAGAACATTAATTTTCCTCTAGATTAAAAAACAAAATAATTTTAAATAAAACTGTTGAGTTAAGCTTGATTTAATATGCATACAAAATATTTCAATTAAGTAGAACATCAATTGAAAGTTACAATATAACTTGCAAATTATTATTTGAGATATTATCGTATAAAAAAAAGATCAAACATTGAAATTTTATTACCTGATATAGATAAGCTTTGTTACTGTCCTTTGGCTACAAAGAGAAAAGCTAATAAAATTTCCAGTAGTACAGGTTTTTAAAAAATTAAACAAAAAAGCATATGTTAAACTATGATTTATCAATTACTAAGATAGAACATAAATAAATGTAAACAAAAATCAAATAAGTCTCACATAAACTACAACATAAAGGATAGAAACTTGTGTGTGAAACAGGAATTTTAACATGGTTGGTTTGATTAAATATGTGAGATGAATACAGTCTTAACAATATAAAATACATTACTGAAGAAAAGACAGTAAATATATATATATATATATATATATATATATATTTAATGTTTAGAAAGATAGGGTGTCCACCACTGATAGCAGGAAAAAAATAGTAGCATTACAAGCCTTACCAACATGAAATGTTGCCAAAATAGCATACTTTTTTGTAATTTTAGTAGTCAAAATAGTAGCATTTTTTGTCATAAGTTTAGTCTAAACATTCATTATTGACATATTTTCACTTTTTAAAAAAAGCACTAGATGAAATGACCAAATTTTTATTTTTACTAGCACATTATATTGTCTTGTTCACTCTCAAATACATACTCACATTTCATATACACTATACACTGGTTGAATACAAGTAACAATTATAAATTTTCTAGAGACATATTAAGTTTTAAAAAAAGTACACAAAATGAAATAAAAGATAACATTTTTTTTTAAATCTCATTAATATTATATTTTCTAGTTAAGTATCATGTCTCTGCTTTCACAAAAATATACCTTTAAAAAATTACAGGGAACATTTAATAAGTTTTTTTTTTTTTTTTTTCAGAAAAAAAAATTAAATTAACTAACTGTTGCTGAAACTGTTTGCCTCCATGCCTCATACTTTGTCTGCTTAAACTGAAACTAATGTAGCTCTTAGCGAAAGATAATCCCTCAGTTTTGCTTTGTGAAACCTGGTCTTGCAAACTTGCAACTTCTAAAGATTTACCCTCTTATTTCAGAAAATCCAAAAACAAAAAACAACACCAGTCAGATCTGGCAATCTAGGTGGGCATGGAATTGACACTCTTGCTCATGTCACTGCCCAGTAGCAGATTAAAGTCAAAGTAAACTTTTGACTCATAAAGTTTATTGCCTCCCCCTCTGTTTTTGTAGAAGGTGGGAAGGTATAGATGGATTTATATACATTCAATTTACCACAATCCTCAAATGGGCCATTTTGGTCATATGGTTAATGCACTCCAATAAGCCACTTGTGAGTATACGGGATAGATCACAGTTTTGTTAATGCTATAGTTATACTCCATATTTGTTGAATTATTAAAACTTTTGATGTCTAATTTGATAAATGATTGCTTATAAATGGATTTACGAGATCAAACACACATATCTGACAAAAAATGTATCTGCACCAAGATTCAAAATAAGATTAATCAAATGGCTATTTCAGCAGACACTCATATCGGTGATGGTTTTCAAACAAAAATCTAAATTTCTCCTGCACTGAAATACCAACGCAGTTTACAGTAGTCTCTCTAAAAGCTGTTAAAAGAGAAATTATTTGATAATTTAGACTAACTGCAGTTAGAAAGGAATTTGAAAAATTGTCATTGATAGATTTTGGAGACTGTTCAAATTTACAAATGTTTTAGTACTTTAAAAATTGTGCAAATGATTCAAGTATTCAGCTCAAGCAAATGAAGTGAGGAAATGCTTGAAAAAAAAAAGAGATAGTAAAGTTAGTATTATGACACATGGAAACTTAATGCAATAGTACTAAGAAAAAAGTTCCAAATTATTATTATTATTATTATTTATACTGAAGTTGGGTGAAAGTACTGAAAAATAAAAAGATGCTTCACTTAATAAACATCTTGCCATTATTTAAATTGAAAGTTAGTTTCTCCCAGTGTTTAGTTCCCTAAGCAAGCTTGGCCCTCATTTTATCACCCGATTCGAGGGATGAAAGGTTGTCAACCTTCTCTAGCCTGAGGATTGAACCTCGGACCTGAGGCATGGTAGTACAATGCCAATTTGGAAGTAGCACTGTACTAAATTTTCAAAAGAGATGCAAATCACAACTAAACAAAAAGAACTATCAGGTACTCTTTTTTTTATGTGTGTTGAACTACTGAATAATTATTTACGTGTTGCTAAAGAAATGAAAACCTTCAGTTCAAATTTATCTATTATACCCAAGTACAAAATGTTTATTTAATAATTTATAAGTTACTACAATAAGATGCACTGTACAAATCAAAAAAGGATTGCATATAAGTCAGCAATTCATTCAATTCATAAATAATAATGTAAAACTCAACCTGTGCACCAAGTATATAATCTTTTATTTGAGTTAATTCTTCTGGACCAATACCATATTCTTTCAAAACAGCATACAAGTCATTTTCTTCAATCAGATAGTCAAACATATTGGCAGATACATTTTCATGCTTAAAAAAATAAATAAATACATAAATAAAATGTTCCTTTTAAAATTAAAAGCTAATTAAAATTGTGTTTTATCATCATATTTTATGATTGATATTTTAATCATCTCAATGAGAATAAGACACTTTTTTCCTACATTAAACAGACATTTTAAATATATAACCTAATTGAGTATAACCTAATATATCCCTAACTGAAATTTTAATTTCTTATTATTTTGTTTAGATCCATTAATAGATATTCTGCATTCACTGTCTTCAGACAATTTATCTGGCAGTAAATCTTGTTTAAAAATATTACAAGCCGCCAAGGCGGCCAGCTTTCTCGCCCCATACCTTAGTGTTCTTTATACTCAGTGCAAAATTACTGGCACTCATTTTAGTTGGCCAAGTTATTGGACTTATTTCAACGAAAATCATGTTTGTTTTTTTAACAGTACTTGTCATTAAGTAAAACCAGTGTTAATGTTAGCAACGTCATGTTTTTATAGTTGCATTATTTAATACGTAGCCTTGGTTATAATAATATAAAAGAAGCACGAAATGGCTAAAATGTGCTTTTACTCTGCATGGTGACATTTTACTTGAAAGGGGTATGAGTGATTAACACACCAAGTATTGTAAATTTGATATTTTAAAGCTATGAAACTTAGGGAAAATCTTGCATTTTCACATATGCATTATCGTTATTTTGTAATCTAGCTACTGCGTCACATACCTAAGTAAAAGTAACCAGTAATGAATATGCTTGTTCCGTTTGACATCATTGAACAAGTTAATTTATTTTTGACTGAAAAAACACTCAAAATACTGGTGTTAAACGATAAAGTAATTAAAAAACTTTGTAAAAAACACACATAAGAAGTAAAAGGAAAAAGGATACGCGTTTCGTTCAAAAATTGTTTTGAACTTCTTCAGTCCAAGTCCTTCGACGTAAAGAACACAGGGAACTGAAAAGAGAAAAAAAAAAAAAAAAAAAACTCTTTTCAGTTCCCTGTGTTCTTTACGTCGAAGGACTTGGACTGAAGAAGTTCAAAACAATTTTTGAACGAAACGCGTATCCTTTTTCCTTTTACTTCTTATGTGTGTTTTTTACAAAGTTTTTTAATTACTTTAATTTATTTTTGCTCTGTTATTGTTATTGCGCTAACGTTCACATCTAGTTGTTGCCATTCCAGTGTAGAAATATCTCTGATTTTGGTACTGCATACGTTAGTGTTTTATATAAGTAGATAACTAAGTGCTTGCTCTCATGGAGTAATATTATTTTGAATGCATTTTTAAAAAGCTCAAAAGCATTCACAAGAAATTTAGAACACACACAAAAAATGAGCACAGATTGCTAATACTTATTCAACAGAACACTGAATACTAGAAGATTTTGGTATTTTTAAATAAAAATAAATAAAAATTACCTTCCAATGTTTTGATTTTCTCTGAGCACAGATTTTTTTCATGAAAATTTCCCAAGTATGTGAATAAGGGCCATGGCCTAAATCATGACATAAACCAGCTATTTCCACACATAATATATCAGTATCAGATAAATATAATTCTGGCTGTCGTTCCTTCAATTCTTGCAGAAATTTGCCAGCAAGATGACATACACTAATAAATTGAAAAAAAAATTTAGAATTTTTCAAGAAAAAAAAATTTAGTTTATAGAAGTATAGATATCATAACAGCAATTGTAATACAGTAGAGAGCCAGAAATCCGCACAGCTTGGGACCATGGCTTGTGCGGATTTTAGGATTTTGCAGATTTCGGGCCATAAAAGATAAATCATTACATTTCTGATTTTAAAAAAGTAGAATACAATTACAATGAAGTAAAAATAGTCAAAAGTATTTCACTTATATTTTCACATTAAATACAAAAGCATAGGAGGAAAAAGAAGAGAATTACATGAAGACTTCCTTTTTCTAATTTTGAAAGCATGTTCTATGGTGATTTATTTTAAAATATTATTTTTGCTATTTTCAGTTTGTTTGTTTTTTCTTTCTTTTCTCTATTCATTTTTGCAAATTGTATATTATCATTAATTCTTGTTTTGTTACAGAACTTTGCTGTTCTAAAAATTGAAGGTATTCTTCTCTTAACTTTAAACTTTTATCAAATGGATTTTATTATTATTATTACCCAAGTTTTCATCATCAGAATCATATTTATCTAGATTCAAGACACTTTTAAACAATTTCATCACTGGCGGATGACTTTGAATTTCATTATTTACATCAGAGAAGGTGTGCGGATTTTGGACCTTTGTGGATTTTAGGTCGGTGGATTTTTGGCTCTCAACCATACTTTATCCAATGAATATTTCTGTAAAGGTTTAAGAAAATTTTTTGTTGAACAGGGAAATAATATTGCACATAGAAACTGTGTAACTTTTCATTCTAGATACCTAAGATAAAATAAATCACATGAAAAGTCAATTAAAAGTAAAGTTTTGTTTAATTTTTGAATAATAAAATGTGAAACAGTAATCGCCATTTCTTTCAAAAACAAAATCCTCTGAAATAAAGTGACATCTTGGGTTCTAATTGACCAGGCTTGTAATCAGAGGGCTGGGAGTGATCAATCACAGGGCTGGGGAGTAGCGCGCTACAAGTAGCGAAACTACTGTAGTCGCTACTTTTTTTTATAGTTTGTAGTGTAGCGCGCTACTTTTAAAAAAAAGTAGTGTAGTGTGTAGTGCGCTACAAAAAATCAGTAGTTTGTAGCGCGTTTTGGAAGCTACTTTTTTAGCGACTTTTGCCGCGTCATCTCTTCCGGCGATTGATCACGTGGTGCAACTGCTCTTTCTTCTGACTACAAGCATAGAACTGGAACTGGAACTGATGCTTGGAAGAACACCCAATCCCTCCCCCGCCCCTCCCCATGAGGGGACATCGACTATATATCATGTCAGATTTGAAAGGATATCGCCTAACATGGAGTTCACGGAATACTGGACACTGAATGATTGGCAATCCTGATCCTGGCAAGTGGACACTACTCTGTATTTATGGATGCAATTAAAAAAAAAAAAAAAGACCAAAGAAAATAAATGATGTTACAAAAGCATACAATTTACAGATATGTAAAATTCCTTTTCGAAAGCAAAAAATACTCATTTTTATGCACAGAAATAAATATTTTAAAAATTCAAACCTTATATGTATTCTAACTTTCAAAAAAGTCAATTTTTATGGTGTAAACTTGATTCATCTGGGGAGTGCACACAGCACATGCTTCCTCTGGATCTGCCAATGGGCCTTGCCTTAATATGAGGTTAAATGCAGCTACTTTTTCTTTTAAACTCTCAGTCAGACAAGAGTCTTCAATGCCAATGCAAGCTGTCCTAATTCTGATTTCTCTCTGACGTTCCCAGATTATCACACCAGCAAGGGGGGCAGAGCCTTATTATCACATGGGCAAATCGGGATTATGCCCAGGGCCCTCGGCTCAAAAGTGCCCCTGTGACGAAGTTCACGTATTTTTCGCGTCTTAAAATAATGTTCCTATGTTTCGTCTTTCTAAATCAAAATTTTGTTTTCCGTATTAATCTCTCTCTCCACTTTGTTTTTCGGCTCGATAAAATGCTCTTTCTTTTTGCGACAGTTTGTCTGGGTTTTTCGGGGTTTCCCTTCTAAATTAATTTCGCTTTAGCATATGCTGTGTAAATTCTTGGTGCCTCCCGGTCTTCCATCGTTGTTTTCTCACGGGGTTGTAGCCTTATGTATTGACATTCTCCAAATTCTGGCACTTCTGTCTTGGCGATAATCGTTTAATCCGTTTGTTTCAAATTTTTATATTGTTTATGCCAACTGGACGGTGGTTGTCATGTGGGGCAGTGGCTTATGAGTGCTCATATTTTACTCGCCAACCTGTAAAGAGCTGGCATTTTTGTAGGAAGATTTTAGTACACTTCTTGATTGTTCTCCGTCAGAGGAAGTCGCGTTCGTTTTTTATGGAACTCCGGCATGCCGTGTGGCCGGAACAATTAGATATGTTCCTGGTGTTATTTTTATGAAGCAATGTACTGTACGTAATTGAAGTTGCTTGCTTTAAGACTGTTTTTGCTGATACCTCTAATAAACGCAGCTTTTCCTGAATTCGACTCGTCTTCCTGTTCTTCTAAGTCCTCAGCGTACTTCAAGGATTTTATTAATTACGCTATACGTCACGTAAACGACCAGAGAATGTTTTCTTAAACGACTTCCGACAACTCCCTCATACCCCCCAGTATCAAATGTTGTTCCAAAATATTCTTTTTTACTTCCTTGTACGTAGTATAAGGAAGTAATGTGATCCCGAAAAATTTTGGGGGCCAAATTTCGACAAAAAAACCGATTTTGACTACCTCTAAATTGAATTTTAAAAATTTTTTCGATGCATCTCATCGTAGGCTAGCATGCACGATCATATTAACGCGTCTGCAACTCATTTTGACCAGCGGCGAGTTTATTGTGGTCAGTTTTTCCATGCCGTCTGTACGTACGTACGTACGTATGTATGTAACTCGCATATCTCAAAAACTATGAGTCGTAGAATGTTGAGATTTGATATTTAGGATTGTTCTATGATCTAGTTGTGCACCTCCCCTTTTGGTCGCAATCGAATGAATAGTTTATGTACAGGACCGCCCAAAAGATTCGAAATACATTACGCTCTATGGGCCGAAAATCATTAAACTCGCATATCTCAAAAACTATTAGGCGTAGAATGTCGAAACTTCATATTTTGGATAGTTGTAACATCTAGTTGTGCACCTCCCCTTTTGGTTCCATTCGATTGGATAGTTTATCTACAGGACCGCCCAAAACATTCGAAATACATTACGCTCAATGGGCCGAAATTCATTAAACTCGCATATCTCAAAAACTATTAGGCGTAGAATGTTGAAACTTTATATTTAGGATTTTTGTAACATCTAGTTGTGCACCTCCCCTTTCGGTTCCATTCGACTGGATAGTTTATCTTCAGAACCGCCTAAAAGATTCGAAATACATTACCCTCTATGGGCCGAAATTCATCAAAGCATTTTTTAGAGGTATTGGGCTATTTCAAATGACTCAGAAGTGATATTTGCTGTAAAGAGTTAGAAAATGAATTTCTCCATTAAAAAAAGTGTGTTTATCATTTACAGTTCTGCTACAGGAACACTCAAAAGATTTCCAATACATTACGGTCAATGGCAATTTTAGGAGATTCATCCATTTCAAGCACAATCCCGTCCTACCACATAAGTTAGGTAATGGTCCGACCACGGTCACGTGCCTCCCTCAAGTACTATGCCAAAAGTCGCCAAGCTTGGCGACTTTTTTGTGTACGTGTGTGCATATTTAACTCTCAAATCTCAAAAAGTATTATGAAATTTCATATATAAGATTGTTGTAACATCTAGTTGTGCATCTCGATTTTTGGTTAAAATCTACTGGAGAGTTTATTTACAGGACCACTGAAAAGAATTTCAGTACTTTAATGTCTATGGACATCTTCAATATAATACAATTGTAGACAGTCATTGTTTGGTACATGCCCAAAATCTCGCCGTCTGTCCTCGACCTTGGCGAGTTTTGCCGAAATGTCGCCAAATTTGGCGATAGTCATTCATTTGGTCCATGCCCAAAGTATCGCCATTTGTCATCGTTCTTGGCGAGTTTTGGCGAAATATCGCCAAATTTGGCGATAATCTGTCATTGTTGGTCCATGCTTAATATCTCGCCAAATGTCGTCGACATTGACGAGTTTCGCCGAAATATCGCCAAATTTGGCGCCAAAAATTATTTCGTATTTTGTATAACTCTAAAACTTTAACCCGTAGAATTTTGAACTTTTGTATTTAGAACTATATTATTATCTAACGGTTTTCAATATCTTTTTTGACAGCAATCGACTGGGAATTTATTTACAGGGTGAGCCAAATGACTTTAAATACATTAAGGTGTATGGATGCATTCAATTCATTGAAAGTCTGTGGTCAATGACTACCTTGGCTATCCCCAAAATCTCGCAAACTATCTCAAGTTTGTCGGCTTTTGGTGAAATATCGCCAAATAAAGTGTCAGAAAGAAATCTTTCAAATTGAACTCAGCTTGGCGATATCGAAATGTTTGGCTAGAAATCGCTATATCTTACTATTATTGATATTTTATATCTTTCAAACAAATAAGTTTAGAGGAAGTGCGTAAAAAACATTTTTGATTTAATAGACGTGCAAGGAAGTCATGTGTTGGACACATCAGATTTTTTAATATCAAAATTTTATGAAAAAACAAATTTCATAGATGGGGGCCCCCAAATTCATCATTGCCCGGGGCCCCAGTTGGTCATAATTAGACTCTGAAGGGGGGGTGGGGAAGAATAGCCCGGGTCCCCAAATATCCCAATAATGTTTCAAAAAAGCTCTTTTTTAATAATTGCTTTACATTTTTGGAGGGGCTCGCCGCCCTCCTCAAATACTCCCCTGGTAGTTGTTTATTAGAGCAATAGTTTTTCTTATTAAGATATCAATAGTTTTTTCTAATTAGGATATAAATATCCTTAAATACGAATGTAATGCAAACTGAATCTGTTAGCAAAATTTGTCTCCTAAAAGTAGCGAAAAAGTAGCGAAGTAGCAACTACATTTCAAAAGTAGTGTAGCTAACTACATTTATCAAAAAGTAGTTGTAGTTAGCTACATTTTTCGAAAAGTAGCTTCAGTTGTAGTTCGCTACAAAAAAAAAGTAGTTTTTCCCACCACTGATCAATCACCTCCAAAATCTTCAAGTAATATGCAATTAGATATCTATTTAAGTGCCCCTCAGTGGCCAATCTAACAAGGATGGGGGGAGAAATTGTGAAATCCCAATGCTGGGTACCAGCAGAACATTTAAACATTCATGCTGGAAAGGAACAGTGATTAACTCTTTAGTTCCCAGCTCCACGAAAATCTCATACCTGTTGATTCCTGGCAAAACAGCTGAAAAATGCTTTCCCTCATTGAAGGAAAGCAGGTACTTTTATCACTGATTTATGACAGTTTGGAGCCTCCCTTCTTATTTAACATAGGGGCAAGGTGCTTCCTATTGTGCTAATCCAAAGGAAATATATTGTAACTGCTTCTGACAGCCCATTGCACACTGATACATCAATCATGCAGACCATGAATACACGGATTATCCCTTTCCCCTTTTCCTCAAGTTCTCAAGCCTCAGGGGTGTAACACAATCAATAACTACTATATTGGGCAGGGAAGAAGTCACTTTTGGGCAGCTAGGTTGTTACGGGGACACACTTCATCCGGCCATCTTGGTTGGTACAGGGTCTAAAGAGTTAAAGAGAGTCTTCTCTCTTGCATCTTTTCAATGACAAGAGCAAATAGGCTAAAAAAATAATAACCCATCTCCGATAAAAATGCTTTATCATACTTATTTTCCTAATCTTGAACTTTTTCAAAATCCATTACAAGTGCTTGCTAGGTAAGTAAATCAACAGAGATTCATCATCTCTCAAATAGGGTTCCTGGCTATGGGTCAGTAACTGACAAAAAGACATTAAAATACAATTAAAATAATGCTTACCCTAAACTGTGACCAAATCTATTATGAGAGGATCCATGATAAACATGCTCAGTAAACCCTGTTTGTTTAATGTGCCTCAGTCGTTGAAATTGGGGTGTGTCAATAATGGCTACACAAACTGGATGTAAAGTTATCTGCCCATGAACTGGATCACAGAATATCTAAAAATATATAGCATATGTTATGTATATAAAAATAATATGCAACACCAAGAAAAAAAATTACTGAAATTTAAAAGTTAAATTTCTATATTGAGCTGTAATGAATGAAATATTACATCGAAGAAACACATTTAACAGATTAAACAACTAAAAATTAAACATTATTTCTAGAAAGCAAGAAAAATCATGCGACATAAACTTAAAATTCAATACCTAAAACAATAAGCAGTTAATTTAACTTCCACATCTAAAAAATAAAATTAAAAACATAAAATCTCACAGTAAAGTACAACAATGATACTAAATTTAAAAATTTAAGTATCACTAAGTGTGTCTTCCAAAAACACACTATATTTACAATAAATTCAGAAATTTTCATTGAATTTTACATACATTTTATACTTACACAATGCACGTTATATACATATATACAATACATGTTATATATATAACTAATAAGTAAAACACAATATAAACTATATACAGAGTTTCCCAATGAAATAAAGCCGCCATAACCGAACAAGAAACAAACCAATAAGAACAAAGCACAGTTATTAAGAGAGTCTATATACACATGCACATTTACAAGGAGTAACACAGTCTCTGTCCTATTTGTGCAGGAAAAGATATAAATGTTTAAAAAGAAGTGAGAGAAAAAAATGTCCCACCGAAATAAAGCTATCACATATAATAGTGTTATGGGTAACTCCAAACATTCGAAAACAGGTTTATGACATCAAGAAATTGTCAAATACTTATTCTAATGCCGCGTTTCCACTAGACCTTTAGTTTCTTTACTGCACTTATCGCTACTAAATACTCTATCCAAAGACGCTGTTTCTGCCTTTATAGTCATTTTTTTATCGGAATAAAAAGTTTTCATTCCCTGCCTCCAGTGGCATAGCCAGAAATTTTTCATGGGAGGGGAGGGGGGGGGGTTACGACTGCTGCAACTCACGTAAATGCATACATGTGTGTGATGAGGGATTGAAGAATATACATTTTGTATGGCAAAACATTTCTCATGAAGGATCCCCCTCCCCTCGGCCTCTAATGTCGTATGTTGTAAGAATCTTGTAAGCCCATTGGCTGGTTCCATAAGAAACACTTTCTCAAGCATTGCAATATGGCAGTCATGAAAGTGAGAGAGTACGGCCTGAGAGTTTCATATTTTTTAAGGATAAGTAGGCTCTTAATTTTTTTTTTTTTTTTGGGGGGGGGGGGTGAGGTCTGGTTCAATTAATCAGAAACTTTCATTACAGTATTACAAATTGTTATATATCTGCTCAGGACAAAATTGATGCAATCAATTTACCTAAAAAATCTAAAAGGAAAAGAAAAAGTCTCAGCGCTCAATCTCAGTCCATGATTTCACACACTAATAATTCCGTCATCCTTCCTTTTAAATATTTTTATCCCTTTTGTTTTAATTAGTCACTCTTTTAATAATATTTCTATTTCTGTTTGCTTTTGGCTCTCAGCTATCTGAGATGTTACGTAGGTCTGTGACAAGATATGTACAAGTCAGTGGCATAGACAGAAATTTTTCATGGGGGTACGACTACTGCAACTCAGATATATGTATACTTGAGTGTGATAAGGGAGTGAAGTATATACATTTTATATGGCAAAAAATTCCTCATGGAGGGGGGTTGTGACCCCCCCCCCTTTGGCTACACCACTGGTACAAGTTAATTTATAATGTAAGCCAGTTTGTACCTAGCTTGCCTAAAACGTTCTGCATTTGATTTTTGTCCTGATGTCCTGGGTTCGATTAACGCAGTTGCTTTTTTGCGAGGATAGGCTTTGTTTTACTGTCGTTTTTGTTTTATTTCAGTTTAAACAAAAAAGATAAATCATGCCAAATGTGTAGATTATAAAGCCCTTTCCAACATAAAAATATTTTTGTGAAAAATTTGGCAATGTATTTTCCTTAAAACTGCTGAGATTTTGGAGATAAGATACTGTTGTATTATCGCTATAAATGCAATTTTATGAGACCTTGTAAAAAACCTTTAAATATTTTTTCAACGTTTAACTAAAGAATATAAAAATTTTATACTCGTTGTCTTGTGCTAAAGATGTATTAGTGTCTCTCAAATGCCGAATATCAACATACCAACATTGTAAAATAGTTTTAGTAGGCGATTTAAATATAGATTTTAATTCCGAAGAAGTGTTTTATAGAACAGAGAAGACAAATACGGTACACTCATACACTTTCCAAATGGTATTTATAAAGGGGAAGTATACTTTCACTATGCCTGGCAAAAATTTGTAAAGAGTTTTGGTAGGAGATTTTAATATAGATTTCTATTCCGAAGAAGTGTTTTATGGAACAAAGAAGGAAAACACGGTACACTCATGTATTATGATGCCCATTCCAAACAGTATTTAAAATATGTCTACAGGATATAGTTCAAATATGCCAGCCAAAGATTGTAAAACAGTTTCAATAGGTGATCTTAAGATACATTTCGATTCCAAAGATGTGTTTTATGGTTTAAGAAAGAGTTGATTCCTATTTTAACACCCCTACTCTCGCCAACCTAAAACTTCCCCGCACTTTGCAGTCATGGGTCTCTAGGAGTTATGCGCAAGTTTCAATGCTCCCAAAAGAACTAGATGAAAACTAAAGTAAACAAATTAGCGATAAATGCACCAGTTAAGGAAATTCAAGACACTTTACTATTAAAACTACATTAACTGGCAACCCATAATAAATAAAAATGTAACAGAACTGCTGTACTTACAGGTTGTTCCAAATTGCTATTTTAATTCTAAATTATGATTGCCACATAAGTACACAAAATCATCATGGTTACTGCATATATTTAATGATCGCCACCTTGGCAAGAGTCGGGATGTTAAAGTAGTAATCAACTCAAGAAAGACAAAAACAGCACACTCATGTCAGCAATTTTTTTAAAAATGCCTAAAAAAAAATGCATTTTGATCCATTTGCTAGTTGGGTTAGTAAAAAATGTGAATTGTAGAAAATGAATGCCATCATATGTACAATCATTATTGGCAGGTGTGCAATCCATCAAACTGCAAATCGCTAAACGAGATGCATGGTACAGCAAGTATAAATTAGTGTTATCCTGACATAAATATTATAATATTATATACAGTAAGTTCGACAGCTGAAGAAGAAGAAAACTTTTTTGTATCACTGACGTATGCCACCAATGGAGGGGGCTAAAGCCCCCCCCCCCCCTGAAGGTGGAGAGTTAAAAGGAAAATATTTTAAAAATAGAAAATTGCCAAAAAAAAGAAAGTTTTTAATTAAATACTTGCAATTAGTATTGTAAGTATAGTAAGTGCTGTTGAACTTGGTTGCAAAGTAAATAAAAAGACCAAATAGTTATTAATAACTCTATAACAAATTACGTTGATAATGGACTTCTATAGGTAAATGGTATGCCGTTCTATGGGCCAATGGCACAGAAGATTCTGATGTTAAAAGAAAGTAGTTATAATCGGCAAACAAGCCAAAACGAATCAAGAAGGGAAGGGGGAGAGGAATTTTAACATTTTAAAATGATTGTATCTTTTTAATCACATTTTTTGTTTTAAAAAAAATTTTAATTTTCAAATATTACAGTTTTTGGAAGCATTTTTATGGGTTTGTCCCCGTCCCCCCTTTTTGGGGTGGCGGGGGCACACAATTTTCTGTTGTACCTGGGTGCTAGTAACCCTGCTATGCCGCTTAGGGCAATGCATACGATTATATAAAATGGAGGCTTACATTCAGGAAAGAGGGTTACGTCATCTTTCACAAGGGGATATAGCACTCGCACAATAGGCCAAAGAGGATAACATTCCTGTGACAAAATCAACTCTGTCAAGAATTGTAAAATGTACATGTAACTTGAGATATAAGAAAAGGAAACAGCAGCCTCGTTGAAAGCTATCCACAAACAAAAGACAGTAGATTGGGCAAAATATCATCTAATCTCAAATGAGAAAAAAAAATTAATTTGCATGGCTCAGGCAGGATTGTGTTTCATTTGCATGGCATGAGGAAAGAAGAGGAAATCTCCAAAAGACAACAAGGAAGAAGGTTGCTAATAAGGAGGAGAAGCTTGACTATGGTTGTAAACATAACCTGATTTTTCTCTCAGGTTGTATGAAGGCTACAAATTACCAAGATATGCTGGAAACCTATTTACTACCCTTTGTAGTAAGAATTGGTAGCTCAAGTTGGATTTACCAGCAAGACAATGACCCCATTCACGTTGCAAAATCCTCCTGGGAATGGTTGTGAATAATGGAGTGCTTGTCATGGAATAAGTCTGCCCTTTCTTAGGATCTTAATCCCCAAGAAAATGTGCGTGATATCCTTAGTAAAGCTATATATGCCAACGGCAGACAATTTGAGTCTTTAGCAGAACAGAAGACCGCCATCAGTGAAAACTACGAAAATATTGTTATTGCTGTCCTGCAGAGATTGATAAATGATATGCTGCATCATGCATTTAATTAATAAATAGGAATGGCAGATATATTGGCTATGCATATTTACATAGATTGTCTGAATATATTTGTTTCGTTCTTATTGCTTTGTTTCGTGTCCAGTTACAGCGCAAAATTACGGTGGCTTTATTTTATTGGGACACACTGTGTGTGTGTATATTACTAATATTAAAAACTTTTTTCCTTCAGTAATATAATTCAATGCGTGGCTCCTAAGATTTTAAATTTTTCGATCGCTGTGTATTCTATTGTATATTCTCATAATACAGTACAGCCTAAGTAACGCACACATACGAAGACTAAGCAAATATAAAAATCACACTAACGTACCTTAGTTGAAAAGGATGATTTATTTCTGCGGCGAGGACTGAAATCACTATCAAATCCATTTACTATTGGCTCTAAAAAATACAACACACAATTTTTTTTCAAGAATACTACAAATTTGAATAAAATAAGAGAGAAAGAAATTTATAAAATCGTGACACGTACCGCGAAGATCTTCGATTGAAGAAAAATATTTCGACGATACATTATACGAAAAGAATACAAGCATAATCTGGTTCAAAGCAGGCTTCAACGTTTATATTGAGCGCCTGCTGTCGCTTATCTGTGAAAATTTTACGCAATCCAAGCTTATGTACTTCCCTTCCCTTGACATAATTTAAATCAAAACTGAACCAACTTTCAATTCCAGAACTAAGCTTTTCGTTGCCAATCAAAGAAAGCTAAAATAGTTACTAATGCTTGTGTACTAGATTATAGATTATGTAAGCATGTGACTTGTCCGTAAAGTAAGGTGACCAGATTTTTGTAGTCAGAATCGGGGACATGTCCCCGATTCTGACAACAAAACTGGGGACATTTATAATTAATACAATAATTAACAGTAATTTGATTGAAAAACAATGCAATAATTAAAAATTGTCCCCAGTTCCATTTTTACATTCTGGGGACAATTTGAAAAACGTCCTGCAAATGGGGACTGTCCCCGGAAAATGGGGACGTTTGGTCACCTTACCGTTAGCTAAAGTAAGGTGACCAAACGTCCCCATTTTCAGGACGTTTTTCAAATTGTCCCCAGAATGTAAAAATGGAACTGGGGACAATTTTTAATTATTGCATTGTTTTTCAATCAAATTACTGTTAATTATTGTATTAATTATAAATGTCCCCAGTTTTGTTGTCAGAATCGGGGACATGTCCCCGATTCTGACAACAGTGACTAAGGTGACCGAAATCTGGTCACCTTAGCTAACGGCCAAACACATCAGGTCCGTAACCAGAGGGTGGGCTGCGGGAGCTGAGCCCTACCCATCAGCAGGGCTTAATTTGGGCCGGAGCTCACCATTACATATTAATCTGTCATTTTTACGCTTTTCACACACCCATCGATTTTAATAGGCAAACCACACAGGATTCGTTTCGCCTCAAACCAATTCTAGCATCCTGAAACCGATTTCAGTCAGCTTAGCAGAAGCCGATCTATCTGTGGATATGTTTCCTAATAGTACTTAATTATAGATGCTTGATTTGATTCTATATGCCATTTTTGCAATGTTAATTATTTTTTAAATATATATATTATTTTGAGAAAATTTTGCATGACCACTTCGTGAAAACAACTAGTGGTCAGACAAAAGGGAATGAAATGAAATTTTGTTAAATAGTAGGTGGTTAGTAAATTAAAATTTCAGGATTTTAATTTTCTACAAATTTGAATTATTTTTTAGGTATGACGTAAACTTTGATAAAGTTTTTCGGGCATCAAGAAGAATCAGCAAAATATAGCTCAATCGGACGTTGCAGTGTTAAATATAGGCTACTTGCTATTACAAAGAATTTTCCAGATATTCTCTTTTCAGTTTAATATTCATTACTAGCATCTTCTTTTGCAACTTCAAATTCTTCTTGATGTACGAAGCTCATCCACTAAAAGACATCGTTAATTTTGAAAGTAAAATATTTTCTCTATTGACAGTTTGTCTCAGTAATTTGTTACTCCCTAACCTGTAATCTTTGAACAATACACACGAGTTATAACTTCGCTTTCTATATTTCTGCCAGTATGTTAATTCCATTTTTTGTACTACTACAATGCAAACTAAATTTCGCGCGGTTAGTAAAAACCCATCACTGACGGATTGGGTATATCGGCTAGTTTAATATAGAATTACTAAAGTTATATAGAATTATATTCTTCGGAATATTTTTTAACAATTCTTTTACTAATATAAAATGTGTTTTTCAAATTTGAGCCAAAATGCTGCCCCTAAAATTTGCCGCCCCTGGACTGATACATTTATCTTAAATCTTAAACGTTATGTATGATGCTCTGGAAGAACTGTCGGAACTTTCATTAGAGCTGCAAAACCGACAAACTACACTAGTTTATGCCCATAGGCTAATAAGATTATAAATACAACTTTTTGAATCCAGGATGAAGAAGCCTGGAAGACATGCATCTGAGGCCATTGAAGGTGTAAACGTTTCCAAGTTTTAAAATGTAGCTACACATGAAAGTGGAAAGGCTATGCCTAAAATAGACCCAGGACAATTTTCCAGGTGTTTAGCCGATGGCTCCTTTCGGTCCAGTCGAGAAATGTTGGATCAGATTGTGAACAATTTATCTGTGGAATTAATGTTCTAAATCCAATCTACGTTTTGGCCTGCTGCTGAATCGAATGAAGTTACGTATGGCGAGGATGAACTCGTGGGATTATGCAAAAGATTCAGTTTTAACGAAAAAGCTGTCTTAAGAGACTTCAGAATTTTCAAGTCATCATCTGGAAAAGAAATAAGAAATGCAAAGTGACTTGAAAAAAATTGATTTCAGTCATCAATTGTATACCCATTTCAAGTGCCGAATGTGAACGAGGATTTTCTACCATGAACTTAATTTGTACTTCCCAACGTACTTCACTTAGCATTGAAACTTTATCAAATTTGATGTTCATTAGATTAGTCGGTCCTCCGATCAACAAATTTGAACCAGAATCATTTGTTCGTTCATGGTTAGCTTATGGCCGTCACAGTGCTATTGATACTCAATCAAAAGCTAGGAAAGAAAAAGAGGAAGCTCCTGATTTATTAGCTCTGTGGAATACTTTTAATTAACACACAGGTATGTGTATTTAAAAAGAAACTAAAATTACATCATACCAAATGCCATATTTTTAACAAGCAATTGTTCAACAAATGTTTAACATTTTCTAAGTAGTATTTGAATTTTCTTGAATTTCCTTGTCTTCATAATTATGGTATATAAATTTCTTTGTTTCTTCATGTGTTAAAAATTATGACATTATTTCTTTCACTTGTTTTTATTAAGTATTTCAATCACTTCTACATTACTTTAACAGTTTTTTTTACTTTATTTCTTTTATTTAGGAGAAAATAAAATTACTTTACATGTTATGCCGCAAAACGTGCAAAAATCTAAAATCTGCACAAGGTCTGCTCCCAATTTGCAGATTTTGAGTCTTCTACTGTATATTGTTCATATTTCTTCATGCTAATTTCAGATCATTTATTATTAATCGTTTTGTGAAATATTCATTTGTATGATTATGGCAACTCTACGCTAGGGCGATCTGTCGAGGATGGGGATGCCTTGGTAGGAGGACTTTCTAAGGGTAAAATAAAATAATAAAAAACTTTGTAAAATAACACCATAAAGATTACTTGATTACTTTCTAAGGGGTTCATAACGCGCATTCAGGTTAACATCTGGAGAAAACCTACCAAAACTCCAGACCGTTAGATCGACAGCCTGCGCGATGGGCCCGAATCCGGGACCTTCACACTTCGGCCGTCTACCATTTTACGTGATATAACAACTGTGCCATGAAATAATAAAAATATGTCAAATACTATTAGACGGGAAAAAATTTGAATTATTATTTTAATTGAATGTTCTAGCTATCCCGTACTGAAGGGGTAGCTCGGACTTACAGTACGCCGCTGTATATGAGTATAAGCTCGAGAATATTAGGGCTCCGGTACTTCTTTTGCTAGAAATTAAGCCCTGCCTATCAGTCTTCCAGCCCACCTAATATTTTTCCAAATTTAAAGATTGAAAGTTTAGAGGAATTACAAAGTGGGGGCAACAAAACAAAACTGTCGCTTTTCTTTTCTGTGAATCCGAATGAAAAAATTATTAATGGAATGAATCGTAAATATTTCTAAAATAAGACATTTTGAGAAACAAATATACTCTAGGAAAAGATATATAAATTGAAAAAAAAAATCTTCAAGGACAAACACTTGTATATAATCAGCCCTCCCAACTGGATTCAATAAGTCCTACTTAGCATGGCCGCAAAGGATTATGTATATGAAAATATGGATAACGGTTTTCCGGGAACCTTACATGAGCAGTAATTATAGGTTGTGAGCATGTGTAAATCGCCAAATAATGAAAAGTCGTCATTGGTGGAAATCTATCCTAGATGTTCCGTAGTTTTTATCAAAGAAAACATATGAAATACTGTTTTCTTAGAGCTAATTATTAACTATAGATAGACGCAAGTCGCCAAATTATGAAAATTTGCCATAACTGGCTAATACGCAAGGTGTTCCATGAGTTTCATATAATTAAAAATAGTGCGAAGTTTAAATTTTTTCCAAGCAACATGCAAGAACCAAGCAATGTGTAGCTCGGTAACATTCTATCTGATCCAAGTTTTGGATTTTGTTCGTTGAAATTATGCCTTTTTTACGAATAAGCCTTATTAGGGGCCGATGCCTCATACGAAAAGCGAGCGTAGCGAGTCTAGGGGCCTTGGCCCCTAGTTTAATAAAAGTAACTAAAATAAAATTTTTGTTTGTTGATCTAAGTAGGTATTGGCTTAAAACATATTTATATATATATATATATTACTTGTTTGATTCACACCATGAAGCACATTTATTATCAAAAACTATATTTTACATGTAAATGAGACATAAGAAATTTGCCTCGTACTCTAATCCGGCAGTGAACGTCTTTTAAACATACGATGTAAATATCCATCGCTATGGAATTAATGGTTAATTCGGGGATTCACTGTGAGATGGACTAACCCAGTATCTTTCAATTTTTCTTTGATTTTTTGAACAAAATCTTTTATTGTGCAATGTTTCCTTTTCTTAATCTATTTGTATCTAGATTTTTTATCGACTTTCTTCGATTTATCCTAATAGTTAGCCAGCAATAATAGTTAAATTTCTGACATCAACATTTCTTTTAATATCATTATGCATAAAAATTGAAAATTCAACATCGTGCTTGGTCATGTTAAAATAGTATTTTGTGGAGTTAGAGGTTCAATACCCTGTGAATAAAGGCTAGAAAAGATAAATAACGTTTACAACTGATAGCGGAAATGCCGTTCCAAAAAGAGGGACACCGGACCTTTCAAATACCGGAATTTTTAAACACGTTCGCTACCGATCACGCAATAGCCATGGGTCTAAGCTAATTTTGCGAACTAATTTAATTTTTCGAAAAACATGCAAATTGAAAGAAATGTGTGTATTTTCATTATTCACCAGATTAATCACTTATTATTAAGGGCGAGATTCAAGTGAAACACAATTCGAACGTTTTCCGCTTCGAACAAGGGAAACTTCGAAATATATCAATGTTTCTTATTCAACTGAAACAAAACAATAGTATTTTGTTCACGTGACAGTGCGATAGGTTTGTTCATTGGAAGCATTCTGCCAAAACGTTCGAACTGTGGACTGAAAAACGTTCGATTCGAACTCGATCGCTCGCGTTTCACTTGAATCTAGCACTTAAACCTATATTTTATTTGTGGAATTGACAAGAAATTTGGCTTGTATTCTAATCCGGCAGTGAACGTGCTTTAAAAGTCCGGTATCAAATTTAAACTTGGGGCATTTTATGGTTAAACATTGGCATCAAATGTGTATTTCTTAAAGACTGGAGCCGGTAAATGAGAGCCTAAAGCCACTAGACAGCCTATGATGCCTAAGAGACAGCTACTGAGCGCCTAAAGCCACTATCACTTCCAATGATATAACCCTAGTCCTAGATAGCTAATGAGAGCGTAAAGCCACTGTCACTGGAAATAAGGAATGAGCAGCTGACGTCACATTTAAACATCGTAGAGCTCTGAGTGGCAAAAAGTTGGACCTTCAACCAATTAATTGGATAACTTCTACCATTCAAATGTGCATAGATCGTGCGCATGCCGTTTGTTTACACTTTTGCCTATTCCTAATGGCAGACGGGCAAAGTGTGAAGGTCCCGGGTTCGGGTCCCATTGCTCGTCCGCAAGGCCGGCCCAAGGGGGGTGCGAATGTAGGCGATTGCCTAAGGTCCCGCGCTTATAGAGGCCCCGCTACTGGGCCATTTTTTTTTGCTATCTCATAAGACATGATAGAGAAGAGGCCCCGCTCTTGAGCTTCGCCTGGGGCCCAGCACGCCCCTCGGGCCGGCTCTGTCGTCCGTCGACCTAACCGTTCTGAGTTTTCCGTCCGAAACTTAGCGTAAATACGGGCTAGGACCCCTTACAACAGATCTCCACGGAGGGCACCCCCTTGTGCTGTCCTTCTGTTGAGGATTTCTAAGCGGATTTCGAGCCAAGTACACTAATCCGATATACATATTCAAAACAACAGCAATGAGATCTTACGGGCATGTCCTCCTCTCCCCTAATCGCTTAAGCATACGGTCGCGTGTTCGATTCCCACTCATTACCTGGTTGTTTGTGTTTGTTCTATGAACTTTGAAAAAAAATTTTCTCTGTGTTAATAAAAACTTCCATTGTGCTATCCACTTTATTCGACGGGGATTTATAAATTTCTCATTTTGAAAAAAGGTATAAACTTAAGTTTGGAATACAAGTTTTTACTTATGAAATGACAAAATAGAGAACTATAATATAGACTAATACCAAGGATGTACCCAGGGGGTGGTCCGGGGGGTCCGGACCCCTCCGAATTTTCAGTTTTTGTAAACAAAATAATAATGATGCAGTTTTGTTGTATAAAATTCTGCCTTTTTCACCGTTTGGACCCCCTCCGAAATTTTTGGACCCACCCCGAAATTTTTTTCTGGGTACGTCCCTGACTAATACTGAGAATATTAAAATTCTTATAATTCAAGCTCTAAGCAAGATGGCATCAGAATTCAAACTGATTTAGAAAGCTATAAAATGGTATTTTAATGTTAGGTCAAAAATAAAAAAAAATCTGATTTTTCCCCGAAAATTGTATTTTAAAGGTAGGCAGGTTCCTTAAAAAGAGCACCACTAAATTACGCATACTTATAAGAATTTTGGAAAAGTTAAGTTTAGTTAAAGAAAACCTGAACACAGTCCTAAGACAATTAACAAGACTATTAAAAAGAACTTAAATACTCTTCTCTTGGAGATCCTATTTCTACTGAGATCTGTTGCGTTGCTTATTATATTCTTATGGATCTTGTGATTTGGGCTACATTGCTCAGACCAGAAGAGCTCTCAAATTTAGACTCAAACAGCATGAGATATGCTTTTAAGAATGAACTTTCCAAATCTTCTATTGCCTCACATTGTTGGAATTCTAATCATGGTTTTCAATTTTCTAAAGCACTTCTTGGGCACTTCTCATTTTTTTGTCCCATCTTGACTTTTTTTGCATTACCCAGCACTTGAAACGTCTTCTGAACGATGGTTCTTCCATTCCTTTTATTCATTCTGCTTGGAGGCAGTTGTTATTTACTTTCTGCCTCTACTCCCCCTTTCCTCTTTTTTCTCCCTTTCCTCTACGTATTTCATTTATTTGTTTGTTATTGTGTGTGTTTTCTGTGTATTTCCTTAATGTTTATTATTATTATAAACAAAAGTGTTGTACAATATATCAGAAAGGAAACTGTGTGTTTATGTTCTTGTTATTGTTCTTTTGTTGTTATGTTTTCTATTGTTTTTTGTATATTCTTATTTTGTGCATTTTTTTTCTTGCTTTATTTATTTTTCTATTTCATTTCTATTTCTTTTCTATCTACACTCCTTTTTTCTCCTTTTTTTTATTCTACGTGCTTTCTTTCTTTTTTTTCCAATTAGCAACTTGCTGTTCGCTTTTGTTTTTTGTTTATTTTTTAGGTCTCCACTGTTTTGCGACACAGTGTGTTGACAGCTGAAGAAGGGTGAATTTGTTTGGTGAAAACGATCGTATTGTTTGATAAGTACCTTTTTATGTGTATTATTCTACAAAGTTTTAATTGTCTCAGATTTTAACGCAACTTTTTTTTTGTTCCTAAGTCTGTAGTTACAGTTCTTTCAGTGACGGCCCGTGGTTAAAAATGTTAGTGCAGCCGGAAGCATAGGAGCCCCCTCCTCCGGACAGAAATGGAAAATCTTTGTTACCGAATTCAAAAGCTGGCGGATTAAGCCATCACCTATGAAAAAAAAAAGAAATTACATAAAAAATGTAAGAGATCCTTTTTTACTTCCATAAAATGGACTCCAGGCTTACCTTCTTGTTAAATTCAGCAATATAAAGTCGAGAGTTTTCCTTTAATGCGTCAGCAATTTGGGTCCCACTTCTTAACAACTCTTTAAATTTTAAAGATTTTTTAAATGTTAGATTGAGCCTTCATGTGTTTTACATGCTCTTGTGATTTTGGTTAACCCATCATATCCAGTACCATTCCAAACGCTCTTTTTTATCCCAACGATTAAACACGACCAACAAAACATTTTTTGTAACTAAAAACTGCCACATAGCCACGAGAATAATGCATACCAATGATGACTGAAATCTACGACCATGCTGAGACGAACCTGCTGTTTTCTTATGAATGGACAATTTTGGCGTCGGTCTATTTTCTTTTAGTGGTTGTCGTTTATCATCTTCTTTCCATATGTTAAATGGAGTTTCAAGCAAGACACAAACTGGATCATAACGGGGCTGCATGTTTCAAAACGGTCAAATCATAAATTTCAATAATACAGTAACAAATAAAGGTAAAAACTTTCAACCTTCCCAGACAAAAAAAAAAACCCCTTTCCCTTCCGTTAGAACGGACTAGAATATATATTCTCTGGGTCTTACTCTCTTTCTCACTTTTCGTCCAAGCGAATCAGTAGTTTAACTCACAGGTGCAGCCAGAGCTAGAAAAGCTTCCATCAGCTGAGTCTTAGCTGCGTAGCCCCTATTACTAGCCTATGCGCGGAGAGGCTGCTTACGTAGTCGTTGTCATGGCAACGGTGCAGCCAATTTCCTTATCAGACCTCATGGCTGTACCAAAGATTTTCCCAATTGAATTGCGGGAAGATTAAAGCGCTTTTTTCTGAATGAGTGATCCGGCCACAATACGGTTTTTTTTTTTTTTGAGATTTTTTTTTTAATTTACCGTAGGACTTCCATAATTCTAATCTGAATTTAGGAAAATTAGCAGAATAAATTACTTTAAAGTATGTGCTGATAATTTCAAGTGCAGCCCGGCTGTACTTGCTGTATTCCACGAGCCGCCACTGAGTTCTTTCTTTTCTCTTCTTAAAAAAAAAAAAAAAATAAATAAATAAATCTTATACTGTTTGCAATGAAACAGTTCTTTCTATATGAGCAGTGTTGAGAAGTATTTTATAATTAACTCATTTGGGCATGATTTATCTTCTGTTTCTTGTGGTTGATTTGAGATTTTAGAAACGTTTATCAATATAACTAAATGTATAGGTGAGGTGCTACTCATTAGGTTTGTTTCAGTGCTCATTCCATTGTTTATCATGGTGTAGTGTTACGATTTTTCGGCGTAAATATTGGAATTTACAATTGGTTCTGTCGAGTCATACAAAGCTTAGAACCAAACAGCCTCGGCGAGGTGAAAAGTAACTACTGAACTCTTTGCATTTTCAATAATGAGAGAGACCCAACATGTGCTTGTGTTTATCAACAAAGAAAACGTGCGAGTACGCTCTTTACATAAGTAAATACTCTAAAAGTTTTATCAGTTTTTTTACGATGAAGTGCGTATCATATCTTCCAGCAAACAGAAACCAAGTGGCATGAATAGATTATTTAATGACTTCCGTTCTTGAGATGTTCCAAGGTCTTTGGCTGTCGACGCGTGCGTGAGAAAAATAAAAATGCTGCGAAAACGAAACTAAGTCAAGGAAACTCTTTATTTTGTAATCACTTCCCTAGAGTGTTCCTTACACTTTCGTATTTTAGCTTGTTGGAAGACAATCACTGTCTTTCGACATTATTTGTCGCGACGATCAATGACATTGATTATCTCATTGATCCACAAATAAATCAATTAATTAAAAAAAGAACAGTATCATATCAGTTAAATATGTTGAAAATATAGGACAGCAATTGTTGCTGAACTAAATTTATTATTGGGTCATCTCATAAATAAAGCGTTTCCTCCAGGCCGTACCAGAAAATTTTTCGGGGGGGGGGGGGAGCAAGAGGTGAAAAAGGCTAAATTTTTCACAGAAAGGCTTCATTATTATTGTTTTCTTAACAAAATTTTTAAATGTCGGGGGGCGGGGACCGGACCCCCTGGGTACGGCCTTGGTTTTCCCCTCCCTCTACTCTCTCCTTACCGTTGGTAATAGGCATTTACTTTGAGTAGCAAACGCGATTGCAAATTGAGTGTGGTAATACTTCCATGCAAGTAAATTAACTAGCGTTTTACAGGGCGTTCTTCTCTGACTCTACATTTCTTTCAGGACGAAGCTCGTCGTCTTCTAAGTTGCTCAGAATTTCTGGAACTAGCGTTGGAAGCCCGCAACGAACTGAACTATCGTCTGATTAAGCTTCGGTCTTGTTTCGCAGTGTTGCCATCCATGGAGGAACAAGTGTAACTGACTTTTTGAATGCCCCTAGTAGTATTAAATAAATCATGAAAATAACAATTTTTGGTTTTGTGATAATTCAATCATTTACACTCGCACTATCTAGAGTAAAAATTGTACGCACATAAGTACGATGAGCTGATTTTCTTTTTTCGATAGAGTATCCATGAGTAAACAACCAACAAGTTTATTGGCGCAATTTAGCTGAATTTCTTTTCCTAGAACGTGATGAAAATACTTTTTACACGTGAGGAAAAAGGAACACGGGAAAAATGTTTCAACAGGATGTAATTTGGAGGAATGTGTTATGATTTGTGTGGATTTATCAATATCTGGTTTTGCTGAAATTGTTTTCTTCAATGGTGAAAATTTCAGGTGAGTACCTTTGCTTAGACTTTCGATAGGAGAAAGGCTAATAAAAACACAAATTAGTAGACGTGCGAGCTAGGTTTTATTTTTAACCCTCTCGTCACCCTGAACCTCATATGAGGCTCCTACTTCAAATAGCAATATTTAGAGAAAAAACAATTGAATTTAGTATTTTTTTCTTTCAGAGATATCAATATCAGTAATTCATGTAGAAAGTATATGAGGCTCTTAACTAAATGCATAAATCGTGCCTAGATTGCAGTACTAGTCAATTTAGATCATTTTTTACAGTTTTCGCTTCATTGTTTCGGGAGAAAAATTAAGAAAATATTTACGCTACTTTTTTTACCGTCTTTTTTTTCTTTTTAAGGTAAGTATAGTTTTTTTCTTATTCCTCAACCTTTACCTAATGTGTGCAACCTTTTAAATTAATTTTAGCATAACAAAATGCCTCGAAAATGCAGAAATTAATATTAGAAAAATCTAATATTAATCGACATTAGAAAAAAATATTTTTGCATGATTTATAATAGTATTTCAGATGCATTAAATGCTAGACATATTTTTTTTCTCTGATTTTTCATAATTCGGTGACGAGAGGGTTAATGAAAAAAAAATAATGATGATTTTTCTCTTTAAAATGCTTGAAAAAAAATCTCGTGTTTATGCAAAATGAATGTTGAAGAAAATAATTTATTCATGATTTTACAAATTAATATATTTTCTATTTGACCTTATATATTTTCTATTGAGAGTAAATTCTTTTGTTTTGTTCGTGATATAATAAGTTCAATAACTCAAATCTAAAACAAGCAAAATAAAAAATACTTCATTTGAACAAAACCGCATACCTTTACTTTTTACAAATAACAATGAGCAACATTAAAAAAGTAAGTGTTGAAATATTCAAGATTTAGACTCTTTATCAGCTCATTTTTGATCTTGTTTATAAAAATACTTCATCTCTGATCTATCCACACTTTCAAGAAAAATTTAATGCTTCGGTGGGCCCATATTAAGTGACTTTAATTAACCACCTGGTGCAAAAACGTTATTTAATAAATATATGCTTTCAAAAGTCGAATCTTTAATGCACATTCGGGCAATCTAAGGGCAGAGTACTCTCGATGTCAACTCGTGTCAGATCAGAGTAATCGTGAAAAGAGCAAAAGATATTCAATTAAAATGTTTAATTTAAATGTTACTCAATTTTGAGAGCTTTAATTTATTCCCTCTTCTTGTTTTATTTAAACCCCAATGAGAAGACATTCAGATACTATAGTGCAAAATATACCTGACATCAGAGTATCATAAGCTCCAATAAAATAATATTTTTACTTTTATTAGATTTAATTTATTAAAGTTTCTATGTAGTGTAGAACTATATATATTTATTAGTTTTAAAACGTTTTGACGACACCACATATTTTATTTACAAAAACCTTGGCGAACAAACTTTATTAACGTTGACGATGTATTTCATATGCAAAGAATCCTTCTGCTATAAGTGTAATAACAACTGATGCAGACGTCATAATAGCACACTTTCTGGAATAATCTAGGTCATTCTCAAATCTTGTTCCATGAAGCCAAAAGTATAGGTTTAGAGCAGATTAGATGTGTTCCGTAAATGTTCCAATTTTTTCGCGACGGAAAAAGAAAAAAGTGAAAAGGATTAGAAAATGAATTAGGGGTAGTGCAAAAGTATCTAGAGGAGATACAGACTTTGAAACTAAAAGCTTTTGGCATTTAAAATCGACAGATTTATTAAATTCATTCTGATTGATCGGCTTTTAAATGAAACATTTATGGCATTTAAATTCATCTTTCTTTTTTCTGCTATTTCCAAAATTTTTCGCATAATTTTCTTGTAACCGGTACCTTGTATATATCTAACGCATTACTCTCCTTAGAAAGTCACTAATATATGGCTATAAGTAATTTCAAGTTTTGAGGAGTTTTTCTCATGGCTGCTCGTTCTTTTTCGTGTATCAAAGTTTCAGCCTAATTATAAAGTTTCGAGTAAGCTGTACTTAAAATATAGAAATCAAAATAATATCACTATATAACGCAATATGTGTTTTAGTAAATTCTAATCAAAATTTTGATGTCATCCATCGAATGTACCCAGTATATAGCGAACAGACTGTCTGGACTATGGTGAAAACTCTAAAAATTCCGAATAAACAAACCTATTGTGTCCAGAACTTATTTAATGTAATTTTGTTCTTACTATATATTCAATGCAATGTCTCGTTATATTACTTAGGTTAATTCAGACTGATATGTTTAGTCTGATAAATTAGTTATTTTGTAAAAATTCAGAAAACTGCTAAGCGCTTCTGCATTCCAGTCGAGTCTTTATTTTGCTAGACTTATCTTTGAAAAAATGATGGTTTGATCACCAGTGCTTAAAAACTGGTAGTTGCTGGTGCTGGTAGTTAAATCGAACGATTACAGCTTCTGCCCTTTTTCAGAGATGGGACCTTTTAAATATATTTTTTTAGACTAGATGTGAAAACTCTAGAATTGGATGGTTTCACGCCACGACCACCGAGCTCTTTAAAGGCTTACAGAACTATCATTACTACTCAATAATAAGAACAAATGAAATATGGGGCATCTATTACAACTATATATACTAATACTTCCATTATCGTCTTAGCTATTTTTTAAATTTTGATTTTTTTTTTTAATTTTGAAACAAAATGGCTCGATTCAGTAAACAATATTTAACAGTCACTCGATATAAACTACAGAATTATTTAGACGGATATTGCACAATGCAAAAATTTTAGCTTTACATTTAAAATGACTATCATAATATTAAATTACCATAATGTAATATGTATATTATACTCAAAAATGTTACTGTTACCTTAAAATCATATTTATCCGTTTGCGTCACCTATTTACTAAACATCGAGAAAAATGTGCATAGCTATTAAAAAAAGGTATAGGAGGAAAAGTTGGAATTATATATAGTTACGAATTTATCCCCTCGCTCAAGGCACCCCTCCCCTCCCCCCTTGGCAGATACACCTCATACAGGTTTACCTCAACACAATGTACATTGCCACGAATTAATTTTCTTATGTTTAAATTTCCTTTCAACACCAGTTTCTGATATTTGGAAACGTAATTTTGTTGCTGTTTTGAAAAGAATATTATTTACTATTAATTTTAATATTGTTATTTTCAAAACAGATTTCACAGATGTGGATAATGCTCCAGTCACTTCTCATTCATCTATTTTTTATCAGCCCCATTCCATTACTATTCATCTAAAATTCTGAAAATAAATACTGATAACTCTGCTTAATACAGCAAAATCATTTTACAGATTTCCAATTAATTTAACGTCAAGATAATTCCAACAGTTTATAGCATGTTGTTCATTTTGCAGATGCCGTTCTTTCACACAAAATTCATTTATAATTTCAACACAGAGCTCTTAACGTCGTCAGACTATTATATTGATCAAGGAGCATTCCTTGACTGTTTCCAAGCTGTAATTAGAAAATAAATGCTGACGATTAATTGCTCAGTTTAGTTTTCGAAAGTAAATATTTTCATCAATATTTGGGTTTTGAATAATGCCGTAACATCGAAGCGGTAAAAGCTTAAGAATCTATTTTAAGTTATTTTACAATTTATATGCCAGTAATTAAATTTAAAAGCTTCAGATATCTTTTGAAAATACACAGTTTTATACTCAAAGTAATGCTTATTTTTGTGGTTGTGTAAAAGTATATCAATCTTATACATCTTATGTGCAAAAACTAAAGCTACTTCTAGTAAATCAAGTCGCAATATATTCAAGGCAAATGCTTACGAGAATGCGAAGCACCAAATGAAAGTGCACAGCGAACAAAATTTAAAATTTAGTTTAAAAGTTACACGATTTTCCAAGGTTAGGCAAAGCAAAATAACTTTTAATATTTAGTTTTTTATATGAGAAACATACAGAATTAACTTTAATTTTACACAATTTTTGCTAGTAAAAGGGAAAATATTGCATTTTAATCTTATAGATAGAACCATGATTGCTTAATACTCTACTACTTTGCCCTTAATAATGTAACAATGAAAGAATAAGCTTTGATCAAATCCTAGCTTACTAATATATAAATGCCAGTATTTGTATGTATGTTTTGTTTGTTACTCTTTCACGCTGAAACGGTTCGACGGTTTTAGATGAAATTTGGAATAAAGACAGTTAAAGTCCTGGATTAACAAATAGGCTACTTTTTATTGAGCGAAGAAACACCGTTCTTATAATATACAAAAAAATCTATCTTTTATCCAAAAGAGAAAGAATGCAATTTAGTTTTTATTTTACAAAGCCGTCGACAGATGGCGCAAACTTATAGAATACGCAGTTTTGAATAAATAAAACATCATTTCCTTTTCCGCAGGCGAATTTGAAATAATTGTTAGACGGTTTCATTTTATGTTATGAAATCTTAATTGAATGAGTCACGTGGCAAATCATCAGCATGCTTTTTTTTTTTTGCGTCGTGAAAAATACATTTTCAATAAGTAAATCTGCAGCATTTAATATACATTTGTAAGAAGCTCACTATATCACGTGACTGATGCTCTATCATCGTTAAATAATGCTAAAATAATATTTTATCGTCTGCTTCGCCTGACTTGGATAAATAATACACCTGAATATGGGCGCGTTCAGACTGCCACTTTTGAGTAACTCGAGTTACTCGGAAAAAACCCAAGCCGTTCAGGATGCCCGATTTGAACTACTAGAGGAGATAAACAAAGCGTTCACTCGTAAGCGTTAGTTGAAGATAGCGAACCAAGTGGTCGCCGGAGGCGGCTAATCTTCATTCAGTAAAGCGAAAACTTTTCATTCTAAATCAAAAAATACAAACGAGCTTAGCTATAAAAAAAATGAGCACAAATCTATCTAAAACTTTTTTTGGTAAAATCATACAAGCCGGTGCCCACCCCATGTAAACATGGCGACAGTCGCTGGAGCTTGGCGGCCGCCAAGCTCCAGCGACTGTCGCCAACCATTTTCCACTATCAGCACATTAAAATTGCACATATATTCCACTAAAAATGAGCAACCAGTGGACCGTTTTTAACTAAAAAAACCTCAGTGGATTCAGCAACCTAGTTGTACAGCTATCTAAACTAGGCAATCAGTGGTCCGTTTTTAACTACAAAAAACCTCAGTGGATTCAGCAACCTAGCTGTACAGCTATGTAAACTATGCAACCAGTGGACCGTTTTTTACTTAAAAAAAACCTCAGTGGATTCAGCAACCTAGTTGTACAGCTATGTAAACTATGCAACCAGTGGACCGTTTTTTACTAAAAAAACCTCAGTGGATTCAGCAACCTAGTTGTACAGCTATGTAAACTACGCAACCAGTGGACCGTTTTTAACTAAAAAAAAACAACAACAGTGAACTAAGCAACCTAGTTGTACAGCTAATGTAAACTGGGCAAACACTGCCCCGTTTTCAACTCAAAAAAACATCGGTGGATTAAACAACCTAGTTGTACACCTCTTATAAAGTCAGTATGATTAGAATAGCACGTAAATAGCACTTACGAAAACATAAACACTTCAAATATCAATTTAAAATTCACATTAAAAACCTTAAACATCGAAAGATTCGTTAAAAAAGAACACTTACCTCTATTTTTTTGGTAAATAACCGCTCAGAAACGTCCCCAACACCCACCGGCTTATAACGTACTATATTTCTAACAAACACCCACAAATTCTTTTCTTATATTAACATAACACATTTCATTCCCTTCCATCAATAACGCAAACAATTTCAAATTCCCAAACCTGACGAAACACGTATTCTTTATGGTTGCCAGTCACAACTACCACCGGCAGTTGGCGGTGCATCGCTCACTCTCGCGTCAGATTGTTCGCCAATGATTTGTAAACAAACCATTGACATGTAAACAAAGCACCGTATACGGAATATAGTCCCTTTTTTTATGATAAATATTTTTAGGTTGTGTGATTCATACAACTTGTTTTTTTTTTTTTTTTGTTTTTTTAAGCACAAGGGTGCTAGTTTGCTCAATCCCAAAATTTTGTCTACACAAATTTCTGGGATTGAGCAAATACTTACCAGAATTTTTCTACGCAAAGTAGACAAGTTTTCTAGATCTGAACTGTCACGATGAAGATCCTCTCAAATGTGTTTGCCAAATAAGTTGGAGGGGGGGGGGTGCGTTAATAAAATGTTGAAAGTCGCACAAGGTTTGCAAATTTTGATATCTGATCGCTAAATTTGGTGCCAAAACGCGACAATTTACTATAAATATATTACGAGTACAGTTAGAAAACGCCTGGCGAGTTGTAAAATAGCTTTAGTAGGCGATTTTAATATAGATTTCAATTCTGAAGAAGTGTTTTATGGAACGGAGAAGACAAATACATTACAATCATAGATTATGATACACTTTCCAAATATTATTTGTAAAGGTGAAGTATAGTTTGACTATGCCTGGCGAAAATTGTTAAACAGTTTCGGTAGGCGATTTTAATATAGACTTTAATTTCGAAGAGGTGTTTTATGGAACAAGGAAAGAAAACACGACACACTCATGGATTATGATGCCCATTCCAAACAGTATTTAATATGGTAGAGGATAGTTGGAATATGTTTGGCGAAGGTTGTAAAACATTTTTAGTAGGCAATTTTAAGATAGATTTCGATTCCAAAGATGGGTTTTATGGAACAAGGAAGAAAAATACGGCGCACTCATGAATAATGAAACACTTTCCAACTTAATGGAATAAGGAAGAAAAATAGGGACGGCGCATAAATTATGATACGCTTTTAATATATAGCACTTTAGTAAGTATTTAAAATCTGAAGGTGTTTCAGATTTTCTTACTTTTAATTTTTATCCCCGAAAATAAATGAAGAAATATGATAGTAAAATAAACTACCGCGTCGCGAAGAGATTGGTCGGGGAGTAAGAATAAATGTCAATTTGTTGTTATCTTCAGAAAATGCTGTTATGATACTCTATATATAAGGATAAGATATACGCTTGTATTCTGTAAGATATTAAATCAATGCTGAGCAACATTGGTCCTTCTGTCAGCGTTGGGAATACAAAGCAGACTGGAAACTCTGCAGAAGCCAGGAAAATGAAATCTTGATAAATGGATTTGCTGGGACTATATCTGCTCTGAAGATAACTCTAAAAGTAAGGAATTGCCGTTGCCATGGATAACAAAAAAGGAAGCCATTTATTCTGGATACGGTACGGAAATTTTATTACTCCCATCCAAAAGTATTGATAAATATCCTGTCAAGAATATCTCTTCTGAATAGAAATCGTACAAGCATGTAAGATCTTAAGATACTTTTTTTATGTACAAACCAAGAACGAATTATTTCTTTCCCTCTTTCTTCCTCTAAATAGCTCTCCTTTCTTTCTTACTTTTATTTTTCAATGGTTGAAGAATTATATTGCTTAAGAAAAGCTTCTCTGATCTGTGGCAGCAAAGAAAAATTTATTAAAAGTTGGCTGATCATTCATATCAGCAGATGCATGTAAAGAATACATATGTTTAAAAAAATACAATTTTAGAATAAATTTATGTAGCACTGAAAGAAAGCTGACGAAGAATACATGTAAAGGCAACTGCAAAAGTGGAACAATATGGATATTGAAGTAAGATGTAATGATTGTGAAGTACTTGCTGCCTACATACATTTTTAATTCCTATAAGATTCTTACTGACTGATGCGGAATGTTTTTGTAGGAGTGCCCTGGACAGGCTTCCAACTTCAATATGTGTATAGTTTCGTAATCATGTAGTTTTGTGTCTTTTCTTGGCTGGTTGAATTATACTCCTGTATCAGCTAAATAAATTAAAATTCATCAGATATGTTTTGTTTTTTTTAAAAAAAGATTGCAAATGCCTTTGCTCTTTAAAAAAATCAAGTTCAGTCAGATAATGTGCTAAAAGTATGGCAAGTTGTATAGAGCCAAGACCATACCCAGGTGCCCCCCCCCCCCCCGAAATTTAAAATTTTGTTGACAAAACAATAATGATGAAGCCTTTTTGTGAAATTTTAGCCTTTTCCGCCGTTTCCCCCCCTCCCCCCCGCCGAATTTTTTTTTGGGGGGTACGGCCCTGTGTATAGCTAGTGGCAAAGTAGAGTCTTTAGAATAGAACTTAAGACAAAATCTTCCAGCTCAGAATCAGTCGTCCACAGTTGAAAATGAAGAGTCTTTACGAAGATAGACTGATCCAGAGCGACAAAGTCCTGATCAGTCTCCGCCAGCCCAAGGCTTGCCACGAAGTACAGAGCCTATTCCGATCTGCAGTAGAAGTCTGCAAAAGGATAATCCCTAGCGCAGGAAAATCCTTAACGTAAAGGAGAATCCTTAAAGGTGTTCTACCTGAAGAGCGATTGTCGTCTCAGGACTTGTGAACAGCTTTAAAAACAAACCATTGAAGCTAAACACTCGAAAAAATTAGTAATGCTTCTTCCCCCTATGCACTATGGACTGACACTGACAGTAAAGCTGTATATGTCTCATGCAACTGTCAGAAAAAATTCATAAGTAGAAAAATTGCCTTCAAAAATGGGCCTAGGATTTACCCGTTTTTGGAAATATAGCAAAGTTCCGTGTGTTTAAATTTTTTTCCTGCCAGTTTCGTAACTCCTATAGGTTCATTGTCAGTGTCAGTTCACAGTGCAGCTTGTAAAGAGACATTCTAAAATTTTCTGAGTTTCTAGCGCAATTATATTTTTTTAAATATCTGTTCAAAAGTTGCATGATTTTGAAGTGAAACAGCCTTAACGTAGAGTGGTGACAAAGTGGAAAAACTTCCCAATTTTTCACCACTCGAGTACTTTGTCCAGCATCTTAATTGAGCTGAATACAGGAAAAAGACGGCCGGAAGTCAAAAAAGAAATGAAATCCTGTCCCTTTGATCAAAGCGAGCTTACATGGGGGCACTGCAAAAATTTTTTAACGTCAATACTTATATTATTACTTCTGGTTGTGAGAGATTATTTATTTATATTAGGTCGAAACATAAGTAACTTCCAAAGCAGCTAAGTACAGGTTGTCCGAAATTCAACGACCCTATTTTAAAGTTGTCTACGGATGAAACTATTGTTGATAAAAGTATGAAATTTTGTGTGGGACATAACAAAGGTATGGGAATTTGTTTAAACAAATAAAAAAAAAATAGTTCAGCTGTTCGCCACCAGGGCCGCTTCTTAATGAATTACATATTTGGCACACATTTATGACAGTGGACAAATATTATTACAACAAAACGTGTTCAACATGACGGCCATCATTGTCGGCTACCATCTGGAATCGTAAAAAAGCATGCTCCACTACAGACCGCAGTGAGTAAGGGAAAATGTTACGACATCTTGTGAAATGCTGTCTTTAAGATCAGGCAAAGTTCTCGGATTATTGCGACTTACTAGTGCTGGAAAGTATTTAAATATTTCAAACTCCCCCCCCCCCCCAAAGCCAAAAGTTACATGGATTTAGGCCTGGGAACTGCGAGGCCATGGAACGCCCTCTGGTGGTGAATATTTCAACTTATTCTTTTTTATTCATTCAAACAAATTCCTATACCCTCATTATGTCCTACACAAAAGTTTATAGTTTTATCACCCATAGTTTCGTCTGTAGACAACTTTAAAATAGAGTCGTTTAATTTCGGACAACCTGTATTAATGCATGGTTGCTGCCCACAATTCCGGAATATAACTAACCACTTTTTGTAAGCATTATATATTTTTTCAAAATCGTCACCACGCCCTCCGGCAAACTCGGAAATTTTGCTATGCTAACGCAAAAACTTTTGTGTTAGAATTATTTTTTACAAATAGTGGTGAGTTGTATTTTAGAATTTTGGCCGCGGAAATTACTTGATAGATCCACCTGATAGATTCACAGTCAATATAGATTTTATCGAGAAAACTCTATAAAAGAAAATCTTGCAAAACTATGGATAAATTAAATATATATAGAGAGCTTCCTTAATTGCAACCATTATGTGAAATGATAATTGTTTATGATAATGCGTAAATTACAAAGAATCACCATAGAAAAAAAAGATCCCAGTGGTACCAAATAATCTAAGCTGTTTCTTTTACTCGAGCCTTGAAGAAGGAGAAGCGAAGATAGATAGTATTGATATATGTAATAAGTAGTAGTAGTAGATTTGTAAGGATAATATGAATAAATCACAATATACCACGTTAATAAATATATACACTTTTAATTTCACGAAATTAAAAGTGTTCTGTTTATCCTTAGGGTTGTTTTACAACCAACTGAACGATAAGTAATTCTAATTTGCATTGATATATCCCGCAGTCATTTCAACAGAGGAAATTACTTGAACTTTTTAAAAAATTAAATTCTGTTTTCCACATGCAGATATGAATTTAGTAAAATATTCGCATCTTCCCGGATGAAGAACGGGTGCGCAGCTATTTTAAAATAAACGGTTGTCCATTCAACTTGGTTGCTACAACTTGAACCTAAAAAACAGTGTAATGTAGAAAAAACACATTTTGAAAGTCAAGAGTTCTCTGCAAACTGCTAAGCTTTTTACTTTTCTGATCGCCAATGACACTGACATAGTTTTTTGAGTCATAAGATAGCAATGATGCCAGGTTTGTACTCATGACGCAAACTTTACATCAAGAGTCAAATAATTTTGTTTTTATTTTAGAATTCACATCACTGGAATTAATTGGGATTACAAAGGATAGGAAAATTTTAGTTTATTACCATGCGAAGAACGGGCACTCAGCTAATAGTAAAATAAAATAATCATTGTCATCTGATTCCATTTTACGAAACATATTTTACAGATATTTTTACGATGCACGCATGCGAATTTTAGACTGCTAAACATTTCGTACGCGTGTATTATTCTAAAACTTGAAGTTTAAATTTAAGAATTAAAGTTGAGCATAAAAAAATAATTTAATTGAAAATTATTTTTATATATCATTCATTGGGTAATGCAGTTAGCTTATGTAGTAGTCTATGAGATTTTACTGAAATCAACAGGTGGTAAGGACAAAACTTTACGACGACAGCCACACCGTGGAGCATTTTTAGTTTTATTTTAAAATTTAGTTTTATACAAAACTTTAGTTTTATTCAAAAATTTGAGAATTGAGAGCAGTTAAATAAGTCATTTCACACTCGAGCATAAATAAGAAGGAAGAGACTAACTATTTCTTAGAGTTGTTTCATCCTAGAAAAGCGATTATTTATTCATTAATTTCTTCCTGCTTATCGATTCGCAACTCTTACAGGAATTTGTATTTTACGACAACAATCTCGCTAAGCCTTATTTTTTTATGATTTTATCTCAAAAACTGAGTATTTGTTGTACATATTTTATATGGAAATACGCATATTCTTTTCAAAATGTTATAATATTCCTTCAAATCTTACACTATGTACTATTTGAGCTATCTAAATATTCAGGCACTTAAATGTATGTTTATCTTGAGTTAATGCAGAGGAGTTGAAGAACAGTGGCGTGTTATAATGTTAAGTAAATATTTCGATTATAATAAAAAGCGGTTAACACAAAGATACTACACATATAATATTCATATATATATATATATATATATATATATATATATACATTTACTTATTTTGCTTTAATAAATAGTGAATTAAAAGAAAAAGGCAAATAAATTGACTGAATTCAGAAGACGTAAACAATGACTAAAACCGTAAAACGAATTGCATCCAAATATCAAATGAAATCAACATCTTGGATCGTATGTGGATATTCAGATGCTCAAATACTGCACTTCTGGTTATTCACTGTATACAAATGACATGAAAATGCTCTTCAACTACTCAAAGCAGTCGGAGATAACTGTTATGAACATAGGAGTGAAAGTACAAGGGAGTTTCTGCATCCCTTTTAAAGCAATACTTGAATTCTCTTGATTTTATAAAAATAGGAAATTTCGCATGATTTTCCCAGCTTGTCGTATCAGGAATACCCAAAATGATATACATTGACCAAGTACAGCTTGTTTCGGTTGATCTGTTGTGAATGGCTACAAAAGCATTAATCTCGACTTGTTTCATTGATTTCCGTCCACGTCCCAGTAACTACACACACACACAAATTTCAAATTTTCCAAATCTTTTATCCGTACACAACATTTTTACACACTGTAATTGTCGCAGTGTATTAAAATCATTTTCACTTTATTGTGAAAAGTTTTTACTAGCTATATACATTCATGTAGAATAAAAAGAAAACAGATTTTAGCATCAAAATATGACCACAGCCAATAGATTCAACGAAAGATTATGTGTTAGCTCAATGAAATTAAGATTGGCATTAGTTAGAAGGAAAAAGCTTACACAATGAACATTCAAACAACCTTTTTTTTTCTTTTAACAAACGAACTGCAAACGTTCAAGAAATTTAACTGCTTAAAAAACTATGGGTTAAACTGTCCATTAAGTGCTAGTCATTTAACCCATTAAGTACTAGGGGTTACCGTATGGTAACAGCAAACAATGGTTTATAGTATAATCACATAAAGGACTAGCGTGACCATATGGTCACCTGTCCATATTTACCAAATCTCACATCTGACATCTGAAAAAATAGAAAAGGACATTCTCACTCAAATAACCCCAATGAAGTTAATTAAGTTCAGGAGAAAGATTGGGGGGGAGGGAGGGTAAAATATCCGTCCTTAATGGGTTAAGTAAAACGTTACTTTACATTTACCAATACTTTAATATGGCCACATTATGGCCACTGATCTTGGAATAACTTATGATAAATGATTGGGCTTGACATTAAAGAATCAAATTTCTTCTAATTTGACTATGTCCTTGAAGTACATTTGGCAATTTGAATGCAAATTACTGGAAGTCTGTGTGCGTCTCTAGAAAGTGTTGATTTTGATTTATTTTTGTTTCATTTTTACCACAGAGGAATGTTTTGTTAAGTTTTTCTCGGAATTAAGATGAGAGTCTGCTTGTTTCCTAAGATATTTTCGTCTGGAAAATATGCTAATTAGTTTATCATATCCGGGTATCATGTCACTGAAGTTTTAATTAGCTTCTTCCTGTTTCTCTATTTGTCAAGAGATATGATTCGGGATACTGGTATTTGAAGAGTCGATCTTCCCGAGTTCCGCTTTACATGATGTCTTTAAAAGAATTTGCATGCTCAATGTCTGTTAGTTTTATATTCTGATAAGTTACTGCTCACTTGTAATCCTAAATATTTGAAGGTTCCATAAGAGCTTTTGTACTGTGCAGGAAAAAAGGAAATGTATGTATTAACTCTTCACTTTAATATGCTCCGCTCACGATAACTGCAGTTATTTTCTTTTTCGTGTGAATGAATCTTATCCGCATTTCTTCGTAGTCTTATCACAAGATTTCACTTCGCTTTGTAAATGATTAAGCCTGAAGCAGTGCCGAATAAGACATATTTAACTAGGAACATCTCCAAATGGATAAATTTGAAAATGATTAGTCTTGATATTAGTGGCCAAGATGGGCTTACTTCTCTTTGTACAGAACAACGAGGTTACTTGAGGCAGGATTTATTTCCTACATGTTATCACGGCTACATTTATAGCCAGGCAAAGTAGGCCGTGGAGTAGAGCGGCATTTTATTTAATTGTAGAGGGAGTGCAGATGATGCAGACCTGTTTACACATAAATGCACCCATTTCGTCGAAACTAGTTACTTTAGGTGTCATAAGTCGGGGCGAAGGATTATTGGTACTGCGTCCACAGTACTAATGAACATGAATTATATGTATTCAAAATCTACCATATAGCAAGAACTGATTAAAGTGGGGAGGGGCACACCACCGGGGTAAAAGAAATTAAATAAAACTTGTAAAAGATCTTATTTTACTTCATAAAATGGATGCATATGTGACAATTCCAGCTAGCCACCTCCCCTTCACTAAATTGCATTAATCCGCTACTGCCTTATAGAAACATTAAACCACTTCCGAAAAAAATTCCTGGCTGTGGCCTTTCCAGTTTAAGTCAATCCTTTTCTTTTTAAATTTGAAAAATTCTAGTGTACTTTTTTGAGATACTTTCTTAGGTAGCTTATATCATACTTATTTTAGGATGATTAAAAACAAAACAAAACTGAGTGTCAATGATACCCATAAATTAGAAGCTCAATAAAACAAGTGAATTAAACTGTTTTGATAGATTTAAAAGGCAGCCACATTTTCCATAAATTCACATACTTCATGCTGTCTTTCACCGATTAAATAATTTATTGAAATTACAATACTGATATCTGCATTTTGCGTGCTTAGTAAATTAAAAAAAAACAATTCATTGTATTATTATTAGTTTAATTTCAATTATCTCTAACAGGCACTAAAAGAATATATTTCTAATAAGACTGCTGTATTGTATTGTGTTATGGTAAACCTACGCGAGGGATGTTTCGTATTTACCTATAAAAGGGAAGGGGGGTTGCCTTGCGCAGATGACTGTTTAAGAGGTTCTGCAGCATATTTATGTTACATAGGGAGAAAACCGCCCAAAACAGCAGACTGTTAGATAATCAGCTGTCCGGTAGACCAGAACCCTGGAACTTTACACTTCAGAGAACTACCATGTTCAGTATCGTATCAACTCGGCTAGGGTGGGGACAACATCTTCTTTTAGATGCCATCTCCGACTTTTAAATGTCTAACACAAAAGATAGTGCATGCATACATTTAGATTAATAAAACAAATTTCTATTTAAAAAAGGTATTGCACAAAATTTTAAATCTGGTAGTTCAAGAAATACAAAATAAATATGAGAAAACCTAATATTTGAAAATATTGGTCTTAAAATTAAAATTCAATACTTACAATAAATTTTATTTATACGTGAACAGTAAAAGAATGATTATTAAAACTAGGTAGTATGTAAAACTGCTATTTTCCCCCTTTGAATACTAAATAGTAATAATAATAATTATTATTATTTATATAAGGTTTCTAAAGAGAAAAAAATAAACTAAAAATATTGTCCTTAAATTATTATTATAAAATGAATTTCTACTTCCAGTTAATAATAGTAATATTAAGGAAATAAAACATCTAATCTTAATTAGAAAAGAAAAGGTATAAAACTACTAGATATCATCAAAATATGACATGAAGTACACTCATGTCCATAAATTAAGGATAATTCAGAATCACACAGAAATTGATCTCTAAAATAAAAATTTCACTTGTGGAATGATCATACACATCTTGAAGAAGAATATGCAAATTACAGGAAACCACCAGATGGCGTGGATGGTACGTCACAATGACGAGAGTGTAAGAGAGGGGTATATAAGGAATGGTGGCAAAGAAGTAAAATTGTTCACAAGCGCTGTGAAAGCCTTTCAGTGCAAAAACCGCATAGTTATGGCACAAAGGAGGCATTTGGATGATGTTTTACGTGGCAGAATTATCGGACGACTGGAATGTGGACGTACCCAGCTGGAAGTATCCGAGGAACTTGGAATCGCCCAGAGTGTCATCTCCAGGTTTTGGCAAAGATTCCAAGATGATGGTAATGTGAGTAGACGTTACAGCACAGGTCGCCCCCGAGTTACAACGCCGAATGAGGACCGCTATTTGGCAGTTACTGCCAAAAGAAACAGACGGAGTACAGCATCAGACCTGTCTCGTCAGCTCTCTTCAGCTACCGGTACGACAGTTTCAAGGCAGACCGTGTACAGACGCTTAGGGCACATTGGTCTATATGCTCGTAGGCCTGTCAGATGTGTTCCACTTACCGCAACTCACTGTCGCCTGCGATTAACCTGGAGTAGAGAGCATGCATTGTGGACACCGCAACAGTGGTCTTGTGTGATGTTTTCCGACGAGTCCAGGTTTAGTTTGGAGTCTGATTCTCGCCGGACATTCATCTGGAGAGCGCCAGGTACCCGTTACCACCAAGAGAACACCATTGAAAGACACCGTTACGGTGGTGGAGGATGGCTCGTTTGGAATGGAATTATTCTTGGTTCCAGAACTGACCTGCATGTTCAGAGTGTAACGATGGCAGGCCACATCTATCGGGATGTCATTCTGGAACAACATCTACGTTTGTTTCGGGGCGCAATGGGTGCTGAATTTGTGTTTATGGATGACAACGCCCGTCCTCACCGAGCAAACATTGTAGACGAATGCCTTCAATCGGAGGATATCACTCGTATGCATTGGCCAGCATATTCACCGGACTTGAATCCAATAGAGCATGTGTGGGATATGCTTGGCCGACGAATTGCAGCCCGTCAACCCTTCCCACCTGTCTACCGGAACTTGGAGTGCATTGCTTGATGAGTGGTGTAATATTCCCCAAGATCAGATTGATCATTTGATACTCAGCATGCCTAGGCGTTGTCAGGCCTGTATTGCATCGTCCGGGAGACATACTCCGTATTAACCATCCTACTACCTACTACTAACCTCCTACATGTTATACTGTTTTTTGTAAATAGGTTCTTTTTTGAAATTTGGTCAAGGGAGTAAAACTTGCAATTTTTATTAATTATGTAAAACATATAGCATATTTTTTGCTCTTTACTTTTTTTTAATAAATAGACTTTACAAATAAGTCAAATTTGTTTTCCTTCTTTCTCTTTCTTTGCCTGAACTTCCTTATCCTTAATTTATGGACATGAGTGTACTTAAAAAAAAAGCTAGGAACTATTCGAAAAATAGTCATGTTAATTATTTTCTAAATTTAAAATCTGAATTCTTTTTAATTATTAATTATAGGAAAATAAATTACCGAAAAATAGGTAAAGCAACATAATAATCTGCTAGTATCTCTCTATTCTAGAAAAAAGTAACGGCCCGTGTCGCCGCTGCTGGTGTCAAGAGCTTGTTCGGCTGTCTTCTCCTAAACCATGGGGATTTGAATTTCGAGAAACATATCCACGGATTCGAAAAATTCCGAGCAACCTGATAAGCTGACATAAATTTCGAAAATCAAATTATTTTAGAAGATATTAATAAAAAACTGAAAAAATAAAACATATTGGTTGCCAGATTTGGCATAAAATCATTTATTCCTTTGCAACAAAGTCATTCCAAGTATTTAGAGTCGCGTGAAATTCACAAACATGAACTAGAATTACACCCATTTTACGCCAAATTAAAAAGTATATGAAACTAGCTGCTACCCGCGACTTCGTCCGCGTCGGCTTTAGAATTAGGTCCTGAGAGAAATGTAGCATGTGTGAATAACAAATATTGTTGCGACAAAAGAAACTGCATTTAAATATTATTTGCTTTTTACTTGTTTCAAATGAAGTATAATGCATGGTAGTATACTTCATTTAAAATAAGAGAATATGCAGAGTTACTAAATTTAGATTTTTTTCAGGCATTTGGCGAATAGAGACAGTTATGACAGTATTTGCGAACTGTTTTGTAAAAGAAATATTCTTGCTATATGCATGAATTTTAGTCTATGTTAATCAGGAATAGAGCAGCTTTCTATTAGTGAAAAAGTTTTAGAATCGGTTCTGTAGTTACAGAGATACCCAGAGAGCGTAATGTATTAGAATTATTTTGAGTGTTCCTGTAAAGGAACTATTTACGCTACATGCATGAATTTTAGCCTATAATACTCAAGAATAGTGTAGCTTACTATCAGTAAAAAAAGTTTAGGAATCGGTTCAGTACTTACAGAGATGCACATAGAGCGTAATGTAATTCTTATTAGCATCCCTGTAAAAGAACTATCTGTGATATATGCATATAACACTTAGGATGCCACCAGTGTCTAAGAAGTTCTGCTCTCAAAACTGCAAGGCGGGAGGTGCCAGATTCGAACCCTGGTCGCGCCTGTCGACCTAGCCGTTCCCAGTTTTCCGTGGTTTTCTAAAACACCTCGCGTAAATACGGGCTAGGATCCCTTAGAAAGTCCCCCACAGAGGAATTCCCCATATAGGCCTAGGACCCTAGTGCAGTCAATCGGTTCTTAATTCAAAAACAAACAAACAATAATACTTAGGAATAATGTAACTTTCAATCAGTGAAAAAAGTTTTAGAATCGGTTTAGTATAGCTACAAAATTTCCATAGAGCGCAATGCATTAGAATTACTTTGAGTGTCTTTGCAAAAGAATTATTTATGCTATATGCTTGAAAGGCTGCCTGTATGTTAATCCAGGGCATAAGCTATTTTCATTACAAATTTTTTCAAATCCGTTCAACCATTTTTGTGTAATTCTGCCAAAAATATCCAAACACACAAGCGTACACATTTATATTATTGGTAGGATTTGCAAATTTATGAGCTTTAAGAAACACATCTGGACTTTTCTTGGTACTTACGTATTATCCCGGCGGTCATTCCCACCAATCTGTTTTTTCGTCAAATGAGTTGCCAAACTGTTGCCAATCGTATTCAAAACCATGAATAATTTCATGTGCCCGACATTTATTTCGGCAAAAAATTGCTTGTCTTGGCGGACCGCCGGGATAATACGCAAGTGCTCTTTTCTTTACTTTTGCTTTTTGATTTGGCGTAGAATCAACATAATTTCCATGTTTTTCAAATGCATGTGATTTTGCAAATAGAATTTCAGCTTTATTTTAAAAGCATAAATCATTTTGTGCGGGCGATAAAACCGCTTTTAATTAATAGTTAGAAAAGTAATTATAATTTCTGAGCCTCAGGTACACTACCGAAGTCATGGGCCCAGTCATGCTCAAATTTTCAAAGCTCTGCTTTCTGTAGATTTGTCTGGAGAACATTCATTTTTATTATTACAGATAGATAAATTTGGCAAAAAACTGGTTTAATTTCCGTGCTATTTAATGTTTTTCAGATGCACGCGCTTCTTTGTTGAAGTAATAGCATTCTTGTTAGCTCAAAACATGAATCATTTGATACGGGCGAAACTCGCCAAGCATGGCAATGTAAAAACGGTTTTTAATTAATAATTAAAAAAGTAATTAAAAATATAAAATTCTAAGTAGCCTATAACCATCTCCAGGGTCCCATCTATATCTAAACCAAAATGCATCCTAATCGATTCAGCGGTTTAGGCGTGAAAGCGTCATAAACAAACAAACAAACAAACTCACTTTCGCATTTATAATATTAGTTAGGATAAATAACTCAAAGTGTGTTACACAAAGTTGACAAATTTGAAATAGTAAGTTCGCTTAGACACAGGAGTTTAGAATTAACGATTATTCGTTTTTTCAAACAGAATAACTAATTGTAACTGATTTTAAAAGCGATATCTTGACATTAGGTACGATCTGCCAAAATGGTATCTTTCCAAGCAGGGTGAATCTAAACTGTGAGTTCAAAAATGTTAAAAACCAATATCTTAAAAATGTAAAATAATTGAAATGCAAATTATTTTAAAGCGGGTTCTGTTCAGCTGGAGTATTTACTACAAGTAGAAATATTTGGTGGCGTTACCTATGCCATTATAGCAGTTATAGTACACTTTGGGTATTTGCCAGCGTGGCGTGATGGTATAATTCGTGGTGTTCAATACGCCAATCTGCAAAGGAGTATGTATATATGAAAATATGATAACGGTTTTCTGGGAACCTTACATGAGCAGTAATTATAGATTGTGAGCATGTGTAAATCCTCAAATAATGAAAAGTCGCCATTGGTGGCAAGCTGTTACGTAGTTTTTATCGAAGAAAACATATGAAGTACTCTTTTAATAGAGCTACTTATTAAATATATATATACGCAAGTCACGAAAATGTGAAAATTCGCCATAATTGGCTAATACGCAAGGTGTTCTATGGGTTTAATTAAAAATAGTGCGAAGTTTAAATTTTTTGTTCCAAACAACATGCAAGAACCAAGCAATGTGTAGCTCGGTAACATTCTATCCGATCTAACCATTGGGTTGTGTTTGTTGAAATTATGCCTTTTTTACGAATAAGGCTATTAGGGGGCGAATGCCTCATACGAAAACCGAGCGCGGCGAGTCTAGGGGCCTTGTCCCCTAGTTTTTTTAAAAATAAAGTAAAACGGAAATGACAGTGACCCTTCATCGCAGCAGGGCGATGGCGGGAATCGAACTGAGCATGCCATCTCAGGAATCAAAGGCGAAACGTCCGGGTCAAACTAACTGCAGCAAGTTTATGTTATAAGTTAAGTAGCACAGATCTACGAGATATCCCAGAGAGCTAAGGGTCACAAGCAAAATGAATAAGAAATATTATTAAAAGAGTGACTAATTAAAACATAAGGTATGCAAATATACAAAAGGAAGGATGGCGGAATTATTATTATTATGTGTGTAGGAAATCGTGGACTGAGATTTAGACCTGGGTCATTTTCGTTTCCCTTTAAATTTGTTAGATCAGTTGCATCCATTCTGTTCAGAGCAGATTCATAACAATTTGGAATGCTGCGATGAAAATTCATTAATTAATTGAACCAAGAGATAATTAAGAGCTTACTTATTTTTAAAAAAATATGTAACTCTCAGATTGGATATTCGCTCGCTATCGCAACCGCCATATTGGAGTGCTTAAGTGGGCGTTTCTTATGGAACCAGCCAATGGGAAACTCTGATTCTAACGGAAAAGGTGACATTGAATGAAAAGTTTTTAATAGGAGAAAAACCGTCCGTAGAAGCGAAAAAAAAACCGACTTCGGGTTGAGGATTTAGCTACCGTAGGCTCAATAAGGGAAATAAAAACCTAGTGGAAACACAGCTTAACAACTCCATTTCCATCCATACGACCGCCCTCCTGAACCAATAGAGCAAACGACTTCTCCAAGACAATGCTAGACTTTACAGCCTGCTGTCAACGAACCTGCCAACAGCTTAAGTCAACAAAAGTTTCGCATGTGATTATGGAAGCCTGATATTTGCGTATTTTTCTCTCACTCATATACAGAGTGAATCTAAACTCTTGGGCAAAACTTTAAGGGGTGATAGGGCACACAATGAGGAATCGCAATCACATAGCAATCTGGGGTGAAAAACGCAGCTTTAACTTACCCGGTAATAATCACTTTTGGGAAAGCATTGAAGTGTCCGTCTAATTTCTTAACCAAGTTTCATAAACAATAGCTCGTCTCCGAAATTTTTATCCATGAAATTAAATAAACTTTTAAAACTATCCATTTTAGTCTTCTGTTTTCGGAGAAAAATATATTAGTTTCTGGCGAAACAATGGTCGGAAAGCGCACTGTTTTTTCAGCACTTTTTTCCGAAGTGATTATTAACAGCTATACGAAGACGACGTTGCCGAACCACATCGCCATGTGATTCTGATCCCTTATTATGTGCCCTCTCACCCCTTGAAGTTTTGTTCAAGAGTTTAGATTCAGCCGGTGCTGTATACCTTATTTTCTATAAAATAAAAGTGGTAGCTATCGACTTTGCTAGTTTTTCTTTTCTTTTATTTTATTTAAAGTTTCCCCATTGTCAACTATATACTTTATTAACTATGAATTTTATTGTTACTGCCATTTTTTTTATGGTCAATTTAAAAATAAACACGTTGTACCTTAACTTTTGGCCAGTGTATATCAAAATGATGTACATTGATTTACGTAAGACATTATGATATAATTTAAAGTGTAAAAATACCTTAGAGTAAAAATAAACTGCTAATACTTTAATAAAAGTAAGAGCTTTGTACAATTATTTTAAATCTGAAAAGTGTTCAGTACATTAGCTTAGTTTTACTTTACTGAAAAACAGGCTTAAAGAAGCAAGCACATCAATGGCTTTTTCCTCTGTTTGAAGGACAATCTTAAATAGAATTCTCATTTTTTTCTTTGAAGCACTTTTAAACCTTATTCAGAGCTACAATAAAAAAAGAAAGAAAGAAAAAGAAAAGTTCAATAAGATATATTTTTTCCCGGAAGAAGCTGTGCTGCTCAGAAAAAAATCAATTTAAAGAACTGAGTCGCCTAGAAAACATATTTTTTTTATTGTTGTTGTCGTTGTCGTTCTGAAAGCAATTTTTATTCTGAATTTGCAGTTTATTGATAAATAGAGTTGTAAGTCAAAATGACAAGCTTGGTAATAACACGGTGTATCGCAAAATATTTAAAATGTTTTGATATTCTGGGTTAAAATGACTTGATGTGGTGTTGTTATTATTATTATTATTATTATTATTATTATTGTTGTTATTGTTATTAATTATCATTATTTTTAGGTAAGGTAATTTAACCCTTTAACGCACAGTGTTCCTGCTCTGGAAACTGACGTTTTGACTGTTTGCCAGTCACGAAGAATAGATATGATTTCTATAAAAATAGTTGCGGGTGACATAGCTCCACGAGAATCCTTTACTTTTTAGCACGTCATTTCCCGTAAAAAAGTTGTCACGATTATTTTTAACAGCACTGACATCTGATGAAAAGTAGAAGAATGCGAGAACAGCTGGATAGATTGCCCAATGCTGAAAAAAGGGCAGCCGTTGCCATCGCTCGACTTAACTACAAGCAAGAGGGCGGACGATCGAAACGTTCATCGTGTGCCACAGATCTAGAGACCCTTTTTTGACGCAGCTGGCTGTGCGCACAGCCAGCTGCGTCAAAAAAGGGTCTCTGGATCTGTGGCTCGCGAAGAACGTTTCGATCCCCCGCCATCTTGCTGGTAGTTAAGTCGAGCGATGGCAACGGCTGTCCTTTTTTCAGCATTGGGAAAGGATTGCGCCTCAAAGGGTTAAGAGGCCACAATCACTCTTGGCGGGGAGAGAAAACATCTTGGGGCTTAATGTGTTCAGAGCTCTCAATCAATCAGTTTTAAGCCCTTCTATAAAAATTAGACCTTCACTTGCAAAGACATGAGATTTAGACGCCTGTTGGAGGAACTATTCTAAACTTCCATGCAGTTATCCCCAATAGTTATAACCTTTGCACTTAAAAAAAGGAATTAAAATACTTTTTAAAAAATAATTCCAAATGTTAGAACTATTTTAAAAGAAATAACTTAGATATCGGGTATAATTTAAGTCCAGTATAACCAACAACGTAAGTATAATAAATTACTCTTAAAAAAATTAAATTTTTAAGCTTCAATTTTCGGTTTTGGATGGCCTATTTTCCACAACAATGAAAAAAAAATTTCTGTAAAGTTTTACTATTTTGCATGAACGCTCTACTTGCATATGTTTATACAAATTGAACCTCAAAAATAATAATAGCATCAATTGATTTTAAGAACACACCTCATATCATACGGTGATATTTTGATGTTATTAAAAATGTCATCTACTATCTTGATGCAGATATATACCGGCCCTAGAAACGTATGCAAGTTTCAATCACAGATCTATCATTAGAACATTCATGCAAAATATTAGTACAGTGAAATCCCTATTTTTTATAGCAGGTATTTGATTACCTTCTATTATTTTTACAGGTTTAATTATGATCTATCTAGATGAGGATCGTTTAACTACGTATTTTGAGAAAGCAAGATCTAAAGAATCTCATTTATTTTGATAAACATATTTAGTCTCATTTCTGTTCTGTTCTTTTTTATAGTAAAGCCTCTGTTTCACTTCGAAAGACAAATGCTTCTAAATCATTAAGGGATAGCTTCAATTTGAAGGTGTTCTTCAGAAGAGATTTAAGGAAAGAGCAATGCAAGTTTTGCGTGCCATCTCATGAAGATGCAGCTCTGTTACCTTTTGCTTCCAAGAGCTTGCCGCGCATCATTCGCTTTCATTTTGTCAGAATAAATAAGAAAAAAAACTGACCCATTCTTTTTTTTTTTCACTTCTTGGGAAAGAATAATGAATCTTTGAAAAAAATGCTCAGTCATTACTTTTCCTTAAAAGCGAAGAAACGGATTGAAATGAAGTAGAGAAAGATTGAAATCAGAAATAGAAGGATTCACAAAAGATAGCGCCATTTTAAAATAGAACTTCAAGAGCAGTCTCAGCGTATCATCCTTTTTCTAAAATTAATAAAAAATTTGTATAATGTCACACATAAATGTGCTTATCCACAAAATGATCGTTTCGGCTAGAGCAGAAAGCCTGGAACCTTTGTGCCCTTGTAGATGTTTGAACTTCTTTACAATTGAGGAAGACCAGACCTTATGTTCCGGACAGAACAACAATTTTGATAAGTACATTTATGTATGTTATACAAAGTTTTTAAAAATTAATTTTACATTCTAGTTCCAGTTTTTACTGAGTGTTTTTTGCTCTCCCTTTTCCGAGCCAGTAGAATCGTCATATAATCTGTAGTTCCGATTCTGCGAATCGTTCAGCAGTAGACGGTCTGCCTTTGTCATCGAAATGGGGCACCTGTCGCACAGTTTTTACGTGAGGTTTTACGATGCTGTTGAGAGGATCGTTGTTTTCACGTTCACATCGCTGCTCAATCAGTTCGGGTTAGACTTATTTGTTCTCTTTCGAACTCCATAACTTCTGAGACAGCCATGAGTTGCTTTCCGTGAACATTCCCAGCTCTCTTCTTACATAACGCTCATTAAATTGAGCAATATCTCCGTTTGCTATTAGTCTTGAATTAATAAAAACTAGTTTATTGTAGGTCTTTTTTTACATACAGAAAATTTCTTTTTACAAACATGATTGCTTCCATGAGTCCATGGGAATAAATGAAAATAATAAAATCACTCACATTAATTTTGAAAATTTTGAGTAATAAACTAAATGTAATAAAACATATACTATTTTAAACGCCTGGGAATCCGTTTAAAGCACCTAGCATACTTCGCTTATAACGCTTTTTTTGTTACTGAAAAAAAAAAGTAAATACTTACAATATCCTATTCATCTACTTAAAATTTTCATCACACAGAAAAATACGGCACCAAAACTTACTTTCATTGCTTGACAAATTTATTATTCCTATACTTAAAACACATTTAATCAATCCTTTTCATTGCTAAATAAGACATTTTAGAACATCTCATTTCTCTATTAATAACAACTCTCAACTGATAAAAAATGGAGGAATTTGTTCTGACACGAACGTTCCAAATTTTTGGCAAACCACAAACATTCCTTCAGGCAGAATAATAACAGAACATTTATACAGAAACGCAACAGTCGCTTTCACAAGTGAATAAAACCGTTCCTGAAACATTTTCTGGCAGGAGTATCCGCCAAGATAATTTCTTTTTTCTTTTTACCCGAGACGCGTACAATAGGAATCATAGTAAAAAGTTTTATAGCTGGAGGAACTGCAGATGTATGTATGAAGTGGCTTGAAAATATTACTTCTTATTTCCTTGGATTTCGAATATTTTGTATTGCATTAAGAATGCTTGGCCAGGTTGATGATGATTTTCAAGTATTAAACGGTGCTTTATTTAAGATATTTACCTTATAGAAATTTAAATTTAGACTCACCTTGAGCTGCGGGCCGTGGTAGCCCAGTGGTTAAGGCGTTGGACTCGTAACCTGGAGGTTGCGGGTTCGATACCGGCGTACCACTAAAGATCACCCTGTACGTGCACGTTAAATCCGTGGTTCCGAAAGTCCTCTCGGCGGTCGCTAGCAGTTTCCGAGGAGTGCCAATATTCAGAAGCCCCCCACCTTCTGATGAGATTCCAAATTGTGACGGAAAATTCCGGGAAGGACACATATGTAGCTCTAAGCGACACATTCAGTGACGCGAGCTGTCCTCCCCTGGCAAACAAACGAACACCTTGAGCTACAAGTTCCCTAATATACGAGTTTTTTAAGATATGAGCCATCATTAGGTTATCGATTTTTTTAATTGGAGATACAAATAGGAGTCCGGGGTACGAGTTATATCCGACGACGTCACAGATGTTGCTAAACTATTCACGTGAGCATCATGTTGAAGAACCCCTAACCAATAAAGGACTGGATTTCTCGTCCTTGGGCAGCATATCAAGATAGAAGAAAATTAGGAAAGAAGAAAACTTAAAGTGTAAAGTTAGATTACTAAACAAAAGTGAAGTGAAATAATCTAATAGCATATGCTATGTGTCTATGACGTCATACATATGTTTGGATTTTCAATTTTATAATATTCTATTTAGTTTGCACAATCAAACTCGCTCATAACGAGCGTGAAGGGAGCGCGGCATTTGTTCGTTATAACCGAGTGCTCTTAGAAAGCTGGTTCGTGAAAATATTTATTTCGTGTTAATATTTATTTTACAGTATAAAAGGAGTTGGCTAATTCGGTTTCTTATTTTCTTTTTATTGTGTAATATTTCTTTACAAAATGTTTCACCCAGACAGCACATAAGCTTAAATCAAGCTTGACATTTCCTTGAATTTGACGTATTAATACAAGCTTGACTTTAGCTTGATTTTAGCTTTCGAAAGTGCGCTGATGGCGCCATCTGTGAAAGAGAATGGACATTAATTGTCTAGCGTTCCTCAAATTGTTCGTAAAAGATGTGTTTTATTTTATTACCAGTGCCATATTACCGGCAGGGCAAACGGGGCAACTGCCCAGGGCCTACAGATTTTAGGGCCCAAAAATCTTACATCTTACACTTTTGTAGTTTTAAAATAAAATTACAAAGGATAAAAAAAAATTCAGAAGTTAAATAATTTTTTTAATTATAAAGTATGAACAATGAAAATAATTCAAATTTACATTTGTATAAATTAATTTAAACTTATTTTTAATTCTTCGAAATGCTCTATATCGATATAGCATACCAATATGTAGGAAAATAACTAACCACATTTGTAAAGAGAATTTTTAGCGTTAAAAAATAGCAAAATTTTTCAATTATTTGTTATTTTAAGAAATATTTACAAAAATGACTAAAGTGTTTGTATTCCATACATGATAGCAATAGTGATATAGCATTTCGAAGTAGCGTTTAACTATCTGTTTCTTTGATCTTTCAGATTACTTAACACAAAATTTGTGTTAAGTAAGTAAACCCATTCTTAACACAAAATTTGTGTTAAGAATGGGTAAGATATTTCAAAAACTTTCAGTATGAACCGATCATAATCTTTTTTTTTTTTTTGAGGGGGGGGGGGGTTATTGCAAGGGGCCCAATTTTTTTCTTCTTCCCAGGGTCCACAGTTGTCTTGATCGGGCTCTGTTTATTACGCACAAAACCTGGACATTAGAACACGCAAGGGGAAGGAATGAATGGGATAAGCCCCTGTGAAGTGTAACACGAGGGGAGTTTTAGTTTTATTTACATCTAATTAACATTAGTAATTCCATTAACTAATTAATTAGCCCTAAAAATAAATTTTAATATAATTAACACAGCTTAGTTAGTTAATATACTTCACTTTATGGGTGGTTCACCATAGAATTAAAAAAAAAAGTTTCTATATTTCCAAATATGGAAATTCTTCAAAATAAAATACATTTATACTACGAAATTGATTTCAAAATCAGTCGTTTGTCTCGATTTTGGCCAGCAGTATTGCTCATGAGTGTTGCGGTACTGAAAGTTTTAAAACGTGTACTGCTCTTAAGTTTATATTATGTTTATTTCCCTATTAGTAGAGTCTCTAAATCACACATAACATTATTTTAATTTTGATGCATCCCATGGAAAAAAAAAAACAAATAACATATCGCCCACTTATCAATCTGGCAAGAAAACGGCGTGTTAGTCACTTCAAATTTTAGTCATAGCTGAGCGAAGCTTGTTAGCTGAACGGATAGCGCGCTCACCTCCCAACCGAAAGGTCCCGGGTTCTATTCTAGCCACGAACACTTGATGGACACAGATTAAATTAAATTGAAATTTCAGCGTAGAGGGGAAAATGCGTGGCAAAGTAAAATATGTGGGGCGAGTTCGCCGACCGGCACCCCGTGTATTTAGGAATTTTTTTTTTAGGGAAAATTTTTTAAGCTTGAAATTAAGCTTGCTATGTCAAGCTTTATTCAAGCTTGAAATGTCAAGCTTAATGCAAGCTGGGCAAGTGTAAACTAGAACACTTGATTCAAGCTTGCATTAAGCTTACACGCTTGAAATTTTCAAGCTTAATTCAAGCTTATTGACTTGATAAATCAAGCTTGCTGCAAGTTCGCTGTGCTGTCTGGGCATGACCCAAAAACATTGTCATTTGCACCCTTGGCTTCGAAAAAGTTTGAAGTTTTTCTGCGCAAAGCCATTGAGTTTGTTGCGAGCAATTGAGGTTGACGTTCTTATATTTGCCGCTTCCATTAACTTCGGAAAGCTAAAGGAATTTTCCCAAGAATGGATTAGCTGAACTGGAAATCAACAGAAATATTATGAATCACAAAAAATTACTGCTCGCTGTAAACGTTTACTCGTTAAAAGCGAGTTATGCTCCCATAGACATAATATCTTGCTAACCAATTTTTTCCGATCTCCTCGTTAAATCTGGGTTCTTGTTAAACCATGACTCGCTACAAACGAGTTCGATTGTATTTGTAAATACACGTTTGCACCACATTACATTATTACATAACAATTGAAAGGGTTTGAGTCTGGTATAGATCAATTACGTTTTATCCGATTTCAGCGGAGAAAACTGATTCGAGATACGAGTGTTTTAACTAACGCACTCGGTCAAGGAACGAAGTAAACTTTTACATCTTAAGATAACACTAAACGTTCAAAATATCTTTAAAAGTAAAATGGAAGAGAGGTTCTCAAGCCGAGGAGGTAACAGATCTCAAGGGATCAAAACAGTATAAAAAAAATAACGTAAGGTTTACAAGTCCTTTTCAAAAAAATTCAAGAATTTTATTTGGTGCAATAAAGATGTTAAAAGCACCAATTCTGAAAAGCAGGCAAAATAGAAAAGTCAGAATTTTAGATCATTTTATGATTGTTTTCATATAGTACCATCGCAGGCCTTTTCAATCTATCAACTGATCCTGAGAGAAACTACAGGTCCCCTGATTTAGGGACAATGCGAGAGATAAATGAACAACTACTGCCGCAACTTTTAAAAAATGCGACAACTCCGCTGCAAGTTGGGAAGGTCTACGTTTGAATAGGGGAAAACATTCAGTATTCAGATGTAAGTGTAACAAATTCGGGCTCCCCAAATGATGACTGCAACAGAAAGTGACTGAATTTATTGTTTCTGTATGTCCAGAATTATAAAACCTATTTTTATTTATCATTATCTACACTAAAATCTAGAAAAAAATCTACGATAAATTCTACTTCCCGAATTTTATGCGAAAATAATACTAAAGCAGTATTAAAATACTATGTCTGGCAACCTTGTTAAAGGAACATGCAGCAATCAGGCATAAATATCAATTTTCATTAAAAAAATGTCCAAAATCAAAAGTTAAAAAAATTGTGTAATAGCACAAAAATCTTTTTCAGCATTAAAAATTTATTCATAAAGCCACGCATGAAGTAATTTTTCAGAAGGGAAAGAAAAATGTGTTTCATAATTTTTAATGAAGCGTAGTTTAACTTATCTATACAATGTTATTTTAAAAAAAGTCTTTTCCGTCTCATGTAGAAAAAGCATTATGTAAATAATCATTACTTATTAAGCAGTTTTTATTCTCTAATAACGGAAAGGCTATTAAAAACACCCTCTATTTCATTATTTTCTCATTATTTATCGATGCCAGGGGAATTTTTAACTTTTCATTCCCGAAAAAATAATGTAGTGTGTCATTATTTCTATTCACAAGAATTTGCTTTAAACTTCCATTTAATATTTTAATGCATCAGATGCAGACAGTCAAATGAGGAAATGATGTAGGCTCGACGTCTGCATTTTTATGGCATTACTACTTTAAGTTTTTAACGCATATTTACATTCACTGTTTTAAACAAAATATCGGACTTGATGCACGTTATATTTGTTTTGTACACGGACTAGTAATTTAAGGATTTAAAAAAATTAATATGGTATTTATGCAGAAACTTTCTTTCAGAATATTGTAACACTAGTACTCATAAAATGATGGTTAATTTTTGCAAAATGCATAGTGTGTTTTAACTTAAAAAGTAATAAATAATTGTGCTTAATCTTAAAAATATTTTTTATTGTTTGTTCGTAACATGCATTTGTCGCCTCGGAAACTTTTACTTAAATTTTGATCATTATAATGGAATATGGTTACAATACGTTTCATAACTCTCAGACATTTGAAATTGCTTAGAACTCCCGAGAGAAATTTAAAACTTTGAGTATTTATTTACTAAAGCTAATATCGCTTAGTAAATTTTAGTCAAATTATCCTAGCTTGAAAGTAATATCATTCAATAATGGAACCACGACCGAACTGTGAAATAAAAGTCTGGTCATATGCGAGAAGCTATGTTGAAGGGACAAAAAAGACTTGCATCTTATCATCTGTGCTTAATAGAAATTTCTGAAGCCATCCATTACGGGGATTGTAGCAAAAGCCGGTTGAAAGGAAATCCTTTGTAAGGTTGCCACTGAAAGTAGACTATAACCGTGGACAAAATACGCAGGCTCAAAGTAGTAAAGTGAGCCGAAAAAAGTTTTTGTTTTCTATCACATTCTAACAGTGCAAAAGAGATATTTCATGAAGTAAAATGAATGTGTAAAAAAAAAAATCATCCTTATTAATTGATGTCTTTAATATTACCTATTATGAAATAACTTCAGTACCACTCCGAAGCTGTAGAACAAATAATTGCTGAAATAGCTATAGAAGCATTTGCTGCTGCCTATGAACATGTTGAAAAGACGGGTTTAAAAGAAATCGCCTGGAATCGCAAAGCCTCATAATAGCTTTCACTGTCAAACATTATTACCATCCCCTGTAATTTTGACAGTATTTTTTCAAAGGTTTTTCTTGAGTTAATGTTAAAAAAGATGTTAAATGAACATGATTTTTTTTTTCTATAGCAATCATTTTGTACGTCTCCTTTCAATTCATGGAAATCATTAAAAAGTATTAAAATGTCTGCTTCAGATTAACAAAAATCACTTTGATATTTCCACCATAAAAATACTCAAATACCTAACCTTCATTCCTGACAGTGCTATCCATAAAGTTTAATTAATTATTCATTTTTCCATTTAGCAATATACCATAGGACATCTCTTTTCATGCAGGTAAGTTTTGAAAGAAAATATCCATTCTTACGTGCTGGATAGGGAATGCAATCCCAATCCCGCACAAATGTTTGCGGGACTAGTCCCGCGGGATTGGGATCGTAATCCCGCGGGATTGACGCTGAGAAATAAATTATTTTTTATTACAATTTCACTCTGCTTTCCCAATGAATAGACCGAAACATTTTGCATATTTATGCCTAACAATAAACAAATCAATAATTACACATTTTAATTTAGTTATTTGTTATTTGTAAGTTATTATTTAGTTTATTTATTATTTAGTTTATTATTATTTATTATTAAGTTTTATTTTTTTTAAATTATCTTCCAATGGGAGTCTGGATCGAACATCTAAATCTAAACATTGTAATATAAACTTTTCGTAAAGTTCCCAGTGTCCAAATGAATTGAAATATTTCATGCTATTTATCTCTTAATGAAAGTCACGAATTAATTATAAAAAGTTTTCATTTCAGTTTTTAATATTTTTAATTCGCAATTTTAATTATTTTACTAAAATTAAATCTAGACTAGGAAATGATTCATTGGATTTGTTCGATTTTGCACGTTCTTTTTTCAGCAACTAAGAAAATAACGTTAAGTATGTTAACATATCTATAAATTGTATATTCTTCATTTTTAGCAACTAACATCAGACATAACTTAGTATATTATTCTGAATATCATGATTAAAATTTTCATATTTCTAAGTTATTGTATTAATTATCTCATAAGATTAATTATTATTATTATTAAAGTTAAACTTCATAGTGCTTAAAATCTTACTTTTTTTCTACTTTTCTCTGGTGAAATGAAGTCCTAACTAAATGAAATGTCACGTTGGATTGCGGGATCCCGCGTGATCAAAGAATCTCAATCCCGAAATCCCGCAGGACGAAAAACAGTGTGGGATTGCATTCCCTAGTGCTGGATAAGAGGCTTTCGATTGTTTGTATTAAAGGAAACAAGAGCACGTATCCAAGACCAAAGTGAAACGGTATTTTACAGCAATTTACACCTGCTTCAACAAATTTCTGCTTTCAACAATCCATGCAGAATGGTAAAAACAATCGGAAGTAGCGACATCTGGCATTTTTCGAAATCTATGACATTTAGTTTTTAACATATACTTACCTCTTTGATAATGTTCCACAAAATTTAAAAAAAATCAGCTGAGATTTTACTGCACATTGTTTCATTTAAGTAACTAGTAGCATGAATATAAATAAAATAGCTATAAGTTATGACCTATATTCAATCCCTATCATTTCATTCTGTCACAACACTGTCACTTTTAATTTTCTTTATTATCTTATCATTCTCTTTTAACGAAACTTTATTAAAAGCGGAGACAAGTTTATTGGATGTCATATTTATATCGAATTCAATAGAGAAAAGAAATTCAATTATTCTGAAAGCAGGCATGCTTCACGAAAGAATAAGTTGAAAAAAATAAAATGTTTCTCTGAAATTGGACGAGCTTTTCGAGATATTAGATTTCAGTTTTATTGAAAGATGGAGGTTTGATAACAAAATATTTCTTTTTATATATACTAAATGCAATTTATTTATAAGGTTCCTTGAAATTAAAGGACTCTCACACCAAAAATTGATTTCTTAAGTACACGGGAAATGATTTTACGAGAAGATTGACACAGAATTTTAATTTATATAGCTTGAACCAAAACAATATTTTGTAAGAAATAAAGAAGAAATTTTAAAATTAATTTAAAATTGTATTCTAAAATTTCACACGAGAATGAATTTGTGAAGAGATTGACAAAAAAAAGCCATTTTCAAGTATGAACTGAAATTTATTTGTTGTTGGTTGCTAAAAATATTGAGAAATTTTCTGTAAAATAAAATGGAAAGTATAATTAAATAAACAAGGAAAGGAAATATGCTAAGCATGCTTTGCGATTTTAATTCAATTTTATCTATAAATCTTGTTTTCTATCTCTTTTAAACAATTTTTATTGCAGTAGAGTCACGAATCCTCGAGGAAGTGAAAATTTTGCGTTGTGAGATAGGGTATACATACGTCTTTTCAAAACGCATGCACAATTGTTTTAGACTCTCATGAACACCCTTCTAACTATTCTAAACTATTTCCTAACTGTATACTACCATTTACCACATAAAGTTAAGATTAAATGAATGTTGGTGCTTCTTACTATAGGTGAAAAATCTTGTGTTGCAGAGGAGGAATAATATTCATTCTCGAAAGATAGATAGATAACATAGTAGCGCGAGGCCACTGGATTAATGTTATCTTTTACGTAATAGAACACAATGTTTTTCTAAAAACATAGTGCAAGAAAAGGAGCATCAATTTGAAAATTTCTCATATTCAAAATGATTCGGCAATGATGAAATGTTTCTGAAAATTATCCACGTTTCTTTAAAAAGTTTTAATTTATTAATTAAAAATGTATTTTAAGTTTATGCAAAAAGTATATTAAAAAGAGTGTGATATAGACGGAGTATATCATCAAAGCAAAATTGTTAAGTTACATTTTGACGGGTACACAATTTGCATTATTTTTACAGGTATATAAAAAAATCCACATTGCATCATGATCTGTTTACAAGAACTGTAGTATAAAATAAATAAAAACTATAGGAAAAAAGCACACATAAAATTTTACTTATAATAAAATAATAAAATAAAATTTTACTTATAATAAGTAAAATTTTATGTGTGCTTTTTCACAAAGTTTTTTTTAATTTTATATTTTAGCACCAGTATTTTGAGTGTTTTTTTTTTGGTTTTTTTTTGTTTATTAGAACTGAAGTAGTTCGTTTTGAGAACGGTCAATTTTAATCCAACGAAAATTTTATTTTACCCTTCTTTCTTAAGTGGTTCCCCCATTGAAAATGGTATGCAATGGATTTGCATCTCATGTATACAGAAAAATGTCTAAAGAATTCCTACATATTTGAAATAAATGTTTAAACAACGACCTTATTGCTTTAATTATTTTCAGGGTAAAATATAAAACTTTTAGTTGGAGAGTGTTTCATAGTAAGTACGTTTGACATTGTTTATCTTTCTTCTTTAAATAACGTATTTTGAAGGTGATCTTCATGTTCATTACTATCTGCTTTTGTGTGTTAATTCTTTTTTTAAAGCAAATTTTACGCGAGAAGTTAAGTTTCTTGAACTCGACATATCGGAGAACAAAATTAAAATAATTTAACCCGGCGAATTAAATAAAATGAAACGCGTAATTTTGTTAACGTGTACACTATAATTTAGAACTGATATAAACTTTAAATTTAATTTTAATATCCGATTTGAAAAAAAAAAGTTGGGGGCCTTAATTCCAGGTTTTTTATGGAAAGGTAAATGATTTGATTGATAACTTTGTAACAAACCAATCAATACGCATTTGGGCTCCGCCATGACCGAATGGAGAAGACATTGAACATGATAGATGGCTGAAGCGTGAAGGTCTAGGCTTCTGGCTTACCGCCTGGTTGTCGAGCGAACGATCTGGAATTTTGGTCGGTTTTCTCTAGATGTAACGTGAATACGCGTTAGAACCCCTTAAAAAATTCTTCACATACTCCTGGGATGTCAATCACATATCTAATTTTAATTATCATTTGATTTGTGTTTCTTAAATCTAATCTTTCCAAAATCATGTATTCTAAATTATTTTTTTTGTTCTTAATTTTCTATCACATCGGCTTTTAAATCTGTATATTTGCTTCTTCCCGTTTGCATTATTCTTAATTGTTTATTTTTTCTCATGAGAACGTTTTCGCCATCTGAGCTAAAAATAGGTTATATACATAAGTTTGCAATCGTAACAGGTTTTTCATTCCCCTTCTTTTAGCGTTTGATTTGGAGTAATTTTTTTGGTTGCCCTGTTCCATTTTTGAAAATCATTCCTTCGCGGGTTTTTTTATGTTAATTTCATTGGTTTAAATTTTATGGTTGCTCTGGGAATGGCGCTATTTATCTCTGCCGAGTGTTTGTTCTCGCCAACATGAAGTTCTGTGTTGGTGTAATTTTTAATTCATTCCATCTTAATTCTACTGTCCTTGAAGGACGTATTGTTTTTCTGCACGCCGCTAACCGTTTTTTAATACGTTTATTCTTCAGTAATAGTTTTCAATAAACAGTTTATTGAGTACGGTACGTAGTCATAACTTCCTTCAACTAAAGTGGTTTAATTTAACAAACCTGTAAAAGACACAAAGCCTTGTAATTGTAAATTTAAAACTGCAACTAAATACTATCTTCATAACTCCCTCCTTAGGCAGATAGCCCTCGTGCATCTTTGTGTTATTCACAAACAAACAAAACAATACACATTTATGAGAGTTTGCAGCATTTATTTCTCTTAGAAGTAGAACGTTATAATGGTGCATTAAGCAATTAAATAACTATTCATATAATATATATTATGAATAAACTTTTCCAAAACCGAGACTAACTCATCCTGAAAAATTAAGAGAAAGCAGATAACGTTAATGAGAGAAATTGCGACAGCTTTTCATTATCATAATTACGTTTTGCTATTAACGTAAAATAGTCATTAGAATTTGGTTTTTATAGAATGCCCCAATGTATTACTCCCCAACAGCATCTTCATGAGGAAGATAGAGTATTAGAAATAGGCAGTGATATCGGCAGTGGGCATCTTGTCTCCATTTCAATAATTTGTAAAGGAACAAATCGCAATTTAATTGTATCACGCTAACACAGGGAACGGAAGAAAATTACATAAAATTTAGAATATCTCATAGCTTCGATTAAAAATTTTTCTTTCTAATTTACGAATATAAAATATGTTATAGCTATTATAATTCTGTTATATTATGTATAAAAATATGTATGTGATAGCGTATTCTGCGGCACTATTATGAGAAGTTTAGGAGAATTTACTTCTACAAAATAGTATTGCAACATAATTTTCATTAAAGCATTCTTCCTCACTTTATTAGTCTTTAAAAATGTCTATTAATTACTTTTTATTCGTTAATTATCGGTAAAGCATCACTAAAAAATTTCTTTGACTAAAAGTACCTTTTGCTTTTAAAAGTAATTTATGAACTAGTGATGAAACGGGAATTCTTAAGTCAAGACCCTAGTAAATTCCTGAGTTCCTTTATGAAGACTACAGTAATGCTTATTGTAATGCCATTATCTATATAAATAAAATTAGACTTTTGTTTGTACATTTCTTGGAATTCAAAAATTTTGCGATTTCTATCTGTTTCAAGCACCCGGGAATCCGATGCGACCCTCAAAAAAACGTTTGTCTGTCTGTCATTCTGTCCTGTCGTTCTGTCCTTCTGTCATTCTGTCCGTGACGCTTTTTTTTTAAGCATTACGTAAAAACGACAGAAGCGAATGATATGAAATTGGGTGTCATGATAGGTGGTCACTCAACTTAAAACATAGGCGTCGAATTTTTTAAAAAAGCTTGATTAGATTTTCAGATTTTGCGAAAATCGTTTCAAACTGCGTAAATTTGTGTTCAAGCATCACGTAAAAACGACTGAAGCGAATAATATGAAATTGGGTGTCATGATAGGTGGTCACTCAACTTAAAACATAGGCGTCGAATTTTTAAAAAATCTTGATTAGATTTTCAGATTTTGCGAAAATCGTTTCAAACTGCGTAAATTTGTGTTCAAGCATCACGTAAAAACGACTTAAGCGAATGATATGAAATTGGGTGTCATGATAGGTGATCACTCAACTTAAAACATAGGCGTCCAATTTTTTAAAAATCTTGATTGGATTGTGAGATTTTGGGAAAATCCTTTCTATCTGCGTAAATTTGTCTTCAAGCATCACGTAAAAACGACTGAAGCGAAAGATATGAAATTGGGTGTCATGATAGGTGCTCACTCAGCTTAAAACATAGGCTTCGAATTAAAAAAAATCTTGATTAGATTTTGAGATTTTACGAAAATCATTTCAAACTGCGTAAATTTGTGTTCGAACATCACGTAATAACTGCAAAGGTGAAAAAATGATATCTGGTGAAATGATAGGTGGCCACTCACCTAAAACTATAAGCATCTAATAAAAAAATATCGATCCGATTTCGAGATTTTATGAAAATCGTTTAAAACTGAGTGAATCTTTGTTCCCGCATTACGTACTCTCTTAAAAATTTAGAGTGACATTGTCACTCTTACAAAAAGTCACCGGCAAATGATCCCAGATAGAGTGAGATAAGAGTGAGAAAACTGCATTATGACTCTTCATCGATAGGATTCTGTCACCCTAACTGCAAGAGTGAGACAATGTCACTCTTAGAGTAAGGGTGAAGGCGCTATCTGCTCACTCTAGCGAGAGAGTCACCACATTTCCCATGATGCGTTCACTTCAGCAGGAGTGAGTGCGTTGCTTCCACACCCAAACGACGCCATATTGGAATTGGACTGCAGTTGCGAAGTACCAACTGCATACAAGTAATGGAATACTTTTAGCTAACACAAGTAAGTAAAACCTTATAACTTTTCAATTATTGTAAATGTTATTTAAAATTTGATAATTCACAACATATAAGATACATTGATTCAGTGTCGGATCCATTAGGACTCCAGCTCTTCCGACAGACATTGCTTTGGTTAGGGTTAACATTTTGCTTTACTATACATTTTGTTTTTAAGACTTAAACAAGCCTGCTTCTTTTAATTTTATACCCTTCCGAGAAATTGATCTTTGGATCCGTCTCTATACTTGATCGTAGTATGTTATTTATGCTTATATAGCTGAAATCTTGCATTCGTTTTTTGTTTCTGTATATAATATTTGAGCATGTTTTGATGCGTGTTTGTAAATCGGTGGTGCAGTCAGGATTTTATTTCGGGGGTGGAGAGGGCTCTTACCTGTGTATCAAATTGTAAGCAAGCTGTTTCAACTGTAGCCTCAGTATCAAATTTTAAACTAAGTAAAGGGTCAGATTTTTAGGAAGGATACGCGCCTGTTGCAAATAGTATAAACAAAATTTTAAATTAATCTGTTTAATTTCAGAATAGGCTGTTATTTTAAATACTGTATGTTTTGTGTCAACAGTCCACATTTCACTCACTGGAATGAAAGCAAGAATCTAAAAATGCATGGGGTCAGATATTACTTGTACCATTGAGCTACGTAAAATTTATTTTCCAGCTGTTATGGATCATTCTGAACATGACAATAATCCAAGATAGCCCAGAAATAGATATCTAAGAAGTTCTGGATATGAAATAAGTATCAATTTCTGATCTTTGGATATTTTGAATATGAAATAGATAGCCATTTTTGGGATATTCTGGATCTTTAAGATCTTCTGGAAGTTTAATTATTATAACTATGCTACATATATACAGATACCTGTATATTATAGATGTTATTTACTCATTAGAGAGATCACACCTCAAATTTCTAATAGAGAAATCTATTTTATGTTGGACTTCTAATAGATATACCCAATATCCAGCTATGATGTATTAACGATTGCCTATGGACAAACTTGGGGGGGGGGGAGGTAAAGGCGGCAAAAATATTTACTTGTACGATATGAAGAATATTTTTAAGGCGCTCGATATTGCAGATACATTTTAAATATATTTAATTTAAATTCAATAGCAGCAAAGTTTTATAATTTTTACAATATAAAGGTTAAATATCAACTTTCTACTTTTTACCAATACTAGCTTTATTCCCAGTGTAATATTGAGTAAATATTAACCAAAAAAATTAAAAATGGTATAAAGTTATGTTAAAGTAATTACTTATCCATATTGAATATATTTCCAATGTATATCAAATACTATAAATGCATTTTAAATATATCTGAGGCAAATATTAACTTTGCTACTTTGTACGAAGTTACATTTGATACATTTGACGAAGTTACAGTTGATCTTTGTTTTCAATTTTTTTTTAACAATATTGAGTTAACATTAAAAAATTTATCAATTGAGGACTACTTCAAAAATATTTCCAATACAACCCTATATTAAGAATATATTTTTTTGTATGTTAAATTCAGTGGAAAAGGTATTAGTATAGTCATACTGAAAGTATAATGTTATTTTGAGAATTTATCAGACCTAAATGCTAATTTTTACCAATATTGGAATTTTATTTACCAATATTGGAAACTGTTTATTCTCAATGTGTTCACTTACTACTTTGTAATATTATTGGTTTTTGATATCAATGTTTTCACAATATTGAGTTAATATTTAAAAGTTCATTGGTAGTGAGACTGCTTCAGAAATATTCTCAATATATAATTAATATATCAATACACACTTCATATGTTAATTAAAATTTTACAAATAATAATAACATTTTGAGCATATATCAGGGCTAAACTCTAGTTTTTACCAATACTGGAAGTGGTCTTTACTCTCAAAGTATTCACATATATGTAAATTTTAATAATTAAAAGTAATTAGTACTTAATAATATTGGAAATATTTCTAATATACACTCAATATTATTGATAAATTTCAAATACTTTAATATTCAATAGTATTAAAATTTGACTTCAAATGGGCAAAATATTAAATTTATAATATTGGATTTTATTTTCAATGAATTCACAAGATTGGATAAATATTGATGCTATATAGAAAATATCTTTTAATGTTTGCCAAATATTTAAAAAATAATAATAATCAATGCTGTTACCAGATACATTCATATATATATATATATATATATATATATATATAAGGAATTATTTTAATTTCCCCAAAATAGTGATAGCCAGAAGCAAGGCATATGCAAGGAATAAATCCAGGGCCGTACCCAGACAAAAATTTCAGGCAGGGTCCAAACCGTGGAAAAGGCAGAATTTTTCACAAAAAGACGTCATTATTATTATTTTATTAACAAAAATCATTTTTTTTGGGAGGGGGGAGGGTCCGGACCCCTGGATACGGTCTCGAATAATCACCCTATAAAAAGTGGCGGTCACTCTTAAAAAGGGTCATAGCTCACTCTTGATCAGAGCGCTCCACTCTTTAAGGGAGTAATAGCGACTAAAGCGAATGATATGAAATTTGGTCACACGATAGATGGTTGCTCAACATAAACTATAGGTGTCCAATTTTTTAAACATTTTTATTAGATTTTGAGATTTTGTGAAAATTCTCTCAAAATACGTTTCTATTTTCTCAAACATCACGTAATAACGACTAATACAAATGATACGAAATTTAGTGATATGATATGTAGTTGCTAATCTTAATTTATAGGCGTTGAATTTTTAAAATATTTTGATTACATTTTGAGATTCTGCAAAAATCGTTTTAGAATGCTGAAATTTTGTTCCAGCCTCACGAAATAAAGACTGCAGGGAATGAAACGAAATTGGGTGACATGATAGGTTGTCACTCAACTTAAATTCTAGGCTTCCAATTTTTCAAAAATGTTGATTAGATTTTGAGATTTTGCGAAAATTATTTCAATATGCATAAAAATTCGTTCGCGCATCCCATAATTACGACTCAAGCGAATGAAATGATATTACTTACTGACTCTCTAACCTGTAATATTTTAACAATACATAAAAATTATAACTTCGCTTTCTTTACTTTGGCAACATACTACATCCATTCTGTGTACTCCTACAATGCTGACGGAAGTTCTTGCTTTTTGGAAATTTGCATTCACTAACCCGTCAAGGACGGGTACTTCAGCTAGTTATAGAATAAAAACATAAATGTAGCATCGTTAGAGTAATTGATATATTATTGCGTATTTGATAAATATTTATCTCTCTTCATGTTGGATCTGCAATTGGACTTTTTCGTAAACGTCGATTATGATCACCAGATATAGCCCTGGGAATGTAGGCCTTGACATGAGATTTTAAAAAAATATTTGGCAGGTTATTAAAGTCAATAAGAAATAGCCTCGATTGTGTAGTGGCTAGAGAAACTATTCTACCACAGCACGCGTCCGAGTTCAATTCTCGCCATGGACTTGGTTATCATTTCGTTCGTCCCTTCATAGCAGGCAACGCTGTTCCACGTATCAGGTACCTCCATTATAAAGTGACCAGTAATTCCGGTCTTTGTGGCTCGCCATTAAGAAAAAAAAAACGACAATAAGAACTCACAGAACTTGGTGTTTAAAGGTTAAAAGGAATACTTTGTAAATAACAGACATACTCTTGATACAGAAAGTTTGTTGAGATCTATGGCTCATTTGGCCGTTATCTCAGTTGTTCGTAATTAAAAATTCTTCATTTATTTCACAGTGCATTATTTTTACAGCACAGTATTCGGACAAACACCAGCAGCCAGTGGATGGACACTATAGGATACTTCCTTCAGGAACGGCCTACTGGTTTAAAGCCTGTTTTAGTTCCTGAAGGGTCCTACTGTCCTGCTGAACCCTAGCCCCAGGCTCAGGTCCAGCAAGCAGCGGTTTCCCTCATTTTTATTTTTATTTTACAGCACAATTTTTGGATTACAATTGGTAAAATACACCAGTGTTATACAATATAAAAGCAGTTAGTTTACAATGGTTTACAATTGCTCACAATATTGTTCTTAGTAACATTTGACCATAGATACATACATTTAACACGTTCCGTTTTTTCTTTTTTTTTACAATTTTGAAAGTTAAAAAAAAGTAAATAAATATAAATCTAAAAGTAAACAATAGGATTGAGAATGATAAACTTTAAAAGTAATTTTGAAAAAGTTAAGCATAAATAAATACATCTAATATTCAAAATTGTGCTTTAGAAAGAAGGTTTTTTTAAAAAGATTTTGAAAGCATACATATACATATAATAATATACTGAAAAATACATTTAGGCTTGGATATGAGAAGCGTTTCATATCCGCTTTATTTATTATGCAGCCTTTTTAATATATTCACGAAACACTTAAAAATGCGTTCGCAGCTAAAGGAAAATAATAAATTGTGATTTTAAATCTTTGCTATGGATGTTCAAGTTGCATATTTTCTGTAAAATGTATCCTAAACTTACTTTTAAAAAAATATGATCGTTTGTTTTATAAATTTTAAATCTGCGATGGTAAAATTTAGAAATTTACGAGGTCTATATTAGCTGATTTCATAGGATTGAAGGCGACTTAATGGTGCGAGTACTAGGAACAGTTCGACTCTTGCTATATTTTTCTCATAAAGATGAAATTTCATATACATTTCCCATTCATACTTAATCAGCTAGTTTGCAAGTCGGAACATTCTACAGCAGTTGTTTTTAAATTAAAATTCTTATTAAAAAATGCTATATGAGAAAAGTATTTTTCTATACATTTTAGGAATAACTACTTTGAAGAACACATTAAATAACGCATGCATTTTGTGGATGTGTTTAAATATATTAGAAATAACTTTTCCTAGATAATTTTTTTAAATAAAGATATTTACAATTTTTTTTTTAATTACAAGTATTTTTCATTCTTCATTTCATCTTATCAACCTAATTATTAGGTGATTAAAAATCTCATACATACTGTTGCGAATTTTCAAAGTGATCATTCAGGGGTTGAAATTAGATTAAAATTCGTGCTGTCTGCGTCAAGTTGTTAATACTACATTTTGTTGCATGAAAATCGGTTAACTAGAATGCGAGATGAGGAGTTTGGGTGATTCTATATTTAACATAGGGTTTGGCGATTTCTTACGGAATGTTGGCGATATCGCTTATTATTATTATATTTGGAGCAGGATTAATTTTTGGAGTCGAATTTGGCGATATTCCGCCAAAAAAATCGTCATGCTTGACGACATTTGGCGCGATTTTATTAATGGTGCCTGTAATGTTTGCTTTCTTGCATAACTATCGCGCATTCAAGGTTCGCGATTAGAGTTTTTCTAGAAATGGAATCTGATGAAATTGCTAGAAATTTCGGAGAGACTATATAAGAAGGGCAGATCAAGTTCCAGCAGTTCAGTTCAGTTTCGAGACTTGCCGTGTACAGGTTAACTGCGAGCCTAAGTGTTCTGCTTGTCTCTATTGAGGCATTATAAGAGATGCTTTTTTGCTTGTTTTGAGAAGCCTGTTTTTGAAGGCCGTTTGTGAATTCTTCATTGTTGTTTGTTGAGGAGAAAATTTCCACTGAAATTTTAAAATGTGGAAGGATTCATTGTATGCAAACTGAATATCTGAGAATGCTGCTGTGATAAGCTGACTGCATTGCACTGAAGATTATTCATCGAATTTCTAGAACCAATAAAAGTTGTGTTTTGTCCTGTCAAGTGGACTGATTACTGGAATTTTCTATTTATACTGGACTATTGAGCCACGAGCCCGAGAACTAAGAAGATCTTTCTGTAACAATATATTTATCATTTAGGTTATTTTTAATAGAGTATTTCATACTGATAAATAGAAAATCAAGGAACATGGAACACTTTGTATAGATGGAAGTCTGCGAAAATGAAAATTTAAGAAAGAAATCATTTTCAGTTTATAAAAATATAAGCATAATGCTATGTACAATTTCTACAGAAATGCTCATTTATACATTAGCTGTTGAGATGATCCATAAAAATTTTCAAATAAACCGAATTTTTAGTGGATTTGCCTTCATAAGTCCATTATTCCCTTGTGGACTTTGGAATGAAAAAGTGATCTGCATTAGTGTGGGCTTTTGAAGATTTTTCTAAGGTTTGTGTTAGTCCGATATCTCACCGTGAATTTGAATTCTACAGAGATTTTAATTTGAGGCTGCGATAGTCTTGAATCTTCACCTGTAGAACAATCCAGAACATGACATGACCAGAAGTAGTTTTACCGATAGATTAAGAACATTTGGAGAGAGCGTCGTATTGTATTTTCCTGCGAAAATTGAAGCCAAAATATGAAATAAACGGATTTATTTGCATATCGCCCTCTATTTCGCAAAATCAAGCGTCCCTTCCCCTAACTAGAAAACAAAACGGGAGAGAAAGGGAAATAATGAACTAGTTTTGACAACACTTTTTCCATAAGTCACATGACTTACATAGTTGTTTCAGTTTAGGCCTATACAATTGCTCTATACGCCTATTCTTTCTGAATGGTTTTACCACGATGTTTTCAACTCCTGAGGCCCGATGCATACTTGCATGGGTTTCCATACACATCTCTTCATAAAACTTACGTTTTTTTTTAAGGTGAATTTTAGTGAAATATGATTTTTTTTTCAACCTACACCCTGATGGTACTAAATATAAATTGCGAGCATAATGTCTATTTAAAAAAAAAAAGCCAGGTTTGTTTCCTTTAACTTTTAACAGTCTCAAACGAATTTGAAAAGGTAGTAAATACGCAGCAAAAACAACGTATTACAGCACCACTACAAAAATTAAGATGGCAGACCCGTTTCAACATGTAATACATTTTTTTTGTGCTGTTTATTTATTACTTTCTGCACCAAGCTACACTTTCACACTAACTGAAGTTACAAAGGGTTTTTGATTTCAGTTTGTCTGTTTGCATGCTTGTCCGTGCTCTTCCTGTAATTAAATAAATAAATATATGAATTACTATCCGATATTTATATACGTTGCTGCTATACTGTACCATGGACCCGATTGAAAATTATGCATGTAAAATGACTAGTTATTTAGAGAGCAACCGAAAGAATAACAATACATAGCCCCTCTGTGTGCAGTCAGAATTATAAACATATTTTAGACATCTGAAAAATCACTCAAAATACTGGTGTTAAACGATAAAGTAATTAAAAAACTTTGTAAAAAACACACATAAGAAGTAATAGGTAAGAGGAAATAAGAAGTAATAGGTAATAGGTCCTCTTACCTATTACTTCTTATGTGTGTTTTTTACAAAGTTTTTTAATTACTTTATATTTTAGACATGTTCGTTTAAATAAATAAATAAAATAAATAAATAAAAAATCTAGGTATTCGCAGCTTAGGAAAAATTATTCGTCGACGAAAATGGTGCGTGCAACCTTTGTGGCTCTTTTACAGACATAAACGAAGCAACTTTCATAAAATTAGGCAATGATTAGCAATATGTAGTATTTTAATGTCTCATTTGCTTTAACCTGTTCGCTCACGTTGTTGAAAAGTCGCGGTAGCAGCGATTGGCCCTTCTATGCCCTTCGTTGCTTCTCGGTTTGTTTGTTTTTTTGAATGCACCGCATTCAATACTCGTATGAACACAAATAAGATAAAGTTAAAAAGTGTTTCATAATCCATGCTTTCAACATGGTTGACTTTTCTCGTTTATTCGCATGTTTTAAATCTCGAAATTGCAATGACTTTGAATAAGATATTTTAATGCCTTTCAGTCCTTTTGGAGTAGATTTATCTGCGCAGACACAATCAAAGATTTTTCCCTTTTAAAGAAATCCCATGCCAGCACCGCTCCCCCTCCAAAAAAACAGCCCTTGAATAAATACCTCGCTGCTTTTCCTGCCCCCCGCCGCATGCGTGGAACAGAATTGATCCGTGGAAGGTCACCCCTTTTGGCGCGCATTTGCAGTTGAGACCCCGCCAGAGAGACATGGGGAAAGAGTAGGAGAGACTGCAACGGAGGTGAGTCGCTTTGCTCCATTCCCATGTTTGCTTTTTTCTCCCCGCATCTTTTTGAGTGAGAATCGGGAAAAATTTTAGGGATGTGCAATGCCTCGTGGTTGTTTACCTGTCTGGGAAATAAGTCTGCCTTAATGGGAATTATATGGTTTCGTTTACAGTTTCCGTGTAAATAATGAATATTTTTATGATATACATATATATATATATATATATATATATATATATATATATATAAAAATCTCAATTACAAAGAGTATAAATTAAAGGTATCCGAACACATTGATCCCCGATTTAAGAAGAATTTCGCACATTGTTTTTATGAAGATAATGAAAAGTAAAAGAGGATTTGAGTTGGGAATAAAATGAAGTTAAAATTAAGAAACTGTTACTCTGAAATAGATTACTTTTACCAACACTTAAACGTAGAATGACCGTTTTTCAATTATTTTTACAACAATTTCTTCATTAGTTGAGAAATTAACTAAAAAGTGTTCACTGGATGAATACGTTTAAAGCTAGGTTTTTTTTTTTTTTTTTTTTTTTTTTTTGATATAGCAAATGAGACAAATAGTTTTTGTAACAATGCACTTTTCAAATAAACTTCGAAATTTTAATTTATTGGTATAGGTGTGATTAATTCCCTAAACAGCATGTAGTTCATAATGGTACTATGACTTTTAAAACACAGAAAAATTTTTAAAGTTTACATTGCGTCATATATTTCTGATATATTTTTTTTTAATTTTACTACTTAAATTTAAGAAAATAGTTCACAATGTTTCTATACCGTGCTTTTGAAAAAACAGTACTTTGGATAGGATACCTTAATGTTATTAAACTCATCGTTCAACAATATCTTACTTTGAAATTAAAAATAACATTTTAGTATTTATTAATTAGTTGAAATTAAATTGAAAAATAACTATAAGATACAAGAAAATGTTTAATTAAAAATACTTTATAGAAATTTGTAGCATTTTAAAGCTAAAGTTTCACCGCAAAGAATGTGTAATACTTTTATGATGTTTATCTATTTGGGTAATGAAATTGTCTGCAATAAATATTCAGTGATTTTGTTTATATTTTTATTTATAGTTTATGAAAAGCTTTTCCGAAAAGTATTTTTAAAATATTGAAACGGTAAATGCTTTTTAACTGCCTTATATATTTAACATTTTAATGCATTTTTTAATTAATTAAACTGTAAATAAAAAAGGAAATGAGCTGTACAAAAATATTTCGTATATAGCTGATTAAATACAACTCCTTAATATTCTAAGGTTTAGTTATAAACCGCATTCTTTAAAAAACGTTTTCGTGAATATAGATTATAAAGCTGTTTTAATGTAGACTAGTTTTTTATTTTAATACCGTACATATAGCTAACATATTGAGCTAACATAAAATATTTTTTACTATACAAGAGATTATTAAAAATATTCCTTCATAACAGATTATATTTAAATTTCTTTATATTTTACAGTTTTTAGTAACAGTAAATTTACACAAATAATGCTAAGTTAAACAAAAAGTACAATATTCATTACCTTTTAGATATAAGTATAGGGAAAAAGAAAGAGAATAGTTAACATAATTAGCACACATGGCACCTGTTATAGCTAAACTAAAAGTGATGATGAGAACACACAGTTGGCTTTATTGTAATTTTTTAATAACAGTCCAGTCGACTAATATAACAACAATACTTTTTTTATTGGTGTAAATATAACAAAATACTACAACCATTATTCAATTCGTTAAAATGTAAGTAAACGACATTACCAATTTTCTAACTCAAATTTTAGGATGTATATTTTGGCTTTTACTTCACAGGATTGTTACTCATGGTTACAATATAAACCTGGACATAAAAATACATATTTTTTGGTGCTATGTTTAATGCACTAACAAATTTAGCGCTGCTCTTTAATTAATTTTTAAAGCGTTTATAAAAAACTTTTGTATATTTTTAAGGAATTTTTAAATAATTACTCAGAAAATGAGTTAAGTTCAGGAAAATACATGATTATTTGAAAAATACATGAGAACAAAACCAGTTATTTTAATCGATTTTTTACTTTGAAAGTTCTGTGTTAAAATAATAGAGGAATTCTCTAACTTCCTGGGAATTTTTTTTGCAGTGGGGTAGTATGAAAACATAAATTTTGTATTTATTTAAATTTAATATCCTGAAATTTTTAATCGATATCGTGAAATTGTCTACCATTTTTATGTAACTTTCTATTTTATTGTGTATGTCTATGCACAATATTTAAGGAATAAATGATGTCACTGTTTCTGGGATAACCTGTATAGTTAAATGCAAATATATGTTTCAAATAGAATGATTAAATACTATAATAATCGACGAATATACATATTTCTAAGCACCCACATGTTGCGTCACACTGGGAAAAGCAAAACATTAAACCTGTCGTCTGCCCGAGAGCACATATTATAAAGGCTCTTTCAAGTGAACATTTATATAACCGGTGTCTACTCTCAAGGAACAATCGCAGGACATTGTAAATTAGAATTTTAAAAAGCTGGATTTCAGAATTCTGAGACTTAAAAAAAGTTCTAATTGAATCAAAGCGGAGATTTTTACCGTCTCCTGCTCGAGAAAACAAATCTCTAAGTGTTGCCAAAAGAAGAACAAAATTTAAAAATATCTGGAAGTTGGCTGACCTAGACACAGAAAAATAGTAAACAAAAAAAAAAAAATAAAAAAAGGCAGAAAAATCATCAAATTGGTGTGTTATTTAAAACTATAAAATAATAGAAATAATTCTACTTTAGTTAACTTAAGATATATAATTGCTTTTTAAATATGAGTGTTGAAATAGATGTATGAATTAATAACAAAAATATCAATACTGGGAGGAGAAAGAAAGACAAATTAATATATACTGAAAAAACATATAATACCATCACAATGGGGACTTTTACGCAATCCTTCTTGAGAAAAAATCACGAAGTTTTGCAAAAGCAAGAACAGAAATTTAAAAAAATGTGGAAATTGACAGAATTAGATGCAGAAAAATAGTAACCAAAAAATACAAGCAGGTAAATCATGGAATTGATGCAACGCGATTGGCATTACCAAGGTATGTTACCAGTATTTTCAAATATATCTTGAAAAATTAGAACAGTTGTATCAATGTTATACTTCTTTCAGTAAAACTTATGATAGGATTCACCTCGCATCGTATATCAAAAGGTTCCGATTAATTAGCAACAAAAACTTAAGTTTTAACTAATAATTATTTATTTTACAGGGCAATAAAGTTTACATATTAGTATACGATATTGATAACACCAAATTGTAGTAAAGTAGTCTTTCAATTATAAATTCAATTTTATTCATCTTAAATATATACAAAATTATTGAAAAATATGTTAATTTCTGAATTTTTATCAACCAAATTAAAACTATTGAAAACTATTTTATCGGATTATAAACATTGTTGTATGATAATCGATCTAAATTAAACATTATTATCTAAACAAACATTTTTTTTTCGCGTATTTCAAATATTTTAAAACGGAAAATTCTAATAAAGTTTCATTTTTATTTTCTCAATTTACTATGCAGTAAATTATGTGACTATTATTATGTATGTATATATAATACTATTCTATTAACTTGGATATACATTTAAACATATACACATGTTTAAATAAATATCCAAATGAATAGAGACCAACGCAGACTTTTACGACTCTTTAAAAACTTTTTAAATCTTGTTTAAAAAATGTGGTAATTGGAGATGAAACGATTAGATTGAATAGCTATCATTTATAATACAATGCATATTTTTGGCACTTAAAAATTTCTCCGTCAAGTAAAACTTTCTAAAAACGAATCTTCCAATTTTTCCCCCCAGTTACATTAGCCCTTCATGGCTTTAATCTTTAAGGTTTAGTTCCTATTGGTTATACAGTATAATGCACAAGAAACTATAAAATTCATATTTGACTTTTATGTCCTTTCTTTATTAATGGAAATGTCTTTTTGCTTAATCTAAAACACTGCTTGCTTTAAAAGTATTTTAGCCTTTATTTTCATTTCATAAAAGTTTTCTTACAGTATCACTCTTTAAAAAATACTATATAGAGGTTATACTATGTCTCTTTAACAAAACTTCATTAAATTCATGTTTGTGGAATAAGGTTTAAACGCTTTAATATAAAGAAAAAATAGTTGTATCTTTATTTTGACTATCTGTATTCCAGATAGTAGTGAAAAAAATCATTAAAATGTGGTAAGGTATAGAAATGAAAGCAAGAGACTAATCTGGGATAAAATTAAAAGAATATAGTGAATATTACACTATCAATTCAATTTTAAGTAATTTTGAAAAAGTTTTGGTCAGCTTTTACCCATTAAATCAGTGCTTTAGTTTTAACAGCGTGGATTTCATTATTTCTAGTATACTTTGACTGTCCTAAAATGTCTTAAAACTATTTACAGTGCACGGCAGTTCTTAAATAAAAACTGATATGTCAGACACTTTTGATGATATATTTACCAGAAAAACTTTCATAAACAATAAAAATTATTATTGTGTATTGATGAGATACGTATAAACGTTTATCATCTGAAAAACACGTTCAAATTATGTAGTTAATTTTTCCAGATAATTTTTAATTAAAGGATAAGTGTACATGAAAATATTTAAATTAATTTTAAGATTCATCTTAACATATCTATTTTAATCACGTTTGATTATTGACAGATTAAATAATTTTCTGTCACGTGCTAAGGGGATTTGTAAAGTTTTATTTAACTGAAACAAATTGATGTATGTTTATCTGAATTCAGTTTTTTATAAACTCATCATTTACTCGCATTGAAAAGAAGAATTTTTTTTTGAGTAATCATTTCTTACTGTTGCAATGAAGGATACTAATGGTTCTACTCTAGCAGAAAATCTCAATATTCGTTGTATCCATACAGATATGAAGTCACGTGTATATGAATCTTACCTTGAGGATATCATTTCTTGTAAATATTCTGACAGTAACCCAATGGAAAGTATTAGTTTTAACTAATTATTAAAGTAAAATCAAAACTTACAGCTTCCTGAAAGCAAAAAGTTACCCAAGTGAGTGAATATCCGAGCAATTTTTAAATAATCGAAATCATTGCCAATGCTATTTGGCTGAAGAAATAGCCTGCTTTCCGTGGAACTATGCAAGCAGAAAGATACTAAAAGATATTCTAAGAGACATAACCAAAACTTCTCCTGTATTTTTCCTTTTTCTTTAATTTTAACACTAAACTTCGTATAAAATTCTAATTAGAAACGGCATATCGAGAAAGCAAGCTTATCGAGCTCTTTTGGGAATGATGAGCAAATAACAAAGAAAATATGCAACATATGAGTTTCCTGTCTCGTATGGCAGATGCGAGTATAAATAACAATATACTGCACTCCAGCATTTCACCTTTCACCGCAGTGCTAAAATTTGGAATTTTTTATTAATAGTGGGTCCTTCGTGCCATCTGGTCCGGCGGTCCGCGCCGGACCTGGTGGAGAGAAGTAATGTAGGATCGGCAATACTCAAATCTAAGTCTTTATATGTTAGTTGCCCATTCTTTCGAACCTGAAAACTATAACAATTTCCATAACTCATATTAGGTTTTTCCTTTCAGAAGATGTGTCGCACAGTTTGTGAAGATGCATTAAAAAATATTTCGAGCCTCCGACATATTGTTGTTATTTTTATTCGTATTAAGTTATAATTTTTTTTTTTCAAAGAACAGCTTTAATGAGAAAATATTGTTTTTTCTCTTTCTTCATTTCCCAAGATTTCGTCTCACAATTTCAGTATTTTTTCTAAAATCTATTGAAGACTAATATTCAAAAGTGTGTTTAAGTGTCACATACATTTAAGAAAATCGAGATGAAAGTTTCAGCTCAAAGGTTCTTGTAGAATCCTATTCCGCCTGCGAAAGATGAGCAAGTGGTACCAAGTATTAATTTTTCATTTTTCTAACTTTAACATTCAATAAACACCTGTGGATTGTTCATATGTAGATGCATAAGTAGTTGGTTGGTACACAAAAATACTAGGGAGTTTGTGCATGCCGTTTTTTCCTACGCTAACGCTATCCGCTATACGGAGTATTTTGACCAACCACGTTTCGGATTTTATGCGTGCGCATGCGCTTTATTGTCCAATGTTATCTAATGTTAGCGTTACCGTGAGTGAAACCCGGCCTGCACAAACTCTCTAATGTGAAGACAGTATTCGATGATAAGATTTAATATTCACAGCTTTCCGAGTTCATTGAGTTGTTATTGGTACTTCATTTATCACTTTTGTCGTTACTTTCACATTTGGATATGAGGAAAAATAAATATTCAAATGCACGGGCCTAATTCTGAAAAATGTAGCTTTAAAGATATATACAGTGTGTCCTAGAAACACTGTGACACTAGCGTGACATAAGTGACGGATATATGAAAATAAATGTATGATAACAAACTACATTTCAATGGTTTTCGAAAGGAAAAATGATTGTATTTCAGGGGTCTTATGCAAATTATGAAAGAAAATAATGATAGGAATAAACTCACAATACCTCTGGTATTATTCGATTGTATAGCTCCTCACTTTGTTTAAACATATCTTTGAACTTTTGTATGATGAGAAGCTGTTTATTACATAATTAATCTATGAGCATATTTTACTGACTGTGAATTTTTTTGTGCAGATTTGTTAAGATTTAATCCTCTGATAATTTTATTCGTAGCCATAAAATTCTGTACCATTGTATTGTACTTTTGTAAGGTTGTATAAAACACTCACGAACTTTCAGTATCCTGTTATTTAGTGAAATGAATTCTTTTGTAGAAGAGATAACCCCGAATTCTGCTGTGTCATATTTTTATTATAACCAAAGTTACTTAAATGTTTGCGTATTTCTTTCTGTTCATTTATAAAAATAGTACACAGAAATATTAATACATTGAACAGTTTTATCAAATGTGGTTAGCAAATTAAATTCAACTAACATAGAAATACTAAGTTAAACAACAATACATATTTATGCAATTTTTTTTTTAGATTTCATTTCTTAAGAGAGAGAGTATAATTAAATTTTGTTGCGTTAATGGTTGCCATGTATATTTATTTTTTTATGCTAATACTTCTAAAGCAACATTTTTAATATTTTTAAAGCAATTACAGGTATGTTAGAAGATGAAAGTATTTATCGTTACATTTATCGTTCATTATTAAACAAAAAGTCTAAATTAAAACGACTTTCTTCTTTTTTAACCCAAGTCGATATCTGAAATAGATATCTCCTAAACAGTTTACAAAGTAAAGCTATAGCTGACTTCTCTGATTAAAATAATGATAATTTCGTAGTAAAATCGTTAAAACATTCTCATTAATAAGGACAGATTTTTTTAGTAATGATTTGCTTTAGAATCCTACTTTTACAGCTCCGATAAAAAAATAGAATAATGAAAGAAAATATAGTCAAAGGAATTGCAAATATAATTTACCAAATAAATAATCAATGATATCAAATATAAATTATCATATAATAAATTTGCATACTTGGTAGATCCTAAAAATGTAAAATCAAGTTGAAATAAAACAGTATCTACGCATCAAGTGAAAAAAATCGCAATATTACAATACTTCAAAACATGGTTAAAAAATTAGAATAATATAAATATAACTCAAATTATAACTCGAAGTCAGTACTTTGTTGCATCACCCTTAGCTTAATCAGATTTCAACTGAAGTGCTTAAACGGTTTGGCATGTTATTGACTGAAGGTTCACAAATATTTTAAAAATTGCAACTGTCTTCTTCAAACTAGAAATAAGATTTTTTTTTTTTTTTGTCTGTTGGTGCAACTTCTTAGTTAGCAACTTAGAAGTCATTTTTTATAATTATCCTTGAATTTTTTATGGGGTTAGGATCGTGGGAGTTCGAAGGCCAAGGGAGTACATTTATTTCCTTCTCTTGGAGCCATTTAGTTGTTGATTTGGAAGTGTGGAAAGAAGCTAAATTTTGATGAAACTCGAAATCGTCATCAGATAAATCCTTAGATGAAGGTATCGTGAAGTTTTCAAGAATTTTTCCAGACATATCTTGACCCCAAAATAGCCTTCGTTTACAGCATTTCACTCTAGCAGCCCTTTTGAATAAGAGTGGCTTTGTCTTAGGTACACGTGATCTAAAACCTAATTTGGGAAGTCGTCGTAATGTTGTAGATTTCGTGGCATTCATGAGCACTTCTTTTCTTTTGCCTTGGAAATATCTCATACTTCAAAACAAATGTTTCTTCATTCTTTTTTTTTAAATTTCGTTTCATCTCTTGTTGAAGTTACTGGCTTTCGAACACTTTTAATATGTTTATTTTAGAACACTTATTGTATTAGAATATTCTCTTAAAACTCTGCTCACCTCTGCTTGAGACGATTTAACTTTTTTTCTTTTAAAAAGCTGTGTTTTTGCTTTTTTGTGAAAAGTGCACAATACAAAATTTCACAACCTCAGAATAAGTCGCTTTTTCGTTCCATATTAGGCGAATACTTAACTAAAATCAAATACCAAAGGACTTTCCATTTTTCGAGGAACGCATTTTTTAGGTCGCAGCTGTTCTTTAAACCAATATTAAAATAGTTGCATACTCTGCTTTTGATGATGTTGAAGTATTCTAATTTTTTAAAGAACGATAACAGTTTTTTAGTAGTTTGTTGTTAAAAAATAAATATCTATGTTATATTTTTACTGTTTTGAAGATATTTAGAAATTTCAATTTTTTTTCTGTACACAGTATGCAAATCTGTATTTTAGCAACATTAAACCCATTCTTTTTTACATTATTCTATTTTTTTGAGTCAGAGAACTGTGTTTCTGAATTTTTTTTAACATTTAAAAGAAACCATTGGAAAAAATATCGTTTAAAATTTTGTGTGCTATAGTTATAGAAATCAATAAGCTTCTTATTAAACTAACAGTGAACTGTATATTTTTTAATATTTTTAATGTTTTAGGACAACTGACGAAAAAATCTATTTAGTAAAGGTATAGGAATTTTATTGTATTTGAATGTAGTATGCTTTAAAGCCTTTGAAAAAATTGAAAATTTTGAATTAGAAATTAGAAACACTCAAAAATATTAAATCTGTGTATAAAAATTGATCATTCTTATACGTACTTTTCTGGTATTACAACACTGTGAAAACCAGACTTTTGTTATCTAGCATTAAACTAAAGTTTCGCATTCTTTTGTGGTTTAAAAACATTTTATGCTTGAAGTATTGTTGAATAATTTTCATGTATATAATAGTACATATTCACGACTTGGAACTCTGAGGACAATAGATAAAAAGTTGTTTTTATGAACCCGTCAGTAATTATTTTGAAAAAGTCTTAAGTTTTCATTAAATTTCGTAACTAGTTTGTATTTGACACATGAAAAAAAATAACCACTGTATTTCAAGGAGATTAATTATTTGTCATACTACCAAAATTCATTTAATTTGCTTCAGCACTTTTAGGTCACTCGCGAACAAAAACGCAAGTCGAACACACATGCAGTTTTTCTTAGATTGCTTTGGCTTCTTTACAGCATAAAACGGATAAATTTAGCAATTTTTTGAAAATTCCAAGCAGTTTACAGACAAAAGTCTTAATTAATTTAAATGGAATATTTTATTTGCTAATTGCTTTCATGACCGGTTTCTCTAAGTAATAAAATTTCACTTGTAACCACTATAATAATTGGTACATTTAAAAAATCTGGTGTTCAAAAGCTAAAATTAATTAAGAACTTTGAGCAAAATCGTTTCGAGGGGTAAAAAGTTGTTCGCAATTCTTCAGCTGTAAAAAGTTCCTATTTTCACACAGGCTTGGAAGTGAGAGAACTTAATCAAGAATGGCAGAAAAGTGAGGTTCTCTACTTTTCTTGTCAGTGTGTAAGTTAGAACTTTCACAGAGAAAAGTTAACCTTTTGTATCACCCAAAAAAAAGTTGTACGTACTCATGCGTGTTATTTAGAAAGTCCCTTATTAATTTGTAACAAAATTATTAATTTCGGGGAAATCCGGTAAATGAAGCAAAAAAATAAGGTTTATGTTTTTTGAAACAGTAAAATACTGCCAAACTTTCATGTTTTAAATTCTTTTCCCCGAATTTTCTCTAAAAAGAGTACTTGGGTGAAGTAACAAAAATCCCGGAAGTAACCAACTGTCCATAAACACGTTACGCAAGAAGGCAAAATGTGTGTGAGTGAATTAGACAGCTACCATTTAAATGTGTCACATTTTTCCGATTTAAAGCTTTGATTTTGAGAACCTACTTCCTCTTTTATGCTGTTACAGTGTAGCATATGGAAAACAAACTGGAGATTTGCATGCTTTGAGTTTGAAAGTATGCATCAACTTGTTTTCAATTCGGAAAATCTTAATTGGGATGTCCGTTGTAAATTTTCCTTTAAGAACGTCTCTTTCTTTGCTGAATTATTTATTTAAAAGCACGATTTGATGTTTTAACTTTTTAATCTTTCTGCTTTTTAGAAAAGAAAGAAAATTCCGTTTCTTTAATTTTAATTGTACAATTTACCACCTTTATATAAAAAGGTGTGTGATCTTTTATATGTACAGTTTTTAAAACGCTTCTTCATCGCCTTATTTTTGAAGCACAAACAATAACTATATGAACCCAGTTGCCCAAGGTCTTTTAAATCAGATAAGAAGAGACAGCTTCTGGAACTCCAATTAATTTAAACAAGGTCCATTCAGTAAATAACCTGAAATGTTGTGCACAAAATACAAAACTTCAGCGAAGTTTTGTTACTTTGTATTGCGCTTCTTTGTTAATTTTTTGGTTGGCGACATAGAACTGTTATTAGTGGAATCTGGCACTTTTATCCAGTGGGATGCTGAGAATAAGCAAAACAAAATAGCTGTATATTGCAGGTTTACATGTATGTAAAGCAGTAGAGTGCCATCTCTCTGAATGGTTTCTGAGGCTTCATTGCATGAAGAATTCTGCGGCTTTACTATATTAGGTTTCTTTGGGCTTTATGCAAGGTACGACTGGGGCCGGCCAAGAGCAAATTGTTGTGTCTGCAAGAATGAGTTTTGGCGTCTCTTACAATGAAAATTGGTAAAGAACCCCCAAACAAAATATGCTTTGGATGCTCTGTGACTAAAATTGGTGAGAACTTAATACCTGAATTTGGAATTTTAAGGGAATTAAAAACCAAAATCTAAAACTAATAAGCAGTTATAAATAGTAAACATTAAAGTAAAGCACCTAGCATCCTTTCATTGGTATTTTTACTTTCCGAACATGCACCATGTAAGGAAAGTATTGTAATCATGAAAGAATTCGACTTCGAGATTTTGGTGCATTACCCATTTCGAGGCCTTCTGAATTCATTTATGCATTTTTTACGAGATGTATGTGTGTGCGTGTATGTCAGTGAACACGATAGCTCCTAAACGGGACATTCGATTGAGTTCAAAAATCGAAAAAAAAAAAAAAAACATTTTCTGATTCGAATTTCGAAAAAATAGCTCCAAGGTATGTTAGGACATGTCCCAGTGAAGCGGTAGGCAAAATTACGTAGGTCTGTGGCCACCCGTCTAGGCGCTATGCGATTGAAAGGCGCAAGCATAAGATGATCGGAGGTTACTCACCTCCTACACACATACCCAGCCAGCTAAAAACTTTGTTTACTCTCGGATTTTATTAATAATAGCTTATAACAAAATTTTTTATCATAATTTTTATAATTGATTTATGTATTGTGTGCTAAGGTACATATGTATACAAAATTTCATCTCAGTTGAAGACATGAGAAGTGGGCAAAAAAACAATTCCGAAATGTACCCTGAAATGTGTCAGAAATACAGCGTACAGTATGAGTTACATAAAAGAGTTTAATAACGCAAAATCAAGCATAATAATCGTTAGTTTTAATACACTGTGATGCAAAAGCAAGTAAAAATGAGTTGAAAGTATTGCATTATTTAACGCTTTCATTCCTGTCAAGGACGTTGCAAAGACAGAATGGCCAGCGATGTTCAGTCCAATGTTGTAATGTTAGGTCCCAAGTTACATTCAAAGACTAATGCAGAGAATCCACGCAGAGTACAGATGATGAAGCTTTGCATTTTTGCAGCGATTGAAGATAGATTTTACGTTGCATTTATTTAACGAAAAAAAAATTTTTACACAGATTATATCTTACAGATAATCTCTATACAGTTTATTACATAAATAAAATAAAAATTTTATCTGGAAATTGCTTGGAATTAAAATTTTCTATCTCTATCCGTTTCATGCATCCAGAAGGCCAAAAATATCTTCATTTTTCTGCCTCTTAGTTTGCAAATCTATTTAAAATAAGCTGAAACAAATAAATAAAATTTAGCTGTATGACAATATGGTACTAAATTTAAAATATAAGCATTGAAATTTTATCCAAATATTTTAATTAATTCTGCGCGAACTGTATCAATTTTCGTTCTCGTATCTTGTTAAAGCAACTGAAACAAATGAAATTGAGTAGCATGGACAAATAGATATCTTTAAAAATATATTAAAATCTAAAAAAATGATATTTTGGGGAAATTGTACAGTATACACAAAATTCATATGAATTGTTTTAATTAGCCATGGATGTACTACAGATTTTTGATATAACTGGACATAAACCGAAAATGGACACCCTTTTCGAAAAAAAAAAAATATAAATACGTCCCCTTAGAAATCTTAGTTACTGTTCTAAAAATCAAAATATGGGAGCCTCTTTCTTGAATCTCAACTTTTCAGCGGTAAAATATAGCGATCACCTTGAGCCATGCAAATAAAATGGATGTGTTAGCGTTCACATATCAGATTTTGCCATATGTTTTGTGATGCAATATTTTTGTTTGGTAGCGTTCAGAACTTTTCTACTCTACATCCTGTAATGTTTTTGTATGTTGTAAGGAGAAAAGGGCTATTCATTCTCTACGAGCGTGACAGGTTCGTCTCGAAAATTAATTCATTCTGTCTGTTGCATATGGAAAATAGTATAAATGTACATTGATCCAGAATAATACATCAGGTTGAGTGCATGACATTTTCTAGCAGGATTTAGCTAGTACTAATACTTGACTTTAAAAGTCTAAGGTCAAGGTGGAGTAAAATGTGCCGATTTTGAAAATGAGTAAAAACTGAGCAGAAATAGGAACACTGAACCAAAAGTTTGGTTAGTCAGTATTGATGGTGATGATATACATTCGACTTACGTAACCAAATCGAGAATAGCGGAATTTTATGTATTTGTTGAAAATGCAGACCATTTATTTTAATAGAAAAGAATGATTTGAAAGAGTCAGAAAAGGGGCAGACCTTTTTAAACTAATTAAAACATATAAAATTCCATGAATATGTCAGTGGCTATATAGCTTTGTTGCTCTGAAACTTTAAATGTGAAAATAGCTCAAAAGTAACTGTTTCCCCATCTGTCACTAATGCAACAAGATAGTAAAATTTCAATGGATTAAATCTCACTCATCAATAGCCGGAAATGAGCTAGCGGACGCTCTGGCAGCGCAATCTGCTTTATCAAACTTTAATAAAAACAGTATCATATGATATATTACTTTTTACGCACTTGCATTTATTTATTTATTTATTTATTTTTCTTAATTCATATTACTTTCTATTTGGTTATCAATATAGTTTCTATATAGTTTTCAGCATAATTATTGTCAGTTTGGCGTATTTAGCGCCGCAAAATATTTCATCTCGCCGCAGTGGAAAATATCCAAGCTGTACCAATCTAAATATTTAAATCCTCCAATAGGGCTTATTAAAGTTAATTTTGAGATCAGTATTTCAAACCTTTTCCGTTATTTTTAATACCTTAACTTTTGTGCAAGAACCTGTTAAGTTGTTAGAATTCAGCCAAAAAAGGGCATAATTAATATATATACCGCCAAAAGTCGTCAAAACTTGGCGACATTTTGCGAGATTTTTGGAATATTACGGCGGCCGTCTTCAAGCCCGTAATGAATACTATGTTCTATGTTAATTAGTATTTTCCCCCTTGTGCTAACTTTTGAATTTCCCACAATTAAAAAATTGTACACCCTCCAAAAAAAAAAAAAAAAGTACTCGAGTAAAAGATAAATTCGCTACGTTGGTTTCGTATATTAAAAACTATTTATCATAGAATATGAATTAGGATATGTATAAATATGACTTTCCATATTTCTGTCAAGTTGTGCGTCTTCTCAAAAACTCAATTATTATTCGCAAATCTAAAATAGGAAATTTATCTCTTATTCAAATACCTTTTTTGGAGAACGTAAGTTTCCTCTCGTTATTATTGCTGAAAAAATATAGTGCTTAAAAATCGACAAAGGTGGCTAAAGCATTAAACAAAATACTTTTAAATTTTTATAATAGAAAATTTTTACGTAGATTTCTAACTCATTTTCAGAACACACTGTTTTTAAAAGAAAATTTTCTCCTCTATCTGATGATGCACATATAGTTTTACTGCGAGTGTAATCACCGGCCTTATTACGTTTTATGCGAGAAAAAATGCCAAAAATCGGATAAAAGATAAAATAAAACATTTTCTGATTCGAATTTCGAAAAAATCGCTCCGAGGTGTGTTAGGACATGCCCTGAGCCGTATACAAAATTTCGTAGGTCTGCGACCACACGTCTATGCGCTATGCGGTCGAAAGGCGCACGTACCTTAAAGTACCGTAAAGAAATACAGTAGAATTATTCAAATTCAAAATCGACGGGACTTTACCGATTCTGCATAACCCAAATTTCCACATTATAAAAATCCTGCAGTATTATAAAAAAAGTCGTTGTAATCAGATAAATTAAAAAAAAAAAAGACATATTTTTTTAATAAAAAATGTATTAAAAATAAAATACATTTACTGAGAAATTGCTCATTAGAAAGATGCTTAGTCTTTTAAAAATTTTTAATAAAATCTAAAACATTTTCGCTCGAATACTGATTTATTGTTATTTTAAGGTCTAATTTCGTAAATTGGAATTCCAAATTTAAGAAATTCTTCTGTATTTAAAAATAACAAATGGGGATATATTTAAAAGAAAAACGGGAAACAGATAAAAGTTTAAACACGCATGCGCGAAATCGCTAATGGCCATTGGAGGAAACGTACAATTCTAAAAGGAGATAACATAGATACTACCGTTTTTAACTTTTATACCGAAATAGAGCGATTTTCTGAAGTTGAAAATGGCAAAAAATGTTATAAATCAGAGAGCTGGTAGATTTTAAGATTTTTAGTGTAGCGCAGATCTTTTTCAATATTTATTTGCATAATTATAGAAAATTTCAAGGCGATCGGACCATCGGTGTAAATTTTATTACGTTTATGGAGCATTACTTTTGCATTGTTCTGGAGAATTGACGGTAGAAATTCTGTTTTGGAGTGGAAGCGTTGTAGAGTCAGTGATCAGCGTAACTATGCATTAGGATTGATATTCTTTAATCGACAGCTCGCTTAAATGTTATCGTAAAACACTTTATTCGGTTATCGAAAGTCAAGAAATCAACTGAACATACATAAATGGTTTTTACTGGTAATTTCAAAGTTTGGTAAAATAATGATAATAATAAATACGTAGATTTTCCCTCACAAAGTAAAATATCTGCATGGAAAGAAGGATAACATTAAACCATAAATGGATCTAAACGGTCTATTTATTATCCATTCAAAACTCAAGATATCCCCAGTCCGTTTGATTCATTGTATAGTTCTTCGAATACTTCTAACTGTTCAGCAAAATCACATGACCTCTCTAGCGTTAATAAGAAAACTCGTTCTCCACAAGTAACCGTCAACTATTATCCCTAATTTCCCTTTCACAATCGAAAATTGTTTCCGAGGAATAAAACAAGGTGAATGATTACAAATAATTGTGAAATGAATATGAATTTTCATTACTTCTTTTTGTGTAATAAATAATTTTTTACTATAACCATCTTTAAATAATTAATTACGCTCACAAACTCAAAGGTTTATTTAAATGAAAATTTCCAGTGAAAATTTTTACCTTCAAAATCATCTCGTAATTTTAACTGTAAATGTTGTTTTACGACAATAACATTCACAAGGAAGCGAAAACAACACAATTCCGCACGTAGGTTTTTAACGTTTTCCGCCACTGCTTTTGCTAAAGTTTTAATAATGTGTGCTCAGTTTGATCTGAGCATGAAGAGAAGTGAGTATAAGTACTGTAATAATATTTTATTTTATTTTATTTTATATGACGTTTGAGATAAATTATAAAAATCGATCATTTTTAGTTCTACAGTTCTTAAAAATTTATTTAAGGTTTTTATTATCATGACTTTATAATGATATAGTTTTTTTAATTTTTTTTTTTAATTTGCTCTGTTCTTGCAAATATTCTGGCAATAACTTTTCAAAACCCGGCATGCATGGTTTTTCAGATAAACCATCGAACTGAAAATTACTTTCAACTATCCAATAATATTTTAGAAGTATTCTAATGACTTTTTAAATTTTACATTTGTTGCTTTACTTAAAAGAAAATATGACTAATCAAAAATAACTTATTTTAAATGCTTTGTATACCAGATGTTGTATTAGTATAATTATGAGTTATTATAATTATGAGTATGTAAAATTGCACCGCTAATTATTTTCTTCTCAAATTTGAATACGGCTGAATATTTATTTTTTCTATAAATAAGTAAAAATATCTATTAATGTAGCTGTTATTAAAAATTGTAATAATTATTATTTAATAAAATGTTGTTTAGATTATATAAATGTTTTAATATAAATGTAGGTTTTGATATCAAATAATTGATTTTCTGTGTTGAAGGAAAATTGTTTTAAAAGATTGTTTGTATAAATTTTCAGTTTATCTAAAAATAACACAATTTATAATTTATTATCGTCAACGATGAAAATTTGATTCGTATACATTTTTTAAACTACTATTGATTAATTTATATTTAAATAGGCCGCTTTCTCGTTCTATTATTTCCTAGCATATGAAGTTTTATTACAACTGCAAATTATTTGCAGTCAGTTATAATTAACAAAAAAGGGGGGAGGGGGAGAAAAAAATCCAACTTTCAGTTCTAAGCATACTATTTCTTTTGTGCTTGTGTGGTTGATACTTGATAATAATTCATTCATTATTCACGTGATATCTTACTCCGTAAAAATTGTCATAAAGAGAAGTCTATTTTGATCTGTTTGTATGTGATGAAAATTTGCAGTGCGTGAGACTATTTTTTCGATCTAGCAACTAATGTCACAGTGAATAAATAAATTTTATTCTCCAGGTCACTGATTTATTTAAATCTTATAATACTTTATGCTTTATATCATTTTCAAAATAAAAATATTTTCTGAGAAACACACTTAAATTAAAAATAAGAAGGCCGTGCGTTTCGGGTTTTTCAAAAGTTATACCCTTCATAAGCTGCTCGAATATCAACCTACTCATAGGCAGGAAGGCAGTTTTAACCTACCTTCCTGCCTCTGTACAAGTTGGTATTGGGACAGCTGATGAAGGGTAAGCCATTTGTATTACCCAAAAGTATGTCCTTAGTATTTTTAATTTATGTCTGTTTCTAAGAAAGGTTTTTTTTTATCGTAATATCAATTTTTGGGTGTTTTTGTATACTTAATGTTAGTTTAGAATTGTTTATTTTTTTGCATTTTTCTTCGGAAAAATTAATACTTAACCTAAACTAATTACAACGTCTAAATAGCCTTCTCTCCACCCTAACACAGCTGTGTTCATATAAATTTCTGCGAAAAACGCAGTAAAACAAAAGTGTTTGTATCATATGTAACCAATAATAATAATCTTTCTATTCTAAAAAAAAGTAACGGCCGCTGTCGCCGCCGCCGCTGTCAAGAGCTTGTTCGGCTATCTTCTCCTAAACCGTGGGATTTGAATTTCGAGAAACATGTCCACGGATTCGGAAAATTCCGAGGAACCTGATAAGCTGACTTAAATTTCGAAAATCGAATTATTTTAGAAGATATTAATAAAAAACTGAAAAAATAAAACATAATGGTTGCCAGATTTGGCATAAAATCATTCATTCCTTTGCAACAAAGCAATTCCAAGTATGTAGAATCGCGTGAAATTGACAAACATGAAGTAGAATTACACCCATTTTACGCCAAATTAAAAAGTATATGAAATAAATAACTCAAAGTGTGTTACACAAAGTTGACAATTTTCAAATAGTAAGTTCGCTTAGACAACAGGAGTTTAGAATTAGCGATTATTCGTTTTTCCAAAACAGAATAACTAATTGTAACTGATTTTAAAAGCGCCATCTTGGCATTAGGTACGATCTGGCAAAATGGTATCTTTCCAAGCAGGGTGAATCTAAACCGCGAGTTCAAAAATGTTAGAACCCAATATCTTGAAAATGAAAAATAATTAAAATGCAGATTATTTTAAAGCCGGTTCGGTCCAGCTGGAGTATTTGCTACCAGTAGAAATATTTGGTGGCGTTAACTATGCCATTATAGCAGTTATAGTACACTTTGGATATTTGCCAGCGCGGCGAGATGATATAATTCGTGGTGCTAAATACGCCAATCTGCAAAGGATTATGTATATGAAAATATGGATAACGGTTTTCCGGGAACCTTAAATGAGCAGTAATTATAGGTTGTGAGCATGTGTAAATCGCCAAATAATGAAAAGTCGCCATTGGTGGCAAGCTATCCTAGCTGTTTCCGTAGTTTTTATCAAAGAAAACATATGAAGTACTGTTTTCTTAGAGCTAATTATTAACTATACATATACGCAAGTCGCCAAATTATGAAAATTCGCCATAATTGGCTAATACGCAAGGTGTTCCATGGGTTTCACATAATTAAAAATAGTGCGAAGTTTAAATTTTTATGTTCCAAGCAACATGCAAGAACCAAGCAATGTGTAGCTCGGTAACATTCTATCTGATCCAACCTTTGGGTTTTGTTTGTTGAAATTATGCCTTTTTTACGAATAAGCCTTATTAGGGGCCGAATGCCTCATACGAAAAGGGAGCGTAGCGAGTCTATGGACCTTGGCCACTAGTTTTGTAAAAAGAACAACTGAAAAGTGTTCAGAAGGTTTTAGGTGTCTCATAATTTTAGCAACGCGACGCTAGGGGGATCTGGCAAGGATGGGGAGGTGATGCCTGGGTAGGAGGAATTTCTAAAGGGTTCTGACGGGTATTCACGTGATACCTGAAGAAAACCTACCAAAACTCCAGACCGTTAGATCAACAGCCGCGCGATGGGACCCGAACCTGGGACCTTCGCATTTCGGTCGTATAACATTTTCAATGGCATAACCACCGTGCCATGGTGAGGCCTCATAATTTTGAAATAAGCACTCTTTTAGAATTTTTAGAAAGTAATTAAGAAAATGTTGACAGTTTCGATTAACCTGCATGTAACACTATCTACTTGTCTTTCTTTCAGCTTTAGCGACGTCGAATTCAATTGAAATCTATTTGAGTTATTGAATATTAATTTCGCTTACACCCTATTAAAAACTAAGAGTGTGTATAGATCTTGTAAAAGAGCTACAAAAGAAGTTTATTGTGAAGCAAAAACTATCGAGACGAGAATATGCACCTCTATACCTTTCTAAAGTAAAGCATGGAGTGCGTGACGAATTATAAAACTACAAACACTTTATTTATTTTTTATTTTATGTAGAAATACGAGACGAAAAATTAATTAAGTAAATGCTACAAATACGTGCCTGACCTTGGAGTCTGGTGGCGTGGTCAAGAACGTGATTGTTTCAGAACTTTACGAAAATCCTTTATTTTTATTTAAGTTAAGGAATTAAGAACTGGTAAAAGTGTTGGGGAAATATGTAGATTTTGAATGTCATTCTCTCGAAAAAAGGAAACTTCCAATTCACCTGCAATGTTTACTTTATGCAGCCATTTCCCATAAGAAAACACGCATTGGGTTTTCTAATTTTTTTTATATTTATAACATGATTTTTAATGGATGTCTGATAAAAATATTCGAAATTGGTTTACTAAACAGAATTTTGAAAAACTGTTCAAAGGATCATTTTAACCTCACCCAAGGGCAAAGTGATCCTTTGTTTGAAAATAATTGTAAATTGTTTTTTAATCAGCAAAATAAAAGATACAATAGTAATTATGACTACACATAATAAAGTAAATTAAGTTTCACAATCATATAATATGCATAGTCTATTTTATGAAAATTTTAAAATAAAAAAGTGTCACAAACAACAAAATAGAATATTTAAAAATTATGGCTTAGAATAACCACAGAAATAAATTAAATAAGGGCTTTTCCGCCACTTTCGAAAACTCGGAATATTTGTGCACATATTTCCAAAATATACATGATCATCATTCTCAGGTATCCCAGAGCATGCATTATTCACCCAACTATGCATTTGCGACACTGGATCTAGCCTAAATAATAATCTGAAAATATGCTGCATTCAGTAAACCAAGCCATATTTCTGTACATGAAAGACTGTTTATCTAAATAAATAGGAAAGTTAGTGCTTACCTTATAACAAATGTTATAAAATCCAGTTTTTCCATGGATTCTAGTTAGACACCTAATACTTTGATCATTTTAATAACGCAATTGCTTCTTCTTCGCTTTGCACAACTAATTTATGTGCTACCTGTATAAAAAGCGAAGTGCTCCCTGTATGAAAATAAACGAATGTGGATCGTTTTATCCGCTAGGATGGTTTGCCACGTAAAAATGCAAACAATCCATTCAGAAACCTTAATTTTAATACTACCATTTTATATCCATTATGCCAAAATGTCGCCTTACCTAAAACTTAAAATTTTTCGACGCTTTTTTAATTCACGGGGAATTTACAAACACAAGTAATTACAATTAGAATTTTCATACTAACAGACAATTTTGTTTGCGATACAATTGAATCGGTGAGTGAAGAAACCACTTCAGTCACAAAAATGCGAAAAATCGTTTTCGATGAAAATAAGCTTAGAAGGGCAAGATGCGTGTTGAGGGCAAGAACGACGTTAGTCTGTTGAGTAGTTTCGTAGATACGGGGCTTCTTTTTCGAACGATGGGCGACAATGATCAATGGTCGACACACGACAATGAATCAATGGTCGAGAATGATCTATTTTAACACTATTATTGGCCACCTGCCCTGCCCTAGGGGTGGTTTTCTAAAAAATAGTTATTCCAGCTTCAGTGTTAGATTTTCATCTCCATAATTTTCTGCAAGCAAAGCAACTTTTTTTCTCCTAAATTCATGTTCTTGACTTTTGTATACCATAAATATGGTTAGACAATAAATGGTGATTTGCTTTGCTTTGATTTGATTTCAATGATTACCTTTTTCCAAGTTTTCAGCTGACTAAAAACCAGTTGAGCGCAGAAACAGCATAAGTCCGAATCGAATTTTAAATTTTCCTGAGCCTAATTGATGTCGAAATTAGATAATATTTGCATGACAGAAACATAAATGCATGTTATGACAGAGAAAAAAAAGTTTAAATATTTGAAAATTTGGAGGAGTTATGAAGTTTTTTCTCTCTCCTGAAAAATTTCCTTTTTGTGACTGAGGTGGTATCTGCACTCACCGATTCAATTACATTTGAGTAGATTTTACTTTACACTTATTTTAAAGAGAATGAAGAAGACTTACAAGAAGTATACAATTTCAATACAGCGCCGCAAAATACTTTTTAAAAAATGCTTCGTACATGTTTTGAGTTTTATGAAACGATGAGTTAATTTTGTGGAAAATTTTGTTACACAGATTTTTGAAAGGCGGCAAAACCAATATACGTATATATATATATATATGTAATGTATAAAAAGGTAATTTGGGTTTTACTATAGTTTGGGTATTCTTCAAGAGGGTACTTTCACTGTAAGTTTTGCTTTCCTGTCATACTTGCCACGCGCGCTCTGGAGCTATGTTTTATTTATTTTGTTATTTGTCAGACATCAGGCCGTCGATTCTGAGTTCTTTAGAGTGTACACGTGTCCCCACGCCTTTGTAGCCCCGGATGCGGGTCATGTTGGTAAATGTGTATGGTTCGATTAGAGATAAGAGAGAGGCGGAGTTATGTCATACCAGCCCACGTGGTATGATGAACGTAAATACACCCACACCTCGAAAATCGAGCGACTTCTGCCACTGGAACTGCTTAATTAGTCCACGCTGATTTTTGTACCCGTCTCCCCTCTCCTATTCTCACTTTATATTGTAACTTAAAGATAATGTTTAATAAACCGTTTTACCTGCCTTAACTCTGGAACTTTACTGAAATATCTGACGTCTCAAATATATATATATATATATATATATTAACGGGATGATTCGCTACCAGACAGACAAACTTGCAGGGGATGTAGGCGGGGTACAGAGACGGCTCAGAATCGCACAGCAATGCGGGGTCGGAAACGTCGTCTTCATGTACCTGCCAATAATTCCTTTGGAAGAAGTGTTGGAGTGTGCGTCCAATTTCTTAACCAAGTTTTATAAACAATGGGCTTACCCCAGACAATTTCATAAATGTAATGGAAGAAACAATTCTGAAATAACAATTTTTATCCAGTGCAATCGATGAAAGAGGGATCGGTCTTTGAAAAACCATGGTCGGAAAGTTTACTGTCACTTGAACACGTCTTCTAAAAGGATTATTAACAGGAGAATGAAGACAACGTTTCCGATTTCGCATTACTATTTGCTTCTGAACCCTATCTGTACCCCCTACACCTCCTGCAAGTTTGTCAGTCTGGTAGGGAATCACCTGTATATATATGTATATGCCAAAATTTTGATTATAATTAATGGCATTATAGTTCTAACAGTAAAAATATCATGCATTATTTATGAACAAAATCTACAACTTTATGTGGACATTTCACTGTGACTCTCCTGTAAAGCAATACCTGTAGAAAAGCAACTTTTCACTTCAGCCTCAAGGAAACTAGAAATTCAAGGCGCAGTACAAAATTACAGCTAAACTCGTCTTTTTTCCCCCCTTTTGTCCATGTAACACTAAAGCTGTGGAGATCTAAGAATTATTCAACGAAATCCTATTCCTAACTAATATTATAAATGCGAAAGTGAGTTTGTTTGTTTGTTTATGACGCTTTCACGCCTAAACCGCTGAATAAATTATGATGAATTTTGGTTTTAGATATAGATGGGACCTGGAGAAGGTTATAGGCTACTTAGAATTTTAGATTTTTAATTACTTCTTTAATTATTAATTAAAAACCGTTTTTACGTTGCCATGCTTGGCGAGTTTCGCCCGTATCAATCAAGTGATTCATGTTTTGAGCTAACAAGAATGCTATTACTTCAATGAAGAAGCACGTGCATCTGAAAAACATTAAATAATACAGAAATTATGCCAGTTTTATGCCAAATCTATCTAATAATAAAAATGAATGTTCTCCAGACAAATCTACAGAAAGCAGAGCTTTGAAAATTTGAGCATGACTGGGCCCATGACTTCGGTAGTGTACCTGAGGCTCAGAAATTATAATTACTTTTCTAACTATTAATTAAAAACCATTTTATCGCCCGCACAAAATGATTTATGCTTTTGAAATAAAGCAGAAATTCTATTTGCAAAATCACATGCATTTGGAAAACATAAATAAGTATGGAAATTATGTTGATTTTACGCCAAATTAAAAAGCATAAATAAAGAAAAGTGTACTTACGTATTATCCAGGCGGTCCGCCAAGACGAGCGATTTTTTGCCGAGATAAATGCCGGGCACATGAAATTATTAATAGTTTTGAATACGATTGGCAACAGTTTGGCAACTCATTTGACGAAAAAACAGTTTGGCGGAATGAGTGTATACGTTTATGTGTTTGGATGGTTTTGACTGAATCACACAAAAATGGTTGGAAAAATTTGTAATGAAGATAGCTTATGCCCTGGATTAACATACAGGCAACCTTTCAAGCATATAACATAAATAATTCTTCTACAAAGACACTCAAAATAATGCTAATGCATTGCGCTCTATGGAAATTTTGTAGCTACTAAACCGATTTTAAAACTTTTTTCACTGATTGAAAGTCCTAGGCCTATAGGGTCCTAGGCCTAGGCTTATATGGGGAATTCCTCTCTGTGGAATTTTCTAAGGGATCCTAGCCCGTATTTTCGCGAGGTTTTGGAAAAAAACACGGAAAACTGCGAGCGGCTAGGTCGACAGGCGCGACCGGAGTTTGAACCTGGCACCTCCCACCTTCCAGTTTTGGGAGCAGAACTTCTTGGACACTGGGGGGGACCCTGAGTGTTATAGGCTACCTTTTATGCATATATCACAAATAGTTCTTTTACAGGGATACTCATAAGAATTACATTACGCTCTATGTGTATCTCTGTAAGTACTGAACCGATTCCAAAAATTTTTTCACTGCTAGTAAGCTACAGTATTCTTGAGTATTATAGGCTAAAATTCATGCATGTAGCGCAAATAGTTCCTTTACAGGAATACTCAAAATAATTCTAATACATTACGCTCTATGGGCATCTCTTTAACTACAGAACCGATTCTAAAACTTTTTCGCTAATAGGAAGCTGCACTATTCCTGATTAACATAGGCTAAAATTCATGCATATAGCATAAATATTTCTTTTACAAGAACACTCAAAACAGTTCGCAAATACTGTAGTAGCTGTCTCTATTCGCCAAATGCCTGAAAAAAATCTAAATTTAGTAATTCTGCATACTCTCTTATTTTAAATGAACTATACTACCATGCATTGTACTTCATTTAAAATAAGTAAAAAGCAAATAATATTTAAATGCAGTTTCTTTAGTCGCAAACATATTTGTTATTCACACATGCTTCGTTTCTCTCGGGACCTAATTCTAAAGCCGACGCGGACGAAGTCGCGGGTAGCCGCTAGTTTAGTTTGTAAAGGCTCTGTTTTAGATATACACGACACCATACTAATATGTACAACATTCAGAATTTGTTTAATTCTAATTTTAGGAGAATAATTCGTTTTGCGTATTACTTTTTTAATGCTCAATGTCCTCTAAATGAGGAAACGAAAGTCTGACATTAAGATTGTCTGTCGGTCTCGAAAATATTCAAGCATTAGTCAGTTTTCAAGTTTTAATCCACTAAAAATAAATTTACACTTCAATAAAGTACTAAAGGGTAATATAGTTACACGAGAATCCTTTACTTTTTAGCACATAATTCCCAGAAAATTTGATAGTCGTTCGTAAAATTAGTGCCAGAATTAATTTTATCGATACTGGCATCTACTGAAAGATGAATAATGTGGTTTTAATGTATTGATGTAGAGTAACAACTGGATAGAGTGCCTAAATAGCCCCAACTACGAAGAAGTGAAGTCGTTAACATCGCTCAATTTAACTGCCAGCAATACGGTAGTCGAATCGAATGGCTATTCGATCTGACTGTCACGTTGCTGGTACTTAAATCCAGTGTTAACTCGAGTAATGGCAAGGCTGCACTTTTTCAGCATTGAGCAGTGTATGCAGTTATTCTTCTGTATCGATATGAGAATGGTTGTGCTTTAAGGAGTTAGTGAAACAATGAAAATCTAATCAGTTTGCGAGAACTTTTCCCTTTTTCGCTTTTTGAAGTCTTTGCAAAGTGTTTCTGTGGTTAGAAAACTTAAGAATCATTCACACACTAAGCCAAAAACAATCATTCATCGCAACTATACGGCTGACAGAGTGGGAAAAAGTAAAATAAAAATAAATAAATATATCAGATACATATATTTTTCTTTCGACTGCCTCTTCATTATTTTCATTGCTTCATAGGAGAGTCGTGAATTAAGCCAGACTGCGCTCTGAATTACGACAATAAGTGCTCTGCGGAAAAACAACAATTGCCTTAGATTTTAATTCATTGCATTCAGATTTACACAAGGTGCTCCGTAAAAATTCATGCAGCCCAGGGGCGTAGCCAGAAACTTTTCATGGGGGGGGGGGTTAGGACTACTACAACTCATATATATGTATACGTGGGTGTGATAATGTAGTGAAGAATATACATTTTGTATGGCATAAAATTCCTCATGGGGGGGTTATGACCCCCATAATCCCCCCTTGGCTACGCTCCTGATGAAGCCTCTAAGTATTGCATAAGAAAAAAAAAGTTTGAGAAACACTGGAGTAGTTTATTAATGATGTTTGCTCATTGAATTTTTTTTTCATTGATTGTTTGTTCATTGAATTCTATTACTTTCTAGACGTCGAAAGTGGTAGAAAGGAAGACACCATTAGTGCTATGAACTAATAGCATTTTAGCAGTGAATGGCTATGTTTATAAGCAAAGCGTGACCGAAAATTTGGGAGGGGAGACATAAGATATTCAAAAGAAAATATAAAGGATTTTCTTCCGTTTTAAAATGAATGATTTTCTGTACAAAGTTGAAGAGGAGGTGGAAGCATCTCTCTATCGCTGGGTGCTCGCTAAGAAACGATATTCAGGGGTGTTCAACAGATGAGAAAATAGTTCGTCAGACATCGTCAAGATCCATTCCTTGAAGATTGGTTTTAAGACTGAAAAAATTGCAAGGAGTGATTTGATTTTACATTATGGATTTTTTGTAATTTAAGAAGTCACGTGATAAACCATCTGCATGCATCATTCTAGAACAAATCGAAGATTAATCAATGCTTTGGGGTGGAGACTTTTGAACATCATTGCAGTTCGAAGCAAAAGAATCACCCGGAGTACAGAGTTTTTTTAGCAACCGCGACAAAAGTTAAGGTCCATTTTCAAAGTCGTTAATGTTTCAAAAGTCTCATAGGGTGGCAAGTATTAAAACTGTCTTATAAAACATGACTGGCAAACCATCTGTATTAGTAAAATGAGACTTTATTTTATTTATTTATTATTTTTATTATTTAAATCAAAAATCTGTTTCGAGCTCTAAAAATTCTGAAATAACCCTCTGAATAAAGTTTGTCCGTCAAAAAATAAGTTAGAATTTATCTAGAAGGCATCATCCAAGTTTCAGAAACTATCGAAACTACTGCTAATTAACATCTAACTCCTTCCGATGTTTCTTCTATGGAAGGAAATATTTCTGAAATTATATAAAGCCAGAATACAAAAGAATGACGAGTATACACATTCATATTCGGTACTCAATTCCCTTGCCTCTCGATTACGTTCTCATTCTCTTATGACACATCAGTCTGACAATAGATATCGATGCTGATTAGAAGCATTCATTTTGCAAACAGATAGGAATCCGATTCTTTCTAATAAATATTCCAATTTCCCTGAAAGGAACCAATTCCATACAAAATATCGATATATTCTGAAAGATATGATCAGTCTTCTAAATGTGCTCATTTGAAAACCATATCAGCTTTCCCATAGTAAGTAAATGTTTCAAAATTTCTTACATGAGCCCTTTTTCCAAAATATCACGAACTAACGCTTTCAAGAATAGCAATTAGTTTTGTAACATACCAACCTCCAAAAAATAATCTAATTATTTTTCTTATTTCGATTATAATAAATAAATAAATAAATAAATAAATAAGCAAACGCTCTCAAAATAGTATTCGAACATAAGTGAAATTTCCTATTTTAGATATTCAAATAATCAGATTATCTTTGAGAAACGCACATGTCGGTAGAAATATGAAAAATCATAATTATATATAACCCATAATAATATTTCACGATAAATAATTTTTCATGTACGAAACCAACTTTGGAACTTTGACTTTTACTCGAATAACTTTTTGAGTATACAGGATGTGTATTTTAAGTAATGAGAATAAATTCATAAAAAAAAACAAATTATCAGGGGTATCGCTACAAAACTCTCGTAGTCTTCAAGTCTAAAGTATGCTCCTTCAGCATCAACATACTTCTGCAGGCGAGTTTATCACATTTCGTACGCTCCCTGGAAGTCTGCAACCGAAACATCCTTCAGAGCATGCGCGCAAGAGTCGCTTTGACAGCATCTACGGTCCCGTAGTAGCGTCTGTTGAGGAAGGGTTTTCACTTTGGGGAAGAGAAAACAGTCTATTGGGGCAAAGCTGGGGCTGTAGAGAGGCTAGGGAATCATTACGATGCCTTTTTTGTGAGGTACTCTGTAACCACGAAGCAGGTGTGAGATGGTGCGTTGTCATGCTGGAGCTTCCAATTGGCAGCAATTTCTGGTCACATTCGGTTGACCTGTAGCTTCAATCTTTCTAACTCTTCCATTTCCAAGTCGATCCCAAAATTTCACTGTGTAGCGCTCTTCAACGCTTCGTAGCATTTTGAGTTTGTACTCATTTGTTTGCAGATGTCCACGCAACGCGTGATCTTGCCTCCAACGAAGATTGCAGGCGATTGATCAGTGCAGCGTTTTAGAGGTCGCAAACTGCCAGCAACCGTTGCGAGCTCGCTCTGGCAGACAGTCGCGTCAAAACAAAAATATCCTCATTACTTAAAATACATACATATATAAAAATATACAAATTATACGAAAAATAACTTTCTGTCTCACAAAAAATGTTAGTCTTTGAAAGCGTGTTATGAATAATTATTAAGGGAAGCATCCGGCATTATTAAAGTGCGCCATTTAGCGGTACTTTTCCGTTATCCGAACAAATTTGGCAAGAGGGTGAAGCTTGACGACATTATTATCTGGAAACCCATCCTCTATCGCGCGGCGATCTTGTCTTTTTTTTTTTTTTTTTTTTTTTTTTTTTACCCTCCGCTAAAGAGGGTAATAGTTTTGGGCAGACAAAAAAAGTCGTGGATGATAATTGATAGTAAATAAAATCTTACAGATCTCACGGAAATTTGAAACACACCAAGATCCGACACATGATTGGAATAATGGATACTTGAAAAATTTCAAAGTAACGTCAGATGAAACAAAAGGGGAAACTGTAAGATTTTGTCAGAGCGTCTGCGACTGGCTGTCAAGTTCCCGAGGTTCCGATTTCATTTTTCAGAACTTGGATTTGTTTCCAGAGTCGCGTTCAAACTTTTGTCCCTCCTCGGAGCAAGTGGTGGTGTTCTGTCGTGGCATTTCTAAAATTTTCATTTTTGCGGGATCAGTGTGAAATAGCTCGTAGGCTTGGTATTTCACGCTCTACTGTTCAGTATTACATCGTTAAATATCAGAAGAATATACCCGGGACTGTTGTTCAAGGCCGCGCTGGCCGTCCTCGCCAGTTGTCTGATCCGGAAGAGAGTCATCGTGAAACTAACCGTCTATTTATGCAAAGAAAAAGGGAAGATCCAGATTTTCGTGCTCAAGAAGCGGAATCCAAATCCAGAAGACAAGACAGAAAACGTTTACGACTCTGTCTAGATATACCATCGAAAAGACCAAGAACAGATACTGATCTAAATGTAAGGTGTGAAGAACTAGAATTTCGTAAATTAGCTGAGAAATTTTTCGAAGCTGTTGCTGATGGTCCAATCCACCAATGCTATTGTTGTGATCGACTGTGGTTCAAAAAGTCAATAAGAACCCATTCCAAAACAACTTTACTGTCCAAAGGAGCGACAACGGACTTTATAAAACTAGTCTTTTACAAAGATATCGATGATATTGGCAAATTTTGCAAAACATGTTACGATTGTTTGATTAAATTGACAATACCAGAATTAGCTATAAGCAATGGCTTCGAATTCCCCGAAATACCGGATTGTTTAAAATACTTGACACCACTGGAAGAACGGTTGGTTTCTCCCCGTTTGATTTACATGCAAATACATCCTGTACATGGCTGCCAATACAAATTAAAAGGTTCTGTCAAAAAACCTCTTTAGCGGAGGGGAAACTAATTTCAGCTGAAGGCTGAATATTTTTTTGAATATATTTATTTTTTTTTTCATTTTTGGTAACCCGGCTTCGTGGTGCGTTGTACATTCGCGCTACTGCTTGAAAAGCAAAGGACAATGTATTAGTTGGTGCATTCATTGTACTAATCCGCGAGTGTGTTATGTATTCATACGCAAACGTGTATCCTGAATCGTATGGCGGCGACCTTGATTTATTTGGTAACCTTGCTATTTTTCCGTAGTAAGTTAGATTGTGTTTAAATAGCAAAGAAAAACGTATTTTTCTGTTTCGTATTCATTCACCTGTTTGATTTATTAATCTTGCGTAGACCCTAAGTATGTGTTTGAATAGCAAAAGAAAGCCGATTGTGTCCGTTCTGTATCCTTCCGCTGGCTTCCGCGATCCTGTTGTTGTATTGTTGTATTGTTCCTCAAGGTTTAACGTGTGTTGCCATATTTATTTTATTTTAGGTGAGTGTTGGTTATATATATATATATATTTGTATAGTTATGAATTAATGTCAGAGTTGTTGAAGGAATTATTTTTTAAAGTATGAATTTCTATTTATAGTATAGATGCGGCTGTCGTGCGGTTTCTAATGGCTAAATAACGATCCAGGCAATTCAGCCGGATAGGGCCAAATTTGACCGCCACGTATGTTTTGAAATTGTGTATTTTCGATTGCGGATGTGTTTGTATATAATGTGGAGTCTGTTAATTTGTCTGTTTACATGTTTAACTTTGAAGTTTCTGTTAAAATGTTTGTTTTGAAGGTATTGAAAATGTTTTAGGCGAAAAAAATATCCCGTAGGTATTTGGCGATACAAAAAATCGCTTAAAAAAGATAGTAGCTACTTAGCGACTAAATCACCAAAAAAATATCATAGCTACTTGGCGACAAAAAAAATCGCCAAATTTGGCTGGCTTTCGGATAACGGAAAAGTACCCATTTAACTTTCATCCGACTGATGTAGCAGGTTTCTCTTGCTTAAAAAAGAGTTGCCCGTCAACAGTTTTCTTCCGAATTATTTAAAATTTCCCTTCGACCGTTTTCAGCTGAAATGGCTGATGCCATCATAATTTAGACTCTTAATTAGTGCTCGGAATCACGCACCCAAAAAATAAATAAAGTTATTAGTCATACGCCTCAAATGTTAAAAATTTTTGTTAGTGTATTAAAAGGAGCTTGAAGTAATTAAATTAACACTTCCTCGTATTAAAAAATGGAAAAATCTCATGAAAGCCTTAGCGATTTTGTTTCCATGTGAGCCCCCCTGAGATGTTGCAAGATACAAGAAGAATACTAAACGAGAGAAGCATCAAAGAACACCATTAACACTATGGTATTTAGTCTTTACGTACAAATCCGAACGTTCGTTTAAAAGAACTTTGCAGAATATTCTAGTAAAAGTTTTAGTGACAGTAAAAATTCCTCTCACAGAACTCAACTATGATAAAAATGTCTATTTCTTGTAGGCAAGTGCAGCGATCAGCCAATGAGAAGACAACCACGTGTCTATTTCGCTGGACAGGGTGTTGATGTTCACTTGGAAAGCAAATTCGCCTACTCGAGTACGAAGTGGATGATAATTACTTTCCCGCAATCAAGGCTTAAAGACTTAATTCAGGGTTCGTGTGCTACCAAACTGTCCACCTAGGTGGTTTACAAAATATCCTATGACAAATCATAAGGTATTTGAAATAAAATGTCGTTTAAGAAATTTTTTTTGTATCGTTTGTTTTTTGACTAACAGACGTTTGCATGACTAAAATAAAAGATTCCAAGTAGTACACATTTTGTATTTAAAATTACCGCGATGCGAAAACAGGTTACAGTTGACGCCAAAAATAGATTTCAGTGTGGACCGGCTGCTTGGAGGTTAAGGGCCTATCCTACTTCACGCCAATCGCCTAAGCGTATACGATTGTGGGTTCGATTCCCACTCATACCTTAGTTGTAAACGCTGGACTCTATTCTGCCACGTTCGTTTAAGCGAACGATCGGATGTGTGACATCAAATTGACGTTTTCGCAACCTGCTAACGTATGTTGGTATTCTGAAAGGTACGGGAGAGCTTTAGGTGCAAATTCTCCCAATCGAATGTTTACATTACCATACGTTTCGAGTTACGTACAAATCCGAACATTCGCTTAATAGAACTTGGCAGAATAGTCTAGTAAAAACGTTCATTTTGTTGTCCTCATCACTCGACGAATATTTATAAGCGAATCCTTAAACCAAGCACGAAGTCCTAAAATAAATGTTTCAAATACAGCAACAACAACAAAACTTTCAGTCCCATAAAAAAGTTAGCTTCTAAAAGCGTGTTATGAGTAATCATTAGACGAACAAAATCTGGCATTATTGGAGCACGCCATCTAGCTTTCATCCGACTAATGTAACAGGTTTCTCTTGCTTAGAAAAAAACAGCCCGTCAAAAGTTTTCTTCCACCTTATTTAAAACTTTCCTTCCGCCGCGCATTCAGCTGACATGGCCGATGCCATCATAATTTAGACTCATAATTAATGTTCGGAAGCGCAAAAAAATGAAGTTCATCACTTTGCGCAATTCTTTCTAAAAACAATTCTTATCCATCTTTATAAGAAAAAATCCCACAGGGGGTAATAAAAGGAGTATCCCCCGTGGTCTCTGCAAACGAGCCTAATAAATAAGCCCTAGACCGGTAAGTGGCGCCAGAGAACTTCCTGCCATCGATTTTTGCCCAATCGATTGTGTTGGCACTTATCGATTGCTCCACCTTGTGGAAAAGACGTTTGAGGAACTTTATTTTTTTTTCTGCGGTAAGCAAAGGAAAGAGATTGTGTCCTGCCTTTTATTTCGATTGCAGCGATGCGAGGTGAATGATCATCCTTTTAGTCGGATATGAGGTAAAGGATTTATTGCAGAGATTGTTTACATCTTGCTTTGACACAACAAATAACTCATTGCTTGTGGTTTCAGAGATGAAAGACGCATTGGACCGAACGGATTTTAAATATTCAAAAGGATGAAGATTGCGATTTTCTTTTTCTGTTTTGGCTCCTTTAATACGGTGTGAAAGATTATCTTGTTTATTGGACGGTACAAAAAGAAAAAAAGTTTGTTAAAGAAATTACTTATTCGTTTATTTCTCTCGGTATAATAAAAGAGCTCTTCAAATGGATTTCAGATTTGCAATGGATTTCAGATTTGCAAAAAAAAGCATTGCGTCCAGTCTAGGAACATAATCTGATGAGTTGTCCATGGCCCACTCAATCCACCGACCTTCTAAACAAATGAAAATAAAATAGTGCAGCTTTATTGTAAATAAATTCGATGACTATCCGACTAACAGGATGATTTCTTATTACCTACTTCAGAAGGACCCTTGTTTATCATCAAACGTACTACAAATTTTGCATCACTCTTCATGTCTGTTTTACATGGAAGAAATTTATTTTTATTTGGCTACAGCGGCTGCATTTTTGAGTGTTTTAAACAAAATTAATTGTTTTAACAAAATTACTCTTTTGATATCATACAAGAAAAATGTTTCAACACAAAGATCGTTTTCCCGTTTCCTGCCTCGTTGTAATAAAACTTCTCGTTACAACTATTTCAAATATATCAAACAAATGTATGAATCTTCCAAGTTTCATCATTATGATCATCAACACAAGAAAAAGGCTTACACTGGATCAGGGTCGGACCAAGGGGGATGCGAATGTAGGCGATCGGATAAGGACCCGCGCTTAAAGAGGCCCCACTCCTGGGCCATTTTTTTTTTTTTTTTTTTGCTATCACATTAGACCGAGCTTGGTAGATTGTTGTGATATATCCCGAAAAAAGCCGAGAAATAAAGCTAATATGTACTAGCAGTGCTAGTTGTAACTTACATAAGACATGATAGAAAAGAGGCCCCGCGCTTGCGCTTCGCCTGGAGCCCCGCACGCCCTTTAGACCGGGCCTGATTGGATACCGGAAGACCCAGCGGGTAATGTTTAAAAAAAATGTAATAAATGGCTCTAGATGGTAGCAAGTTTGGCCAAGAATGATGTACAGGATCAATAGAGAGATCAATCGTATCGGTGTGTGTTCATTTGCGAGCGGTTTTGGATGTCCAGTTGAATAAACAAAATTGTCTCTGCTGGGACAAAGAGAGGTCTGAAATTAGATTTGTCCGAGGCCTCCACCCAAATAAATGTCTTGTGCAGGGTGCGAATTGACGGGGAGGGGGGATGCCGGGGCTCGTCCCCGGCTGAAGAATGTAATATCCCTGGCTAGAGAAATATTAATGGATCCCTGCCAGGGATACTATTTATCCCCTGCTGAAGAAATATTAAACTGGTGAGTGAAGATTTTGGGATTCAGATTGGGAAGTCAAAATGAAGGTGGTATGTTATCGTTTGTTACTATACTCTAAGGCGATTGCCTTAAAATTTCGTCTCTTTTCTAAGCTAAAAACCCTCAAGGGCGGCTTCCAATAAGGTACATTGTATGTAGCTTGTGTATCTGTGATTCCATAGAACAAACAATCTATGACTTTTGTTTGAATCTAAGTCAGTTCCCACACGTGTCGGTAACTGTATTTGTCAAGTAATATCATGTAAGGGAAGCATTTGCATCTCCTCTCCTTCTACTTTTCAAGTGTCCCCCCCTCCTGGAGAATGTTTACTTTCAAATGTCCCCCCTGGAGAAAATGATCAGTTCGCACCCTGGTCTTGTGTTGTGAACAATACTGGACTATGGTATATATGGCCTAGTTTTCACCGGCAGCACATTAAAAGTAGAAAGTTTATGGAGCAGCAAGGGACTCCTCTCATTTCTTCACGGTCGTGAGCTAGTCCGTCACCATTAAGGCTGTTCTTCGAAAAAAAGAACTCTGTTTTTAGTCTTGGTACACAAATTGAAATAAACTAATAGCACCATGGTCTCCAAAATATTCCAGATGGTTCTTCATAAGCTGTTTTACACACTGCGATAAGCGAAAACGCTATGGCTTTTGTAAAATTTTCAGAAAAAAATTCTTAGACATGGATCTGAGCTGCAAGATTTTTCGAAGAGTGACACGCTTTGCGAAAATTTCCGATTTTTAAGAATTTTTTCTAAAAGTTTTGAAACTGATACAGATAGGCCTGTCTTCGCAGTTTGTAATACAGCTTGTAAAGAGACAATCTCAAAATTTTGAAGTGCCTGGCATAATTAGTTTATTTGTAATTATGTATCAAAATCGCATGATTTTTTCGAATAACACCGTTAATTTATGCAGAATAGTGCAAGATCGCATCCTACGACGGAGGTTTGGGAAATGTGCAATGAACGTTTTCACGATCTAATCGTTAGTTTAAATTGCCTACCTCACTTACAAAGTTGCGTCGAATAGTCGTGTTTTTCTTCGGATTTGAACCCTTTCGGTTTCTCCGGATGAATTACTTGGAAGAGTGCACAGTGTGACAGACAAGTGCTAAGATTCTTTTCGTTTTTCAGCGCGTAAACCATTTCAGTACCGCTTCAAGATGACAAACCAATCACGATTCGTTTCACCCCAAACCATACCCACCAGCATGAGACCTCCTACCAGTGTGATTTGAGAGTTCCAGCCCCGAACAGGCTCATTGTAGGTCAAAGCAGTCGATTCCCTCAAAATGATTTGAGTGTAAAAATAGTTCTCACTATTAAAATGCCTATAGGTGAAGCTGTACTTTCGTCATTCTTCCTAACGGTAAAATCCCGCCTGTAGTAAACGGAAAACGACAAAACGGATCCTTGGAACAATATTGTCTTCGAAGAACGCATCAGAAATAGTTAGCCATTTATTTCTATTAATAAAAAAATTACTGAAGAGAAATCTTTATTTATTTTTTAACACTGTTCTATTCTTCTGCACCATAAACAATGCGGTTTTCAAAGCAAATATATGCTATTTTGCTTTGAGTAGTTGCAGCTTTTGACCATTATAGATGGCATATTTATGGGGATTTGGAGATTCATGACATTCCGAAATACTCTTTAATAAATTTACCTGTTGGCGATATTTCAGCTTTCGAAATAAATTTTACTTTATTAAAGCTATATTTAATGACTGTTCATCATTGTTGAATCCCTTGCTTCCCCCCTGACACAATCGTTTGATAATATAAGTACAGATTTAAATTTTATCGTAATATTATGAATTTACTTAAATTATTTCTTGACGCACATAAAAAAACTTCTCCTGCTTACCTTATTTATAATCATACGTGTGAAAAATGTACTAAAATAATTGGCCTGGTTAATTTTTGGTACTCATGTCTGATTCTCAAAATTGAAACAGCTCATTTTGGTACACATATTCCGTTAGAGTTTTATGGAAAGAAAGAAAATTCTCATATTTAAGCCTAAATTTTATTTTCAGATATATATGTTTTAAAACTTTCAAAATTATTTTGGAAAAAATGTGTTTTATATATATGTATATTTATGCTCAGGTTTGTTAAAAAAGTAAAATACTGTGGACTATTGTAAGCTAACTGTTTTCATATTGCATTGATTTGATGTATATTACCAATTGTAATTCGAAAACTATGATGTAAAATTCTCTCAATATAAATAGAAACCGCTGCTATGCTGGTCCCGAGCCTGGGGCTGGGGTTCAGCGGGACAGTAGGGCACTTCAGGAACTGCAACAGGCTTTAAACCAAATAGTTAGGCCGCTCCTGAAGGTAGTATTCTATAGTATTCTATAGTGACTGTCCAATCCTTGGAATACATTCTTTGCTCGTTACAGTATGCTTAAGTTACAGTATTAAGCTAAATTCAGAAACATTCCGCTGACGAGTGCATATAAAACATTTTGCAATGAGCAAGGGAAATTCTTTTGATGTGCAGTTATGTAGTTAAGTTTAAATTAAAACTATAAAACTGTGCTAAACAACCCCATCTAATCTTTTTTTATTAAATAATACAACAAAGTTTGTACACCCTCCAAAAAAAGTATTCGAGCAAGAGAGAAATTTCCTATTTTAGATTTGTGAATAGAGTTTTTGAAAAACGCACAACTTGATAGAAATATAGAAAGTCATATTTATACATAGTCTAATTCATATTCTTTGATAAATATTTTTTAATATACGAAACCAACGTAGGAAATTTCTCTCTTGCTCGAATACTTTTTTTTTGGAGAGTGTACGTGTTATAGAATTTGTAAACTTAATAAGAAAATCACTACACACCAAACACATTCATGTATAAATGTAGATATATGCAGCAATATGATTAATTAATTTTTCTTTTTTCAGAAGCAGCTGCTTTCCTTTGATCATTAAACGAGAGAAGAATGAGATCCCATCACCCGTGTTCTGCTTGTGGAATGCTCATAGTAGAGACGAGACCTAGTACGCAGCGCTCCCAATCTTGTTAATCATAAATGAACCAAATTAAGTAGATCTCTTTTAAGGTAAGTGGAAAGATATATTAATATGCAAGAGGGTTGGGAATTTCTGACAAATTTTATACCGGTCAGGGACATTTTACCACTATCTGAAAGACGCGGCATACATCCGTAGATTTATGACTTGATAACAGGATACAAAGATAAGCTATAACAAAAAATCCTAATTTGTTTTTTACAAAACGATTCGATTATTTATGTATATCCGTACTGTAGCATAAAGATAAAAGATGTTTATTTGATTTATAAGGAAGATGCATAGCACCAATTTATTATTAAATATCAAATTTCTAACTAGGTGCGTTACCCGGGAGCATTTGGTATTAAAGCATAACAACAGAAAAAAAAATGTTTGCTAATTTATTTCAGTGGTTTATTTTCATAACCATTAATGCATTATTAAAAACATTAGTCTGCATGTGTGTGGAATAATACAAACACTGTAAGTGACCCAACTACCAAAAAATCGTTTAATTCTATAATAATACCCAGCAAGCGCACACACGTATATATTACGTATTCCCGATGTCGAAATGTCGAAAATAGGTCGAGGAAAAATTACAGCAAAAAATAGCGTTTAAAAGAGATCAAACATACATTGTGTTGTCGACGTTTTAAAGAGCCGTTGTATGCTGGTCAGGGAGGCGGCTATCTTCGACTGTTAATGTTTGTCATCCCCACGAGGTCTATAATCCGTCAATATATCGCCGATTTTCCGCTCATAGCTTCGGCGATCTGGAGAGACCCCCCAGCCAGCCAAGAAGAAACAGATGGAGCACCGAGAAATTTTTTCAGCTTAGTTAATAGTCATTTTAACGTCGAATAAACAGTGCAGGGGAGACAAACGTTACCGTGTCCTTTCACACGACCTTTGACCTGTCCACCCCACGCGATTTCTCAGAATTTTGGAGAACGCTTGTCACGTCACAGATGCCTTTTTTTTTTCCTTCTTTTTGTGTGTGTATTCCGTCGTGGTTCGCTTCGCAGTTTTTTTATGCAAGGGCAGATCTAGCTTCATTTTCATCGCCTGGTCACTGGCTGAGCTGCTGCGCTGCACATAAGAGTACATTTTCGATAGTTTTAACTATAAAAGTGGATATTTTTCAAGAATCTCTTGGAATATTTTCAAGTTTAATGCTAACACGATTTATCGTTAGCTTGACATGTATTAATAAGTTTGTCTGGCTCTCTTTAAATTGTGTTGGCCGGTGTTGTTAAAGTTTGTCGGGGTAACTACTAATTTTAATTTCGGATGTCAAAATTTTAGAGGTGAGTTACATAATTACTTAACTAATACTTATGTGCTTTGTTTCTTTTAATCATTTTCTTTTTAATCGCTAATTATAAGTCTTGTTATTCCTTATTATAGAGTGAAATATACAGGTACAATTACCATAAAATCAACTGCTTACCTTAAACATATAAAATATTTTTTTCTCATAATAAGCACGATTTTACTTAATGTGAGCTTACTATAACAAAAGTCAACCATTATTGCATTATGGCTTAGAATGAAATAGGTTAAGCTTTTTTGTGCAAAGGTAATTTTTTTTTCTTTTTAATTTGTATACTAATATGTATGCATCTAGTATGTAATATAAACCTGTTTGGAGTAGTAAAATTTAACAAATCAAAGAATTAAGAGAGATAAATAAAAAACTTTGTGTAATGAAGTAGACAAGATTTTTCTCGTGGGACGGGGGGGGGGACTAAAATTTATAGATAGAAAACTTGTTCTCATTTTATTACATGGAAAAAGTAATAAAAAAAGCAGGCTTATTCGTCTAATAGGTCGTTCCTTGACGATTTCGTCGAATCCTGACAATTTATAAACGTTCTAATTGTACCTCAATTCTAGATAATTAGAGAATGTGTGAGTCACATACTATTTACATACATCGAGAAAACATGGAAATTCAAGCAGTTCTTATCTTGCGCACATGCCGTTTAAAAAAAGGAAACACTTTATATTTTTAAATATAAAACATTTTACTACTGGTTTTAGCTAATGAAAAGCAATTTTGAATTAAATGTTCAGTAATAACAAGTTTTAAATTAACTTCTAATCGTTTAGATAAAGTTATAAAATATATATTGATAAAAGTTTGGACATATACAAAAAATATATTAAAGTTAAAAATATAATCTTGATTTTGAATTGAACTCATAAGTAAGTCGCATAAACAGCAGATGTCGCTTTTACATATTAAAGGGTTTCCATTTTTCCCTGGTACATTTTATTAATCATTTTGACTGTATTGGGTATTTTTAATAAAAAATTATTTAATCTACTGTTATAAAGAATCTATATATTTTCATATACTGGTGAAAAAGTAACTTTTTTATATAAAATAAGTAAATTATATTTACTATTAGTAAAATTGCATTTTAAACTGTATTAGTTAACTAAATTTACTAATATTTATTTAATTTTTTAAGTTACTTTTTCACCATTTTTCAACAATATATGAAATTATTTAGATTGTTCATAACTTTGAATTTAACAACGCCCCCCTTTTTTTATTGAATATGCCTAATACAGTTAAAACAATTCATAAAATGTACCGGGGGAAAAAGTAAATCCTTTAAAATGTAAATTAGACTTAAGCTATTAATGCGAGTTACTGATTAGTTAAATTCAAAAATCAAGATTATATTTTTTCTTTCATATATTTTCTCTGTGTTCAAATTTTTATGAATGTATATTTTGTAACTTTATCAAAACGATCAGAAGTTAATTTAAAACTTGTTATTTCTGCATATTGGATTAAAAATTATTTTTCATTAGCTAACAAACTAATAGTAAAATGTATTTTATAGAAAAATAAAGTGTTTCCTTTTAAACGGCAAAAGTGCACAAGATCAGAGCAGATTGAATTTCCATTCCTTCACGACGTATGTAAATGGAATGTGCCCATTCTCTAAAGGTCTGGAATTGCGGCATAATTACTACGTTTATAAATGGTCAGAATTCGACAAATTCTGTGAAGTCTTTAAGGAACGACTTCTATTAGACGAATATAAGCCGGTTTTCTCTGTCCTGTTGAAGCAATTCGACAATGTATAACGTAAAATCAACCACTATGAGCTGAATTTTATAAACGGATTCTGAGAATCTGTCTCCCTTCGCCGTTATAGCGACGAGTGTTCGACCAATGTCGGGGATTTTCTCTTCCTGGCGGTCACCCTTTTCCATTCTTGCGCCGTAGTTAAGCGAGATTGTTATCTCTCACGGTCGCCCCGCGCGGGTGATACGCCGTCGAGAAGTTCAGCGCTCGACGGGCAAACAGGTGGACATATCCAAGGATTTTTAACGTCGATGATTACGTCGAAACTGTCGACGGCGACGTTAATTCGATGTATCGTGGCTGGCTGGGATAATAATAATAATTCGATATCCTATAACAATAATAATTTCTTAACCTAATACTAATAATAATTTAACATCAAGATAACTAATAAAAATAAACAAAAAAGGAAGAAAGAAAAGAAAAGAAAAAACTCCCCCTAGTAAAGTTATTCTAAAAATAAAATTTTAAAAAATCTTCAAGTTACACTGTTTAAAAATGTGCAGTTAAATAAACCATTAAATAATTTTTTTAAACTTAAATAATAATGACAAAATAAAGAACCCAATAATACTTGCTGAAAATTCTCGCAAAACTGCAACTGTTACAAGGTGTCTTTTTTATAATTTTTAAAGTGAGACCCTGCCCACGATTTCCCCTGAACGAGGGGTTCTAGGGGTCCAGGGTTCTAGCCTCGCGGTAGGCTAGAACCCTGGACCTTCACACTTCATCAGTCTGCTGTGTTCAGTGCTTTATCCACTCTGCCTAGGTGGGGGCCACACCCGGGGAGTGCCAAACCGTTCTATTTGCCACCTGCTTTATTTTGATAGAAACCCTGCTGTGCATGCCTTAGATTTCTGCTTCGGAAGACAAAAGAAGGAAAATATATATAAAATAGAAAAATATATTAAAATCTTATTTTTTTAAGAACATTTAACAACTGTCTAAATGTTTGATACGTACAATTATCAACTTAACAATCCTCTGATAAATAATTTATCTACGAACGTACAAAGTATAAATTCCCACGAAATTGATTATTTTTAAGCGCTTTAAAGAATTGTTGTTGATAAAAACAACAACAACAACAACAATAATAATAATAATAAACTAATTTAGATATGATGTTTCTGAATAGCTCACTTGAAAATGCTATTTAGGAACAATGCTTGCTAAATTGAACATTATATTTTTGTTTCAACCATTACAATTTATTACTTTGTTGCCTTTATTAATACCGGCATTCCGGTACAAACTTATACGGTACAAATTTTTGTTAACAAAAAAAAAAATAATAATAATAATAACCAAATACCGGTATTCTAATTTAGCTCCGATATTGCAAACACTATACACGAGAACTATTTGCATAAGGGGTGAAGATGCCTTGGTCAAGCGACTTTTTAAAGGTATTTAGCTCGTATTCGCGTTATATATGGAGAAAGTCACCCAAATCTTTAGACCAGTCTATCGACAGCCGTTTAAGAGACTAGAAGTGCGGTCTTGCACACCTTAGCCATCTACCAATGTTCAGTGTCCTACCCAGTTGTTGATTGGTCGGAAAAGAAGGCAAAAAGGACCCATGAACGGCTCTTTGCCACGTAGTGAAACAAGGAATACAAATAGAGCCGAAGCATGGATTATGATACGCTTTTATAATATAGTACTTTTGTGCGCATTTAAAATGTCAAAGTGTTTTCAGTTTTTTTTTTTTTTTTCGAAGTTTTCCCTCTTTTCATATAAAATTAATTTTGGTCAACATGTGTAAGTTATTTTCTTCTCCTTTCAGTGTCTGTTGTATTGGGTACGAATGAGTGATAGACATGCATGTTCTGAAAATCATTATTCTTGGAGCTGCTTCCGTGGGAAAAACCTCCATCATTCGCCAGTTCGTCTTCAGCGAGTTTACCGAAGACTACACTCCGACGGACGTCAAATCTGTGTACCACCCTACAGTAGTGTTCAACGACCACGTCTATTCCATCAGACTGTTCGACTTACCGGTCATACCTTATTTCCCAGCTAACTCTGTCAATGAATGGACAGACTTTCGGGATTACGGACTGCGCAGTGCCTCCGCTTACATCTTGGTGTTCGACCTCAATGACCTTGAATCCTTTCATTACGTCAAGAGCATCCGAGATCAGATCTGCGACACGAAAGACATGCACAATATCCCGCTCTTTATAGTTGGCAATAAGCAAGACTTGCTCAGGGGCCGCGAGTGCAGGGAAGTGGCGGGACTTGTGAAAAAACACTGGAAATGTGCATTTATAGAATGTTCGGCCAGACACAATTGGCACGTTGTTCTGCTTTTCAGAGAAATTGTGCGGGCTTTGGATTACGCGGATTATGGGCAAAAACTATCTTCTTACAGTTCACCGCGTTTTGAGAGCCTGCATGCACATAGAGGGGGGCTAGACAGGAGGGGAGACTCGTTGGTTAAATGTTCTATCATGTAAAACAGAATTTCAAGTAGACCAATGAATGTTATTTAAATGATTACCGTACGAACAAATTGTCTTAACTGTTAAGAGACGAAGCTATAAAAATATAGACAAACAGCTTTTGTAAATGTAGCTTAAATGACAAGACCCATTTTTACGATTACAAGATTCTGATTCTTTCACCGGAAGCTTAAAGATATGTATATTGGAAGGTCAATTAGTAGAATGTAACATAACAAGTATACAAAAATCGCTGATCTTGTGGAATAAATAGACTAACAGCCCCATCTACTGGCAAGCATTCAAATAATATCCCTTCTGTTAATAAAAATTGAAAGTGAACGAATTGAACAAAATTTTAGAAATGTGAAATGTTTTAATAAGCATGCTTTATTTGTTTTGGAAATATTTTTATCTGCTTTATTTGTTAAAAATATTTACCTGTCTTAAAACAGAATTTGTTTGACTTGTCATTTACGCTGTATTTTCCTTCAGGACATACTGTTTGTTCAAGTTTTTGTATCTTTAAACTTAAAATACATCGGAACAAAATGAATTATTTAAGAATTGGAAATTTACACAAGACGTTTTTCAAGTTTAATGAGATGAGAATTTTTCAATTAAAATCTATCAAAGGAAAAATTTGTATAATTATGTAATTTTAGTATATTTACAATTTTTAAGCGCAGTTAAATTTCATTTTTTCTTATTAACTATTAAATGCTCTATACATTTTGCTTTAAAAATGTGAAAATGATATTTTTAAGGCATGAAAACTTTTGAAAATGTTCTATATGCAATTAGGTCTTTATTTAAAAAAATAATAATAAATGATGAATAGCAGAAGATAATAAATGACAGTTTTAAGATAATAAGGTGTTACATTATTTCTAAAAATGGAAAGACATTCCGTATTATTTTATTATTAAAAAATTACCAAAATTTCTAGCATTTTATCGGCTTTTTTCTCTTTTACCGTATTTATCCACGTATACGTCTATTCCGCGTATAAGTCGACTCCCCACTTTCTTGATAAAAAAATTTGAATTTTTTTAAATCGCGCGTATAAGTCGATCCACCACTTTCCCGATCAAGAAACTTTTTTTAAAATACATTTATTCAAAATCATCTGTAAAAAATGAAAGTACTAAATATACATTAATAAAGATAATAACAACACAAAAGTAGTATACAAAATTAAACCCCCCAACTTTAAAGCTTCTTTTTTGTCCAAAATTTCTCGACTTATACGCGGGTAAATACGGTAAGTACTCTAAAAACTGTTAATCAATTTAGATATTTTTCAACTGTTCTGAAGAACATTTCTCTGAAATTTTTCGTTATTTAAAAATACGTTTGACAGTAAGATGTACAATCCCGCACATTATATGTAGTACTTTTACTAATTTAAGCAACAGATCATATTTTTCAGGAAAAAAAGGGAAATATTTAGAAATGCAAAAGAATATACTTTTCGGAGTATTTAAAAATTTCTGAAGATTGATATTTTCGTACTCTCTGAAATTGGTATATTATAGAGAAGTCTTGGTTACGGATAACGGCAATTATGTTCCATAAATTAGAAAGCTGCAAATTTAACAGACACGAAAATCTATTTTCTCTTATCCATAATAAAGTACATTATTCATACGCTCGTACAAAGTTATTAATAATACTCATTTTCGACATTTTATGGATCACAGCTTATTCTGAACAAACAACAACAGCAACAATAACAAAAATCCTTAAAATGTACTTATCAAAAGCATTATTAAAAATGAACTCCAGTTGAATCTTTTAAAATTAATGTTATAAATTAGCACATATTGTTATTGTATTTTCACTTCATTTGTCCAACGATTAAAGAATTTAACGTTCATCACATCATTTATTCAATCAATTTTCTTTTGATATTAATAAGAAAAATTAAATTATAAAATAATTTACGTTCTGTTATCGAATATTTGGTTCCAAGGTACGATTTTCATTTGCGGTGAGCAAGATGAACTGATTTCAATTTAGATTACGCATACGTTATTGTTGTTTAACTTCTGTAAACCGCTAAAAAAAAAAAAAAAGTTATATCTAAAAATGAAACATGGAGTTTCATATAATTCGATCTCTACTTAAGTGCGAGCGTGTATGCTTTTTGTGCATGCATGCGTGCAGTAAACACCCCTGCCCCTCTTTGAGTTGGTGGTTTTAATGAAGATATTGCAACGCCTCGTCAAGAAAACTACAGACGGATATGATTTGTTACAAGTTTCATTGATCTTTTGATGATCTCGGTTGATATTTATACACGATTCTATACAATTGTTGGATTTCATAGTGTAAGTTTATACATTACCTTGTTATCTTGATGTTTCCTATAAATATAGGCTATTAGGTATTTATTATTATGCTATACGTAATTAAAATGTGTTTAACAATTTTTGTAATATTTCGCCTTTCTGCTCTTATTATAAACAATACTGCAGTTAGGTTACTTTAAACACTGCCTCAAGCATTTATTTATAATTTCCTATAGTAATACAGTTCACTTCAGCTTTTTCTTGGAGTATTGCAAAATACGTAAAATAACAACATTGTTGCAAAACAACAACAATAACAATAATAATACGACCGTAAGTGATGTCGTAATTTTTAACTATCACAGAAGAAAGCTGATTCGATTGATATTTTGTTTAATACTTTCTGTTCCGTTTTCTTATATAAAATATGTAATTTTTGAGGGCCTATCTACGCATTAAATTTTGACTTAGTTTCAGAATTTCCAATACGAACCTTTATTATTTTTCCGCTACGTGTTCTTTTTCTTGAGATTTGTTTACTAACAAAATTTAACAACTCTTGAACAATTGAACTGAGTTTACATATTAAGAATTTATTACATTAATTAAAATTGAATGCGATTAAAAACAGGTATGAAGAATGGTAAAATTTGAAATAAGTTTGTTTAAGGTTTGCCTCAAATATATTTGTTCGTATTTTTAAAATTAATAAACGGAGTCAAATGAAAATTTATATTTTTGTTGTTTACAAACTATATAATTCTGTACAAACTATATAATTCTGTAAAAGAGAAAACTTAATCTCATATGTATAAATTTCTAAAACATTATTTATTAATTCATAAGTAACGTATAACATTCTAATCTAAAGTGTTAAATTATTATTTTATTATGCAAATCAAATTGATGAAATATATACATTACTAACACTTACTCTTTGAATTTGCCCTTACAAGGTAATACATTATGTTAATTAACATTACAAGAAGCATTTATGAGTAGTTTGTAGCTCATTAAATAGTCATGTAATTTAATGAAATTTTAATATCTTGCGTTTGTTTCTGCCTTTCTGTACTCTTTTGAAATGAAATATTGTGCTGCCATTTAATTTTCAGAAATTGTGCTCTGTTTTAATATGTCCATCAAATATAATTTCGTTACACACAATCATGGAGATTATGGAAAAAAGGATATTTTTGTATATGGGTGAGATTTTCGAGGAAACAAAATTAGATTAATTATTTTGCATCATTTCTGTGTCACATTTTTTTTTAATAATTTATTCTTTTTACTTATTTTTATCGAAAATGTTATAATCGATGCCTAATGATTTTTTTTTTTTTTTGTCTCCTTTACCCTAGTAATTTTTTTTTTTTTTTTTTTTTTTTTGTAGCAAGTTTCGTTTTTTTTTTGTATGCAAGTTTTGGTATTTTCATTATATTATTCCAGTGCATAAAAATATTTTTGGTTTGTACAAAAATAAATAAATAAATAAATAATTTGGTGTAAAATCGAAAAACAAATTGTAAATAGGTTGTACATAATATTTTAAATGGTAATAAATAAAAATCAAACTGTTAAAAAAGAGCAAAATGTTTATTTCATACATTTATTGTGAGAACAAAGTCCAAAGATTGCACAAATAATATTTAAATATATCGTTAACGTGAAAGTTAAAAAACAAAAACACTTGTTAATAATTTGCACGCTTTAAAAAATTGTTTTGTTTATATACTTTTTAAGCGAATGTTACAGAAGAATGAAATGTTACTTCATCAATAACTTTTTAGTTAATAAGAGAAAATATTTTCTTAACTTTAAACTTTACATATTACAAAAGTTTTTTCATTAATGTTCATAATCTGCTTTTACGTTTTCCTTGTTACATGTTTTTATGGAGAAAATAATCATTGAATAAAATAATACAATTTATTTCTGTAGAAGGGCTTTGTTTCTATTATTGAATAACTTTTACAATTTTTAAGGTAATTTTGCAAACATTTCTATGATATACTTTCGTGCAAAATTATGTTATGATTCAAGCATTATATTTAATTCCTGAGTTCATATTTATTACAATTTTATAAAGGCATAATATTTACAGCTAACTACATTGTTAAATGTTGAATCATATTAACTAGGAATTATAAAACAAAAATTAATCCATATACTAATTCTGTAATATTATTAGTTTATATGCTTATTTAGTTATGCAATTATATCTTTCAAAACTGCATGCATTTTAAACATTAAGTATTTAACAGCTTCAAAGTCATATCATAGTATTTAGTACATTCCTATGAAAATGTAGTCAATTTTTTTTTTTTTTTAAGCAAACGATTTAATTTTTTTCTGAAATCTATAGAAAATTACTCCATGAAAATATTTTGTATAATGCCACCCTCGTCAAAAGTATAATTCCAATAGAAATAAGTGTTCTCGTTAAAAATAAAAATCTTTTTTAAAAGTGAAAAATGCACATTTAAAAATTCAGGAGAATATTTAATCAATTCTAAAATCCTGCCCAAATATTTAACAATGTTTTAAAAAGTTTTCTACTAAAATTAGTTTTAATATCAAAGCTTTTCTACATTTTTTTTATATTATGGCGCGATCAGAACTTCACAAATCAAATTTAACTCTAAGGTAAAACCTATGCTTAAAATGGAAAGAATCTATAATTAATTTTTATTCTTCTATTCAAAATCCTACAGAATGTTTTTTGTTCAATGAGCAAATTTATTGTAAATTTTATATTAGTAACTATATTTTTATCAATATTCTCTATGTAATAATCCTTCACAGAAACAAACAAACATTATCATGTAATTTACACATATAGAGGGTGTCCCGAAAACACTGACCTTGGCCTTTATTCCATAATTATTGGTCAAAGACATATACAATAAATTACAAAGTTGTGTAAAAAAGGGAAAGAGTTTTGTGATATCGATTAAAATTTTCAGGAGATTAAATCTAAATAAATATAAATTAAAATTTTGAAACGATTCTTCGATCTAAAAAAATACCAGTCAGTAAAATGTGACTCATGCATTAAATAGTCGATGACAAAATTTCAGCTTTTCATAATAAAAAGGATCAAGGATAGGAAAATAAATATATGTTGACTTGAACCACTTTTAATGGCTCTTTAGGAGAGAAAACAAAATCACATTAAAGATTGGATTTCAGGAGCTGTACACAAATTACGAAAGAAAAAATTATTGCATTGAATATACATAATACTTTTGATATTGTACAGCCCCTTACCAACTTTGTTTGAGGAATTTTTTATAATGAAAAGCTGAAATTTTGTACATCACCGAATTATTGTACTGGAATATTTTACTAAATGGAAGGTGGTTTTATTTTTGTTGTTGTTGTTATATTGGTGCCGTGTAAAAATTTATATTTTGTGTTTATTTAGATTAAATATCCTGAAAATTTTAATTTTTACCATAAATTTCTGTACTTCTTTCACTTATATTTTAATTTATTGTTCATGTTCAAGGATAAAGCCTGGGCCAGTGTTTTCGGGACACCCTGTATATGAATGATTAAGTCGTTATCAAAGTAGAAATTTGATTGTCTGTTGTGAATGCTAGTTAAAAATATTCAAAGGTTTGATTTCGTTATTAAAACTTCTCAATGAAGCAGATAATTAAAGAAAAGAAAAAAACCTCTTTTAGAAAATGTTATAATTCATTGTAATATTTTCTAAACTATTATATAAGCAAACTCATTGTAAAAATGTAAATAAATTAACTTAGAACACTTCAACTGTCGAATTCTTTTAGTAAATAAATTAAATTAAATTAAATTAAATAGAGAATGAATTTCAAAATTATTTGATTAAGGCTAATATTTAATCAGATTACCTTTTGAAATTTCATATTTTCTAGCTATTTAAAAAAAAATGAAACTCTGGAATATAGTTTATTAAATAATTGTAAAAACTTAAATGTTTAATGATGAAATCAAAACTATCTCATATTATACAAAGAAAGCAAGTAATTTAAATGTTTACATCCCATACTTTAATTTTAAAAAACACTGGTACAAATTTAATTATATGTACTTTACCTTTAACTAAAACCCATTAATAAAAAATAATATTTGATATCAAACATAGGAACAACAATAAATGAAAACGTTTCATATGAAAAACACGTATAAGGGCATTTTTAAATAAAATGTTATTTACATGAATTCGGAACATAAAAATGACTACTAGTTTTTTCCAAACAAAAATAAAATTGAGCGTATTGCAATCAAGACATGAAAATGTATTTAAATTATAGCATTAATTCAATATTTTTTGTAAAGCAAATTCTAAGAATCGTTTGGCTTATTTTAAATATACATATTAATACATTGAGAAAACTAAGTGTCCAATGATTTGTTTGATTATTATTATTATTATTAGCTATATTAAATGTAGGTGCGTATGTACAGAATAAGTTACACGAAAATTGTACCTAAATAACCACATAATTTCCATATATATATAAAATATTGAGCCTATTTGTAAAAATAAGTTTGTGGAGTTCTGACTCTAAGCAATATTAAAAAAGAAAAGAAAAATGTACTATATCAGTGTGAAATTCTGACAATCTAAACTAAGGTTGCATTTTTATTTTTAAGAATATTTATATATTTACTGTAATGAAATATCTGTACATGTTTATTAGACTATAAATGTATGAAATGTTGATTCGTAAATTAGTATAGATCTCAATACAATATATATATATATATATATATATATATATATATATATATATATATATATATATATATATATATATAAAATCATTTATAAATTATGTTTTTTATATCAAATAATATATACGAGTAATTTAAATTTATTTAAAACATGTGGAATAAAAGTAACTTAAACGGTTTTCATCCAGTGTCTGTGGAAAAAAAAATAGTGCTTGAATAAAATCAATGTCTGATTGTTTTCAAAGATATATGTATACACTTATATCGCATGGATTTGCATTTATGTATTATTAAATGTGATATATGTTTAATGTGATAATAAACTTGCTCAATGTGGAAAAGTAGTTTTTTATTAAAACATTTAACATCACATGTACATTAGAACAGGCGCGTAGCCAGGAAAAATTTTCGGGGGTGGATATGCGTCTGGAAAATTTTTCGGAGGGGGGGGATATGAACTTATATGTGCATAAATAGACGGAATTTCATCACTAATCCAAAAATTTCGGGGAGGGGATATATCCCGATATTCCCCCCCCCCCCCTGGCTACGCCCCTGCATTAGAAATTACATTTTAATCATGAAATACAATATCAACAAGACGGATTTTTTATCTGCATAAATTGTTTTCTCTCAATCACTTAAATTTTAGTGTACGTACTTAAAATTCGTCTTTTTTATCTTTTCTTCTTTTTTTTTCTTATATTTAGTTTAATTTTTTCTGCTATTTAATTAATGTTAAATGACAAAGTTATTTAACAGGGGGAAAATTCAATAATATTTTCTGAAATCATTAAACTTTTCACGTTCCCCCCCCCCCCCCCCCCACCCGCCTCCCCTGCTAAAACGGCCTAAAAAAGTTTCATGTGATGACGCAGTATGGCAAAATGCACGTTATACGTTTATAGAATATGTCCACCCAAGTCCCTTGCAATACAACTGCATAAACCACTTTTTTCACTACCTCGTTCCGTTTTCGAGATAGTGCTAACTCCACAGTTTTCCACCAGGTGGCACCGCAGGCAGATTTATTCAGTAGCGCAGGGATACTTATGTACTTGGACATCACTTTTATGAATATAGCAGCCGCTGTTCTGAAGTTTAGATGTTCTGAAGAAAGCAAGGGACTTTAGTGGGCGTACTGTATATAATACAATCTAAAAATTTCAAGTTTATGTGCTGACCAGTGCAATTGCTCTGTTGTGAGGATCATCACATCGGGTTAATGTTAATAAAATATTTAGAAATTTCAGACTGTTCACTCTCGTCGAGAATACTCTCTCTACTTCTAACATCTGACAAAAGAGCACTTGCCCTGATAGTTTTCATGCGTTCTGAATTGCCATAATTAAATGTATTTGCTTTTTGAGTTTTCCCACAACTAAAAGTAACAGCCAACTTCCTCTCCGAATTTCCTTTCTCGTGTGCTTCGATCACATTAATCGGCCGTTTCGATAGTAAAATCACCTGTTTCTTAGACAAGTCCCTTCTCTAACCTACAGGATTTGTACGAGATGTGTACGTCTACTTGCACCTGTTCTCTATTTTTCAGTACAGCGATTGGTTTGGAATGTGGTTTTTGCTTATTTTATTCCCGAAAAAGTACAAGAAAATTTTCGAACAGGGAACCAAGGCCGGTCGATTAGAGAGGGTTGTGTGGTCTCTTCTAGAAGATATTTTAACTAGTTAGGGTGAAAAATCGGTGTCTTAAAAGATTGGTCGTTGGAGAAGGGGCTCGCTTAATAGTTGTTGTTGTTGTGGGATTGCGGCCAGTTATCTACAAATGGGATCTAGGCCGATGGGTGGGATACCCTTCGTGGGGAGCTTTTCTAAGGGGTACTAACACCGAATTTAAGCTAAGTTTCGAAGGAAACCACGGAAAACTCCTAACGGTTAGGTCGGCGGACGTGACCTGGTTTTGAACCAGGCACCTTACGTCTACTAGTTCAGAGAGCTAGGCGCTCGGCCACTGGTCGGGCCGCTGGTCGCTTAATAGAGGTGGTCGCTCATAGAAGTTTCATTGTGTACCACAGCAAATGAATTCCATAATTTTACTGTCATAATATAGTTTATTTGTTTATCTAGTGCACCGGTTCCCAAACGAGCCCCCGGGGTTCGCAATGTGTATAAAGAGGGTTCATAAAAATGATATTAGGGCTCAACGACTATAAATGGGGTTTACCAAATTCTTTTGGATTTCAGAAGGGGTTCTCAGGGAGAAAAAGGTTGGGTAGCACATATCTAGAGCAAAAAATTGCCTGTTGTGGAAGATAAATATACAGGCGCTTGCCACTCTATGCTTTTAGATTCCTACTCAATGAAGAAAGAAAAATCTATGTTACGAATTTTTGAGATGATATGCTCTTCAAAGGATTAACTTACACTAAAACTTATTCTATCCATCCAATAAGTTTGTTGCATGTAAATCGGTTCATTAACGGTGTATTTTGGTACATACGAATGAATTAATTATGCACTTCAAAATTTTTAGAATGTCTCTTTACAAGCTCTACTATACACGGTAATAAAGGATAAATCTGTATCAGTGGCGGAACTTTCAGAAAACATTCTTAAAAATCGAAATTTATCGGATGTGTCACCTTCGAAAATTTTTTCTGCGTAACTCTATCTTGAAGAATTTTTTCAGAAAGTTTCATAAAGGGCACTTCTGTGTATAGTGCAGCTTGTGAAAAATCATCCTACTTTTTTTTGATCAACTGACGCAATTAGTTTGTTTTCCTTTGTGTATAAAGTCCGTAAGGGTGATCTCGTGTTTTTAAACACCCTTAAAGCGCTAGTTATGAATCCTTAAATTTCTAATTGGATTACATTGGGGTTTGAAGATTTCTTGCCAAACATAGAAAATATCGCAAGCTGATTTCTGTTTTTGGCACCAAATTTAGCAGTGTTTCACTAAAAGTCGCCAATTTTGGAGACATTTGGCACGATTTTAAGAGATTCGTATGACTGCCTTCGTAGCGCCATTAGCGTATTACAGTGGCGGCTCCTCCATTTGAGCACACGAGTACGTGAACCCCCAGAGGAAAAACTACAAAGTAAATACATTAACAAATTAATTTTTTAAAGAAATATTAAGTACACTTCTGGATTTTTGTGAATTTAGAGCGTGTGTTTTACTCTCCTCCACCTCCCACTACTATTAAATACACTTATTATAACTAACACACTGTTTCGTAGTGTGTTAGCTATAGTAAGTGTGCTACTATACTATGCTGTTACTGCAGCATAGTATTCCCTCGCTCGCACGTGCGATCGGCCAAATGGCGCTCTGAACCGCTCTCTAAGAAAAGACGGGTAGACAATTGCGGGAGAAGTAAGGCGCTGCTGATATCACTCCGTTCGCACATTTTTAGTTGTGCTCAGAGACGATTTTTTTGCCGTTATCGCTTCCGGATTCTCCCTTCGTTTGTTATGTTCGGTTAGTTAATCCATTTTTCCCATTTTTTTATTTTTTTATCATTTTTCACTACAGTATTTTTTTACGAATTAGAGTAAATAATTCGGATGGGAATAAAATAGTTGTTTCGGTTTTAAAAAAAAATGCATTTTTCAATATTATCCTTTGAAAAAAAAATTGAAATAAAAAACCAAGATAACACTTTTTCTAAAACTTATCTTGGTGACGAAATGTAAGACCAAATATTACTTGTTTCCTTTCAGTTGCATGCATTGTTTTCCTTTAACTGCTGGAAATGCAAATATAATTTAACTTGTAAGGTGCGTCGCATCTGCATGTTTAATTTCCGAAATTTATTTTGCGAACCTCCATTCAAATAACCCACGAGTCGCTGGCGTATTATAGGGTAGAATTGCGTCCTAAACCGGACACTACAGGGTAGCGTGTACGCGTGCTGACGATGTTATGATTGATCAATGTAGGTTCGACTCCCTTCGGGTGACTACTATTAATCACTGATCTTTGAGAAAGGTGTAGATTAAAGGTTGTTTTACATAAGAATAGATTCCAGAAATTTAGTCAGCACAGCACTGAGTATAAAGAACAGTAAGGTAGGAGGCGGCGAAGCTGGCCACATTGGTGGCTATTATTTTAATAAACCAATGAGAATAATCGACCATTTCCTCTTTATTCCACATCTTCATTCAAGAGCATTCAAAATTTAATCATTCTTTAAAAACTAGAGCAAAACTCTCTGATCTAAATATAAATTTATCCCAGCAGCATATCCGAAATCTTATTCTATTTTACTTATTTATTTAGTTTCAAAAAAGAAAAGCTCCTTGTAGCAGCAGACTTGATTTGATAAAAAGAGTTGTCATAGCAACCGTATGCAACTGCGAAACCCTCATGCCAGCCTAGAAAGTCAATATTTAGCAAACCTAGATATAAAGCAACTCATCATTACTTTTCTCCTTTAATTTTTTTTTCCAGCCGTAAATTAATCTAGCAGAAAGACAGAGCACGCTGTGTTAATTGATAGAAATAGTTCGACTAATTGGGAGAGATAATGTTTTTCCACCCAAAAACCAAATTACTCTTCTTTCAGAAGGTTAAAATTGTCGTGTCGTAAAAGTTTGTCTCCAGTTAATTAATGCTTGAAAATTGTTTTTTTTTTTCTAGCCTTTGGGCTGCTGAGAGTTTATTTCGTTTATTTATGATTCCATTGCATTTCTTCCCTCAGATCCAGCTTACAGAATAACAACCTACAAATTTGAAGTACGAAATTTAATTAAAAAAACGTACAATTTTTTTTCTGGTATCTTGCTATCAAAGAAATTATTTTAACTCTTTAGGGCATTGAAATGTAAAATTCTGGCCAGTTTTTCTTATAATTCAACTATATCTTTCAAAAGTTACAACGGCCAGCCATGGGAGAACACTGAATATGATAGATGGTCGAAATGTGAATGTCCTGAGTTCCTACGCGCCGCTGTTGATCTAAAGTTTTGGGCGGCTTTCTACAGATGTAACGTAAATACGTGCTAGAACACAGTGAAAAGTCCTCCACCCAAGGCATTCTCCTCCCCTTAGGTCGATAGCCCAAGTGTAGCTTTGCTTTAATCACAAAATCATTCAATCTATGGTTATAACATGTTTATCGTAAGTTATTTTTCAGTGTTAAGTTTGAAAGTAGTATTTAAAATTTCTGTACGCTTAAATGTAGTAGCTTTTATCTAAATTTATTTTTATTATCTTAAAATTGGCCGAGCTCAGTTGTGTGTGCAAGATTTTTTCAAGGGCAGTCAGTGGCCGAAAGAACCAACTTTTCCATTTTCAATCTTGACGGCAGGTACAACAACTTCCATCGTAGCAAAGACGCATTAGAAGGATTCCCTTTTCTGTGCCGAGCGCTGTTTTTCAGCTAAGGTCGTCGGACAGCCTGGCTAGGTCCTAGAGGCCTAGTTTTGACACAAAGCTCGGAAGCAACGCTGGCATAGAAGAAAATTTTCGCCGTTACGTCTTTGCAAACGAAGGTCATGAATAAGTTAAACCTGGTTTAAATGGAAAGGCAAATTTGATAACACCACACTACCCTAATTTTTTTTATATACGTAACATATTGACCTTGATATAATCTGTAAAAAAAAAAATAGAAGCTTTAAAGGTTAATCCTAAAGAAATAGACACAGTAATTTTATTTAACAGCAAAAGAAATGCTTAAATAAATTCTTTAAAATAATTTTATTTACTTATAATTTAATTTTAGTTTTGACATATTTGTTCCTCTTTAATGTGAATGAAAGCTCTAAACCATACTGTTTTGATTCAACATAGCTTTATAAATTCTGAAGTGTCTTTCGTTGCTTAGAGACTGATTTGTTAACGGTTGCTATGGCAACTAGAGATGTCCCTGGAAAATCTAATCTGCACACAAAGAAAGTTAATTACTAGTACACCTGATAAAAAAAATAACGTTTTTAATAAATTTCTAGTTAAAAATATTGTTCCGCAGTGTTTTAGTGTCAGACATAATGAGTAGTTTTGAGTTGAAATGGTCCGTACATTTTGAAAATTGCACAAAATGGATTACTTTTTAGCAGCGGGCGTTTAAAATGTTTGAATATTATTGTTAACCCGACTGTAAATGTTTTTTTTTTTTTTTTTTACTTTTCCTTGAAGTATAAACTTACGTCAATATATAAATTTTTCTTTAAGAAAAACATTTTAAAAATATTCTTAAAAATTAACAATAAAATTTTCACAAATTTTTAGTTTATTTTGTCACGAAGTACTTATTTTTTTATGCCTAATGTTGGTTGTAATTTTTTTGTTCTTTACTATGGGGAAGAAAATTTGTTTCTAGACATTTTTCAGCATGAAGCATTGCAGGTTTGAATACTTTCTTTCCCCGCGTACAATTGGAACCACTTGTGATTTAATTTGTGTGGTTGCACGTGCATTTACATCCAAAAATATCCATTGCATGTCGCGAATTCTAAACATCTTTTATTGTATTATGTTCTTCTATTAAATATGATATATACTTATAGCTATTTTGCAAGAGCATAACAAAATGATTCCATTACATTTAAGTTTATGGTCGAGTCGACAACCGATTGTATAACATTTTCATGAATTCAAAGAAAACGACAAACAAAACAAAATAAATAATGTTACTGAGATTTATAAGTTATGTTCATAACATTTATAATTACTCCACAGGTTCACAGAATATATATACATGTATATTTATATAGAGATAAATACACACATACATACATATGTTTAGATTAAGGTGCTGAAATTGTACAAGACGCATTTTATGCAAAATTATGTTGTTCCTTATTTAAAATGAAGTCAACGCATTGAATGATATGAAACTATACATATAAATGATGTGAGATTATCCATAAATTACGCCCCATGGTCAGCAGCATTAATGTTGAAATTTAGGTTTTCGTAAATTTTTTTCTCTTGCTTAAAGACATGTTTTATGAATTAGATATTCTGTGTTTAAATACCATTGTTTGAGAAAACAGATTTTTCATCTATTTTCAAAATGTAACACTGTCCTACAATTCATGCCGTGTTCGTTCTTTCTTTCTTTTAAAGTCTTAACTGGAGAAATATCACAGCGAAAACCAAATACCACAAAATATTGATAACGGGAAGACTTCTGTGAGAAAGCAGGATAGGATGAAGAAAACTGGCCAATTTCGATAAGTTTCTCAAAGCGTAAGGAGCTATGCTCTGATAATACTCTTGATGCATTAGCACCTATGACTAATATAAATAAAGGCATCTTCGAAAAGAAGTGCAGTTATCTACATTTGAGAATAATCGCATCAAAACGGATTTTAAGATATTCAAATACGACAGGGTCATTATTCTCTTTGTGTAAAATTATCTTTATAGATACAGAGAAATTCTTTGACAGTGCTGGACGGTTGAAGGGTAGGCAACCTGCTGCCCCAAACAGCTGAGTGCTAATTCAAGTGTAAGAAACTTAAAAGAGGATAGTTGAGTCTTAGTTTTTGCTTCACCTCAGAAAAATACATCTGTCACCATATTTGAACATTTTCAATGAATGTTTATTAACTACTTAACTCTGAATGTATTTCCTTGAAATGCAAATTCAAAGTTAAAGGGGGAAAATTGTAAGAAGGGCTTCCAAAAAGTAGTATCGTTTGATGACTAAAAAATAATAATCATTCAAGAATTTGTTACAAAGTTTTTATATTTACATTCAAGGGTAGTTCCAGACTGAATTCTCAAAAGGGAGCCATTGATCTTTTTACATACAATGCAAACTGAACGTGTGAAATCTTTAAGTATGCGAATCTGAAGTTGTGAAACAAAATTTTGGAGGGGGCCATGGCCCCCTCGCTTTAGCAGCCCTTGTTTACATGTACGTACATCAAGTTGTTTTTCCACATAGTCAACACGCACATATTTTCCAAGCCCTCATCATACATTTACGTGCAGCTACACACTTTATTAGGTGGACCCTTCATGAGAAAATAAAAAAAAAGTCATGATTATATCGCGCGTTTTTCATATATATATATCCTATGTATATTAACTATCAATTCACATTTTTTTTCGTTATTACGATGCTATAAGCTTTCTCCCATATTGTATTAGCCAGAATATAAAGCGACCCCGAAATTTTTCATCAATATAATTTGAAAAATCCTACATTTAAATCACGAATTTAGTGAGAGTCAGGTTTTTAACGGGAAATAATTAGGCAAAAAATATTGCGTTGTATTCGGGCTATACGGTAATATATTTCCGTGCCAAATTTTGTTACAATAAACCAAGTATTTCCTCAGTTTTACAGATTTCGTGCGTAACCTTATTTTTGAGCATGAGTGTAGTACCTGCCTTTCCGCCTGTAAACATTTTGAAGCAATAAAATAAATACAGACATCTCTAAAGCGAAGAATTCACATTAAAAAAAAAAAAAATTTAATGGGATCATTTTATTTTATCTATTACTTTATTCTACATTATAGGTGTGAAGGGCTGTTTTTTTTATTTCAATTCTACAAGAGGCATAAACACTCGAAAATTGACAACTTTTTGAAGGACATTTTGCCAATTCTCGGAAATAAATAAGTAGTCAGTTTCTTCATAGTTGTAATCCACTGCGCAGTATTTTGTCTGGATAGATATAGTGGACGAGAATGATAATTTTTTGCATACGTTTTACAGGTAAATATGTTAAAACAAACAATTTTTTTCGTTACTCTCAAAGCCGCGCGCTTCGATAAGCAAAATCAATAAATATATTTTTGCTTCGCTATACAAGATGATAATTTCTTGAAGGATATTTTTCATGCATTGAACAAAAAGCTCCTTGGAATACCAGATTGTTACGAGAAGGGAAAAAAAATTGTTTTTAATTTGAAGGAGTAAATATGTCCAACTTCAGAAAATATCCTTCGAGCCAGGTTTATATAGGTCAAGTGGGCATTTTCTACAGTAATATGCTACTTAAAGAGAAAAGGTTCGGGCAAGGGCCAGTAGCGGAACCAGAAAAGTTTCAAGGGAAGGGAGATAAGTTAAGACGAAGCATAATATCAGAGATGAGTCATTCTTTTTTAACCTTGAACCCATGTTTAACCTGTTCGTTCTCATCATTAGAAAGACGCAACACAGAAGACTGCATACGTACAACGCTGGGCCGCAATGGAGCATTCAAAGAACCATTCTGACTTTCCCCTCCCCCCCCCCCTCATACACTAAATAGGCATTTAAGGAATGTATTCAAACCTTAGAAACTAAATTTAAAAAAAAAACACTTTAAAAACATTTTACTGAAATTTTGAATAATAATTTTTAAAAAGTCGAAAATGTTTCTATTTCAGAAAAGAAAAAAAACGTTCGATTAGTATCTTGTTGAAACCGCGGGATTTATTAACGTAGAATACTTTTTTTTTTTTTTTCCTTACAACCTCTGCAATGGACTTGCTCAAAATTGTTAAACTCGGCAAACACTTAGGCACTTTAGTCTTTCACACTCTATAATTAGATATATTTTATTGTGATAAATCCGTACTCTTTCACCCAAAACAATTAATTCCCCATTTTTTCGTACGCAGAAGATACTTTGATTAAAAATAGCGATCAAGACTGTTTAGTTATTTTTACGAATGGCATTTCTGTCTATTGCTTAGATTCAAAGACCCACAACATTTCATGCGGCCGGAAATCGCCATGCATGGCAACCATGATGCTTTTTTTTTTTCAGTTTCTTGTTAATATCTTTTATATAATTCGAATTTCGAAATTTAAATCAGGTGACTGACAGTCTTGAATTTTTTTTTCTATTTCTCTATTTTTTTTTTTTTTTTTTTTAACGTATTTATCATGTGTTTCGATGTGGTCTGGTTTCTGAGTTAATCGCGTGAAAGCATGTATTGAAATTACCCTATAACTTTTGAAAATTTTTATTTTATTCACTTATTTATTTATTTATTTATTTTTGATACTGCTGTTATGGAAGAACTTAAGACTACATTAAAAATATTAACAGGAATTGGATGTGTTTCTGTTTGTTCGCAAGACAAGAGTAAATTCCCATCAATGAGATTATTTGCAAATGATTTTATTTTTTAAATATTGAATTATGAAAACTTAGAATATTTAATTCTTATAAGAATACCACAGAATGTGAAAAAGGCCCCCAAGAGGACTTCCGAACAGAACTGCATATTTAGTGTTAACGTACACCATGAACTGGCAGGTCATCCATGGAACACGAAATCTGCCGGCTTCTAGTCTCAAGCCAATCTTCAAAACGGCTTGGGAAAGGACAAGACGTGTAAATTTGTTTTCAATGCGAAAATTTCATGTAGTTAACAAGTAATATATATAAAAAAAAATTAAGTGAATTCCTACTTAAGTGAATAAAGAAAAGTTTTATTTTAGTTACTTTTTATTTAAAAAAAAAACTGTATTAACATCAAGTGTCATCCACTACAAGTTTAAAAACATGTATTTGAATTTGAGTGGATAAATAAAAAGTATTTTATTAACGATTGAAAATTTGAACAAGATATATATGTATAGGGAGAGTGTGAACTAATAGTAGGAATTGAAAAAAAGATAAAAAGCAATTGAAAGAAAGAATAGCTTTATCTAATACTTTTAAGCTTCAAATTTGAAGAGAAAAACTGTACTCATATCAGTTTTTAATTAATATAAATTACAGGTGAATTGCAGTACAAACTGAAATTTTGTGAAAAATCTGCAGTTACCATTCCCCTGGAATTCCGTATTAGCTAGATTTCAAGTTGATATCCTTTATCCAAAAAATGAGCGGTATGCTCTATGAGTTTCTTACAGTCGCTCTTCACTTTCTAGTATTTATAATGGTGAAGTATGGTTAGAATATGCCCGACGAAGATTATAAAATAAAATAGTTTTAGTAGACGAATTTAATATAGATTTCGATTCCAAAGAAGTGTTTTATGGAATATGATAGAAAAATGCGGCACAGTCATGAATAATGGTGCACTTTTCAGTTTAATGGAATAAGCAAGAAAAATAGGGACAACATACGGATTGTGATACAATTTTAATATGTAGCACTAGGGTGATTCATAAAATTCAAGTTTTTATTTTTTTGACTCTCAACCCATAATATCATTCTATCTACTAAAATATGAATTGGTTATTAATTTCAGAATTTTTTATTGATATTTAGGGGTCGCTACCAACTCTCAAAGTTTAAAAATTAACTGCAATAACGCCCTTTTGGGTCTACGCGTTTCCTTCTCTTCTTTACTTCCGGCCACCCCTATATCAAGCAAGTACCAATAAATTGAGCACCTCCCACTGCAGGAGGGGGGGGGGGAAGAAAAAAAAACATTTTATGCGTATGACATTCCCCAGCTTTAGTTAGCTGGACTGATATTTACAACATAAACAATCCTGCTTCTTACCCAGAGATAAAATCATTGAAATCCAAAGTGGTTGTGTTCGCTCGTGAATGCGACTTACTTTCGTTTTTTTTTTTTTGTTTAGTGTTGTAATATTATTCATAAAATGGCTTCAGATGTTAAAAAAAAAACAAGAAAAAGAGATGAAATATGGTTGATCGGACACACTTGCTCAGAATTAGTGCAAACAAGATTACCCTCAGTGCAAGAAGTAGTGAGTTTATTTTTTCACTATAAAAATGTAATGAAAAAAGTAAATAGAGAATCAGCGTCATTAACTGCTGGTGGTGTGATGGCTATATGGGAAAAAGCAAGTATTCCCACCAAGGAAAAGCAACATGTTATCACAAAAATACTCTGGCAGAAAGAATGGCAGAATTAAAAAAAAAATAAAGAAAATAAGGCAAAGCGTTCAGCAACAATCAAAGAAAAAGAAAACAAGTGGCAATCAAATTTAAATGTTCTGTTTGATATAGCTCACTCTAATGCTCTAAATATAATGAATATTGACGAAGATAAGCAATTTCTTTTGAACCAAAGAAAAATGAACCGTCTTGGACGATTCGGTAAGATTGATAAACAGTATGCTAGAAAACTTGCTAAACAATTAGAAAAAGAAGTTAAGTCGGAAAAAATGAAAGAAAAAGAAAAAGAAGCAATAAATAGACTAACTGAGAAATACGATTTATTGTCATCTTCAGCTACTTCTTCTACAGAGGACAGGAGTGATAGTGACATGAGTCAAAGTCGTCCTAACTCTCCGAAGCCAGAACCTTCTTCAATCAAAGATTTTTCGATACCAAGGAAACGAGGCCGAAAAACAATCCTAGATTCTAATTTAGCAACTAGTCTCGATGTCGCTAAATTGAGCGACCGGAAAGCAACTGTTGTTTTGACATCTACACACAAAATTCTAGGCTGTAATGTATCAGAATACAATGTAAGCTATTCCTCTATACGTCGCCAAAGAATGAATAATAGACTGCAGCTTGCTGAATCAATAAAATCTGATTTCCAACCCCAAACTACACTAACTGTGCACTGGGATGGAAAAATGCTCGAGGACATAACAGGGCATGAAGTAGTAGATCGTCTACCAATCTTGGTATCTGGAAAAGGAGTGGACCAGCTCTTGGCCGTTGCTAAGCTTCCAGATGGCAAAGGAGAAACCATTGCGTCTGCTATTTTCGAGACAATTTCATCGTGGAACTTACGTGATAAAATAAGATGTATGTGCTTCGACACAACGGCATCTAATACTGGGCGAATAAACGGAGCCTGTATTCTTTTGGAACAAAAAATGCAAAAAGAATTGATTTGGCTCCCTTGTCGGCATCACATCTTAGAAATCGTACTGGAAGCTGTCGTAGTATCAGCTATTGGACCATCCAGCGGTCCTGAAATTATAATTTTCAAAAAATTTAGGAGCCGTTGGACAAAAATAAATCAGGAAGACTTCAAAACTGCAATTTTTGAACCATCTACTTGGAATTGCGTTCAAACTTCTGCGATCGATATAATTACTTTTGCTCAGAATCAACTACAACAATTTCAGCCTCGTGACGATTACAGGGAGCTCCTTCATTTAATCATTATCTTTTTAGGAGGGATTCCTGAAAGCGGTATCTCATTCAAAGCCCCTTCTGGAATGCATCGTGCACGTTGGATGGCGAAAGCTGTATATGCATTGAAAATGTTTCTATTTAAGCACCAGCTTAAGATCACAATTAAAGAAGCTAAGGACATTACGGATATCTGCATATTTGTTGTACTTGTCTATGCAAAATACTGGTTTACAGCGCCAGTGGCTTATATGGCACCTGAAAATGACCTGAAGATTTTGAAGGACATAGTTGAGTTCGAAAAACATGATACAGTTTTAGCCAAAGTCGCCGGGAGAAAGATGTTGGGTCATCTTTGGTATCTTTCTGACGAACTGGTTGCTCTAGCTGTTTTTGATAAGCGAATTTCTAATGAAACAAAACGCAGAATGATTTTAGCACTGAATAACGAAAGTTCGGAAAACAGTCCTAAAAAGGAATCTTTGAGGTATGATGCAATTAAAAATCAAAATATCGAAGATTTCGTTACATCAAATACAATGAAATTTTTCAACACGACTGGTATTTCATGCGAGTTCATACAAAAAGATCTTGAGCTGTGGGAAGAAGAAGAAAGCTACAGGTCAGCTAAAGAAATTGTACAAAACATGAGAGTCGTTAATGATATAGCTGAACGAGGTGTTGCTTTGATGGAAGAATACAACAAATTACATACAAACGATGAGGAGCAGAAGCAGTACTTCATGTTGTTAGTTAAGAATTATAGACAGAAAAACCCCAACGTCAATAAGTCAAATTTTATATAAAATTTTTTCTTTCTTTCTACTTCGAGGTTTCAACACTGTTATTTAGTATTTTCATTCATAAAACTGTATTCTGATTATAATAAAATTATTTATTTAAAAATTTATAGTTTTTGCTTTATTTCTCATATTTCAAAATTCGGTAGCGACCCTTAAATATCAATTAAAAATTTTTAAAAAAATACTGGTATGTTTTCTAGTGGAATAGACCATTTTTAGTGGTTGAGAGTTAAAAAAAAGGGAAAAAAATTTTTTGGGGTCTTTTATGAATCACCCTAATGTAGCACTCAAGGATGTATTTAAGGGGGGGGGGAGTACAGGAAGTCCGGATTCCCCCTGAAGTAATTTGGTTGGTTTAGGACCAACATGAATTTTAAGGTTGACATGTTTTTTGAAGTAGGTTAAGATTGCTAGTAGTTGATTAATGAATTAATTTGGCCAGATCGTAAGTGGTAGTACAATATCCGCAATAATCCAAAATCCTACCTTTGAAAAATCCATCAAACATACACTCCTAGTTTTACGACCACCGACTTCCCCCGTTATTTTTTTTTTAATTAAATATCAGAAGAATTTGAAACATCAAGGCCACATTAAATATTTTTATTTATTTATTTCTGCTACATGAAATAGCATTTTTTAATTTTACAGGAAAAGATAACCTAAATTTAAAGTACTACCTTACACCCTGGAAAATTTGATGCAGATTTCTTTAAATGGCATATAAATTACTCTTCATGACTAATTCTAAAATTTGAAGTATAGAATTCCTTCTTTTATCTGGCGCGACAGGTCGCTGACCAGTCCAGGTACTCCAAATAAATTATCTCTTTAGTACAATAGATTAAGTATACCCGTCCCCATCCCCCCCCCTATCGATTTCTTCCAAGCAATTTTTACGATGTGTTTGCTGCAAAGGTACATACGGATTTTTCAAAACAATCTGGTGTTTAAAGTAAGATTTTAGAAGAACCACTTCCCCAAAAGAAAAGAACATATTTATACCGGTTTGAGCTAACAGTGCTGGGTGAGTTCTTTTTATCTTGTATATTAGATATTGTAAGAAGATACTTTTAATAGACATTTTAATGTTTTGTTTATATAACATTTGCGAAAGGATTTAGCTTGCAGTTTTTGGTTATGTGAAAAAGAGAGATGTCATAAGTACATTTGGAGCAATGTGAAATTGAAAAGTTTACAAAATATTTCGTTTTAGATGAAACCTTTGTATGACCTGTTAATATCAGCTAAAACTCAAGTTATTATAAAAAGATGAAATATACTGTCCGTGGAGTAGAACAGAAAACTGACATATAGGAATATTTAATAAGTTATTTTTTTTCATTTTTTTTTTTTTAATTTGAAGTAAATCAGTCATTTTCAAAAAATGTTACAGTGTAAACTGTAACATTTTTTGACATAACAGAGTGGGCATATATTTATTAAGCAATAGTTTAAATAATTACATTGTTTTCAGTATCACAGGATATTTACAATACTTGTTGCAGGGCCGTAACCAGGATGAAATGTTAGGTAGGGCTTTGAATCTAGTTAGGGGGGCTGATATTAGTAATCGAGGGGCGCGCGCGGGAAGAGACTGTTTTTCAGTTTGCATATTTTTATAGAGTATTTGATTCACAAAACGCCGTACTTTTAAAATATTTAACATTCATTATGTTTAATAATTTTTTCATTGAAATTGCATAAAAAATATTCGAATGAAAATTTACTGAAAAATGCATTTTATTTATTTTTCATTCTAAATATGTATGATGAAGCAAAATATAAATATTATACAGAGAGATCAATTTAAAAGAGTACCCGTTGGTTTTTCTTATTACTCTTATAGCTGACGAATGTGGCAACTATTCCAACACTAAAGTATAATTGTTTGAACCTTGTTAAAGTGTGGGAGACGATTTCGAGCACTGTTGGACTATTACAACTTTATGTGTGAGGTAAAACAGAAACGGAGACAGACGTTACTTAATCCTGTGAGCAATTTTGTTTTTGAAAAACAACTGAATTCCATTTTTTTTTAAACATTATCAGTCCTCACAGCGAATGTTGAAAATGTTCGCCGCCATTTTGAATGGAAACATGAACACGTTGAAATTTTTAAGTTTTTACTCCCACTCGAAATCGTTGACCGGGAGGTCATAGAGATTGGCTCGTACAAGTGCGATGCGGCAGGTTTGTGTTCTCGGAAAAATCCAAGATGCTGTGCTACACGCAACCAAGAGCAGCAAACTAATTAACTGTATATATAGAATTCCAGAAATTGGGATCAGAAATTCATTAAAAACAATGGTTATTGAAGTAAAACTTATTTAGGCGAAACTAGGGAGTAACTCAGATTTATTTTCTGACCGAAGTAATGCTCAGTAAAGGAAATGACGTATTTTTTCCCCCCTTGCTTCTTCATTCCACCATGACTCCAAAAACATTGCAATGTCAAGGACAAAAAGCCCGATAATTTCTACACCGTTTGTACGATCCCCTTGAAAATTTCCATAATCATGTATAAAAATATAGAAAACAATCTGCGCTACTTTAAAAATCTGAAAATCCACCCGTTCCCTCATTTTTAAGCGATTTTTCGCTATTTTCAGCAACATTTCATATCCAAGAGTCAAAAAAGTTAATCATTTGCGTGACAAAATTAGCTATTGCAAGTGATTTTTACATCATATTGACGTCACACTTAACAAGCTTTTTCCAGATTTATAAGTTTAATTATTTTCGGAACAGCTCTCGGGCGTTCGTTCCTGAGAACGTCGACTGTGCTCCCGTCGCATCGACATTACTCCCTACCTGTTTTGAAGCAAGATCTTGTCTGATGACCCTGTTCAGTGTATAAGTGGACCGGCTCTTGTCAGAGCTGAAGTCTTTCGCTGAACAGGCGGCGATCCTGCTGACTGTCTCTCACTGTTGTTACAGGCGGCGACCCAACCCGTCACCTCCGATAAACATGGCCTACGCACCGAATACAGAAAGTGGCACTATGGTGCATTCCGTTGCTTTACTCACATGTTTTCAATGGCATTAATACAATAGTTAATGGAATTATGAGTAAAAACTTGACATGATTGGTTGCCATGATACATAAATATTGTTTGTCTGTACTTAAATAATATGCAATCTTTTAATATTGCTCATGTGTTTTGGAGTTATTTATAATAATGAGCCAAATGTAAATTTTTAAACAGAATAATACTTCGAGCAAAAACAGCAGAGGAAAACAAAGGTTTAAGAACACTGCCATAGAAAAACGCAATAATAGACCTTACGTGCATTCGATACCAACTGACAGAAGAAAACACCAGTTTAGGAACACAGTTAAAGAAAAATACCACAACAAAGACATTCTCTCGATTCAAACCCTAAAGAATAAAAAATAGACACTCCGTGGATTCTAACCCAACCTCAAGACGGAGCAACGGTTTAACACGGGGATGGAACACCACAAAGAAACGGACCCTGGCTGCAATCATTCCCAAACAATAAATAGAACCTGCAGTTTAAAAACACGGATACAGATAAATTATTCGAAACCTACCAGCAGACAAAATCAACGCTTAAGAATACTGTGCTAGAAAAACACTTAAAAAAAATTTACACTACCTGCATTCGAACCCAACAATCAGAGGAAAACATCAGTTAAAGAACAAAGTATAATACTACACTATGGACATTCCTCCCATTCCAACCCAAACTCCCGACGAAATAATGGTATAAGAAAACAGTTAAAGAATAATACTACAACATGGACACTTCCTGGATTCTAAATAATTATCATGAATTACCGGTGATTCTTGAGATTTTACTGTTAATTTTCGCTACCAAGAATCTCAGCCGTCAGTTGATTTTTAAAAAGAAAAATTGGATCTAACTATGAATACTTCTCAACTTCAATCAACAATGCGTTTCGGTACAACGATAGATGCTGTATTTTCAAGAAAGTTAGCAAATTTAGAGAGTAAAATTTATGTTTCACAGTATAGTTAACACAAACCTATAATTTCATACATAAAATATTATGATGACATTCAAGTTCCTATTTCCAATGAATAATATGAATATAACATTTATATAATCTTTGTAAAGTACATGAATAATAAATATAATTAAATTATAATATGATATTTATTTTAAGTTTAATAATTTCAATGATATTTATCGTAAACGTCAAAGAAGTTCTACTTCAATCGCGCGTAAAGATTACACGCACACACTTTTTTTTAAATGATGTAAAATTTAACGATTGTTAAAAAACATTCGTTTCTAAACAATAGTATTTATCGATAAATTTACAATTTTTTTTAGTCGTTAGGGGAGCTGAAAGCCTGTTAGGTAGGGCTTAGCCCCCATAGCCCCCCCCCCCCCCTCTGGTTACGGCCCTGACTTGTTACCTGCCAAATAATATGCATAAACGCTTAAAAGTCTATAATTTAGTGGTGGGCATTTGTTATTGTTTTTTTAATCTGGAAAATTAATTTTGTCACTCATAATGTGAAAATGTACGGTTATTGCTAAATTAAATATTTTTCTAGCCAATAAAAACTACAATTTCAAAAAAACATCCGCTCCACACACATATGTTGAAGGGGGTAATTGTAATATTTTTAAAAGAATAACTCAAACCTGAACTTTCAGATACACCATACGTATTTCTGTATTTATGCAAATTTACTTTTTTTGACTTTATTTGATTTAGCAGAAATTTTAGCAATTTACTTATCACTTATATTTGTTCCTCTTGGCCCATGGACGCCATTTAAAATACATAGATCTCTATGATACTATCTGTCAAAACTAAACTGCAGTTTCCCAATAAGAATCTTCTACTTTAATTATCTGGGCAATTTCACGTACTTTGCAAAGTATGCTTCTCCTTTAGACATTTAAATTGTGTTTTGGAGATTTTACTGGTAATTTTATAGATGTCCAGGTGTTTGAATATTGTCCGATTTTAATGATGATTTTTAAAAAATTATCTGTATTTTAAATGTATTTGTATTTTTGGTGTTTATGCGAGTGGCCAGATGTTTTTGGATTGCGTTCCTTTTTAGCCATATGTAACAACAACTTTGCAAAGAGTGAAACTCGCCTTAAAAGCAACATTACACTAATTTAATTTTAAACACACATTTTCTGCCTGAATTGCAAATAAAATTAACTTAAAAATGAGATTAAAAAGTTCTCTCTTCAAGTCTTTAAGAAAAAATTAAGCTTCATGGGTGTGCTCCTGTTCACCAATATATAGAACTCAAAAGAATTCTTCAAAAGACAAAGATTTTAAGACCACTAATCGAGTTCAATGAACTTTTCAAACTTTTGCAAATAACACAACCCAGAAAAAATACCTCACAACCATGCCTTGTAAATTTGTTGAGGATTTCACAAAGATACACACAAAATACAGCACTAAACATTTAGATTTTAACATTATTATCTAATTCTTTATTGTTTACGGGTGTAATAATGCATTATATAAGTTTAGTAATTTGAAAAAACCCGTGAAGCCCTGGAAAAGACAATGTTGGGAGTAAAGGTTCTACCACGGTGACGAAAGCAAGAAAACGAGGTGGATCCAAAGTGTGTGATTTTCATTAGAGAGTAGTAAAATTTTGTAATTATGAAAATTTCACTCAGTTTATTACATAGAAATATCCACTTAATAATATATTAAACTCTCAGTCAGAAATACACATATGTGACAATAATTAAAATATATTTTATTCAAACTTAAAGTTCATAAATATTTTTGATCATAAATGATTTATTGCACTATAACATGGCATAGTTTTCACAGCTAAAACAGATCATTAAATTTCTTTTCAGTAGCATATTTATGATTAGAAACCATCGCCAGAGTATGGCAGATGCCATCCTGATCAATGAAGCAAAGGATTATGGAAGTGTCACACAGTTCAGATCACCAGTCCAGAGGTCAATGGGATTATGCAGCTACATGTAAGTAAATCTTGTAAAGTTAGATTTTTTACGGCATATAGTCCACAGCGACAGATAATCTGCACTAATCTCTTTTAAGGAGAGTAAAATATTTAACCCGATAATCCACAGACTATTTACACAAAATCTGACAGTTTTCAACAAAATAAGTGAGTTCTTTTTTCTTATGAACAGCAGAATATGAAAATTTAAACAGCAGTTAGTTTTTCAATCGGAAAGATGCAGAACTTTCCATGTTAACGAATATAATAGTCTTATTTATATGAATTATCAAATATAATTAAGCCAGTCTACTGAAAAAACTATTCCTGTTGATATACGCATCATGTATTTTTAGCCAAGTATGGTAACTGGTTACACAAAGAATTCATTAAGACAAAACATAATCAAGAACATTTTGTTTGAAAACCAACAAACAAACAAAAAAAGTATTACAGCCTGCATAAAACTTATCACAAGTTTCATAACATTGTATTATTTTGTCAAATGGTTAAGCAAACAAAATATATTACCTTTTAACCAAAGAAAAATATACCAACTGAAATATTAAAAAGGTTTATTAATACTCTTAATTTTCTACAGAACTTGTGAACTTTTACTGATCAGATAAATGTGTGTACTTATATGTGCTAAATTAAAACATAAAGCTAAAAATCAGAATAATTGGAATATGATAGCAAAAATTGAAGGTTTCAGAATAATTTTTAGAAGATAATGAAAGCGACAAATAATATGAATCAGATAAATTCCGATTTTTTTTTTTTTTTTAGATAGGAAACATTACCTTTCTGTAATGTTTTAAAATTCTTAATATATTCCAAAGTGACAATAATAGTATACATCTGTGGTTCCCAAAATGTGAGTCACATAATGAAGAAAAGTTAGCTAAATATCACTTAATTTTTAAAGAAGATATGAAGCTACTTAAAAGATAAAATATACACTTAGATAAAAATCAGATGCAGAAGCATTTTTTTTTTTTTTTTTTTTTTTTTTGTCAAAGTTATTTGAGAGTGAAATCAAACAGGGTTCGTTGATATAAATCATGATTCAAATAATGTGCCCTTTTTTTATATCATTGATTAAAATCATTTTTTAGTAAGTTGATTTTGAAATTTTAGAATGTGTTCTAAATATAAACATGTTGAAATCTACAACTTCAGCTTTACTTAGCAAAGCTACATAGGCCTATGTCTCTCTCTTTGTATGTAAGTAATAGATTTTGGCACTTCAGAACAAATGATTTTTTAATATTATATTAAAACATACTCTTTTATTCTACTGAATTGAAATAAACAATAAAATAAAAATATGCAGCTATATTACACATACTAACATAGTTTTGAAAAGTAATCATTCAATGTAAGAATTTAGAACTTATAATTTTAAAACAGAGCCATCAAAACCATATCTTAATGTTACAAGATATTTAGGACTTTTTTAGAGAAATCATTCTATTTCTAATAATAAGTTGCATTGATATACTAATTCATTTTGCTTTTTCACTTAGTTTTTTGTTCCTATTCATTGTTTTTTCAGTAGCCAACTACAATAAGGGATAACCCCTTTTCATAAATATAGCTTATTTGTAAATTTTTAAATCTTTACTTTTCAAGTTGAAGTTATAGGTTGACAATAATCAGCCAGAAGCAAGCAACATGTCTACCCATTGTTGTAACTCCTCAAACAGGTTTTACAGGGGGAAAGCACAAACTTTCCAGCAAAACAAGGAAAAAGAGAGTTTTTCTTAAAATTAACCAAAATTTAGGGACTTTTCAAATTTGCAACATAGAAATGTCTATGGCAGAGATGTAGCTAGTGGGATTTTGGCCTCCCTGAAATTTAGATTTTAGTTAACAAAATAATACTAATATTGCTTTCTTTCTTTCTTTCTTTCTTTCTTTTTTTTTTTTTTTTTTTTTTTTTTTTGCGTGAAATTTTACCTCTCAACCTCCCTCCCCTACCCTTTTTTTAGAAAAAAAAATTCTAACCTCATTTTTTTTTTTAAACTGTGTACCTGAGCTACAGAGTGAGTAAGATTAGACGGAATGGAAACTAATGATATAGAATTCTGATAAAATGGATTTTTGGCACACATTAAAAAAACATACTTTTTTATGAATTTAAATTTTCAATACAGACAGATACTTGGTTAAAAGTTTCAGCTTTCGGTGAACACACGATTTTACTAAATTGTTAGGTTAGAAAATCTAAGTTATTTTATTTATCAAATATGCAAATTATTGAACTGTACAACTTAGTATAACAGTAAATGCCAAATAACATTACACAATTGTTTATTTTCACTTTCTAAATGTAAAAGAGAATTCAAAATATCAAAATATTATTATTATTATTGTACCGACAGTATTTGCACTCAAAGTACAAATTATTATTCCTGTAGTTTCAAATGTTAATCAATTGCATTTTTTCCATATTAAACTTGGTTTATGTATGTACTTATTATTAAAATAATAGCTACTGTCAAGTGCCATGAAAATGGCTTAAAATATTTTTTTATATATTGTTTAAAATAACATAATACTTTTTAAAACCATTTAAAACATTAAAGTCACAAAAGTACTTTTGGCTAGCCCCCATAGCCATCTTCAAGTTGGGTGTACACCGCACAACTTGAAGACAGCTACGAGAGCTAGCCAAAAGTACTTTTATGACTTTCGTGTTTTAAACATTTTTAAAGGGTGTTTTTAATAAAACTTTGAATCATAATAACAACAAACTATTCTATTTTATTAATATAATGGGATAATACTTTTATAAAATATAAATGAATTCACAAATAGAATTTTTAGAACATCTTTAAAAAAAAGAAAAAAAACATTATTTATTTAATTTTTTTTTAATAAAAAAAATCACGAACCCTGAAATTAACTCTTCCCATAAACATAAAGGAATAAAATAATGAAAAATTCATCTAAATAGTTTCATTCATTGCATTAAATATAAATGGGCATTAAGTTAGCGCTGGTTTTTCTTTAATTGCTTCTTAATCAAACTGCTCTGAAAGATAGCTGTGCTGCAAATTTTTTTTTTTAGTTCAACATGGACATTCTGAAAGTTTTTCAGCTCAACAAGGGTACTTCAGCATAAAAAGTTTGAGAAGTACTGTTGCTATTATAAATTATCTGACTAGGTCATAAAATATCAGGTACTGCAATAGCTTTAAAATTTTAAATGGTGTAAATAAACTGTTTGTAAATAAATGAAAAACTTTTCTCTATATCCTTGTAGTTCTATTCATAGTGCTTAGGGAGGGGAAGGGGATGTGACCCCTTAACTTTATACCTAGAACATCTTTGGTTTTAAAACACGCTTCAAAATCCTTCATAGAACAGAAACTTTCTTATTCTACTCTTGAATATGATTTTTCCCCCAAAAAATATTCAGTCACACTTATTTATGTTTGAAGTGAATGCAAGAGGATAAAAAATCCATTAAAAGTTGCCAGTTAAAATAAGTGACTTCTAAGATTTTCTAGGTTGCTGCCTGCACTCTACTAACAGAATAGTAACAAATATCATTGCTGAAACATAGAAGCATCAATAACATGAATAGCGATGTATGAGATTGAATGGAATATCTGGGTTACAGTTAAAAGTGTTCACAAAATAATAATCATAATCTGCATTTAATATGTAAGATACATCATAAATAAGTTAAAATAGCTTACTAAAACAGCATGATTTTGAAAATTTCTTCACTAAATTTTGTCCTACACAGAAACATGATATCTAACAGACAGCTAATAATGTAAAACTTTTTCTCAAATATGACTGCCTCTCACAAAAGTACACAGTGTGACCATCAGCACCAAATATTAAAAACAAAACTAAAGAAACTCTGTAAATGGCTTTTAGATAAATATACACACACACACACATTTAAAAAAAATGAACAAGACAATACTTTTAAAGCTCTAATAAATATTTCCTAATTGCACATAGCACACTATATGGGAAAAACAAACAAAAAGAACAATATACATAAAATTTTTCACTAAACCTTAACAATATGTTTAACAGACCTCATAGAACTTGAATAACACTTAGCATGCATACTTGCATACATTATATGTATATGCTATGTATACTACAGTACACAATAAAATAGTTACAGTATAGTTTGAATTTGTGTGCGAGAAAATGATTTTTTTAAAACTATACATAGCATTTTTAAGCTAATTTTGATTGAAAATATAGTATTCACAGAAATAAGAATTAGGACAAGTTAGAAGATTGAATATACCACTAATAATGAGAATTTTCATAAAATTATTTGTGTGTGTAAGAAAACTAAGAAAGAAATTGAAAAGTTAAAAAAATAATTCGACTTAAGTTTTTTAAAAAAAGAATATTAAAAATGCTTTAAAACATATAAAAGTGCAATTTTTTTTTTAAATTTTCATTCTGAATCAAAAACAAGTTTAAACTTATAGTACCAAGTTTTTTTTTTTTTAAACTCAGGTTCTTATACTATGTATATATTTAATGCAGGAGTACAAATGGGATCCAAATATTTAGTGGTACCACCAAAAATTTAGCGGTAAACCAAACTTTTCATGCCTTTAAAGATCACAGAAATAAATGTAATTTTTAGTTGCATGCATCAATTCTTTATCGCATTGTGCGACTCTTATTTTGCATACCTGATTTAATGATTAAAAAATTATTTTAAAACTAGTATTACTATGTGAGTAATGCTAAATATTGAAAATTATGGTGCTTTTACATTATAGGCACTGCACTTGGTAAATTTTTAATCTTGAAAGCACACAGATATACCACATTGTATTGGCAAATGAAATAATTCAAAATAACTCCAAATGTTATGAGCCATCTGATTTGCCAATACGACACATTGTAATGATGCTAACCATTTAATTTTTAAAAATGACAAACTACATTTAAACCAGTTTAAGCCTATCACACGATTATTTAAATGCTTTCTTTTTTTTTTAAAGAAGGATTTTGAAGTAATGTTGCCAGCTCATTTTTTGGAAAATTCCACATTTTAAAGTCTGTTACATAAAAATATAGTACAATTTTCTCTAAGTTCATTCTAAAGTTCTAAGATTCTAAGTTCATTCTGAATTAAAGTAAGTATACTTAATTACGACATTAAACGAAGTTTTGTTATCACCATGACAATAAAAATAATCATCCACATATGATTGCCAATCATTAGTGCGATATCACATTACTTTCGTCTCATTGTGGAATTTTTTTAAAATTTGCCAAATTGGTGTAAAAGTGATTGTAGTGCTTGTAACGTAAAAGTACCAAAACTGGGATCACTACAGACAAAATTTGAATTCATTTTACAGACCTTTCACAAAATTACAATCGATTAAAACAGCCTCTTCACAAAATTATAATCAAACGAAACTGACTCATCACAAGAACATAGTTGAATAAAATAATTCTTTGCTGGCATTTTACCATACATTTTAATTCATTTGTAAATTATTTAAACAGGGTTTCTACAGATTTCACAGCTTTTGCTTTCCTGACATCTATTATGCTCTTTCCTGACTTTTTATCTAGCATGCTTTCCTGAATTTTGTGTTTCTATTTTTAATATTACATCCTTTAATTAACAATTTTTTATATTTTTTGCCCCTTTTTTTACAAATAATAATAATAATAAAATCAATATACACAAAAATATTATTTGAAATCACTGGATTTTAATAAAAACCATGTTTGATAGTAATTTAGGATAAAATTACCGTAAATTCCGGCATATAACGTGCACTTTTCATAAAAAAAATAAGGTCGAAATTTAAGGGTGCGCATAATACGCCAGTTATAAAAATGATAAATTTAAAAATAAGGAAAAGATGAGCATAAAAAATGAGATTTCTACATGTACCTGAATGTTGTTTATTTAAAAGAAATGACATACCTTATGAAATTTAATTTTCATTATCGGACAGCATAAAAAGTTCATCATATTCATCTTCCGTTATATTTTCAGGCTCATGATCAAATTCAGTTTCATCTTCACTATCACTGTTACTTTGATCCATAAATAAATAGTTTCATTTAGATTGCTCGATATACTACATTTTTTAAATGACTTTTTAATTATTGCAGGTTTAATTTCATCCCATACTTGTATTATCCACTCACATACTATTTTTAGACTGGCGTGATGCATTTCACCTCCTTTCGTAAATGTTTTATCACCTTCCAACATCCACATATTCCAAAATCGATTTAAAATTCCTTTGAATGGTTTATTAATACACCAATCTAAAGGTTGAACTAATGGTGTTAATCCGCCTGGAATAACTGCCATGTCTGTGTTATACGCTCTCATTAATTTCTTTGTATAATATGTTAAATGGAAACTGAGCATGTCCCAAACTAAAAGACTTTCTGCATTCCATAGGGCAAGTCTGTGATTGCAAAGTAAAGGGTGCGCGTTATACGGAGGATATACATAAAAATAAAAAAATGAAGTTTAAAATTATAGGTTATACGCCGGCATTTACAGTAATAATATTTCAACTGAACAAGATATGTTAATAAAGGACACATTTTAAAATTATTTATAAGGTTAAATAAGAAAATGAAAATAAAACAATTTCTACAATTAGGGTCAAACAGGAAGTATTTTCTTGATTTTGCCGCAAAATTCAAATATTCTGGCATTTCCCTGACCTTTCTTTAAATTTCCCTGACTTTTTTCCCAAACCCCTGACCAAAATTCATTTCCCTGACTTTTCAGGTCTGCAGAAACCCTGTTAAAGAAGAAAAAAAAAAAAGAATTTTACAACAATTGGGTATGAAACAAAAATAGATATTTAAATTCACACAAAAAAAAAAATAAATAAATAAAACAGTTTTCACAGAAATGGAACTCTGGAAAAAATTAATCAACCCTTTCAAAATTAATAACTTTTTTTAAAAATTTTATTAATCAAAAACACTTAGCAACATAAAAAAATACACTCTTATTTTTTACAAACATTTTTATGAATGAACCAATGAAGCTTCTGGCAGATCTTGTTGCAGTAGTGCACATTCTTGCAACCGGAGCATGATTTAATCGAGTCTTGTTCACCACACACAACACAACTTTCAATGTCAGAAAATTGCTGACCTAGGATCACATTATTCAGAACAGTAAGGGAATCGGGCTCATTGCCAATCTCTGTTGCTGATACTGCAGCCACAACGCGTTGATAGAGTACACAGTCTCGAAAAGGGTATGCTGATATACACTTCCGCAAAAGTTTTTCAAGCGTTAATGATATATTGCCACAGACTGAACCTTTTAACCATGTTTTAATAATCAAATCCAAGATCTTTTCATCAGATCTCGGTTCTTGATCGGCACATTTTTTCTTCTCGGATGTTATCAATTCATTCACTGTTGACAAAATAAAAGCAATATGATGGCATTTCAACGAAAGTCTTTCATTAGCCGTTTCCTTTAGTTGTTTTTCTGATAATATATTCAACACATTGATTACTTTCTTAAGATTTTTCACCATAGCGTTATTTGCTTGAAGATACAAAGCTAGTCGCACGGGATGTATATTGGGCATAATTACTAGCTTATGAACCGGGCTACTTAGAAACAACGGTAACCTCGGTTGTTCTTCCAAACCGCGTATTTCGGTAAAATAATCAATAACGTCTTTCGAAACAAAATTATTTATAATGCTAGCGGGTCTGTGATTACCAACGAAAGCTGCCATTTCGGCTGCTGTTCTTTTATTAGAATTGACAGCAGATACATTAGCTCCATGCTCCAGTAACAATGCTACAACACTACAATGATTTGATATCGCAGCCAGACAAAGAGCACTATAACGAAGAACGTCTTTATTTTCATTAACATCAGCACCGCAATCTAGTAATAATTTGCATATTTCATAGTGCCCTTTAAATGCTGCGTGCTGCAATAATGTCATGCCATCCTTGTCACAGCAATTGACAGACAATTTTAGATCACTAATAAGATTTTTTACTTCGTTAAAGTTACCTTCTGTGACGTGCTTAAATAGTTCCTTCTCATCATCGGATAGCTTGCAAGACTCCATAATAAATTAAGCTAATGACTGGTAAGATTATTGCAATAGTAAAGAATAAAACGAAGGTTTTCGGAAGTACTCGATAGAAAATTTAATTATGTAAAGTGTAATTTAATATTGGGAAGAAAACCGAAACATTGGACAATCAAATTAACTGGTCGTCTGTTTGTTTATTTATTTTCAGAAGCTATACGTTCACGGAGTCGTTTGTATGGTTTAAAAGTTTAAATTTCTCTCTACGTGAAAGGACGCTCTTGAACTAGATTTCCCTCCAATTATCACTTTCCTTTCCCCAGATTCAGCCATTTAAAGCATCTCAACTCTTCTTTATTCACCGAAATCGAAAGTAAATAAACAAGCAGGAGGGAAATCATTATGAAGTTTTATCGATTTTATTAGATAATTTATAAAATTAAATACATAAATTTGTAGATTGTGAAGACAAAATGGTTCAACTTAGTGATGTTTAACTTGGATTACACTTGCAATTCTCTTAAAAGAGTGAATTAATACACATTTTTCTATCTGAACGATAAAATCATTAAATGTGAGATTATTTTACACAAATGTATTTTATTCAACTATTTTCGTTTCATAGTTAAATAATTTTGTGTGATAATACTTGGCCTTCAAATGTCATCGACTGCAGATTTATTCTCCTTATTAACCTTTTACATAAGGTGACCATACGTCCCGTTTTTAGGTGGCTTGTCCCGTTGTCCCCAAGCGCAGCTTCGGGACACCGTAATGTCCGTTTTCAGAAAATGTCTTCTGCAATGTCCCGTTTTTAGAAAGAGAGCAACCCACGGTAACGATTTCAATAAAGGCCGCTAAAAATCTAAAATCATCCAACGGCAGTGTCTGAAAAAAAAAAAAAAAACTCCCCTCTCGAGACGCAAAGAAAACGATGGTGGGATGTATGGTTTTTGTGTTTGTTCTTTTAATGTTCTCTTCTTGTCAACTATTTCAATTTATTTCTTTTTTTAAAGACGTGTTCCTCTTTTGCTTATTCCACCCCTCCTGCACACCCCCCATCTCCACTTTATTTTCCCTTTTCACTCAGGTTTTCTAGGAATTTTTTTCTTTCCGAATGACTATTTCCTTTTTTCTGTGTGTCCTTTTGTTTACATTTCTCACTTTCCTACCCTCCTGCCTTGTGTAGGATGGTGTTTTTGAAGTCAAAGAAGGGCCTACCCCTTGTACCATCCGAAACGCACATCTTGCACTATTTTGTACAGTATATGTGTGCTTTAGTAAAAGTTTTTTTTTTATTTCATCTTGAAATTAACATAAGCTTTTTTGCTCGTTTTCTTAACAACTAAAAGATACCCAGACCTGAAATTCAGTCTTCATACACTATTACCTTAAAAACAGTAGGTGTGCCGTTTTGAGGAAGAAAATAAACATACTATTGCCATAAAAGTAGTAGATGTCTCGTTTTCAAGGAAAAAATAAATGGTCACGCTACTTTTACATGCCAATGATCCTTTTTTGGAACATCGTGGGGTTTTTTTTCAATTAACTATTATAACTGACAGGTTGAAAAAAAAAAATACTGCCTATTTTTGAAAGTGCTGTTAGTTTTTTAACATAATATTTACTTTTTAAATAAAAAAAATTTCAAAAATCGGCTTTTTTTACAATTTTCATAATGCACAAGAAAAAAAAATCGATAATATTTCAATCCACCCTAATTTTTGCCTATCATACTTGCGAAGGATAAGTTAAATGAAATAACGAAAGAAATCCAAATAATGATTAGAAATGTTTCCTCAGTACTCCGTAGGAGTACGATGCTCCAAAACAGGAACATTAGCATCTAATGATACACAAAATGAGTTATATCACACATATGTTGCCTTATTAGATTTTTAATATATTTAATGGTCTCATATCTCTCGCCCCTTTGAAAGGAGGGTGGTTAGTTACAAGTAAGTTTCCCTGCTTTGTGTTCTGATAGCTACTGATTTCTTCTGTCAGTGATGACCACGCATATCTCACAAGGGTTTGTTTGTTTATTTTAGGTCCGTTCGATGCAGAGTGATACATTTTGGTGGGGGTTGGGGTATTGCCAGGAAGTCACATGCTGGGTTTTACTTTGTATGCTCTGTGGATTTTTTGTGGTGACTTCAGAAAACAAGTGTATAAATGTGCATCACAATTATTTAGATGGCTCACCCAAAGACATTTCAAACTGTAGAAGCCCTGGATTATTTTAATTAGGGTTGCACCAAATGCCATATTTTGCTGAATACCGAATATTCTGTTAAAATTCTAACCGAATATTAATCTGAATACCGAATACTTGGTTAAAATTTATTAAACCGTTATTAAACCTTGATTGGATTGATTAATTTAATTAGTTTTTCTTAAACAATATTTCATATGGTGTAAAACTTCAAAAATTAAAATGCTACAAAATTTAATATCCAAGTGTTTCCTTTATATATTATTAATAACTTTTTTAAATATTAGTGAAATGCTGGTAATTTTTTTACCTGCATATTTTATTTAAAAAATTAGCAGTTAATTGATGTTACATATCTATAAACGCTTCATGTTATGAGTTTTTTTTTTTTTTTTTTTTTTTTCCTGGTTACTGTTTCAAATTTAAATCAATTAGTAATAGCAAGGTTAATGTAACGAGTCATAAGATTTAAGTAAAATTGAAAAGCAACAAAATTCAAATTCAACATCTGAATGTTTTCTCAGTACTTACGTATTATCCCAGCGGTCATTTCCGGCAAACGATTTTTGTGTCAAATGTACTGCCAAATTGTTGCCAAACGTATTTCTAACCATGAATTATTTCATTTGTCCGGCATTTATCTTGGCGAAAAATTGCTCTTCTTGGTGGACCTCCGGGATAACACATAAGTACCATTTTCTCTTAGATTAAAATTAATTTCATTTATTAGTTTTTTGTGTGATTGTGGAACCCTACGTTAGGGCTATTCACCAAGGATGAGGTTGCCTTGGTAGAAGGACTTTCTAAGGGTTTCTAATGCTTATTCACATGTGATATTAGTAAATAACAACTTGAATCAATTTAGTACTGTGGTACTATACTATATCTTTCATTCATGATATAAAAAATATGTATTTGTTTACCGATTGGTGAATAGTGAATACATAAATTTGTTTACTATTTGGTTGCCGAATACTTAAGTATTCAGCCGAACCAAATATTCAGTTTGTCTGCCAAATAGGCAGTATACCGAATACCAACCGAATATTTGGTGCATCCCTAATTTTAATACATTATCTGATGAATCAGATTAGTCAATCGTCGATATTTGCCAATTACCTTCAGATGAAAGTGGGTGCATTACGGAAGAGGAAGACTTCAATGAGAATAATTTTAAACGAGTTACACCTGGAGAAGTCTGTGGATGTGTAGACGTCTTTACGAATAAATTCCCTGAAGAGTCTGATGCAGAACTGGACACTCCTTCCACTTCTAAAGGCATAACAAAATCATGAATTAAACAGAGTATTGCAAAAAGAGCCTAACTGGAAAGAATGCAGCGAACTTTAAATACAGTACTTACTGATAATATTACTGAAATTTTTCCTGAATTATGTAATTTGACACCAATTGAATTTTTTTATAAATTTCTGCCAAATGATTACTTAGGAAAGTTAGCAGAACTTAACAAAACTGTATGCCTTACAAAAAGGTGACTCTTTGGATGTTCATGCAGATGATATTCAGCAATTTCTTGGATTGCTGTTATTTAGTGGTTACCACTCAGTACCAGTGGCGGCTCGTGGGTTACTTGAAAGGAGGTTCACAAAACAAATTTCGAAAATTAAATAGGCAGATACGACGCACCTTACAAATGAAAACGTATTTGCGTTTTCAGCAGTTAAACGAAAATAATGCATGCAACTGAAAGAAAACAAGTCATCTTGGGTCTTACATTTCGTCACAAAGATAAATGTTAGCACAGTCTTGATTCATTTTATTTCAATTTTTTTTTCAAGGGATACTATTGAAAAATGCCATTGCTTTAGCTCCGAAACACGTCTTTTACTCCCATCGTAATTAATTTACATTAGTTTGTAAAAAAATAATTAGTGAAAAATGATAGAAATAAAGAAAATAATAAGAAAATGAAATGAAAATTTATTAACTAACAGAACGTAATAAACCAAGGGAAAATCCGGAAGCAATAACGTAAAATTGGCCCTGTGTGTGCACAATGGAAGTGTGCGAGCGGAATGATTTCATCAGTGCCGCTCTTCTCTGCAGCTGTCTCGGCGTCTGGCCCCAGAGAGCGGTTCAGAGGAAAAATTTTCCGTGCGCACGTGCGATTGATTAGACTGTGCTGTAGTAACCTACTACACTACACTGCGTTAGCTATAATAATCGTATTTAATAATAGTGGGGGAGGGGTGGAAAGCGTAAAACTCATGTTTTAAATTCACATAAATCTAGAAGAGTGTTTAATATATATTTTTTAAATTTAATTTGTTAATTTGTTTATTCTTTAGTTTTTCCTTTGGGGGTTCACGTGCTCGCTCAAATGAAGGAGCCGCCACTGCTCAGTACCTGATGAAAATTCATACTGGAGCACTCGGAAAGATTTATGTATCTCAATTTTTAGCACTATAATGCCCAGAAATAGATTTCGGATGCTAAAAAAGTATTTCCATCTTGTCAGTAATACTCAATTGGAAGCAGGTGATAAATTAGGTGAAATGGGGCCCTTTTATGACGAAATTAGAAACAATTTTCGTCAATTTGGATTTTTTCATGAAAATTTGAGTGTTGGTGAATCTATGGTTCCCTATTATGGACGTCATTCGGCTAAGATGTTCATACGTGGGAAACCAATTCTATTTGGATTCAAAGTCTGGATCCTCTGTTCAGCAAATGGTTATCCTTATGCTCTGTCTATCTACAGTGGAAAAAAAGTTTGAACACTAAAAATTTGCCTGTTGGATCAAAAGTTGTCTCCACTCTATTATCATTTATTGACAATCCAGAGAAACACAAGATTTTTTTAAATAACTTTTTCACTTCGTACTATCTCCTGACAGATTTCGCTAACAAACGCAATGGGCACAGTAGGGGAGTCTAGAACCGGACAATGTCCTCTCAAAACGGCAAAAGAAATCTCAAAATGTTAGTGTGGAGAATTCGATTTCCGATATGATGGAGAAGTTTATATGTGCCGTTGGCATGATAATTCTGTTGTAGCAATTGCATCTAATTTCATTACTCATGAGCTATTAAGAAAAGCAAAAAAGTATGTCAGAGCTCAAAAAAATACGTTGATGTTCCCCAACCTCGCCTCATAAAATTATATAATGAAGGAATGGGTGGAGTGGATCTGTTAGACCGACTTCTTGGAAGTTATCAGCCACAATTTCGTTCCAAAAAGTGGTATTGGAACTTATTTAGCAACGGATTGTAGCTGCTGGGTGGATCTTTCACATTGATTTGCACAACTTCAGACTCATCTGAATTTTAGGAGAGAAATTACATTTGCTTTGTTCAAAGCCAAAAATTCACGTTGTACCTGGACCTCGTGCCCATCAATCTTCAAGAAAGTCTGATGCGCATTACATAGTCACATCATCACAAAGACTTTGTGTGTCATGAAAACTCTACAAACATGTGATATGAATGCCAAAAAAGGCTTCATGTGCACTGCTTTCCACAATACCATGGACATTGAAAAAAGGAATGAAAAAAATTAGTATTTTAGTATAATTTTTGTTTCTATTAATTGTTGGAATTCTAAGTGTCTTTTGAAGGATAAAATACCTCATTTTTTTCTTTGTAATGTATTTTACATTTTTTAAATTACGTACATGTATTCATTTTTAATATATTAGTCAACAGTATGTAAGTGTAAAATTGTTTTTGTTGCTTTTCTCTATACTTTTTTATCCCATTTCTTATAAAGTATTAAGCTAATTAATTTTTTTAAATTTTTTAATGAGTTTTGTGCAACTTTTAATAATTTCACATTATGTTATCAAGTTAACCTTTATTACAATATAAAATTTTAGAATATTTATCATACAACGTTTCATTTTCATGATGCGAGAATATGACAAAAAAAGATAGTGTTACATGCCAATGTCCCAAAAATGGAACATCTCGAAAATCATAGAGAAAAAAAATTTCTGACAATTTTTTTGTTTTATATTCTTTATGGGTGCATTTTAATGAATTAGTTGTGTCTTTTATTCCTGGATCACAGTGCGGCATTTAAAGGGTTAAAGCTTCATGATCAAGAAGTTTCATATATACTTTTTGATCTATAGCTTTCAAAGAAGGTGTAATGGTGTTCAGGATAATATGAGAAGCTGTTGGGATATTAAAAAATAAGCAAAAATATACATTAATAAAAATTATGTAATAATACGCAAATAAAAATATATGTTAATTTAAATATCAAAGAACTTTTAAATTATTTTTTAAATTCATTTTGGTAAGCAAAATATATTCAGTTAAACTATTTATTTATGTTGGCTAAAATTGACCAAGACGGTGCAATCCCCATCACACCACCCTCCCCCATCCCTGGAGCTTGGCGGTTGTCCAGCGACTGCCGCCAACCGTTTTGTGCAATCAGCAAATTAAAATCAAAGAATTTTAACTCATTAAAGTTGCACATAAATTCCATTAACAAAAACATACCAAAACAACAAAATAAACCGGTCCATATTAAACCTAAAAAATGCCTGAAAATTCAGCAATAGGTAATTTAAAACGAACAAGCAGTGGGCCATTTTTAACCTTATAAAGCTACAGTCGATTAAGCAGCCTAGTTGTACAGCTATTGTAAACTGGGCAAACACTGGCCTGTTTTCAACTCAAAAAAAATATTGGTGGATTAAACAAGCTAGCTGTACACCTCATATAAAGTCAGTATGATTAGAATAGCACTAATGAAAACATAAAAAACATCAAATATCAATTTAAAATTCACATTAAAAACCTTGAACATTGCAAAGATTCATTAAAAAAAAGCATTTACATTTATTTTTTTAACTGCCCAGAAATGTCCCTAATTCTCTCCTGTCATTAACACCCACTGGCTTATACTATAAAACCAACATGCTTTCTTTTATTTAGTTTTATATTCACACCATATTTCTAACAAAAACACACACTTTCATTTCACACAATAACATATTTCATTCCTTTCCATTCATAACACGAAAAATTTTCTAATTCCAAAAATCGATCCTACTAACAAATGACGATAAGAATGTAATATGCCTGTCTTCAGGGTTAACAGAACCATGGATTGCCAGAATGGCGTCATCCATCGCCCAAGGAATGTGACCGAATCATCACCGAAATGAAAACAGCACTGGCTTCTAAATACAGTTCTTATGTTGTGCTCCACAAAATTTCCAGTTTTAATTTTTTTAAGTTTAACATTAGATTTTACTTTCGTATTCTGAATAGGTAAATTACTTTAAATGGACTTTAAGATCAGTACTTACATAAATCAACATTATACTCAAAGGGCCATTCCATCATGAATTATAAGTGGAAATTACAAATATACCGATTACTTGAAAGTGAAATGATTATTATTATTTACAGTTTTATAGTATGTAAAAAACTATCGTAAATAAAGTAAAACTATTTTTTTTTTTTTTTTTAACAAAGTATTGATCTTTTTGGTTAAAATAAATGGTGCGTCCAAACTAACACTGTAGCTATTAAAATGTTATTTAGCCATCTAATAAAGGTAATTACGTGTTATCCCATATTCTGTCTAACCAATATTTATTTTTTTCCAAATGATGTGATTAATCTCCTGCAGTTAGCACTGCCAGGCTTCCGGATAAAGCCGGACAGAGTTAGGCTTTTTGATTGCGTGTCCGGCCAAACTTAACGGCGTGTGGCTTTTGTTAGACTTTTTACTGGTGACTTTGGCTGATTAGTAACAAAGTACTTGAACTGATTTGGCATTCAATGTTATTTATATTTCATTAGAATTTAACAAGATTCATGGTAATAATCAAAAAAGCTTTTTTACATACAATTTTTTTGTTGTACCTATTAATACAGAGACAAAATCCTCAATATTGTAGGCTGTCCAGCCTTTTTACCCATATGTCTGGCCAAACGGGCTGGTCTGTCCGGCTATTTGGTTTGGCGACCTGGTAACCCTACCTGCAGTCAACAAACATCATTAATAGCTTTCAAAACTGAACTATTATCTGCTTAGTTATAACTATAATGTACATTCTGTAAAGTAAAAAAAAATTGTTTAATTATTTTTAAATGGTTCATTTTCAATTATTATTATGTTAATCACTGACTTCTAATCGTTCAACCCTCTTATAACCGTCTATAATGAAACCCAGGGGCGCACACAGGAATTTTGGCTGAGGGAGTCCAACTTTTAAGGATGTTCCAGATTGTGAAAAATCAGTAATGAAAGAGCTCATTTTCATTAGATGGAATTCGTCAAAAGTCGTCCCTTCCAGTTCCCTAAGAATATACTACACAGTATAATAGGAAGGAAAATAATAGTTGTTCAGTTTTGAGAACAAAATGGTGTTTTATGTTAGCTTTCACTTTGTTTTTGAAAGTTGAGGAAAACAAGAAAAAAATTTCTTTTTTTTATTTATTAGAACTGAAACTATTCTACCTTTTTTGAAATTACTTTATTTACTATAGATATAGGATAATAATCAATTGGGGGGGAAAAAATATTAAAGCCGATGGGGGGGGGGTGTCCAGACCCCCTGGTGTGCACCACTGATGTAACGCTCTATAAATGACCATGTCAGAACCCTCTCCAAAAATTTTTTTTTCACTTTCTAGAATAAAGTAAACAAAAACTACATTCCAATCCAATCACTACCGCAAATCGAAAATAAGTGCAAGTATAGTTCAACCATCATGAGGTGACGTCTGTGAAATATGCGTCCTGTGATGTTTTAAGGGTTTATTTCCACATTTTAGTTAAAGAAAGGAGAAATGAATGCAAATTAATATTATACCTAGATGATGAACCCTAATTTACATTTTAATTTCTTTCTTTAGCTAAAATACAGAATAAACTGTCAAAACAGTGGTTCACACGTCATAGCCACCAACTCGTCTCGTCATGTACTATTAATCAGTCTCGTCATCTGTTATCAGATGCAAAAAATAAAATAGAGAAAGAAGTGTCAGGGAAAGCAAAAAAAAAAAAAAAATGAAGCAATCTGAAATTTCTAAATATCTTATTAAAATTTAAATTAAAAAGACATATTTGTTTAATTACTTATTATTATTCAAATTCAGAAATAACAACATAGACAATTTTTAGCAATTTGCTTTTTTTTTTTTTTTTTTTTTTTTTGGAAGGGGGAGGGGCCATACTTCTCCAAGCGACCATCTCTGTTAATAACCAATTTTCCATGTAACGGAGGGTGGTTGCACTTGAGCATGGGTGTTCATAGGAATCTTTCTGGGGTAGCAAGCTTCAAAATTTTTTTCTAGAGGGGGGCAAATTTAAGCTTTTAACAAATTTAGTTCTGGTTTTGCCATTAGTTTACATCATGGGACGTTAAGCTAAAAGTATGGGGGGAAGTGCCCTACCTTGCACTCCCCCCTACCCCTTCTCCTTATGGGCAACTATGCTCTCGAGAAGTGTCACTGTATATATATTCTCCCCCCTTTCCCCCTAAAAAAAAATATTGTGTAAAAGTATTTCATTTACATTGTATTTACATTTTTTTTCGTCTATTTTACTTTCAGAAAGATGAAGGCACTTTGGACGAAACTGAAATATGTGACGGTGGAACCAGTTTTATTCTTTTACATGATGGTGATATTTTTAGAAACCAATGCCCTTCAAGAACTGATATACGTGAAATCATGCATAGACATAGTGAAGCCTGACAACCTGAGTGACTGCAGCAATAAAAATCAGTCTAACTTCACTCATGCTATTGATGATCAAAAGACTTATTGGATCAGATTTAATGGAGCCGTTTTATTTTTTTTCACACTTCTTAGCAGTTTTTTTGTCGCATCATGGAGCGATAAATTTGGAAGAAAATTTCCAATGCTGATCCCACCTTTAGGAACGATTATTGCGGCATGCATTAATTGTGCGTTGTCAATGTATATGCATAGTCATATTGCATATATTTTCATAAGTTCAGCAATTTCCGGCCTTACTTTTGGAACAGTTGGCATTGTTGCTTCAACGTTTGGATTCATTACTGATATCAGTGATGAGTCTTCCCGAACCAAGCGTCTAGTGGTATTAGAAGCTATGATTTACACAGGTGGAACATTGGGAATATTCGTTGGTGGTCAGTTTCTGAAAGATGTCCATTACAGTTCAGACGTGAATGGATTCGCTCAGCTGTTCCTCTTTGAAATTTGTTTGGCATCATTCATTACACTGTACATCTTTTTCAGAATACCAAGCCGGAGTAACGATAATTTTGTGCTAACTGCTATTTCTTGTGAAACTCTCTTTAAGCTTGACCATGTTAAGGACACAGTGAAAGCTGTTTTTCGGTCTAGAAGTGGTGGGAAAAGAAAAGTAGTTCTTTTACTTTTTTTGGCACTGTTTTTCATATATTTTGGTTTAGTTGGTAAGTATTATATGCATTTAGCTGTAATTCCCTAAGACCAGACTTACTTTCAAATTTAAATTGTATTTCTCAAAATTTTTAATTCAATAAAAGCTGCTTAGGGTGGGTGGTATTTAAAATCATTCTTTCTAGAAAATAATTCTTCTTTTATGGGCATTTTTTGCATTTTGTTGATTAATAAATAAGAAATACATGTATTCTAATCTATCTTCAATTATATAAGCTTAATCTATTGGCTTGAATTAGTATGTAACATTGGGAGGGCCAAAATGTTTCTTTAGGGTGTCTCGGAAAATACGAATGTCTGAAAATGTTTGCTTCATGGGGTTTTTCTGGTTCCTTTTGATGTGAAATTACAAAGTCTGTGGGTCAGCATTTGAGTTTGCCTGTAAGGGCATAAAGATTTAATTTTTTGAGAAAATTCGGCACTTTTGGGTTTAGTGATTTTTTTTTCAACATTTCCCCTGCATCTGAATTAAGTTTTTATGAGTTCTCAAGTCTTAAAGAAGTACGAATTTGCATATAAATAAGATTCATATAAATTGTAATCACAGCAGAAATAATTACTTATCCAAGAATGAAAAGAGAAATATCAACTCCCTTCACATTATTGAACTTTTTTCTCGTACTGATTATAAATGTATATTGACATAATAATATAATTCATACTGAAATTATTAGAACATTGTTGTGTAATTGGCGATTACAAAAATAACTATTATGCCCTCAACATGGAAGCCTTACAGATTATAACCACAGATGCCACTGTAAACGACATGACGCATGTGCAAATCGATCCGGGATGGAACAAGTTCTGAGGAAGAGAGCAGAGCATTTGGAAGCTAAGGCTGAGGAAGGTGGTGGCCGCCACTGAAAGTGCTACCTGTCGGATTTTAACGTGTTTTTAACCTTTTAAATATTTTAATACCATCTGTTCTTCTCTTTTAAATTACATTGTTATGTACTTTGGCATAGTAACAAAATACTACTTGGAAAACAAAAAATGCATTTTACAAATACAGCTAAATTTTAAACTGAGTAAAAATTCAAGTAATCTATTGTAAAGTAAAATGAAATTCCTATATAAGTGCACTTAGCACTTAAAAGCTTGCGAATGTTTTAAACGGGATTTAATGAAGGTTTTCCGAGACTGTTCAACCGACCGTAGCAAACACTGCCTCTGTTCTTCATCCTTCGCAATTTTTCTGAGAAAAATCCTGCACCAGCTTGACTCCACATTCTGCTATATCGTTGGCGATTTTTAAGATTTTTATAAATAATTTTATTTCATTATACTCGGCATCCTCTTCCCATGTCAATGGACATTTTTTCAACCAGGATCCATTATGCTTAAATATTTCAAAAAGTAGCCATGAACTGGGCCCTACTAGCTGAAATAATTTTGTTTGTTAATTTAAATTTGAGAATACAGAAACGCCCTTTGGTAATGTTATTGATTCATTCTTGAATTTTAACAATGAAGAGGCGATTTTTTTTCTTTTCAGTTTCAGAAATCTTTTTTGAAAAGAGAGAAAATGGCATTGTCTCCTCTGCCAAATACCACAAGTGTCGATTTAAGGCTGCCAGAGCAGCCTGAGTAACCTCAAGATCGATAGCTTTATAGCTGTTCAAACTATGCCAAAGCATAATGTCATTCACAGGAGCATCTGCAGCTTTTGGAGCATTCAACCAGCATTTAATATAAATAAGAGAATTAAAAAGGCATATTTTACACAGTTTTTCAACTTTTTCTGGATCATAACCCAATTGCTTATTAAATGCGTATATTTTTGCCCCATAAATTACTGTTGACATCCATCTTGCTTTATGGAAAGCTCCAGGGTTCTGCCAGTGAATTTCTCGAGGTGGAATTTCACTTAATATTGTAAGTAAGACTTTCTGCAAATTCCTTACTGCCTCCACGAAGAAAGAGCTCCTTCTTTTTGCTGAAAACAAGCTTTAAGAATGTGATGGCTTCCTCTTTTAAAGACTTTAGCTTCTTGTCACTAACTTCAATCTTTCTGAAATTATCTAAATTGTTTGAAACAGTTTCCCATTGAGATTGAAGTTCTTTAAAATCTAAATTATCTAGACTCATATATTGTCCGAAAATTGACTTCCACACTGCAGACTCAATTAACTCTACCACATGGTGTCGACAAGTGAGGTTAAATAATTTCTTTTCCAAAAGTGTTTCTAGCCTTACACATGTTCCATTTATCCATCCACTATTTGATGCAGTTGTGTCAAAGGAAAGGCCAATTATACTTTCTGTTCGTACTTTAGCAGTTTCATCAGGTATATTTGGCACCCCTAGCAACTTTCCCTCCATATACTCGGACTGAGTGTCCTTGAACTGAAAGTAGGGGCTAAAAGTTAATTATTTGACGGGTTAAAGCAGAAGTTTTGAAAGTGGGGTAAGCGTACAAAAGAAAACTATTGGAGTATGCAGAAAATTGTAGGAGGTAAGCATACAACACAAAGCGCACATACACACACAATATATATATATATATATAGTTAGGGGGTACATTTTATGATTATTTTCATAAAATGTAAGTGGTCAAAAGCATTTGGAGACTGATTTAAATGTATAGTAGGATCACTTGTTTTTCTTCAATTTCCACCTAAATTAACTCTTTCTTGTTGTGATTGCACTTGATATACACTATATTTTTATATAGATAATTTTTTTTAATATAACGAGTTAAAAAACTATTTATTTAAGTTGAAGGAACATATTTATAAAACTTTTTAAATTATTATGAAATTTACATTTTTCGTATTTCTTAAAAATCTTTAAGGCCTTACAGGCAAACTCTAACATTGACCTAGAGACTTCAAATTTCGCACATTTTAATTTCTCCCCTGAAGGAACCAGAAAAGCCTCGAGGAGCAAACATTTTCAGACATTTGTATTTTCCGAGACACCCTAATGTTACTTATTGTAGAAAATACTATTTTCAAATTGGTGATAGCTGAATTTCCTTGAATTTTAGTTGGGGGGGGGGGGGCATCCCTTCTGTTTAAAGTACATTATGCCTATGGCTCTATTAGAAAGGGATGAATGATGCAGAAAATCTGTTTTTGATGTATACAGATTTAGACTATTAGACCAATCTATTACTTTAAAAATCTAAATGCTCCTACTTTTTGCAATTTTTACCTTTAAAAGTATCTGTGTCACTTTTTTACCAATTGCTCATACAAATTCTTCATATTTGTATTCATACTTCAGAGGTCAATGCAGGCAAAATTTGGGGTCCATTTTGCAGGACTTTCACAAAATTACAAACAATTAAAAGGGCTCTTCATTGGCATTCTAATCTAATTTATCAATTATTTTAACAAAGTGACTTTTATTAAAAATTGGCATGAAAATTCACTAAAATAAGCAATTTTCACTAAAAAAAAAAAAAAAAAACAGGCAGGCATTTTCTGATTAGACATTCACCACTGTAGCCCTTCAATCTGAATCGTGCGAAATCCATTTCACACATCTTTAGATGTCACCGATCCTTCTGATGAAGTGCAGGGTGAATTTTTGAATTTGCAAAATGACTCCTCCGCAAGTGATTTATACCAAGAAAAAACGTTAACACAATTTTGGTGTGCTGTGCGTTGCTCATATCCGATAATTTTTCATGTCAAATGTTAATGCCATTTGCATCCACACTTATCTGCGTGAAGTTGGATTTTCAACTCTTTTGCAGAAGAAGACAAAAGCCAGTAATAAATTCGATGTCTAAGATGACATGCGGTTGACTTTGACCAAAATTCAGCCAAGAATAGCCAAACTTGTCAGTCAAATTGAGCCTCAATCATCCTATTAAAAATCAGTACGTACTAAAAGATGTCAATTTTAAATCTCAAGATGTATTTTTTCATTATTAATTTTTTTTTATTGGTCAAACATGGCAGGTGGGGGGGGGGGGGTGATGTCGCGAAAGTTTTGAAAAATCTAAAAGGGGTCGCGATTGAAAAAAGGTTGGGAACCACTGCTCTATTAGAAAGGGATGAATGATGCAGAAAATCTGTTTTTGATGTATACAGATTTAGACTATTTGACCAATCTATTACTTTAAAAATCTAAAGGTCAACATGCTCCTACTTTTTGCAATTTTTACCTTTAAAAGTATCTGTGTCACTTTTTTACCAATTGCTCTTACAAATTCTTCATATTTGTATTCATACTTCTGAGGTCAATCAGACAAAATTTGGGTCCATTTTGCAGGACTTTCACAAAATTACAAACAATTAAAAGGGCTCTTCATTGGCATTCTAATCTAATTTATCAATTATTTTAACAAAGTGACTTTTATTAAAAATTGGCATGAAAATTCACTAAAATAAGCAATTTTCACTAAAAAAAAAAAAAAAAAAAAAACAGGCAGGCATTTTCTGATTAGACATTCACCACTGTAGCGACCTGAAGGTATTGGACATGCTATTATGGGAGGGGGGCACCCAGTGAGCGGATTTTCACAAAAATGGGACCCTAGATTCCTTTTTTGACGTCTGTATTTCCCAACTTTTATGATTTCAGTGTAAAAATTTAAGGATTGTATTCAAAATGCCAGTTTATTTTTGCTTTTTAATAAAATTTGAAGTGTTTTTTTATATTTTAATGAAATCTGACAGTAAAATCATGCCACATATTTTGTTTTTAAAAATAATCTTAAAATTTAGCATTCTTGAGAGTTTCCCATGATTTTGTTTATTTTAAGATTACTGAATTTTTGCCCCACCCCAGTTCAACCAATTCCACTGGTGAAAACAGAGCATATTTTTTTGTTTTTGTTTTTTATATTTGTAGGGATAAATGTCTTTTGTGCACTATTTTGCAAAACGATTTGAAAATGATGTTTGTGAACTATTTTGCAAAAATCCTCAAAAATGTTGTTTGTATGCTATTTTGCACTTTGGTAATTTCAATAGTTGGCAAGTATGTATAATTAAATCAATCCCTAATGTTTACTATGTTAAAATATTATAAAATGGAGAGTTAAAAAGAATAGTGTCATAATTCCATTTTATAATGGTTTTAGTGTCTTTTTTTTTTTAAATTAACAATTAAATAAAAAAGTCTTATGCTATTTTTTATTTTTCTATTACTTTTTGTCTTACTCATGTTTGTCTCTTTCAGCTCAGTTTACTCTAGCCTACTTTTTTGTTCAAAGTAGTTTGAATTGGGATTTCACTCAGTACAGTACCTTCAATTCTATTCAGTTTGCTGTCCAAGGACTCACTTTGTTATTAGGCATGCCAGTATTCTTTTATTTCCTGAAAGTACCAGATCATCTCATCGCTATTCTCGGAGTTCTGTCCAAAATGATAGCATATGCTGTATTTGGGCTTAGCAACAATAATACTTTAGCATACAGTTGTAAGTACATATTTTTATTATGTATCATTCCTATTTATTTCTGTGTACCATGTTGTATGGGAATACTTAAGATGTATGTAAAAAATTTTAATTTGAAGAACTCTCATAAATTCACTTAAAGAATTTTTTTTTTTAAAAAGCTGTTGATCTAATGGGAATTTTAAATTATTAACCAAGTGTCAAAAGTTTCCTAATGACATGCAGTTGCTTTTTATGTCTTGCAACTTATTAAAACTCTATATTTTTCAATTGAAAAAAAAAAAAAACTTTTTTAGGGTGACTTTGACATAAAAATTTCAAATTAGAGAAATGAAGTTCTGTATTCAAAAAATAATTCTCAAAAACTGTCCCTATGTTAAACTAATATTTACTGACTTATTTAATCTTAAAGTTTCGAGCATTTGTAACAAATGACTTAGGGGCGATTCTTAAATTACAAAAATATAAATTGTGTTCAAAATGAAAGGAAAATATTTCCATTGACATTTTTTTTTCTTGCATTAGGCAATTCATATGTCAATTAGACATTGAGGAACCCATTAACTGTTCTTTTATAATTATTTTTATGTTCATAATTCAGCTGATGGAAGTGAAATTGAATTCAATTTGTGTACAAGCCCTCAACTGGAGAATTCTAATAAAATTCTTACCCAACAAAAAAGCAATAATTTTTCAAAAAAATTCTTTCTTGAATCTTTAATATCTAGCTAAATAATTTGTTTTTAAAAAAAATTAAATTTGCTATCAATGACTTTTCAAAGATAAGACTCACTTTCTTTTACTAATTTGAATTTTCTGCATACAATATCTACCATAAAAAGGTTTTGTTTTTTTTAACCTTTTGAGACTTGATTAAATAATGTCTGTACAGAAAAACAGTTCTTATTATTCATTATTTTGATAATCCCGTGATGCACAAACCGTAAGGTAAGTTTTCTTTGGTCATATGACTTCTCGCTGTGCAAGAAAGTTCAGTTTTTGCATAAAATGGCATTTGGTTGTTGTTCTATTTCTCATGTAAGTATTTGTGTAAATTAAAATGTCTAGTTATTTGCTACTATAGTTACCTCTGCTTGCCCAAATAATCAGTCTCTTTGAAATGAATGATTTTTATTTTTATTATAAAGATTAAATTTGTAATTTTAAAAAAATTTAAAAATCCCAATTAATTTTCAAGATTTTTTTTTTCTTTATGTGCTCAAATTAGGACATCCATCCTGTACAACAGTATACATATTTTTTATATCTTCAATTGAGAATGCAGGATCTGTCAGGGTTAAATAGATGAACTCTTATAAAATGTATAGTATAAAAAGTAAATTTGTAATTGATATTCTTCTTTTTATTTATAATATACTTATGATATGATACTTATATGACATAAAATTTTGATATACTTATGTGCATTTATATATACAATAGGTATTGGCTGGTATATGTTTTCAGAATATCCTGTGCCTACTATAAGATCTATGCTTTCAAAAAATGTTGATGCAAATGAAAAAGGTAATTAATTTTAATTAGTATAAACAGTTTAATACTAGGGATGTAACGGATAGTGATTTTGCCGGATATCGGATATCCAAAGCTCCGTTGGTTGCCGGATACGGATATCCGGCACTAAACATGTATTTAGTTATCAAGCGTATCCTTTTATTTTTTTATATAATAAAATCAGAACAGGTTTCACACATAATTGAATTATTCTTTAATAATTGACTTATAATTTACAAAAACTAAATATCTTTACATATATGTACATAAAAAAGGTTACTTAAACTGTAAAAAGTTAAACTATGCGTTTTATGTGTGCACTGATGCCAAAAGTGAATACATTTTAACCATGACACATTTATTAATGCATCTATAATTGCAGATTATTTTCACAAAGAAATGCATATTTTTTTTAGTTATTCAAGAATAAGATATCTATTTTGATAAGATACCTATGATAGATGAGTTAATTTTTACTAAACATTTGTTTAATACTTTTTCTCTGTTTTAATAATTTAATATTAATTTACATTAAGTCATTTTTAGTTTTATTTTAAGCTAAGTTACTTTTAAAGATTGGTAAATAAAAAGTAAATCTCTTTTAAATATTTATAATAAAATTATTATGCTTTCTTTGGTAGTTTTGTACAGGTATGAAACAGAATTTATCAGGTTATGAATTAAATTTCTTTAACACTAGAACCGCGGTGTTTCAGATATACCTAAAAAGCGCGGGCTGGGTCAAATTGACCCAACTTGTAGAATTCACGTTGCAATGCAACAATAATGTTATATTTCAATGGTAATGACATTAGTTCAGTCTTAACATACGTATTAAATTTAATATTACATTAAAAGTACAAAAATAGTGTTGCTATAATTCTTATTAGAGCCGCGTCGCTTGAGATAGGTATACCTAAAACCACAGTATGGGTCAAATTGACCCGACTTGTAAAATTCACTTTGCAATGAAAATGACATATTGGTATGCTATTATACCATTTATTATGTCATTACCGTTCATTTTATGAATAATAATGACATTTATTTAATTTGAACTTCGGATTCCAGACTTGTGTGAAGTTTTGGGTCAAAATGACCCGTTCCGTGATATCAGGTATGCATATTAAAAAGAGAAAACAGATAAAAGTTACGAGCTTAAATATTTTACAGATAATTAATAACATAAAAATAGGAAAAGTCACGATGTTTTCAAAATTTGAGTTCGTAACTTTTTGAAAAAAAACTGAATCAAATCTAGTTTTGGGTCAAAATGACCCATCCCACAGTTCTAGTGTTAATCAAAAATAATTTTTTTAAAACTACAAGTTAAAAAACAAAAATTGAGATGGCATTATAAGAGGAAAAAATGGGGGGGGGAGGGCAAATTCATAAAAAAAAATCTTTTCAAATGCTTGTTTCCAACATCATTTAGTCATTTAGTCAAAGCAACTAAGACCCAAATTAACATGGGAAGAAAGTTATCTATTACTAAGGACATAAATCATATATAAACCTATAACTAGTAATCAAGAAAGTATAACTTGTTTGGCTAATTTTAGTTGTGCTAATTATATGTTGCTAGTTACAGTTTGACTAATTACATGCTGCTATGATTAATTTTTGCCTCCAACAACATACTACAGTCAAACTTGTCTGTCTCAAGTCCCATCGGAAAGAAAAAATTTGAGATAAAGAGGTTTTAAATGCTGTCAGTTTAAAACATTTCATTTGCTTTTTCTGCAGAAAAATACAGCGGTATGATTTCAGATTTATTTTACTTACATCCATAACACTTTTTAAAGTATAAATCTGTACCTTTAACAATAAAAATAGTCTTTCAATGACTTTGGATGTCTAACTTCCTTTGTTTCTGCTAGCTTTCTAAGGTTACCAAGAGCTGTGAATTCCTTATAGCAAAATTTACCTGAGACTTAAGAAAATTTAATGAGATACATATACGGCCTTCTCTGCTTCTTTTGTTGTCTCTAGACACATTGGTATGCAACTTTTGTTCAAGAAAGTTACTCCTTAAGCACTGATTTTTGCAATTTACACTAACTAAAATTCAAGATATAGAGGTTTCGAAGGAAATTTTTCCAAAATAAACATGGAAGATACATTGAATTTTGATTATAAATGTATTGAATTTTTGAAATTTCGAAATATAGAGGTTTTTGAGATTTACACGTTCGAGATAGACAGGTTTGACAGTGTTTGCAATCTGGCTACTGAAATATCTCATATTTAGTATGTACTAGTAATACATACATGTGTACATGTACTAGTAATAATATTTGTATAATTACTACTACTAATAATAATATTTGTATTATATACCTTTAAAATATATAAAAATCTACTACAATTTTAAACTCTATAAACACAGTTTAAAATTTCCATTTGAAACTAATGTAGCCAGTTCAATCATATTTAATGTCGATATTCTACATAATTATTTAAGCATGTCAATTAATATGCTGTTTCTGTCAGCTGTCTTAACTCTGACTTTCATTATTGCAGGAAGAATTTTTGCATTCACCACTATGATGCAGAATTTCTGCTTCTTGATTGGTTCTCTTATACTTACAACAGTTTTCAAATCTACGGTCAATGTTTTTCCTGGGTTGTGCTTTGAAATAGTTGCAGTGCTGCAAGCCATTGCCATTTGTATTATAATGTAAGATACTTCAATTTTTCATGTTAGGTGATTCAATTAATCAGTTTCTTTTCTAATTTTACAATGTTGACATGTTATGTATTTCTGAAATTTATTTATTTATCTTTTGAACAAACAAACACACACACAAAAAAATGTTTATGGCTTTAGTTTAGCATGATCCATTATGAGTGTGCTTGGATTACCACAATATTTGTACATGCCGTTAACATCTAATGCAAATCTTTATTACTGAATACTACTGTCTGTGCTGTGTTAAATTAAAGGCACATAATGGGGGATTCAAGAAAGGGGATTGGAGTCTTCGGCCCACCCCAAAATATACTGCTTAAGTGTAACATTTTGCTTTATTATTCCTTTTTGTTTAGGTCAAATAAGCTTTATTAGCCCATCGACAAAAAATTTCCTTAAGCATAACGTTTTGCATTTTACTTTATTATAAGTTTTGCTTAGGTCAAGAGCTCTTTAAATTAGCTCCTTCCAAAAACAATTTCTGTATCGACCACTGAAGACACACACAAAATAATTTCAATACAATGGATTCTATAGGCATTTATTATTTGAACTGAGTTTTATGATAACATTTAAAAAAAATTAGTACATATCATTGAAGTTTTTACAGCATATTCCTCAAAAAAATAGTGAAAATTATACACTAGAAAAATTCCAATCCACAGCATTTTATAGATTAATAATTCTTTCAATCCATTTTGATGAATTTCATTCAATTAATGATGATATGAAATGAATTTTATTCAGTTTATCCCTTTCAAACAAAAGAATATATACAGATTTTATTCGCTTTCATGCACTAATAGTTCTTTTGCAGATAGTATAACCAGTTATTTAATGAAACAATTTTGTAACATAATCTAATTTTTTACTTTGTCCAACAAAGTTAGGAAATGTTTATGATTTCAGCATGTCTATCTGAGCTCTAACTGTCACAAATCTGTATCATTTGCTATAAAACTTGTATATGTTACTCTCCTGTTTCATAAATGTGTGCTATCGAAAGGAGTATGTATAGGATAAAATGTTCTTTTACAGAATCACACAAACAAGTTGCAGTACATTCGGGTCTATTAATAATAATCCTTCTCAAGTGCAGTAAAATTGGTACATATTCTCCATTTAAAAGGGTGGATGTGGCATGGACAGATTTTTTACAGGCTCACACAAATGAGTTGCAGTACATTAGGGTCTATGAATAATAATTCTTCTCAAGTGCAGCAAAAGTGGTACATATTCTCCATTTAAAAATAACAGCAAAGTAACTGTCATAGATTAGGTTCTGGGAGCAGTGATTAAAAAGTGATAGAGTCTTATGCTAGATCTATTTACAGTAATGCAAACTTTTAAAAGACTTAAAACTTTATTTAAAAATTTACAACTTATTTTCCATAAACATTTAATATTTTTTTATACATTACCTCCTCACTCTTCTATTTGTATTCATTCGAATACAATACTTCCATTGCAACAATAACATGTAGAAATAGAAATAATTACAACATTACCGTTGCCACTATAACATATGAAAATAAAAATGCAGCAGTGAAATGTGAAGATAATATATGAATCAAAAATAATGTTTACATGTACTTGGTTGCATCTTGTAAATATGCAGTGATAGAGATCTGTGATTAATGTTTTTTCAAGCATGGATCTTTGAATGTACAGGACAATAAATAAATTTTAGCAATGATGGTCACATCAAGAGAATCTTTACAGTAGTGAGAGACCAGTATTGGTTATTTATGTGCTATGCCAAAAATACATTTGCAAACAGGACTGTGTTGGAAAGTGTTTTATAATTGATGCATTCAGCATGATTTATCTTCTTTTTTTCCCGTGAATTATGAAACTATAATGCATTCCTCTATATTTATCTATAATTTACCTTCAAAGTTATGTAAAATTTAATTATGTTCTGCTCTATTCTCCTGTGGTACATTAAAAATTTCTTTGATCTATTATGATCCAGTATGATTTTTACAGTTGATTTATTTTTTTAAGGAATAATTATTTTGAATTATTTGTATTACATATATAGAAAGCAACTGTTGCAATAGAAAACAAGCCTAATTTAAAAAATAATTTGCTTTATAGTACTTATGAATATGGAAAAATGCTATGTAGTAAAAATCAAAATCAAAGTGTGAATACTTTAATTTCATTTATTATGTAAGTATCATAAATTAAATATTATGTTATAAATTTTCTTTTTTGAATATGATTTTAATAAAATAATCTTTAATTTAGTTATCTCTATCTAACAAGAGAAGAAATCGTCACTAATTATCAAATAATGGAAAATGGTAAGTTTGCCTTTATATTATATATTTTACATTAGTAAATTATTGTTGCTATTTATTTCAGAAAATATAAATATTTACATATCTATACATTTAAAAAAAAAAATTCATGTGTTGCATATCTGCATATCTTATATTAGGAGTCTCCAACATTAAATGTATTTTTAGTTGAAATAGAAACCATGCTAAAAAGTTGACCTTATACACTTGTGTACTCTGAGCCTTATGAGCCATATTTTCTCTCAGCTACACATTTCCTCTTAGACAGAAGACTTGCGAGTTTTAAGTTAAGTTTGATTCTGAGAGTTTTCTATTCACTAGATCAGTGCTTCTGAAGTACTTCAGTTGCTGAAAAGCGCGTTTAAATCACTTTTGGAGAAGGTAGAAGGAGGAAATCTTATGAATTTAAGATTTATGTATGATGTAGAATTCCACAAAGTTGCTCAAGACATTAAAGTGAATGACCCTGGGGAGAATAGCTGAAAAGTTTTTCTTGGATGTGATGCCAGCAGAGCTTGCACATCAAAATAAAAGATGGAATAATAAGAAGAACAGTTCAACTGCTATTATCCACTAGAAATACAGGACTCATAAACATTTATTTACCAATTTAATTTTTGTTAATTGATTTAAATTTATTTATCATGACTGATTGTAAAATTTAGATAATGGTTTAGAGTAATTATATTTAGTTTAATTTTTGTGATGCTTCAAATAAACTTTCAGTTTATTACTTGTGGAGGATGATGGATTTTAAATCCCTACATTAAAGCTAAATACTTTGTTTCTTAGAGTGGTAGCACATCTGTTTTGGACAATTAACATTCTTCATAAGAAAAGAACAAGTTTTTGGATATTTTACATTAGATAATGCAAAATATACTCTGCTTTTGAGTTATGAATTGAAAAGATTGTGTTGCTTGCTATCCTGGATCAAACCCTGAGTTTTCAAAACCTGTTCTGTTTTAATGTGTGTTACACTACAGTGTAACAATTAAAATGCCTTCTCTCTTTAACCTGGTCATGCTCTCGCATGAACTGTGGACATACATGAAGTAAACAAACGAACATGGTGCCATGAGTATGTTTAAAATTACCCTGTCAAATTTTTTTTAATTAATTAGTCACTCACCAATCATGCCATAAAAAAAATGTATATGAAACAAGTTTTTATAGAGTTGATTAAGTATCTTGATTTTATTAAATTGTGTGATTGTATATATATATAGTATTTCAATGCTTTAATTTCAGAAATTGTATTATTATTGATTTTCACATTAGTGATAACAAACTGATTAGGAACAACAAGGAATTTGAATTCGAGAACTCCATCCCCACAATTTCGCAGTTAAACAACATTTCTAAAGCCAATAAAAGTTATTTGCCAGATCTAGTAATAACATACAATTACAACCTGATTCTACTGAAGTCATTAACCTAAACATTACAGAATTACTTCAAAAAGCATCTCAATTAATTTTCACACCAACTAGATACTAAATTAAATTTTCAACTTCAAGAGTCTTATCACATTGTCAGTGAGGAAAAGTATATATATACACAATAATTCAGAATCAATTTAACACAGTCATTCACATCAGGAAAAATTGAAATTGGGCACTTTACAAATCTATGAGGATAATTTACAAATCAATCACACACGGCAAGTACACCTCACAGGCAAACCAAAAAAGTTTAACCATGGAGTTATTGAATACAGTAATGCACAACATTTACTATATTCAATAACAGCACACATTTGCTAAAAAGATATTTTTCTTTTATCTATATATCAGTTAAATTTGAAGATATTACTTCTATTTATGCTTAATGTGCAAGTGATTAATGCAGGGATATGCCAGCTGCTCCAAATCACTGATAATGCATCAGTCTGCCACAAAAAGATTATTTTTGGCTATTTCTGTACCAGTTTCGGCAAAACTGAGCCAATTTTCAAGTTTTCTGCATTTTGCAAACATTTCTGAATCTCCCAAATTCTTACAAAAATCATCACACACTCTAGCATTCTAATTTCAATCTTTTTCCATTGCTCTTAAAAATAAATAGTTTTCCTTTGACATTCCTTTGTTTAAACCTTTAATCCCTTAATAGTAAAAACTGATATCTGTTTAAAATTTAGTATCTATTTTAAATTTAGTCATTTTATCATTAATATTTTTTATATGTTATCAAAATTTTTTAAGCCACTGTTCCAGTATCTAATATACATTAGTAAATATTAGTTTTATTTAAATATAAATAGATTTTTGCATTACAATGTATAAAATATCTGAATTGTTTTAATAATTGTTACTACTTCATAAATTACCCCCCCCCCCCAATTTCCCTCTTGAAAAAAAAGTTGCTCTTGTAGAAAGTGCTTGAAATCGTGCAAAGTACCGTAATTTCCGGCTTATAATCCGCAGATTATCTACTAAAAAAGATGAAAATTTATCGTGCGTATTATGCATCGCTGCATACTATCTACTGAAATTTTTCCTGAAGCCTTCAGCTTTTACAATAAGAAACTTTATTTATAAAAACAAAATAAAAGTTCATTTCTTTTTTTACAGTATATTTAGACCCTGAAAAATATATGTCTGTTAATCAATTACATGACACTAGATGCCACTGCAGTCGTTCAGTAGATTTCTTGAAGATGGGGGAAAAACAGGGAAATTTGAGGGTCATACGTCATAGCTTCCTGAAACGACTTCTAATTGGTCTCTTCGCTCTAAATGAATAGTCTGTGAAATGGGGAAATTTCATCAAAAAAATTGGCATCACTACTTCATATTAAGGTACATGACGATCATCGCTTAAAAGATTCATATGAAAGTTGTAGAAATGTCGAAAAAACACATTAGCTATTCAGCTGATTTTTAACTGAAAGTAATCAGTAAAGCTGAAGAATTTGGAAATAGGGAGGCTGGACGACTATTTCAAGTCTATGAATCCAACGTTCGCTTATGGAGAAAATCTAAAGAAAAGTTAGAAAATGTGAGGAACAAAAAATGTAAAAGTTATTATACGTGAATTAAAAGATGTGTTACATCGCTGGATTACAGAAGAAAGAAGTAAAGGGAATCCTGTATCTACAGTTAAAATAAGAATTAAGGCTAAATTAATTGCTGAAGAAATGCAGATTAGAGGTTTCGATAGTGGCACCACATGGTGCTACCGGTTCATGAAGAGAAAAAATCTTTCTGTACGGAATCGCACTACTGTTGGACAGAAACTGCCAACTGACTGGGAGATGAAAAAAGATGAGTTTTTACTTTACACCAAAAAAGTAATTGCAGAAAAGAAATTCAGTTCTGCAGAAATATTTAACATGGATGAAGTTCCCGTGTGTTTTGATTCTCCCCTCAACAGAACTGTCGACACTGCTGTGACTGTATCCGTTGCAATAAATACTACTGGAAATGAAAAAATTCGTTCATTGTAGTATTAATCTGTTCTGCAAGTGGAGAAAAATTGCCCCCGGTGGTTATCTTCAAACGAAAAACCATTCCTAAAGAAAATTTTCTCCGTGGAATAGAAATAAGATATAATGAGAAAGGTTGGATGAACCAGGGCATTATGATCTCCTGGCTCGATTCGGTTTGGAAAAAAAGGAGGTTTTCTCTATTTAAACCTCGTGCGCTACTGATTTTAGATTCGATGAAGGCTCATCTGAAAGACGATGTTAAAGTGGCCTGCAGAACATCAGGCGCAATCCTTTCAGTGATACCAGTAGGACTAACAAAAATACTGCAACCCTTGAATGTTGGCATCAACAAGTCTTTCAAATCAAAGATAAGAAACTCATGGGAAAATGGATGGAAGAGGACGTTCATGAGTATACGAAGAGTGGAAAAATGTGACGTGCATCGTATGCAGACGTTACCCACTGGGTAAAGACTGCATGGGATGAAATCTCTGTTTCTACTATAAAAAATGTGGACTGTTAGAAGAATATTTTGAATCAGCCACTGAACTGAATGACGATTCTGATAACTCCTTGGAATTGAATGATGATTTGCTTTTGGGTTTTCCAGATTCAGATGATTCCAATTTTTAGTTTCTTTTTTTGATTACTTGTAAATATTAAGCGTAAATTTTGCTGAGTATTGGCTGTATTGCTTACTTATTCAATATTTGCTGTCTATATATTATTTCAGTAAAAGGTTTATTGTTTGTATATATATTATTCCAGTAAAATTTTAGGTCTCCGTTCAATTTTGTTTTTCTTATAATAATGTCACTTGACTAAATAATTACGATGTTACAAAATATGCCATAAGTATTCTGCATGCTACCATGCATTTTGTTTTGTTTGTTCCGAAAGAAATGTTCGCTTTCTTATATTTGATTAATTTCATAATACAGTTCTTAGGGCTTACAGGTAGAATGCCTAGCTTAAAAATTGTGTATCAATTGTGATTTAAATCGAAAAATGACCGTCAAAGTATGTTTGATAATTCTCATTCATAACAATAGATTTTTAGTAGGAAATGTTTTACAGTAAGCTGATTCTAATATTAATACTGTGGTTTTACTATACATAGAAAATAATTACCAATTTCAGTCAAAGCATTGCCTTATTATCTGCGAATAATCTACCACTGTGGATTATCTAAAGAAATATTTTTTTTTTTTCTACTTGAAAAAAAAAGCACCTGCGGATTATAAGCCGGAAATTACGGTAATGCTAAAATGGAATATTAAGTAGTTTTAGCCACATTTCAGATAATGGATATCTTACTTATGGGCAGAGACTTTACATTTATCACTTAAAAATTAAACAAGCAAAAACTTTATTGAGTTTCTAATGTTAAATTGTCCCTCCCCATCCACCTAAAAAATAAATAAAAGTAGAATATATACTGAATTATGAGAGATGATGAATATTATTTGTTTTAATATGAGTATAAAACCCAATCGAGTTTTTATGTAGAAATTCTGTATGCAATGTGTAGTTTTTGTTGTTAGTCACAAGAGTTTAAGAATCTCCCTAATTTTCATTTTTTTTAAATTGGCACTCATGTACTAGAGAAACCTGCTTTTCTTGCTCCAATTGTGTTTTTTCACACCACAAATTGCTCTAAAATGTAATTTCAGTAGGCATATCTTTCTTAATGTATCATTTTGTTTTAATGCATCACTGTATTTTTAAGAATAAATTTTATTTGCCATACCATCATTTAGGGGAAAAAATAATGTATTTTCCTTTTATTTAAAATAGAAGATGGATCCATTGAAGAAAGTTGTGATATTGTCAGAAGTTCTCCATCTGTTAACTGAAGATGAGTGTGCTGTATTTACAACTTAATATTTTTCTTATATGTATTGCAATTCCCAAGCTAAAATTATTATTTGTGTGTGTGTGTTCATATGCAGGAAGGCTATTGTGAAATTTTAGTGAGACTGCTTCTGGTATTTGTTTTTAAAGCTGTAACTTTGGAATGTACTGTTTGTACATTCAATCTATAATTTCCTATTTTTATGTGTATAATTTTAAAATACACTTTTTTTTGCATTTTCTGTAGTTTTGATTATGTTAGTGATTTTGTTAAAACTTTACAACATTTCTTCTATAATTTTATAAGCTTGCTAATTATAGCATGAAAATAAAAAATTTCTATTTGAATTTTATTTGATTTATTTCTAAATGTACATCAAACTTCAAAAATGGGAAATCAAAATTCTTTATAGTGCGGATGGCAGAAACCTATTTCATCTGTAAAATATGAGACACTTCTAAAATTTGAGAGACATCTAGGTACAAGAGCCACTTAAATATATTATAAATTATCATACCGTAGTACAGATTTGTGAAGTTATACAAAGTTTATTGTGATGCTACTACCCCCTTCCGCCCTTTTTGTGCCTCATGGCACAAGACAAAGGGAGAGAAAAAAAAAGAGTGTGGAGAGAGACGCAGTAGCACCCGACAGGGGAGTATACAATGTAATCAAGATCTGTGAAGTAGTGTGATATATGCATACTCTAGAATTAAAATAAAATTGTGTGTATTTTAACTGCCTGGATTGATTACGCTGACATCTACGTAAAATGTTCCGGGTAAAATCAAGGGTAAATATCACACGCTGTCTTACAAGAGCCAGAGTTTGAATTACAGCGGAGCTCTGAAACGGTAGGAAACCTTTTATATTCTGATTGATGATTAAAAAGAAATATAATATTACTGAACAAGAAATAAATGCAGGGAATAATCTTGTGAATTTGAAATATATTTATTTTATGAAGAAGTATTTTCATGGATAAAAATGTTTAAATTTGGAAGAAAGGAAGACCTTGTAGAGTTACTAGGTGAAATATCAGATATATCAACAGTCGGGTTAAACGTGTCTTAATTAAAATCTAAAACTGAAGGGGCTAAAGCATATAAAGATGATCCTGAACCTGTCAAAAATATACTTGCAAGAACAGTCAATGATAGAAAATTAAAAGAAGACAGTGAAATTAAGAGTAAAGAAGCCGCACTAGAGCTAGAAAAGATTAAAATTACAGTAATTAGAACATGAAGTAGAGCTCAAAAAGTTAAAATGTAAATACAAATGAACTCGAAGCTATCAGCAACGATACGACAGGAAATGCAAATAGCTCAGAGAATTTGATTAGAAGTGTGCACACTCTTATCATTCCTGCACCAGACAAATCGGATAATTTTAACTTGTTTTTTCAAACACTTCCATACATTCTAACCCCCCAGATATATGATGTGTTAGTCGAAGTGAGGGTCCCAGTGTTTGGGTTAAGAATGAAATATGAGGGAAAAATGAGTCAAATCAAGCGAAGTGAGTAAAACTAAATAGGAGAGGCCCTTCGTAAGGTGGCCGTTATCAGTCAAACAGAACAAGTCGAGGAGAGTAATTAAGGAGCAATAGCAATTTTCCAATGCAGCGCTTTTTAACCCTTTCAGGCACAACCCTTTCCCAATGCTGATTAAAGGGCAGCCGTTGCCATTGCTCAACTTGCAAACGCAGCGACTTGACGCAGCTGGCTGTGCCGGGCACAGCCAGCTGCATAAAAAAAGGGTCTCCAGATCTGTGGCACGCGATGAACATTTTGATCGTCTACCATCTTGCTGGTAGTTAAGTCGAGCGATGGCAATGGCTGCCCTTTTTTCAGCATTGGGCAATCTATCTAGCTGTTCTCACATTCTTCCATTTTTTGATGGGAAATGACATGCTAAAAAGTAAAGGATTCTCATGGAGCTATGTCACCCGCAACTATTTTTATAGAAATCAAATCTATTCTTCGTGATTGGCAACAGTCAAAACGTCAGAGTTTGGTGTCCTCATGGCGAGGACACCGCACATTAAAGGGTTAAAAAAACAAGAAGATTGTGAAACTTTAAGAGAGGTTTGGGGGAGGCAGAATAGAAATAATTATTTTTTAATAGACAAATTAATTTATCATAAAGAACCGGGAGAGAAAGTAATACAGTTAGTCACGCGAAAAGTGCATAGAAAGCAAGTTTTGAAATAAGGGCACAAGTCTATTTTTGTGAACCATTTAAGGATGAAAAGTCATGAGAGGATAAAATATGCATTTTATTGGCCAAATATATCCTGGGACATTGAGTAGTATTATAGAACATTTGAAGAGTGTCAATTACATAGCAGAGAAAGAGCAAGAGATAACATACTGATCGTACCAGTTTCCAGGCCCCAATTCCCATTTGATCATGTCCAAGTCGATATAGGACCAATATCATTCCCATTAGCCCAGAGGTACAAGTATGCCCTTTGTTCATTGGATGTACATTCTTGTTGGCCAGACACTGTTCAACTCCATTTTATCACTGATAAGCAACATGTGACGCGTTATTGGAAATATTCATACAAACTGGCATGCCTTGGATGCCAGTTTGTATGTATATTATCTAGTGATAAAGAAACAAATTTTTTACAAGTGTTAATAAAACACGAGTGTTTTATAATAGATTAGGAGCACATTCTAGATTTGCTACAACAGGACAGCCAGAAATTAGCAGATTAGAGAAGCATAACCAGGTATTTAAAAGTATACTGCACCACATTATTCGAAGTGACCCCCAAAAAAATTAGGACAACCATATATCCTACTTATTGTTTGCCTATCGCAAGATACCAAATTGTACTACGGGAGTATCATCCTTTAAGTTAATGTTGGGAAGTAAGCGGGCCTTTGGCTGTATTAACCCATTTGTGCTCGAAGCCTTGCTTGCTCAAGCAAACCAACAACTTGAGACAAGTTAATTGATCCCATCTGCAGAATATAACTAACCACTTTTTGTAAACAGTAATTTTCTAGTTAGAATATTGCAAAATTTCTGTGTTTAACATGTGAGCTGGTTACTGTTTCGAAAAAATATTGTTAAAACATACTGTCAATAAAAAGTGGTTAATTATGTAACGTAATGCTGACAGTTATGCGTTGTTGGAAAATGCTTGATCAGCCCCTTTTTTCCCCCCTCGCTACTGTATGCTTTGGTGTAAGACGCTGGTGATCTGTGGCACTCACATGCTTGTTATATATATATATTTTTTTGGTTGTTTTGCAGTGCAGAAGCGTATTTCAGGGGTCGTTCAGAAATCATGAAAGAAAATCGTTATACTGCTCTAGCAATAAATGTTTATATTCAAAATCATGTTAGTCCCCAATCATCTTTCTTTAAAGATATCTCTGCGATGAAAGGCTCAAATTTAGTACATCACTTCATTAGTGTATGAGGCACATTGTACTAACCAGGAATGTTTTTGAACGAGAGTCATATGCAAATTTAAAAAGTGTAACTTTTTGAAAATTAACAAGAGGAATTTTTTCTTAATGAAGTCTTATTTCTGACCTTATTTTGAACCTTTTTTTATTTTATACTGCCCACTTATCTCTAGTAGATAAAAAATTAAAGCCCAGTTCCACCTTTTGGGACACCCTGTTATTGTGGCAGAAAACTCTGATTCGTTTCTAGGTTCATAGAATAAAGGTCCAGCATATATCGAAAGTTCTAGTTAACAGGATGAAACACAGATTTTACTGATTCTAGAAAGTCAACTGCAGTGAACTCAACGATCATTCAATCACAACTGAACTTCTATGGAGCAACACTGATTGAACATTCTATGCCTTTTGTCTAGTAGTAATTTCCAGAAGTCTAAAATTATTTCATTGTATAATAGAAATGCAATTGAGTAATACTAGCTTGTTGCATAATACTACTGCAGGGAAGCAAATATTACAGACTCCATTAATAAAACTGTACCATGTAGCCAAGCTTGGTGCCTTTTTGGGCAAAGAATCACCAAATTTGACATGAAAAATAAGTCCCTAAAACTGAAGTCAGCTAAGTGGTAACGCCAATATTTCACGAGACTTTGAGGAAACCCAATGGTTAACTATGGGGACACCCAAAACTCTCTATCATGCATTCTAGTTAACCGATTTTCATGCAGCAAAATGCAAATTTTAGTTATTTGACGTGTAGAATACAAACTTTAGATTATATTCAATTCCTAAAGAGCAGGTCATACCAAAAATTCATAACAATACATTTCAAACAAACAACCATATACAGAAATTTTACTAGCTCATGTCAAATCTTCAAAATAAATCTGATTCTCTATCTAACAAACTTTGTTATTAAAGCCTTGTTTTAAAAAAGAATTGAAGTTTTATATAGCCCAAACACAATAAATAATACTTTTCACATTTTTTACACTTCAAATGAGTTTTCCTTGCATTTTGATTATGTTCTACAGTTCCACAACTAAAGTAAATATTTAAAAGCTGGGAAGAAACCAGAAAAGATTAATTTTTAATGAAACCTTACAAGGAATCACTTCTTGGATAATGATTCTTCATTGTTAACAATGGCCATCAAATAAAAAGTTACCATAATGAACTTAGACAACAATGTATTCTGTAAAGATTTTTGCTACAAAGTAAGCATTTTATTTGCTTTAAAAATGTATCATTACTTCCTAGTGCTTCGTGTTATAGTTGCACAAATTTCCTGTAATATTTTTTTATAAGTTTGACGATATTCCTTCAGGTGGTATGACAAAGATATACAGAAAAACAAATAGCAAAATACTTATTTCTCTTACTGTTTAGGGGCGGGGGGGAGTAAAACTCCAACCTGTATATTTTTTTCTCCTGACACCTTTCAATTAAAACACTTATTCTACAAGTTAGTTGATGAAAACAAAGCTTTTAATTGTAGTGTAAATTTTACAACATAGAATAACATACATTTATACACAAAAGTTACATTTTTATTAAGTCATTTATATACACATAATTTACAAATAAACTATTTGTTCAGTTTATAAAACTTTAATTGTAGGAAAGTTCTTATGTACAGAGAAATCAAATTCTGGTGGATCCTGAAAATAGAATAAAACTTACTTTTAATGTAATGCAAAAGTACTTTTAAAAGATCCTAGAACCTAGTTTTTATCGAGTGTCACAAAAATGACCGACAATTTCAATAATCAACTAAAGAAAAATGGAAGGCAATAGAAATGTGTGGTTTGCTGCATTTTGCTTAGTGAACTATTCTCACCAATTTTCAAAATTAGTTACAAAGCTCGCCGATCGATATGCATTCCATCCTTTCAGATGGATATAATTTCTACATCCTAACAAGTTTTGAAAATTATTTATTCACTGGGACAGAGTATTTTTATTGTTTTATAGTTTCATCACCTGGATTACAGTTTTGTTGCAATGGGGTGGAATTTTCAATGGAAATTCAATGTCAGAACATTCCAACTGAAGTGTACTGGCAAACAGTACATTGCCCTGACTAAGGAAAGCATATGCTACAGGCATGAAAACAGCTAAAGAGGAAATACACGTGGACATATTTTCCAGCAAAAAATTGAAAAATTTACGTGCACGTATTTTCAGGCATATATAACAAGGTTGATAATCAGGGGCGTAGCCAGGGGGGGGGGAGATATCGGGATATATCCCCCCCCCCCCGAAATGTTTGGATTAGTGATGAAATTCCATCTATTTATACACATATAAGTTCATATCTCCCCCGAAAAATTTTCCTGGCTACACGCCTGTTGATAATGAAAAAACATGGAACTGGGGAATAATGTGTGAGCTTAAATTCAACCACTGTTAAACTAAATGGTGTACTAAACAATTTCTACCATTTAAATTTCAACCACAAACAAATTGACTGTGATCCTGAAGAAAATAATTATGCACTGTAAATGTTTAATAATCAGTTTTAGATATACGATATTTATTAAAAGAAAACAGGCTATAATTATTTAAAATAATTATCTTAAACAATATCGTAAAATCCTAGATCAAAACAAATCATAAGTCTCACATCCAAATTTCAGATTATTCTTTTGATATGAAAATAAAATAAAAAATTGATTCTCAAAAATTTTAAGACCTATCTTTTTTTTTTTTTTTAAATTTTGATCAGAAATGGAATGAAAAATTATACATATGGCATTGGCATTTTCTAAAATAAGCATTCAAATGATAGAATAAAAGTGAAGTTTTCTTGTTTTATTGGAAAAAGAATAATTCTTTAATAAATGTCTAAATATTTTCTCAGGTAAAATTTTAGAATCTTAGCAGTCTTGCAGCACATCAGCACACAGTGGAACTTATGACAGAGACATATGTTCTGCTCCTTCCTATATTAGCTGCAAAATACCAACTCACAAGATTATGCTTTTTAAAATTAACTGTAAAAATAATTACCAAAGAAAAACCTGCACATGAGAATAAAACGAAATAGCGATTTTCCTGATTTTAAAATTGAAGTGAAAATGTTTCAGAAATCAATAAACATATTATGGGAAAATAATACTTTTCTGTTGAGTTACTAAAATGCCTTAAATTTTAATTTAACAATAGAGTATTAAAAACTCTGTTTTACATCTTGTTTTTAAAATTATTCATTTACCAAAAGGCTGCAAATAGATTGAAGTTCAGTTGGCAAATATGGAACCCGGAGATCGGGGATAGTTATTTACCATAATTTCGCTAGTATAGTCCGCGGACTATGCATGTCAAAAAGGGATTTTTTTCCAGGACACGGACTATCTGGCTGAAATAAATTTCTTTTGCAAAAAAATTTAGTATATTGATCTTGCTTTTTGATCTGTAGTTAGCGCGCAAGCTCCAGTGAAGCCGATGCTAACAAATTTATTTCTGTAGAAAATAAAGCACATAGATGCACTTGAAGTGACGGCACGTCGGCATGCAGGGAGCATTTTAATTCCCCCCCACCCATTATGTCATTTAAAGCATCGACGTAGTTACAGGTGCGGACAAGCTTCGTGAAACCATTTTAGAAATATTTCCGTCCGATATGCAGAAGAACCAAATTTTGAATGTGCTTTAAAAAAAAAAATAATAATTTATGTAATACGGGGGAAAACGGGCCTTCACAAACCGAGGTACCGACGCCGCGTCAACATCGAGAAGGTTGTTATTGTTTTGTCTTCACTCAGCCAGCTGGCTAATAAAGCAAGAGAGCGAATTCTGCTGAGACGTTAAAACATGACTTGTGTCGCCTAGTCGCCTCAATTTCTTTCTTTTTTTTTTCCAATTGCGAACGCGAATTTTTAATAAAGAGCATTTTTAAATTTCATATTTCGTTAACTTTTAACCCAGAGAGAGTATCAATTGAATGTTGTTTAAAAATTATGTGGATTGACCCATGAAAATTAGTAATGATCTTTTCTTTTCTTTTTTTTTTTGCTTGGTTATGTACATTTTCATAAATGATTAATAAAAGTAATCTTTTTATTTATTTAAGGAGGCGATACGTCTTGCCTAAGGACGGATTAATGCAATTTTATGGTCGGTTAGTTGAAATTTGTCTAGTTTATGGAAGTAAAATAGAATTTCTTTTTCCTGTAGCGGAGGAGTAATCGCTCCCCCCCCCCCCCAATCCCTTTAATCCGTCCGTGGTCTTACCATTAGTTAACTTTTCACGAAGTTACGGTACATATTTTTAGTAAAATCCGCGTAACTGTTTAAAAAAAAAAAAAAAAAAAAAAAAAAACTCTGAAAATTTTGGTTTTCTTTTTCTTACGGATTTCTTAACATTAACTCACATTTTAAAAAAGCATTATTCTTTTATTCAGCATAAAATTAAGACGTGTACGTTTTAATAGCTATAAATATCGAAGTATTTATTTATTGGAATTATTATTAATAATTTATTTATTTAAGAAAAGTATATTTAAACTACCATAAATTATTTTACTTCCTTTGCATGTTGAAGACCTAAAGGAATACGACAAGATTTTTATTTTAAATACCATTACTAAAAGCTGCACTTTTATACAAGTTTTATTTGTCGTGTAGACCGTCAGTTTGCTTTATTTAAACAAAAATTCCAGTTTAGCATTCATAAAATGTCTGGAAGTTCTCGTTCGGCCGACGATTTTTCCAAAACCAAGCAAATTTTTGGATCCGAAAATGACCACAAACATTTCGTTTTCAATCCACGTTTTCTAATATATTCGATAATCTGCCATTTCTCAATAATCCACATAGAAGTATCAGTTAAGCTGGTACGTGTCCGTGAAAAAAATTTATAGATTCATCAAGTGCGCAAAACAGCAATAAAAACACGTCGCGAGTAACAATAGCTCACCGACAACGGTTTTCCAGTGGCGAAAGGTCTCGATAGATAATTATTGTTGTGTAGTAGTTCGCCAAGTACATAATTATGTATCAGATGCCTTTCGAAACATCGAAGATCTAAAATAAGAATTTGCCCCTCTGAACTAAGTTTTGAATTTACCAACTCAGGAAATCAGTAACATTGCACTCTAGCTGACTTTAGTCTAGGCGCAGTGCGAGATGCAGTGAAAACGTACATCCCAGGCGCGCATTATCGTCCTCTTGTTACTCTGCTATGTCCGCTATGTTTTGCTTTAGGTTCGGTAATCACTGTTTTTTTTTTTTTTTTTTTTTTTTGAAAAAGCGGAAAGGTTTTAAAACATTTTCGGAAAGCGGAGGTCTTCCAAAAAAAAAAAAAAAAAGCGGAAATCCGCCGAAAAGCGGAAGATTTTCATGCCTGAAAGTAGCATGGATTGGCCTCCCTATTAATCAGATATGACGATAGGCAATATTTATTTAATTACTTTATTTTTTGAAGGGGGGGGGGGTACTTGAAAGACCAGGTGTATCATCACAATCCACAAACTGTAAAAATACATCTCTGCTGCTTGTAAGAACATTCCAACTGAAGTGTTTGCGTATTTATCCTCAGACAGCAACACGGTGGTTATTTTGAAAACATTGTTTTAAAGTTTTTCATAGTCAGCATGCCATCTATTGATGAACTTTGAAAATAATTTTGAAGATTAGTAATAATAAATTATCTGGTTACCTAAGCAGAATGCAGCAAACCATTCTATCTCTTTCCATTTTTCTTAAATTGGTTTTCAAATTGTTGGTCATTTTTGAGACACCCAGTATGAGTTTTTAAAATACAATAAAGTTATATTTTAAGATATAAAAACAAGATTTGAAAGGATCAATAAGTCAGTCAGTAGCTAATAGTGGTAAAGTCCTCTTGATCCCAAATATTAAACAATGAGAATAGTACATTTTTAAGTCAGCAATAAAAGAATTTAAAAAACAAAAGTCATTTCCTTACTTTAGATTCTTTTCTGTGGCCACTCAGGAGCAACTTCATTACAATGAAATTTGTCTTTGCTACCTTGAGTAAGTTAAGAACCTACAAATAAAAATATTAAATAATGAGAATAGTTTGTAAGAAACGCTACAGTGAAGCATCAGTAGTTTAGCTGAGATAACTAAATGTCTAAGTCACAGTTTCTAATAAGTATATATAATACATTTTATTTACACCTTTGTTCCCGAAAGAACAAAGGTGTAAATAAAATGTACAACTGTAAATAGCTTAAATATGAAGTTTTGTATTCTGACTTAATTAGTTTCAGATTTCTAAAACTCGTTCACAAATGTAACAGCCGTCAAGAACATTGAGGCAGGCCAATAAATACTTTATCCTTTCTATATATTCTGAGAAGAAAAATAAGAATGAATATATTTTTAAAAAAAGAGTAAGACAGATTTATCTAGATAGTAATGTTAGTCGCCCCAAATTTTAATAAGTACAAATTATGAGGAATAAAGAATGAGACAGAGTAAGCAACAATAATTATATGACCTATTTTTGCAACTATGCTAAACATTTTGCAAAAGAAAAACATTATAATGTAATACTAAAAGGTTTAGCAAAGATGTGTTGTGAGGGTAAATTAAAAAGAGAGTTTAAAACTGGATAAAATGGAAATACTGTAATTGACAGAGTTTGGGATTTTGAGCAAGAAAATTACCAAGAGCAAAGTATTATTTCTAAATAAATGTTCTGATCATTCAGCCAATTGAATGACAAATTTCAAGCTAAATATAACATAAGATTATCTAGTTGGCAATATGATCACCATGACACCTGCGACTTAGATGATAAACGAATTGATAGCAAATGATGATGAAGATGAAAGATACAAATATACAGTCCCCTCTACAAAAGAAACCACCCAAGATTTGAAAATAGAAAAAAACATTTATTTTTAAATAAAGACGATAAAAGTTTAAAATTCATACACATTCGGAATGTACTTTAAGTTGTAGCTAGTAAAAATAAAATTGATTTCTTTAAATACTAACTTAGAAAGGTAATGTCGCCATAGTATGGGAAGAAACAAAAGATATGAATCTAAAATAATCTATTTCAGGGGTAATGCTTTATTTTTGTCTAGGCCAGATTTAACGTGGCACAAAGCTTTGTTATTTTTGGTTCTTTGAATGATGTCGAACCAGTTTTACTGCATCTATACTACTATATTTGTATTGCATAAAAATGACTCCTTTTTTTAATTAAAAATAAAGTCTAATAGTTCAAAGAACATTTTCACTCTTCTGACTTGAGCATTTCATAATTAAGAATTTGTTTAAAAACCTCATGAAGAGAGAACTAGAAATATATATATATATGTCATACAAGCAATGATTTAATTAAAAACATCTTTCACTTTGGGGGCATCTGGATTATAAGTTGTAATTTCAAAACATGGTGCAATACTTGTTGCCTAGGAGGGTCTAACCTGTCAATCATAAAGGTGTCTCGCCAGCAGGTGCCTCCCATGTCTGTTAATTTAACAAATGAGGATTTTGTTATGGTTTTGTGGACCAACTAAATGATAGAAAGACAGCGCTGCCACCTAGCGGACACTCTGTGAACTTAACTAACAAAACCAGGAGACATTTACTGCAGAGAAGCTCTTCATCACTTCGAGATACTTCCAAACTCCTCTGTACATAAACTTGTAAATAGTCTACTTATGCCTTAATAAAATATTCCAAATGGACGTTGCTGTTTGTGCTGTTCCTAAACCACTCACACACGACATTATATATATATATATATATAGAGAGAGAGAGAGAGAGAGCTCTGACAGCTCTGTTATTTACAATGTTTCTAGCCTCTAGATTATCAATTTTTATTGTTTTCAGTATTTTTTTGTTATTATGTGCTACTACTTAATGTTTTACTTGGGATTCCATATTACGTAAGTTTAGCTATTTTATATTTTATATATATATATATGTATATGTAATGTATGAAAAGGTAATTTGGGTTTTACTAGTTTGGGTATTGTTCAAGCGGTACTTTCACTGTAAGTTTTGCTTTTCTGTCTTACTTGCCATGCGCGCTCTGGAGCTATGTTTTATTTATTTTGTTATTTGTCAGACATCAGGCAGTCGTGTCCGAGTGTGTGCGGTGTAAGTAAAACTGCACCTTTTTTCTTTGTATATTTTATAGATATTATGCAAACAATAAATGAAGCTAGACTTAGACTAGGCTGGGACTTCCTCTCAATAATTCCCCAGTTTTTCCCAACTGTCTATTGAGTCATTTCTTCCCCTTTTTTGGAAGCTATGAGGCAATGACCAAGTTTTCTCTTTCGTAGTTGACAATTGTCTTCCTTTTTCGGGATCATTTGAACCCATTTTTGTTGTCATACTATGGAGAGTTGAAAGTTTGGGCAAACTTAAATGCCTACAAGTGGTATTTACTATACCCCATACCTGTGTGACGGTACTGCTGTGTCACAGCTGTGGTTTTCGAAATTTTCTACACACTACGCACATTTTTAAATTTTTTTTTACATTGCCTTTACACTAAATAAATTTACTCCATTTTGCCAACTATTTTGCCAACCATTTTGCCAAGTTATTTTCATTCCATTCACTTTATGCCATGCAAGCCAAAGCCATAAGTATTTGCCAAAGAAAATGAATGTCAGCCATGTTTATACCGTTTTGTTTAATTATATTACTATATTGTTGTACAGTATTATTGTATCCCACCTAGGTTGTAAATATTTTACTGTGATATTTTGAAAAAAATTGTGCGCATTCATTGTTTTATTGTTTATTGTAAGATTTTCGCACTATTGCATCATTATGTTTTGTCAAATTTTAGAAACTGCATCCTGCCCCTCAAGTGTTGTACAACATAACTCCAGAATTCTAGTCAGAAAAATTTAAGGTGTCTAAACTTGAAAATTAGATTAGTTTGCAGCTTTAAGATTAGGTTGCAAGGACGTCTGACTCGCAAGTGAGAGACTGGCCACCTCAATGATATTGCTCGTCAGACTTCTTTTGCCGGGTGGGGGATATTGTAATGTATAAAAAGGTAATTTGGGTTTTACTAGTTTGGGTATTGTTCAAGCGGTACTTTCACTGTAAGTTTTGCTTTTCTGTCTTACTTGCCACGCGCGCTCTGGAGCTATGTTTTATTTATTTTGTTATTTGCCAGACATCAGGCCGTCGATTCTGAGTTCTTTAGATGTACACTTGTCCCCACGCCCTTGTAGCCCCGGATGCGGGTCATGTTGGTAAATGTGTGTGGTTCGATCAGAGATAAGAGAGAGGTGGAGTTATGTCTTCGCAAACCACATGGTGTGGTGAGCGTAAATACACCCGCACATCGAAAATCGAGAGACTTCAGCCACTGGAACTTCTTAATGAGTCCATGCTGATTTTTGTACCTGTCTCCCCTCCCCTCTTCTCATTCTATATTGTAACTTAAAAGATAATGTTCAATAAACCATATTATTTGCCTTAACTCTGGAACTTTACTGGAAATATCTGACGTCTCAAATATATAAAGAAAGCATGCAACAAGGTTTAAGAAAGGGACCTTACTTATTAACTCTAAAGTACGCTTAGAAGGATTTGTAAAAAGCATTCTGATCATCCACCTAAATGCATGACATGATATGTTAATGTTACATTATTGAGAAACTAGAATTTCCAAACATAACTTTACATCAGTAGCATAGCATCCATGATTAGTACAAGAAAAAAATGGGAATTTGTGGTGTGAACAACCAAGAATAATATTTCTATTCGAAAATTAACATTAGCTATTGCAAACATGATAATAATCTCGGCAGTTTTAGAAGTACATTTTATGTTCAGTTAACAAAAACTATCTTAACTGCTTCTAGAGTGAAACACAATTGAGGAGAAATAATTAAATTTACAGCTAACTTTTCAAATACAATCTTATGAACTTATATATTTTTAATTTTTTCAAAAATCCAGGATGATATAGGATTTAATTAAATCTATCACTTAATTGACTCTTGATTAGAATACAAACATGTGGCATAAATTACATCACAATATGAAAGAAGTAAAAAGTAAACAATGAACTTTTCAATTAAACTTAACTTTTCAAATTAACTTTAAATTTCCCTTTATGTGGATGTTTTAAAAATATTTTTGTATTCAAATACAACAATACTCATATGATAAAGTATAATTACTTGTACAGTACACATAAAATTTTTCTTACTTCTTCATTAGAATCAGTGATGCTTTCAAAGTTAGTTCTTGCATGATGAAAACATTTGCATGCTTCTAAATATAAATCTTCAGGTGGCACTGGTGGCTCATAATGACTAAGATCAGTCATTTCACGAAATTGTGTGTAAGGAACAGAAGGCGGTGTCAGTACTGAATTGAAAGGAGAAAAACGATGTTCATATCTAACTCTCTCATTGTCAAACCTTACAAGAGGGTTTCGCAGTTTTCCATCCAAACTGAAACCTTTCACTGCCTGAAAGTATAAATAAACAATCGTGAATTCATTTCAGATCTTATTATTTCAAAACACTACTTATACATTACACTCCAAACAAAATCAAACTTGAAAAATCTAGTTTAGACCACACATCACTTCCTTGTACAACTTGGGTCCCACCACGGCTGAATAGATAAGACACTGAAATTCGGGACAGGTGAAGTGTGAAGGTCATAGGTTTCGTCTCACTGTGCAGCTGTCAGTCTAACAGTCTAGAGTTTTGGGCAATTTTCACCAGATGTGTCCTCAATATGCTTTAGATCACCTTAAAAGGCACTCTGCCTATTATTATCATGATTAGTACAAGAAAAAAATGAGAATTTGTGGTGTGAACAACCAAGAATAATATTTCTATTCGAAAATTAATATTAGCTATTGCAAACATGATAATAATCTCGGCAGTTTTAGCAGTACATTTTTTGTTCAGTTAGCAAAAACTATCTTAACTGCTATCCTAACTATCTTAACCAATTCCCACCTCACCCCCCACCACCACCTTCCTTGTACAACTTACTATTCAGCTATACACATTTCATTTGAAAGTGAGGTATACTACAATATTATTAAGGTTTGGTGATTTCTTGTTAATACAGGTGATATTTTTCAAACATAGTTCCATTTCAAAAACTTATTTTTAATACAAAATTTGGCAATAAACTACTCACTGTTAATTGCAACAAAAGAGAGAGATGCACAATTAGATGTTAAACAGCCCTAAATGCAAACTTTCAAAGTGGATCATATATACATATATACAAGCCCGGCGAGGGGGGGGGGGGGCAGGGCAGACAATTGTCCCTGGCCCCGGGCCTAGAGGACATATGTTACGAAATTTTAGTGTATATATTCATGGGAAAATAAAATATTTATCACCCAAAACCTTTTTTGGCTCATGCAGCTGCATTCGTAGAAACTTAAAAAAGTAAATAAATAAACGTATTAAAGTGTTTATTATTTTATATTTTTCACATTTTCTCATTAATTACAGTTTTAACTAATAACTAATTTGATAAAGAAGGTAACTGCTTTAACACAGAAAAAAACAATGTTAGGAAGCAGAGATTTAATGCTGCAAACCGATTTCAGTAAATATGACTTACCATATATGATTACCATATATAAATATAACTTACCATACAAAAATACATTCTCACAACTGATGTTGGTAAGTCGACTTACCAAAATCGGTCTGCAGGATTAACTCTCATTGGTGTTTGCTAACGTTTTTCTTTCTATGTTATTCATTTGGCTATGAATTTTATAATAACACTGCTTTAGTTTTCAAATAGCGAGTACTCAACATTTAAAATAGTCTTAGATTTAATAAATCTAAAATTAAAACTATGAAAATCCAAAGATGATGCAATGAAGAAAAGAATCATCTCAAATTATCAAAATCTTTCGAAAGATATCATAGTTTAAACTATTTAATTAAGAGTAACTGTTAAATCAACATAAATATTACCATGTAATATAGTACAAATCAGTAGCGGCTCGTGGGTTATTTAAATGGAGGTTCACAAATTAATTTTGAAAATTAAATATGTAGATACGACGCACCTTACAAGTTAAAATATATTTGCATTTCCAGCAGTTAAAGAAAAACAATGCATGCAACCAAAAGAAAACAAGTCATCTTTGATCTTACATTTCATCGCTAAGATAAATTTTAGCAAAAATATTGTCTTTATTTTTTCTTTCAAATTTTTTTCAAAAGATGACATTGAAAAATGTCATTGCTGTAGCTCCAAAACACTTATTTGACTCCCATCTTAATTATTTACACTAGTTTGTAAAAAATACTGTAGTGAAAAATTATAAAAATTAAGAAAATAATAAGAATATTAAAAAAAATGGATTAACAAACCGAACACAATAAGCCAAGAGAGAATCCAGACGAGATAACGACAAAAAAATTTGCTTTGAGCACAATAAAATTGTGCGAATGAAAGTGCCTCGCTTTCCCCCACAACTCTCTCTCACTCTCTCAGCGTCTTTCCTCAGAGACCAGTTGAAAGGGCCACTCGGGTCGATTGCGAGCGACGATTGCTTATGTGAGCGACGAAAGTCTATGCTGTAGTAACCTATGATACAGTACATTAGCTATAATAAACGCGTTTAATAGTAGTGGGGGGTGGGGGAGAGTAAAACTCATGTTTTAAATTCACAAAAATCTAGAAGTGTACTTAATATATTTTTAAAATTTAATTTGTCAATGTGTTTATTCTTTAGTTTTTCCTCTGGGGGTTCACGTGCTCAAATGGAGGAGCCGCCACTGGTACAAATACTAATAATAATACCTTCTCTTATTGATAGAAAAACTATTCATCTCTACTCTAGAGTTAACTATAAAACAGGAAAATTACTGGATTGGTGGCAATATAAAAACTACAAGAATAAGCTCACAAAAACACTGAAGGAATACATCTACAAGGATGCTCTGAAAGTAAGTTTCATCATTTTTTTCCACATGAAAACTTTATTAAAAAAAAAAAAAAAAAAAAAAAAAAAAAAAATACATCATATTTTTTGACTCAGTCACCACCCACACTGAGTTATTTATTGTAGTGCACACAATCAGTTTGAAGAAATCACTGTGGTAAAAAACTCTGTGCCCCATGATGCAAAGAACTGTCACACAGCCTGCTCCACCTCAGCATTGTTTTGGAAGAGACATCCCAAGAGTGCAGATTTCAATGCATCACAGGGCACCAAGTTTTACCACAATGGTTTATTCAAATTGATTACAATTTACAACAAATGTCTCAATGCCAATGGCGACTATGTATTTTTGACAAGAAAGTTACAGTGTGAAAAGAAATAATGAAATTTACTATTGAAACATCTCTTGTATTTTCTCTATATTTTATGTTTCTAATAGAGCAGCAGTATACTATCTATTGATTCCTTAATTTATTCATTATCATGCTGATAGCTGTCTGCAGAAGTAAAGCTGAATTAGGTAGATTTTCAACAGCCTGAAAAATTTATGTTTATTCACAAATAAATATTTGAAGAAAGAAGAGTGTGCAATGTATTGACTACTGATGCAAATATTAATTGGACATCATCCGAGAAACATTCAGTGTGCCTGTTAAAGTTTGTTGTCACCCCAATAACATCTGAACAGCAAGAGCAATAGTTGTAAAAGTGGGGTTTGGGTACAGTAAAGTTGTCATGCACAACACAAGAAAAAGACTTACACTGGCAATTAAATTTGGAGTTAGCATTCTTATCTCAAAACTGGTATGAGATACTGAAAAAAGTCAAAATTGTTCAACATCACTGATTTATTAAGACATCTTGAGCACATTAATGTTAAAAATGAAAGTATAAAAATGTATTACTGATGCTTTTGCCATATTGCACAACTTCCAATGGGAATTGCAGACCAGGTTCCAGATGTGTATTGTTGCTGATGGGAAAACCCTTTTAGTGTAATAGATAAATTAGCTTCATATCAGGTAAGATCAGTTTTGGAAATTTTGAACGAACAAATGTGTTTCAGGTCTTATATCCATGGCATTATTGTATGAATTAATGAGCATCATGTGCAAATTAAGGTGTCTTTTCTGACTAAATCGATTATACTGAACAACCTTGTAACAGTCTTTTTCCCCGGATGCTGACTCAGATCCCATATAAGACGCTAAGTCCTAATTCAGTTACCAGGTGGGGTTGTAAACATTTTCCTTACATTGCACATAGCAAAGTTACTACATTTAGACTCTTATGACTATAGCTGTTGTCATTCAGAAATTATTGGTATGAAAAAGGATAGCAGGCAGACATATTCATCTATATAGAGATGAATATGTTAAAATATTCCTAATCAACACCACAGTGAATCTTGTAAAACAGGCTGAAAATCTTACTATCTTGTAATTTCAAATAAAACTGTAAACTAATATACATACAATGAAGCACTTATACGTTTTTATCATTTATACATTTTTCGTAATGGTTCTGGTGAATTCCATTGGATTTTAATCATAAATAATTTCATTTATACGTTTTTCTGAAATTGAAAACTTTATTTATACATTTTCTTAAAACTGAAGAGGAGTGAAAATGTATGAGGTGCAAGTTTTCAACACGCTTTGGCAGGTTCTAATTTTATGCAAGAATATCTAATACCCAGTCATTTAAATGATAATGTTAAACAGGCATTTTTAACTATGTAAAATGAACTTTTTTCTGTGTGTTCCTAAACAGCCTACAACCGAGAATTACAAAATATTTTGTGCAAGCGGAATGAATATGAATACAAGTACCAGTTGTACATTAAATTCAGAATAAAATTGTTAGTATTGCATACCTAATGTGCATTTTGCTTTCATATAGTAATATAAGATTCAGTATTTCAATTTAAATCTGATATTTTAATGTTGATTGTTATGAAAACGTACGTATTTTTGAGAATTTCATTTATACATTCCCCCCCAGTCCCTTGGAAAGCGTACAAACGGTGCTTCACTGTATATAAAAGCTGCGCAGCTGACTATGCTGCAGGAGCTAAAATTCAACTTTTAAGCTTAAAACAAGCTGCAATTTAGCAGCAATAAACTATACTATTATCAATTTATACTACTCATTTTACTACAAAATAATTTCTATATACCTTATAGTAGCCACCACACAAATGCTGCAAACCTTGAGTAAATATAACTTCTTTTTTGTGTGGTGAATTTTTCTTTTTCTTTTTATTCCTTTTGCTGTTCCTGCCTTTCATCATCATTTGTTCTGATGTAGAGAAGAGACAATTATTAATACTATCAAAATTTCAGAGGAATTAATTTAAAACTAACTTAATTTTTAACACCAAATACACAATGAAAGCAGTCATTCTCACCAGCTTTACTCTCCTGTTCAGCAAGGAAGTTGTTGGCACGATTTAAAGCAGAAACCATCCAGCCATACAAAAACTCATACAAATACCTGGAAGAAATAAAGTCAAAAAGTTGAATATGTTAAGTATCAAAGAAAATGCAGTATTCATAATTAAATACAGACCATTATAGAACACACACTTTAATTAAGACAAACATCACATTCATTAAGAAAACAAATCCACTTTGTATGAGAAGTCCCAGCAGTTCCGTCTAAAAACAAGAAACAAGAATGAAGTCATCATAAAAGGGGCGATGCCCGTTCGCTTGAACTAGAAGGGGGGGAAGGGGAGAGTTTCATGAACAGGGAAGAAAAAAAAAAATAAATGTGGTTGAGAAATGGTGACATTGTAAAATGGAAATTATGATTTAATAGTCCAACAGAACAAAAGAGGACATTACATAAAACATTTTTTAAGTATTCTTTAAATTTATGTTTTCGCATCCTTAATGTAATTTTAATTTCATTAATCTACTACTATGAGCAACTTGACACGGCAATTGTTTTTATTAGAAGATGAAAAACAAATCATTTTTTTAAATTTTTGTTTGGTATCTGGAAGACACAATTTTTTGCGAAATGTATGTCATGATTCAACAGGCCATAAGCAATAAATAATTATTCCCCATTTTAATGTGCTAAATACAATGTAGTACACTACAAATGTCACATAAGTTAATACATTTCAGTTGACAGCATCAACGGTTCATTGGACACAGTATCATAAAAGCTTTGTCTGGGATGGTATTAACTTTGTCAAAAGTATCTCTACAGAAACGTAAACTCAAGCTGCTGAAACAAACTTCTATTTACCAAATTCAAGTTTTTATTGTGATTACAAAGGAAAGAAAGTACTGTAATTATCAAAAATTCCAATATTCAGATTTACTATCTCTGAATTTACTTGCAAGTTTCTGTGTGAGATCTGTCTGTTTGTATGATCCATTTTGACCATTTCTGGCATGACATTCTGTATAAACATAAGAATGTATGAATGTATGTATATCTCAAAAATGTAGAAATTTTGTAAGGCCTGTAGTAATATCTAGTCATCCTCTCTTTTTGATTGTAATAGGCAGGATACTTCATTAACAGGTTAACCAAAAAGACTTTTAGAACATTGCAGGCTATAGGCCATGCCAAAAAATCACACTGTCATCAAGCTTGGCAACTTTTGGCAAAATATCACCAAATTTGATACCCAAAGTAATTTTTTAAAACTGAACACAATTCAACAATATTTCACATTTGACAAGAAATTGTCAAACCTTAATGTTTTTGAAGGAATAGTTATCTCACTTTGAAATGAAATAAATTTAAGTGAAGTGTATCAAAAATCTGAATAACTTAATAGACATGAATAGGTGTCATGTGGTATCCACATCAGTTTTTTTAATTAATACAACTTAAGCACACGCAAAATATATTTTTTTCAACTTTCAAGTTGAAAAGAAATTGTAACATTTTTTTTTTATTATGCAAGTTGGAGTGTTTAGGCTGATAATTTTTTATTTTTTACCAACTATGCGAAAAATCCCAGAGCTGGGAATCGAACTCAGGACTGCCGCATAATGTGCGGGTGCTCTACCACTGAGCTACTCTGGGACGATTTCCAGATGAAATTTCTCGCATTAGAATTGTTGGCATTTATCATCTTCCTCTGCAAACCACAGATGGAATAGGTCAAACAATTAATTCGCGGCAACTCCGTTATGCCGCGGAAATTATACATATTTTAGAAAGTGATTCTATCAACCTTTCAAGTTATTAGGCAAGTTGGGAAGTTAGGCAAGTTGGCAATTATTAGGCAATTAGGCCAACTTGCCTAACAACTTGAAAGGTTGATAGAATCACTTTCTAAAATACGTATAATTTCCGTGGCGTAACAGAGTTGCCGCGAATTAATTGTTTCACCTATTTCATCTGTGGTTTGCAAAGGAAGATGATAAATGCCAACAATTCTAATGCGAGAAATTTCATCTGGAAATCGTCCCAGAGTAGCTCAGTGGTAGAGCACCCGCACGTTATGCGGCAGTCCTGGATTTGATTCCCAGCTCTGGAATTTTTCGCATAGTTGGTAAAAAATAAAAAATTATCAGCCTAAACTCTCCAACTTGCCTAATAACTTGAAAGGTTGATAGAATCACTTTCTAAAATATGTATCTTTTTTTTTTTTTTTTTTTAGCTAACTAAAATTAGTTTCGTTGAATCATATTACTTTTTCATACTGTTAAAACTGTATATAATTTTACATAAACATATCTTCACAGCAGTGGCAGCTCGTGGGATACAGCAAGTACAGCCGGGCTGCACTTGAAATTATCAGCACATACTTTAAAATAATTTATTCTACTAATTTTCCTAAATTCAGATTAGAATTATGGAATTCCTACGGTAAATTTAAAAAAAAATCTCCAAAAAAAAAAAAAAAAACCAAACAAAAAAACCGTATTGTGGCCGGATCGCTCATTCAGAAAGAAAGCACTTTAATCTTCTTGCAATTCAATTGGGAAAATCTTTGGTTCAGCCCAGAGTGCTGAAAAGAAAATCGGCAACACCGTTGCCATGACGACTACATAAGCAGCCCCTCCGGCATAGTCTATAATGAGGGTACGCAGCAGAGACTCAGCTCATGAAAGAAAATCAAAGGTCAGCAGCACTTGTGAAATCGACTTACTGATTGGCTTGAGAAGTGAGGGAGGGGGTAAGGAGAATATATGTTCTGCAAACTCTCGACTTTATATTGCTGAATTTATCAAGAAGGTAAATCTGAATGGACGTTTATGAATGGTCAATTACCCATCAAAGCAGTGTTGTTTTTAAGTAAGCAAGAACTGGCATTTAGAGGACATGGCGAGTGAAAAAATTAATTCTTTAAACAGCTTTTAAAATTATTGATATCTGAATTAAAACAATGCCTTTTTATGAGAGCATCACTGACCGATTCGCAAGTTTAAAAGAAAGGAGGATTGATTTGACTTATAAAAAATAAGTCGGTTTTCTTTTTTTTTTTTTTTTTTTTCTTCTCAAGTTATCGTTACAAAAGAAAATTCAAGGAAACTTCGAATCAGACACGGATTAATGTAGTTTTGAGGATAAGAGCGGCTGGTTGAAATTTATGTCCATTTTATGGAAGTAAAATAGGATCTCTTACATTTTTTATGAAATTTCTTTTTTTTTTTTTTTTTTTTTTTTTTTTTTTCCCCCTCGGTGAGGGCTTAATCCGCCTGCTTTCGAATTCAATAACAAAGATTTTCCATTCCTGTCCGAAGGAAGGGGGAGGGGGCTCATATGCTTCCGGCTGCACTAACAGTTTTGACCACGGGCCGCCACTGCTTCACAGTGTTTGTCTTTTCTAAAATGTTCAAAAGGGTTAAATAAGGATAAACTGAAACTGCTCTCTGTGTGAACAATTTATGTTACCTGTTCATGAATATTTGTTGTACTCAATAATAAAGTTTTAAAAGATGGCAAAACATTAACATGGTGCTTTACAATTTAAACTAAGAATTGAATATTTAGTGTATAAAAAATTAAGTTACATTTGTTCCCCCTCTGATGGCAAATTTACAAAACAGTTAAACTTGAGCAAGCGATAATATAGTCCGTGACTTCACTCACATCCTAAAGTTAGGATCACAGCTTTTTAAAGGTTACCCATTCCAGCTTTAAAGCATAAAACAAGCATCATTAATAAGTTTGGATATTAGTTTAATGTGCTTTAAAAAAATAATTGCATATGCATCATAAAATTGGTATTAAATAATAATAGAAACTACTCACCAAAATATGTAAGTATATTCATGACTAGAATATAGTTCTAATTCAAATCCAGACAAAACATATTGAATCATAACTTTTAAAGTATGATACAATACCCACGTTCCAAAACAAGCTAAGTGAGACGTAGGCTGATCACATTTCATAGATAAGTTGTGAAGAAATGCATCTACTTTATCAGCCTAAAATATTGAAATAATATAAATACACATTTATTTCTATCACAATAATAATAAAAAAAAAAAAAAAAATAAATCTTCTAACATTTAAAACACAAACAAGCATAGTAAGGTACAAGTCAACAGCAATATTTTTAAAACTGCAAATGGCTTCAATGACCAGATATTAACATTAACAGTATCCAGACTGATTTGCTACTGTAAAAGTCTATGTCTTTTCTTCTCTCTTTTTTTTTTTTTTTGTTGTTGTTGCAAGTAGAGCTGTCCCATTGTTTGTATATTTTTGTGGGTAGTTTCTGCCTTTTACATTTTTATTTTTTTCAGATATTTTTGTGCCAGTTGCTGCCAAGCTAGTAGAAAAGGCAACAGGAATGTTTGTAATATAACAAAACACAAAATTTCAGGAAGCTGCTTACTGTGGCATGTTCATACTTGCATAGCTGTAATTAATCGAGAGTCTGAAACTCAGTTATTCATTAGCAGTGATAGTTTGAAGTACCACTTTGAGCATGGTTTAAATCTGGATCAGTGCCTAGAATAAATAACACTTGAACTTGGTGATGATTGTCTATAACATACGACTATATTCAGGTGATACAGAGAATTCCAAAGGGAAAAATTATTCTGAAAAAAATTAAATAAAGAAACCTACGTAGCAAAGCTTTTCTAGTACACTTTGTATTTTGCCGGCAATATAGCAAAAGTAAAATATTAAATAATGTAAAATATGAAATAGGCATGACAGTTCCAAACAATGGCTCATTGACATGGTGCCAGGTTAATGGGAAAACCTATTTTGATTTAAAATCATTTAAAATCAGCAGGTACTTATGTGTCACAAGATACTTTCACCGACACAATTGCACTGAAATAAATGCTGTCCCTGTTCTCACAATAGGGACAGCATGCTGGATAAATCTTTTTCCATATCTTTGCTTTAATCATGCAGACTCCAATTACTTATTTTATTGGAATGCAATAAAATAAATAATTTTTTCAATTTCAGCTGAAGGGTAATAATTTGCAGAATTTTTTTCTCAAAAACTGGTTTTTAATTTTCTGCACAGACCTCACGCTTCTGTCAAAGGAAAGGAAGAAGGAAGCAGAAAATTATCTAGAATGCCTTTATAGTATTATTGATATATATGGCATATTAAGTTGAAGAATAGCAAAGATGTGGGGCAACAAAGCTGGTCTCCTTGGTGGGTAGTAACCATGGACAGAAAAATCTCCAGAAATTTTCACATCCGGTCAGGTATGTAACCTAAAATAATACATGCCCAAACCAAAAATTTAGATGCCCAAACAATATTACTGCATTTTATTGCTCTGTAAACTTTACATTATTCAGACTGTTTACATTGAAAGGAAAAATCGGAAAATCCTTGAACGCATGTGGGTATGGGGGTTTTATCTTTTCCCACTATTGTTAGAGTTTTGTGTTTTGTATTCTGTTTAAACAACAGTTGAGGTATTGAGACTACAACTAGAACATTAATGAAATAGAAATGAAAATTTATTTTTCCTATACCAAATTTTGAAGAATCGATGGCATTTAACCGATTTTTCCTTTCAATGTAAACAGTCTGAATAATGTAAAGTTTACAGAGCAATAAAATGCAGTAATATTGTTTGGGCATCTAAATTTTTGGTTTGGGCATGTATTATTTTAGGTTACATACCTGACCGGATGTGAAAATTTCTGGAGATTTTTCTGTCCATGGTTACTACCCACCAAGGAGACCAGCTTTGTTGCCCCACATCTTTGCTATTCTTCAACTTAATATGCCATATATATCAATAATACTATAAAGGCATTCTAGATAATTTTCTGCTTCCTTCTTCCTTTCCTTTGACAGAAGTGTGAGGTCTGTGCAGAAAATTAAAAACCAGTTTTTGAGAAAAAAATTATATATATATAATTTTTTTAAAGTAATTTATGGATCTCTCAAGGTCAATTTTTTTACATGCCTAATTGAGCAAGTGGAAAAATAAAATACATGCCTGGCTGAAAATTTTACATGTATGGGCATGTGGGACAATAGATTTTACCGGCCCTGGTAGTACACATTGTAAGAGTTTTTAAGACAGACATAAGTATACAAACCTCTTCTTGAAGAGCTGATAATTCTTCCAGCAAATGTGACAGTTTATCTCTCTGTCTAGCTCTATTATGCCCTGATATTTGAACTAAAGTGCAAAATGGACGAACGCAATGTCCTAAAAAGCTTTCAACATACTCCTTAGCTTGGGTATTAAGCATCAATGGTGACCTACATGGAATACATTAATAGAGTAAAAGAAAATTAACAGTTTTGCATTTAAATTACTATAAACCAAAATTTCAATTTTGAAATTTTATTCTAAAACAGTAAAAGCTGTATACTGAAACATCGATACAAATCATGATGAAACTAGCTGCCCAATTAATAATAAATGTAGTTAAAATGTTATATTAAAGAGTAATGATTAACATTTTAAAATAGTTTTAAACACAGTAAAAACAGTACAATTAAGAAAGTATTAAATTAATTCATGAAATATTACATGAATTGTACTAGTGATATATGAACTGTGTGCTGTAATTTTACCATTTATATTTTATTTTATGTTGATGAGTAATGGACAAGTTTTACATCAAAATCCAATCATAATTTGCTTCATTTAATTTCTCAATAAATGCTAATAAGGCTCCTAAATAATAATTTCTTTACTGAATTTTATAAAAGCTTAATTGTGTGCATTTCTGCCATTTTCAGTATGGATTTTCTCTTAAATTTGTGGTGTTTCAAAAATTTCTGTTTAAGGATTTTTCTCTCTTGTGGCAGTGAAATTCCACAGCCATACCTGAGCGATTAAAAAATTTTCTTAGCTGCCCCACAGAGTGACATGAACAGCTTTTCCAATTTTTGCTGTTTTCACGTATTGTGCCCATAATAACAAGCAAAGCGGATCAACTTATTTTATTCCTTGAATAAGAAAAGCAAGATTCCATTTAACAAAGACAGTTGCCAGTGTTTTGTTGATGCTGATGTTTGTGTTGTCTGCATTTGGCACTCTTCATATTGATTTTTCAAGAATATAAGACATGTTTTTCACATCTCTCTAAAATTGCAACTTGGGAAACTTATCGTAGAGGACAAGTTTTAGTTGGCTTTCCCAGTATATTTCTCTTAAATTTGTTTCAACAATAGCATAACTGGAGGAAGACTATTTCTTTTTATAAAATTAGACTAGAATTAGTTTAAATTACACAATTTTTTAATGTGGAATGTGGCCTCTTGCAACCACTCTTATATATCGTATTTATTCATGCATAATGCACAACTTTTTTTCAAAAATGTAAAGCAAGAACTCTGAGTGCACATTGTACACGAAATATAATTTTTTACTGCTGCATGCAATCCACGATATATGTATGAATCAAGAAATTTATTAGATAATAAAACTGGAAAAATCTTTCCTATAAAAATACTAAATCATCTTTATTTCACTCATTACATTTTTTAAATACAAAATTGCTACTAACATTATTTTTTAACACAAATTAGCAATTATCATTGCTGCTACTAGTATCATCCCAGTCCTTGTCATCACTTGCACAGTCAATGTCCTCTTAACCTCTTGAAGATGGGCTGTTGATATTTCAACCAAGCTATAAAACATCTTAAAGGATGAGCATGGTTCATATTTCGATCAAGTAATGCTTTCCCCCTGTTATTGTTCACCTGTACTGGACAGACGGGGAGAGATGTCAACATCCATCCATCATTCTAGTAGCACCCCAGTTTCAAAAAAGGAGAATACGCACTTAAATGGAATCCCCCTGTTCAAGAAGTTTGTTTTATTTCGGGGGCGAGAAAGGGTAATCTATCAATGATTGTTGCACAAAGAACAGCGTGAGCTGAGAGTCACTGAAATGGGGGAAAGCATGTTTAAGATGCTCCTGTCCTTCTGAAACAATGGCGGGGGCCAAAATTTCCCAGGAAGCGGTTAAGTGATCCCCACCAGGAAGAGGTTAAGTGATACTGTCTTTAGTCCATATATTTAATTTATGGAGCATTATTTAAAAAAATATCGCCTGTTTTTCTTCTGAAATATGGGGTATGCGTTATACACTCACGCGAGCTATGCAGTAGTAAATATGGTATACATATACAGTTGAGCCTCTTTATGATGAAAACACTTAACACGAAATTACTCTTAAGATGAAGGAAAACAGTTCCAAAATCACATCTGGCCTTTTGCTATTTTATCGGTTAACACGAATTTTGGCTCATAAGAAAAGATTTTTCCTACCCTTCAACTTCATCTTAATGAGGTTTGACTGTATATAACTCATCTACTACATGAAACACATCTCCTTTGTATTTTAAAGAATTTTGCTTCCCATCTATATAAATAAAACAAAGTGTAAAATGTTAGTTTGTTTGTCTGTGTCTCGCGTAAGCTCCGAAACGGGTGATCGTAGACCTACCAAATTTTGTACGGAAATTCTCCAGGACGGGTCCCGACACACCTCGAAGCGAGTTTTTCGAAATTCGAATTAGTTTAGGCAATATTGATAAAAAAAACGGCCAAAATGCTAATTTTTGCTCTCCGCAATTCTGCGATTGTAACCCCTGTAGTGAAAAAGTGAGAAAAAAGCATCGAGGTTGCCATGTTTGGTGAATTTATTAAATGATTTAGATTATTGAATTAAAAATAAAAGAATAATCATTTTTTTCTGTTTTGAATATTTGGTGGGTCATTTTTTAATTAAAATATCATCTGAGTGGGAAATTAGGACAGGAATGCAATATTTTGTATATGTAAAAGAATAAGGACTGGGAGATTTCTGAGACATACGTATAACTTTTTTAGTTTGGCGAAAAATAAAATGGCTGATATAGCGAATTTGAGAAAGTAGTAGGTTCTACCGATTTGCACAGTTTTAGGCTTGGCGCAATTTACTGCGAGCGAATTGAAATAGGTTTAGGTTTGTGTGTGTAGGTTTTATTAGAATACGGCATTAAACTTTAATTTTCCATGCAGAAATCAGATTTGTAGAGAGTTTAATTTAACGCCCAGTGTCGTGTGCAACTTATAGAACCAGTTCTACGATACCGAAAAAAAGCCTGGGCACGGTCATCTAAGAGAAGCTGCTTCTTTTTTGATCGCCAGTGACACTCACGTAGTTTTTGTGCCATCATGTTGCAGTCATCTCAGATTTACACTCATGACATCAACATTTCATCACGATTTAAATAATTTTTTACTTTTATAGATTCCACATCAATGGGTTTAATTCGAATTATATGTGTAAGGAAAATGTTCTTTTCCTACCGTGCAGAGAACGGGTACGCAGCTAGTAATGTAATATTTTTTATTGGCTACAGTAACTAGATCTCTTAAGTATTGAGTATGTTAGATTCCCATCTTGACAGCATAATGCCTGATAATCATCCACCCAGAATTTACATGACAAGCTGGAAGTAAACAATCTTCTTTCAGTTAAAAACTAAGGTAATGAAAGTTACAGAATGCACAAGATTCTGTTAAAATTTTTTACAGAACACTGAAAATGAACTTTAAACATTGAAACAATATTTGCGAGTATTTTAAAAGGTTTAACACCAAGTGTACAAAAATTACTTCATAATTACCTACCGTGGCATTAGAGCTGGTGGTTTTATGAATGAACGGATAGCATCTCGCAATACATCTACTATATGCATGGAACCCAAAACTTTGCCAGGCTCACTCAAATAAAGAAGCTGTAACAATAATGAATAATAATAATAAAATAAATAAAAATACATTACATACAAGCAGAAATAATAAAAATATAGTAGACAGCTTTTAAAGGTCTGATAAAGAGATTTTTTTTATGCGTGTGTGAATTCAAAAGCATGCCTATTTTGCATTTCAATTTTGCAAATTACCTAAATAAAAGTTAATATTATATCATTAGTTTTGATACTTTCAATTTTCATAAAATTATTAAAACCAACAATGTTCAAATAATCAGAAAATGGAAACTTTCTTAAAAATTGCATAACGGCATAGTAAGATTTTTAGGTACTATAGCAAAGTAAGACAGTTATGATCAACATCTTAAAATCATACATAAGCAAAAATTATAGCAAACTTTGAAAAAAACTTTTTTTTTTACTACAAAAATTATTCTCAGTTTAGAGACTACAAATGGATCACAAATGGACTGCAAATAGATTAATTACTATATAGTATTATTAAGCATCTTAATCATAAGTACAAGCAAACATAAAACTAAACAATGAAACTTTTGTAAAGAAATATACGTACATTAAGAATAGATCTAGAAAGGACACATGGAGATGTTTTGCTAAACTCATTCAAAAAATCCTAAAATATGAAATAAAAAATATTTTCAGTGCAAAAATATTAAATTTTTAATGTAAGTATGCCAATTTCAAAATAGTAACACTTATATAAATAAATAAAAAGTAATAATTAAAGCAATTGTTGAAGGAATTGTCTAGTGTAAAATATTGATATATGTTGTGAAAGTCCCCATGTATGTGTAGTAAATAAAATGCATTGTTTTACAGTTAACATATCAGATTTATTCGAATGCTGAATAAATTCTCTCAGTATTTCAGCAAATGATTAGAACCAAACATACCATTAGGGAAGATTACTATTGACTACAATTAATGCGTTTGAGCCCAGTATTGGAGGGGGAAAAGCCCTTATATAAACAGATATATGGCAAATTGATTTTGCAGTTAAGCCAATGCTTGATCAAACCGTTGAAACTTCATTTGGAAAGTTCTTTCTCTTCCTCTGTACTTATCAGACATTGCTCCTTCTGATTATAACTTATTCAAATAGATGGCACATTTCCTGGCTAAGAAGAAACTCCATTATTATGAAACTGTCACAAAAATTGGGTTAACCCTTGCACAGCCTTAAAAGATGCATCATTTCTGGAATTCAAATGCTGCCAGAGAGATGAGCTAATGTGGCTATAATTTTCATGACAAAACAGCAAAAATGTGTGGAACATCCCAATTATGGATAGTGGACTAAGGAGTTTTGAGATCCCCAATATTTAGTCTCATGAGTTCATGATCCCTACTAATTTAGGCATTATTAATATACCTAAAATTAGTCTGACCCTTACATAATATGTAAATCACATCACAATAAAAAAGTAGTTTGATACTTAATATATCAATAAATACTTACTAATGCTGCATGGAAAGTCACACAATCTCTAATGTTGCAAATAGTTCTCAATCGAGAAACCAGAAGAGAAAGATATTCAGTGGACTCTTTACGAGTTTTGATTTTAGTATAACGAGGAAATGTTGGAGGCAATAAACGTTGGTTAACCAGAGGTTCAAAACCCATTATTGTTGGATAATCAGCTGGAAAAAAAAATTAAATATATATTATAAAATTATATCACGATTTAAAATAAAAGGCGAGGAAAAAGAGAGACTCAGAAAAGGAACAAAAAGAAAAATATTTTGCATCAAAAAACAAGACTATTTCTATTTCTGTAGAAAAGGGAATTCTGTTTAATGAAGTAACAAAACAGCTTCAGAAACTAGAAAAATTATATCTTTCATATGATTAAATAAGTTGAATTAGCAACAAAAATTATGGGAGAGAAAGTAATGAAGTAAATGAAAGACATAAAATAGATTTGTGTAGAAGTACACTATTAATTACCTCTATTACTACTTTCAGCTTTTGGATCTGGTTTTATACCCAAATGAATAGTTTTTTCAACAACAGGAATGATTTCACTACACTGCATGAAATACTTATTTACCTCCTCTACAGCACCACACTAAAAAATAAAAATGTTACGTTACTCAATAAAATAAAATATGACAGTTTCTTTTTTCCCTCTTGAAAGTGAATAAATTTTTACTTTGCTTTAAATATATAATTCAAATTGTGGTTTAAACACTTAAAAACCTTTTATATTCAAACTTAGGCTTTAAATATTTCAATTTAAGGATGAAAAGCTGCGTCAGATAGGATGAAAGGCTTTGTGGGTGGAAATGGAAATAATCTCCACCCATAAAGCTCCAATTCATGAAAGATTGTCATATGGTACTTGGGTAAGAATGAAACATCGGTGGTGATGGTGGAGAGCACAGCCCTCGAACTGACAATGAATATGGTCATGGATGATGATCAAAAGGTACTTAGGCCGAGAACTTTAATTTTATAAGTTTTAATGGTTAACTGTTTTTTAATCTTTGAGTACTTTAGACCTATATTCTTGTATTACTTTTAAAATCAACTATTACATTTTAAAAAGCAATAACGCTTTCAGTCTCAGTGATGCCATTTGGAATCATCATTTACAAGTGTTTTCCAGATTTCTTTTGCAGTTAAAATATATTTGTAATTGTATTGGAAAGTACTAATGTATTATTAAGTATTAGATTTAAAACAAATTATAAATTTACAATTACAAAAGAAATCTGAAAACACTTCAACACTTCTAATGCTATAAATTCATTGGCATCAATGGAACTGAAATAAATAAAAGCAAATAATTATCTCGGAAGAATCAAAGAAGAAAGTATAAAAAAAAAAGAAATTTAGTATAGTAAATTAAATTTCATTTTAAAATAGCTAAAATTTTAAGATTAGTATAAATAAACAAAAAAGTTTAGGGAGTAATTTCGTAAGCGGGTGTCAGCTATTTTTGGCAACTTTTTTTGTCGCCAACACCCGCTACTTGGCGCTTTTTTTTTGGTAGCCAAATTTTTCACGTGTGAAACACCATTTTAGAATACGATAAAATAATACAACACGGTGAACACTGTCAGCAAAGACAAAGCATTTTAACACATTAAAATTGCACAGATATTCCACTAAAAAAAAACAATAAAACAAAAATACACCGTCAATACTTAACACTAAAAAACATCAGCAATTTCAGTAACAGGCAATTCAAAATGAGCAAACAGTAAACCGTTTTAACTAAAAAAATTTCAGTATATTAAGCAATCTAGTTCTACAGCTATGTAAACTACGCAACCAGTGGACCGTTTTTAACTAAAAAAACCTCAGTGGATTCAGCAACCTAGTTGTACAGCTATGTAAACTAGGCAACCAGTGGACCGTTTTTAACTAAAAAAACAACAGTGGATTAAGCAACCTAGTTGTACAGCTAATGTAAACTGGGCAAACACTGGCCCGTTTTCAACTAAAAAAAAAACATTGGTGGATTAAACAACCTAGTTATACACCTCATATAAAGTCACTATAGCACTTATGAAAACATAACAACATCAAATATCCATTTACAATTCACATTGAAAACCTTAAGCAATTGCAAAAATTCTTTAAAAAAAAACCACTTACCTTTATTTTAAGAAACTCCTCAAAAATACCCATAACGCACACCAGCTAATAACATAACACCAAAATGCTTCCTTTTATTTAACTTTATATTCACACCCTCCTTCAAATAAACACACACTTCCTTTTTAAACAATAACATAATATTCACTACACTTTAAGCAACATAACGCATTTCCAAATAAAAAAAATACATCTTATATTCTCCGGAATAACTAACCAAACACCAAACAAGAACTCACGCATCGAATTCAAATTCAGCTCCTTATAAAACTTTGGTTTAGGCAATTTAACTGTAATCGGTAAACCAATCTCAAAATTCCTTTACCAAACATCCTGGTATCGTTTAATGAACCCACAGAGCAATTTTTCATCAAACTGCAGCACCAGTTAACAACTCAACTCCAAACACAGGTTGCAACAGATATCTGAAACTATCGCTATCGTAAACAAACTGTCCAACGAACTTCAAATTTGGCGAAACATCAGCACTTGGCGAGGACACTTGCTAACGAAATTTCCCCCAAAGTTTATTATAAATCAGTACTTAATAAGCAATGTTTAAAAAAATAATAGCGACGCAAAAAAGCAGACATGGAAAAATAAATAATTCCGAGTGAAAACATAATCTGAAATATATAAAATATATTTCAATAACTGTAAAATAAAATGTTTTACCCTTTTTTTGTGAAATAGAAGAAGGGCTTGATAAAAGAGTCTGCAAAATTTTATTCTAGAATACAAGGCCACAGTTTCTTCATGCTGCAATGATGAAGGGCAGTATGTAGAACATTTATATATGTATATATACACACATGTATTCAACAACAAAAATTAATATATATTACCTGTAATTGTGATTCATTATCTTTTTCTTCACTGACTTTTGATCGAGTAAGCTACATAAAATATATATTCACATACATATATTATTTACAACAGAATATAGATAGAATTTTGCTTAATGAAGTTTAACATTTACAATTTAAGAAATACATTTAAATATCAAGAACATTATACAGCATTGAACTTGAGTACCAAGAAAGCACCTAAAGCAATAAACTTTGATATAATGGTTCTTCGATGAGTGTTGACAGAGTACTTTGATGTTACTCTATGAGTTATTTGTAGTTAAACAATAAAGCACGTGATTTTTTAATTATGGAGAACAATAGTTCTATGAGTGACACAGCTTATACCAACCAACCAACCAACTGCAACACTCTATATATATAAAGGCCTTTTTTGGATTTTGTGGAGTCCCTTTTTTGCTTGGAATCTGCTCTAATAATTTGAATTTTTGAATTATGATTTTAATCGATGCTGAAATCGGGGACTGATGTCACCCATTTATTTAAGAAAACTTGTTCTTTTTATTTAATCCAGTTTAAAGAGGGAACTATACTGTGTAATCAGGGTTTGCATTTACTCAGATTTTTGAGTAATGTACCCAAATTTTGTTGACTATGATGCAGAAAAATACACACATGGTTGTTTTTGTATATGCAAAAACCTGGTTTTTCTCAAGATAATGGGCCTTTGTGACCCACCTTTATCAGACTTCAGAGCAATCCCTGCGCGTAATAAAAATGAAAACAACTTCATTACAGTAGATGAAAAGACACGGCCAACTTGTTTCGTAGAAAACAGCTGTGTGTGTGCACAGCCAGCTGTGTCAAAATGGTCTGTAGATCTGTGGCATGCGATAAATGATTCAATCAACCGCTATCATGATGGCAACGGCTGCTCTTTTTTCAGCATTGGGCAGTCTAATCCAGTTGTCCTTCTGTATCAATGTATTTCCATCATATTCTTTCAGTTTTCAGCAGATGTCAGTGCTGTTAAAAATAATCCTGACAGTTTCACAAAGAATTGACAATTTTTACGAGAAATGATGCGCTAAAAAGTAAAGGATTCTTGTGTAACTATGTCACCCTCAAGTATTTTTGTAGAAATCACAATTATTCTTTGTGACTGAAAACAATCAAAACATCAGAGTTTTGTGCCCTCACAGCGAAGACACCGCATGTTAAAGGGTTAAACATCATATAGAGTTTTACCTTTACTTTCTTTTGCAATTCCTCTTCAACTTCTTTCATCATTGCACTTGCTTTGCTTTCAGGAACATCATTTGCCAACTTGTAACCATACATGACTGGCTGAAAGTCTTCCTACATAATTTAATCAGTTTAAATTAATATGCATTAAGGGGGAAAAAAATTACACATATATACACAGTAGAGTCTTGATAGTTCGAGTTTCCAGAAATCTGAGTTAGTGAAAAAATGAGTTTAGCTCACAAATAATGAATAACACACACAAAACACTTCTAGTATTATGCAGATGTCTACAAATAGTTCTAGTATATTAGGCAAGTTGGAGTGTATAGGCTGATTAATTTTATTTTTTACCAACTATGCGAAAAATTCCAGAGCTGGGAATCGAACCCAGGACTGCCGCATAACGTGCAGGTGCTCTACCACTGAGCTACTCTGGGACGATTCCCAGATGAAGTTTCTCGTATTAGAACCGTTGGCATTTATCATCTTCCTCTGCAAACCACAGATAGAACAGATGAAACAATTAATTCGCGACAACTCCATTACGCCGCGGAAATTATACATTTTTAGAAAGTGATTCAATCAACCATTCAAGTTATTAGGCAAGTTGGAGTGTATAAGCTGATTAATTTTATTTTTTACCAACTATGCGAAAAATTAATCAGCCTATACACTCCAACTTGCCTAATAACTTGAATGGTTGATTGAATCACTTTCTAAAAATGTATAGTTCTATTATTATGTAGATGTAGTATAACACTGAAATAAAGTATCTTTCTGTGGAGGGACACCTGACACCCCCCCCCCCTTACAAACAGCCTTACGCCCATGCTCACAGACACTTCTATACATTGTCTCTATACGATGATACACGCGAAAGAAGGGAGGCCAACATGCTGCTTTGATTATGCACCAATATTGTTGCACGGAAATGGGTCAAGGTGTTAATACAAAAAACAATTGACTATTATATTCAGATATAATTAACCTGTTGCTACCATCAGTAATGTAATAATATGTAAGTACATTTTTCATTTATATATACACTGAAATTAAAAAATTGCTTTATTTCAATTTATTTGTTTACTAAATTTTATGATTTCAATCATTCCGAGTTTTCGATAGTTTAAGGAAGGCCCGGTCGGTTCCACCTGAAATTATCAAGACTCTACTGTATATGTACAGGATGTTCCAAAAACACTGACCTAAGCTTTTATTCGTTTAATATTGATCATTGACCTATACAATAAAATACAAAGTTGCATAAAAAAAGGTACCAAATTTCATGGTTAAAATTTTCAGGAGATTAAAACTAATTAAATACAAATTTTAAACTTTTATACAGCCCCTGTAAAAAAATTCCCAACTCGTAAAATGTGCTCCATACATTACGTAATGCATAAAATTTCAGCTTTGCATTACAAATACGATCAGAGATATGTTTAAAGAAGCTGGTAGGGGTTGTACAATAGCAATAATACTAAAAATATTACGTATGAATGCAATCAATGTTTTCTTTTATAATTTGTGTACAGCTCCTGAAATGAGATTTTTCCGATGTGATCTTTTTATTTTCGAGAGCCATTGAAAAGTGATTCAAGTCAATTTATATTTACTTTCATATTTTCAAAGTGAAAAGCTGAAATTCTGTATATCACTTAATTAATGTATGGAGAATATTTTACTAATTTGTAATTTTTTTCTATGAGGGACATAAAAATTAGAATTTCATATTTACTTAGCTTTTGTCTCCAGAAAAATTTAATCGATATCAAAAAATTCTGTACCTTTTTAATGTAGCTTTGTAATTTATAATATGTGCCCATGATCAATATTTAAGTCATAAAAGCCAAATGTTTTTGGAACACCCTGTATACATGTGCATGCATAAAAATAACTTACTTTAGTAGCAGCACTGTGAAATCTTACCTCTTCAAATACTCCAGCTTTATTTATAAACTCTTTAATGGAATCCAGTAATTTTAAAATGTGTATACTGAAAGATCTGATAACTTTATCTTCAACTTGCTGAGGCCTTTGGAGAAATAAATTAGTAAAAACAGTCTGTGCCAAAGAATGTCCTTCTAACCATGTAACCTAGTGAAATAGACATATTTTTTAGTAAAATGCATTAGTACTAGTAAAAACCGATTGCTTTTTGCAAATTTTATACAAAGCAGAGTGGAGGGGAACATACTGTAGAAGGAAAAGAAAGAGTGGCAAACAAATGTAAGCTTTCAAAACATAAATAAAATGCACATCAACACCAAACTGAAATACAGTAGAGAGCCAGAAATCCACACAGCTTGGGACCAAGGCTTGTGCAGATTATAGGATTTTGCAGATTTCAGGCCATAAAAGATAAATCCTATTACATTTCAGACTTGAATAGAGGAGAATACAATTACAATGAAATAAAAACACAGTCAAAAGTATTTCATTTATATTTTCACTTTAAATACAAAAGCATAGGAGAAAAAAAGAAATTACATGAAGACTAGCAAAGCAAATGGTTTCAAAATTTCCTTTCTCTAATTTTGAAAACATGATTTGTTTTAAAATATTTTTTTTCTACTTTGTTTCTTTTTTTCTTTTATTTATTTAATTTTGCAAATTGTATAACTGTTTAAATATGCAAGTTTAAACAATAACTGTTTAAACTGCATATTTTCATCAGAATATTTAAACAGAATTATGATTAATTTTTGTTTTGTTATAGAACCTAGCTGTTGTAAAAATTTAGGGTATTCTTTTCTTAACTTTCAACTTTTATCAAATGGATTTTATTATTATTATTATCCAAGTTTTAGATCATCATCAGAATCATATTTATCTGGATTCAAGAAACTTTTCAACAATTTCTTCATTGGTGGAATACTGCGAATTTCATTATTTATATCAGAGAAGGTGTGCGGATTTCGGACGTTTGCAGATTTTAGGTCAGCGGATTTCTGGCGTTGAACTGTATTTAGAAAATATGCAATGATTTTTTTAGACAAGCAATTTAAATTATGCTTTCAATTATTTTTAAATAAAATTCAATTTCAATTATAATTATAGATATTATATATAGGGAAAAGCTTTGGCTAAAATCCTACTTTTTAATAATTAGTTACTGAATTAAGTGATAGATATGCAAATATCAATTAGATGTTGTTCAAAATGTCTAACAGACTTTACAGCTGCAGTATATTTGAAAACTTACACTACTTTATGTAACATGTGTCTGCTAAACACTACAAAATTATTGATCTCGGATCTGTATGAAATTTTACATAATAATGATTTTAAAATGTCTTTGAAATTAAATTATTTTCTATAATTTTCATAATAATCGGTTTTCAAAAACTTAAATATCTCTCTTTAAATAATAAATAAATAAAAGCATATTGAAATAATTTTAAAAAGAAAAAAGCTTACTAATAACATAGCTCAGTTAATCTTAAATGCATCAGTTAATCTTAAATAATATTAAAAGAGATAATTACTTACTAAGCATGCTAAGGTGGCATCAATAATTCCAATTTGTTCAGCAGTCGTAAAATCTTTTATTTTTAGTTTACCAGCCTAAAATATTTTTAAAATATACATTATTTACAAATTAATCTAAAGGTATTCACATAGAAATTAATTCAAATAAAAAGACACATATTGAGGTATATACTAGCAGACTTCAGACTTTTATACAAGGTTTATCAAGTCAGTATTGGCTTTAGAACCTAGCATTGGGGGGGAAATAGAGATTAGCAAATAGTACTTGTCATCTGTATTTCTTCTTCGTTTTTTAAGTTCACTATTAATATTAACTATATTTTTCTGCAACTTTTTCTTAGTAAACAGCAATAATAATAAAACAAAACATTTATCCAAGCTTGCATTCTCTATTCTTCTATTTTTGTGTATGAGATTGCCAAGTTTTATAGAAATAGTCTTGCATAACTTTTAAAGAGTAAATTGGCTTTAGTACGGAAAATTTTAAAAAGTATCCTACTATATAGTTATGCTGGTCCCTGACTCTAACAGTTCCGGGCAACCTGCTCAGAGATAAAACTTTTACCGCAATTACTGCAAAAAGATTATAAATTTAAGCAAAAAAAGCAAAACAACATCTACAATGTTTGTGCGATCCGCTTGAAATTTTTCATAATTATGTATAAAAATATAGAAAGCAAGCCATGCTACTTTAAAAACCTGAAAATCCACCCGTTCCCTCATTTTTAAGCGATTTCTTGCTATTTTCAGTTTTTTTTTTCCTCCAGAGAGTAAAAAAAGTTCATCATTTGCATGACAAAATTAGGAATATCGAGTGACAATTACGTTTATTGTCATCACGATTATCTGGCTTTGTAGGGAAAATTGTGATTTACTCATTTAAAATAGTTTTTCTAGATTACGCAACTCTTTTTTTCACAAATAAAATTAATTTTGTCTGCCATGAAGCTTTGAGATAAGAGGGTCTGTTTACATAAAACAAAATTGTTTGAATGTGAAAAGTTTCCGTGCATTTCCAGAAGAGCATGAAATTAGATTTGGGTATATAATAAAAATTGAATATGACGTTATTTATTTTAGGTGGATGAAGATGGAATATATTGAGTGTAGACATTTTCGGATGAATGTTTTTTTCTAGCGCCTGTTGTAATTGCCACCACAACGGGCTTTGACTTCTAGTATCAAAATAAAAACTAATTCCCACATATAAGTCATCCTCAAGAGCAGGTCCAGAAAAGTTTCAAGGAAGGATGTTAAGAACCATATTATCAGTGATGGGTCAAAAAAAAAAATCTGTTCATTTCCAATCTTAAATCCAAGTTTAATCTGTTTGCTCTCATCATTAGAAAGATATTGCAGCGAAGACTCCCCTTTTTTGATAGATATTGCTTCCCAGTATGCTACACAGGATTCCAGCCTTGTGCTTGTGCAATCATTGGGTTCCAGTGAAGTACTCAGAGAGCTACTCTGAGAAGCAATATTGCTCAAAGAAGGAGAGCTTTCACTATTGCATCTTTGTAATGATGAGAGAGAACAGGTTGAACATGAGTTTAAGTGTGCTCAAGGAAGATGTGATCACCCCATAGCCCCCTCTTCTCCAATCCTCCAGTGATAATGGCAGACTTCAGTGTTTTTGGAATTAGATTTAAAAAATGGTCCCATGTTACAATCATTATTTGATAAATTTAAGAGAGCTACAGTAGACTCTTAACGGGATTGAATTATCTGGGACAGTCCCAATTTATGATGTTGATAATGCACAGAAATTAGTATAAAGCCCCATGATTAAGAAATCATGAGGGACAATTTTATCAAATGAAGAAAATGAAATTCCCACAGAACACGACGAGAGTAATGTTATGAATTTTTGGAGTGATCTGCTCTTCTGGGAATCAAATTAGGGTGAAAATCATATTTTAAGTTTCAAATTAGTATAAAGTTTGCATTTTGTTGCATGTAACTTAGTTAACTAAAACAAGGAATAGAGAGTTGTGTACCCATTTTTTAACCCAGGGTTTTTTCGATTTTTTGCAAATTATTGATGATATTGCTTAGCTGACTTCGATTTTGGAAACTTATTCTTGGTACCAAATTTGGTGATTTTTTGCCAAACAACTGAAAAACTGGACGCCATACGGCACAATTTTATGAATAGTCCTGAAATGCTTTATTCCCTGTTTTTGTTGCATAAAAAATTTTTACCTGCTAACATTTTCTATAATTCTATTCCTGCTTAGACAGGATGAGGAATTTCCCGACCATCCCAGTTAACCGAGAGTCTGCTGTGTTTGAAGGATAAAAAAAGGAGTACATTTTAATATCTTGGTTCACAATGCATGATCTTCCTAATAGTTACTTACTAAAAAGTAAAACCTATCTCATGGGTTTAATAGAGGGTGTAGGAGCATACAAGGGGGGTGCGATTGTCCTATCCCCTCCTTCCCTAAGATCTGCCATTGGTCATACTTTTAGTCTTCAATGCTTTTTTTATACCATAATTAAAAAGAGAAAATAAATGAGTTACTTTTAAAGCTTGGTCAAAATTCAGAACTTTTTTATTCCCTCTGTTGCACATCATGCCAGCATCCATTTTTGGATCCATCATTTCTATAGCTGACATTGCTTCAAACAGGCCAAACCTGAAGGAAAATATAAATATATACATAAATAAGTGAAGAAAGATATGTTCTGACAATGACACAGCATAAGGATTTACTAAAACACACCTCAAATTTTCTTTCATTAAGAATTTTTAATACAAATTCTAAAAAAAATAAATAGTTCATTAAAAAAAATGCTTTAATATCCAAATTACAACATATTAAAGACAAAAATAACTATTAAAAAAATTATAATTTTAAAAATAAAATGAATCAAGAAAACTAACGGAAATTTAGGTTTTAATTAATTAATAGATGCACTTTAAAATTTATCTTTTTACGTTTTTAAGGATAGGACTTTTAGCAAGGATAAAACTTAAATGTCATTAAAATGACTTACATTTCATCATGGAACAGTTCACCCAGTTGAAGTTCTGCAAGGAAAAAGTTCATTATAATACTTCAAATAGACAGAGTTATGAAATGTTACTGTTAGAGGCAGGAATACATTACATATTTTAACTAATTAATCATGGAACTTACTTCATTAAGAGGGCTTTTAATCAGTCATGTAAAAATATAAAAATCAAACTGTATAACAATCTTAAAAAAAAACTTAAATGCTTTTAGATTTTAAATATGCACTAAAGTGCTATATATTAAAAGCGTGTTATAATCCAAGCATCATCCCTATTTTTCTTCCTTATTCCATTAAGTTGGAAAGTGTATCATTATTCATGAGTGTGCTATATTTTCCTTCCTTGTTCCATAAAACACTTCTTTAGAATCAAAGTCTATATTAAAATTGGCTAATAAAACTGTTTTACAATTTTAACTATGCATATTCTAACAATACTTCATTATAAATACTGCTTGGAAGGGAATGTGCATCCTAATCCATAAGTGTGCCATGTTTGTCTGTCTTGTTCCATAAAACACTTTTAGAATTGATATCTAAATTAAAATTGCCAACCAAAAATGTTTAACAATCTTCGTCAGGCATATTCTAACTCTACTTCACCTTTATAAATACTGTTTGGAAAGTGTAGTAGAATCCATGAGTGTAGGGGAGAGGAGGGAGGATTGGGACATTTTTTCATAGATATTTTTTTATTCATTCTCCCTTATGTATTTGTAGATGCAAATGATTAGATAATAAACTTACAAGTTTTAGCTTATTTTTAAAAAATACACTGCATTTAAATTTTGAATTATTTTATTACTTTTAACTAATTACAAATTACAAGAATTATGTCCCATTCCTCCCTCATGGGTGGGAGATGAGTATGGGAGGAGTGGGACACATTTGAAAATTTTAAAAAAAAATCAGCGAATATCATAATGAGAAAGGTCAACATTAAACGAAAAGCAAAACTGCTCTACTGGTCAAACCAACTAATTGTGGGGGCACCAATTTCATGATAATACTTTTTCTATCATACTATAGTCATGTTGTTGAGGAAAATTAAAATTCCCTTTCATGTCTTTCCTAAAAAATTTAATATTGTAGGTTTCAGTGTCATTGTCAATACTCTCCATCCTTGCAACGTAGTAAACAAACGATCGTTTGGTGAGGAATTTGACAAGCACAAAATCATTTTCCCCTATACTTAGTTTGTCTTCCATCCAGTCAATCTCTAGTGCTATTTCCATATCATCATGCACGTGATAATCAAATATTTCATCATTGAAAGTGTCATGTAATGAAATTAATGACTAATTGCTATCACTAGATTCGTCTTTGAACTGCTCTTTTTTCATTTTTAGTATTTTAGGATTTGCCCGTACAGGTTTTAGTTTGCGCTTTTTGTTTTGTAGTCTGGCAGATTCTGTTTCTTCAATTTCCTTCTTCTCAGGCTGTTAATATCTTGTTTGTCCTTTTTTCTTCCTTTATTTTTTGTGATTGAATGTCATATATATTAATTGCATTCAGTGCGTAGCCGAAAAAAGTTTTAGGGAGGTTTAGCACTGATGTAACGGATAATCTACATTAATCTACTTAATGTCAGTAATAGAACTCAGCTAAATTTTAGGGGGTTCTGACACCCAACCCCCCCCTCGCTACGCCACTGATTGCATTGCTATTAAACAATTGTACGCTGTGTTTCTGACTTTAAAAATATAGTGCATGAAGCAAAGATTACTTTAATTTCAACACTGTGGCCTTTGTATTCAGCATTACATTTATACAGCGCATCATGGGCTAGTAAATTTTCAAAAAATTTAATGAGAGAATATAGTTTCAGTACCAAAGTCAATGACTGTTACAACAAAATCTAACAAAATGTTTGCTATGTTTAATAATAGAAGGGAGGACTGGGACATATCCCAGTCCTCCCTCCTTCAGAGTGTCCCACTCCTCCCTCTACATACTGCTTTTAAAAAATAACTTATCACATAAACCATTTTGGTTTTAGGCTTAACTAAACTGCAGATAAACATACATTATATATTTAAGAATTCTATGACATCCTATTCTGTTTGTTCTACAGAATGCTTGAGTAGAGAAATAAAACTAAAAAAAGTTTTCAAACTAACTCTGGAGATGAGAAATTTAACTTTTTCCAAGTACGAGCTGAAAGTTGAAGCTGCATAAACTACAAATAGGAAACAACAACAAGCTATATGTATGCCATCTGTTAGTGAAACTGGAAATGAAATTAAGTTTTTTATTTTGTCACAATTTTAGATGTCCCACTCCTCCCACTGTCCCATTCCTCCCTCCTCTCCCCTACTGTATTTGTCACACTTGTTCCATAAAACACTTCTTAGGAATTTAAATCTATATTGCAATCACCTACTAAAACTATTTTACAGTCTTCGCCAGGCATAGTCTAACTATACTTCTTTGTAATAAATGGTAATTAGTCAATTTCTAGCCAAATTTGGAAGACATGCCAAGCTTGGTTCAGTTTTAAGGTCTTATTTTTTGGCACATCATCAAATATTGCAAACCTTTGCGACTTCAAGCATTTTATTCTCCTCCCTCCTCTCACACTTCTAAGTATTTCTCTGCATAGGTCTTAATGTATCAGAAATATTTTTTAAAGCCCTGTAAAAATGTGTAAGTCCTATACACACCAAAATCAATACTGATCGTGCGATAATGGTCAATAATATATATACCAAATATGAGCTCAATCGAATCGCAATCTGGTGAGCCTTTAGTTTAGTGGTTAAGGCAAATCCACACAAGGCCTATCCACCTATGGGGGTATGGGTATTCCTTAGGCACAGGACCTTTTTAGGGGTTTCTGACATGTATTCATGTTACATTTAGAAAAAATCACCCTAAACACCAGCCCATTAAATAGACAGCCACTAGGTAGGTTAAAATCCAGGACTTTTTCACTTGGTAAGATTATAGAGAAGACATTGGTAAGATTTTAGAGAAGATAATCTTAAAAAGGCTGTAAATAACTATTAATTTAAAGAGCAAACAGTTATAAACATTTATATACTTATTGTATTGTGCTTGAAAAGGATGAATATCCCTACACTGCCAGAGACTGTAATATATTGAAATTCTTTTGAGTGCTCCTATAAAAGAGCTATAAATGCTACAGACACTATTTTTAGTCAAGATCATTACTTTATGATCCTTAATAGCATATATGAATTTTGATTTACCAATCGATACAGAAAGCAGCTATTGAACAGCCAGTGGTATAGCCGAGATTTTATTTTAGGATGGGCTGTGTACCAAATTATAATAGCTAAGTTTCAATTGTAAGCTAAATATCAAATTGCTCCACATACACCCCAGTGAGCAATTTTTTTTTTTTTTTTTTTTTAATTTCCAAAAATGAAGAGTTTACAGAGCTGCTTAAGTGAAAGACTAAAGCTATAATTCAAGAAAATATTTATACAGTAAAATTCAGGAATTTGGAGGGTCCTAATTTTTTTTTTTTTTTTTTTTTTTTTTTTTTTTTAATGTAGGAGTTTTGCAGGAGCGGACAAAGCAGCTTATACATACATGTGACAAAATCATGTAGTATTAGTAAGTTTGAATAATAGTTACCTTCAGTCGCTTCAAAAAACTCATCAGTAATATCTACCCAGTTATAAGATGGGCATTTCGGGCACGATTCCGATGTTGAACAGGGCAGATGATCTCCATCTTTTTTTCTAAAATATAAAAGAAGAAACATTGTTTGAGCAATAAAATATACCTTTGCCTGCCAATTTTTTTGGAGCTTATCCTAGCACAGGGTACCTTATTTTGTTGTACGATTGTGGCTGTGACTACCGCAAAGCCCAGAGCGATAAATGAAGTTGACAAATGAATCATCACGTTATAGCAAACCGGATAGAAAGAAGTGTGTATCTTCAACACTATTCGAAGTACGGGAATTTGTTTCTGATAAGACGCATTAGCTGTTTAATTTTCTTTGTGAATTTGATGTCATTTTCAGAACTTTAGTGTTTATCGTGAGGTAATTAGATTATCGTGTTTTTAATTAAGTTGTCATGAGTATGGAATTAAAAGGAGTCAAGTGTGTTACTGAATGGTGTATGCAGGACCTGCCTTCTGTTTGAAGTGGCCCGGTTGCAAACATTTTTTGGGGGCCCCAAACATTATAGATGTTAAAAATTCATTAATTAATAGACCCATTTATAAAGCAAACATTAAGAATGAACTGAAATACCACTAATAACACTTTAATGGTTGTGGTAATTAGGGTTGAAGGTCGGCTCTAAGGTAGCTGGCACCCTGGACAAGCTAATTTTTGGTGCCCTTTTAAAATAAATCTAACTCTTTTATGACGACTCCTTATTTAAGAAGAACCCAGATTGAATGAGGAAATTGGAAATACTTGGCTGGTACAATGTTAAGTTTATGGGAGTTTAACTTGCTTTTAATGAGTAAAACCTGGTTATATCGAGGAATATTTTTGTGATTTATAAAATTTCTACTGAATTCCACCTCTCCAGCTCGGATAATCCTTTCTTAGAAAATATCTTTTAACATTCCAAAGTCAATAAAGACGACGATGATAGCGAAGAATAGGAAGAAACTACAAAGGGAGCTTACCTGACCATGGGCAAGTGGGACAGTCTGACGTTGGATAAACCTTCAAAAGAAAAAAAAAAAAATACGTTCTCTCTCCTAAGATTATGTTTTCATGGCGCCCCTAAACATATAGCGCCCCGGGCAGCTGCCCGAGTTGCCGGTACCTTGAGCCGGCACTCAATGGAAGTGGGGGGGGGGGGTGACCGGGGACTTAAAGTTTAGGTTAAATTAAATAAAATCAATAATTTTATACTTTAGTTAAATTAACCAAACTGTATGTTTGAATATTTTTCTTCACATTAAGTCCATTAATTTAATATAAGAGGACATTTCATTAGTCAGTGCTGCCAATTTAAGGGATTTGTTGCGAAATTTAGCAACTTTTCACTGTATTTAGTGAATAAATTTTTTGGAAAGTGACTTTTTGATGATCTTGCTCTCTAATTTAGAGATTCAGATGAATTTGGAGTATTGTTTCAAACTTTCTAAGATTTTAAAATCTAATCAGTACTACTTTAGAAAAGAAATGATGCGATGAAATGTTTAAGAATGGATCGTGGATGAACAGACATATCAGGGACGTAGCCAGATAATGGGCGATGGAGGCCTCGGCCCCTTCCGAAATTCATACTTTTCTTAATTGGATGTCAATAATCCAGTTTTTTCGTAGAAATGCTATGTTAATTAGAAATGCCTCCTTTTGGGCCCGTCCCGATTTATCTTTTTCTTTCTGGTTATGTGCCCGAGACGTACATTTCAAACATCCAATTTTATGTGTACTTTTATCTGCTATTATACTGTAAATATTCAAATATAATATGAGTGCTCTTTTAAGTATGAGGATTCTATTAGAAAATAGAGCAACATCTATTCCAAATCTATTATTTCAGTTGGGTTTTTTTTTTTTTTTTTTTTAATTAACCCCTTATTGGTAGGATATTTTTTCGAAATTATTATTTTTTTTTTTTTTTTTTTTCATGGTTACCAATCCTTACCAACACATCTAACCGCTTTTTGGAAACAGTAAATTTTTTAATATCTTTTCAAAATGTTAACCAACCCACTCGTACATTTGGAAACTAAATATGGTATTCAGTTGTCCACGATCTTTTTCTATATTCTAACCTAAAAATCACTGTACATATAAAGTGGTTAATTATATTTCCTAAATGTTATCAACTGTACGTCGCATCTCACGCGCCGCCGACTGTGCGGGAACAAAAACGCTGAAAGTGTGAGATGCGACGTCGAAGAAGAAGGGGTTGAGATCGATTAATGTGTTTGAAATATTTTATATTCCTAAATTTCAATAAACACAGATTTAAAAGTACTGACTTTTTCTACTTCAGAATAGCTGTTTCATCTTCGCATACTCTACATATAGAGCAAGAGCCCGCGGCCGCCAGACCTTCGTTATAGTATAACAGCTGAAACTTTCTCTGTGCATATTCCCCAATAGAGGTAGGAACAATCGGCCACTCTAAAGTTTGGATGACCGTGGCTTTGGCAGGTAACAAGTGGCAAAGGTGTATAAAATTGCAGAAAATTTTCGTCATTTCATAAAGCTTCATTTTTTTATAGGTTCTTCTTCGCAGTACTAGAAATCACTTGATCTCTTGCCAGACACTTTTCCATCGTGGCAAACCCCCGCCAGACAATCTCAAAGTCATGGAAAACGTCATTCTATTACGAGCGTGCTGCAGCATCGTAAGAAAGTTCAGAAGTAGCAGTCTAAAATGTGCTTGACACTTTGTGCCAGCTTGACGTACTTCGTCGCGGGAGTTTACGAACACAAAAGTTTTCCATGACTTTGAGATTGTTTGGCGGGGGTTTGCCACGATGGAAAAGTGTCTGGCAAGGGATCAAGTGATTTCTAGTATTGCGAAGAAGAACATATAAAAAAATTAAGCTTTATGAAATGACGAAAATATTCTGCAATTTTATACACCTTTGCCACCTGTTTCCTGCCAAAGCCACGGTCATCCAAACTTTATAGTGGCCGATGGTTCCTACCTCTGTTGGGGGGTATGCGCAGAGAAAGTTTCAGCTTTTATACTATGACGAAGGTCTGGCGGTCGCTGGCTCTTAGACTAATACTCATTTATTGCTTAGGGATTAAATCGCGTAAATATAAGTTACGGGAACAATCAAAATGCATTTAAAACTTTTATAAATGTGAAACTTAATACAATTTAAAACTTGTTGACGAAAATTATCTAATTATTTGCAATCTCGGCTATTATAAACAAAATAACGACTTACCTTTTTCCAAATGTAGAAAACGTGATGATAAAACTGGTAAAGATTAATCTTTAATTTAGGCCCGTGAAAGTAATAAAATTCAAGAAAAATCTTTCAAAATGTATATAGCATATACACAAAAATTAATAGACTCGCACAAAGTCTAATACAAGCAGACACTTCTAATGGCTCAACTTCGGTTAGTAATTTTGAGAGGAGTAACTGCAAAATAGGATTTTATCAGCACCACAATTGTACAATTGTAATCAATCAGCACAATTGTAAACGGGGAAAAAAATTTTCCCATGCTTGCAAAGGTACCCAAATGCAGGTCATTTTTTATTCTTTGTGTATTCTTATCTTCAAAATTAATGCCAGACGCGTGAAACGTACTTCATATCAACAGAGTTTAGAGGGGGCCCCCACAGGTGTTAATCAATCAGTCCTTGGTTTTGACAACGAAAAGGCCTCTTCCACTGTTCTATGTGTTTCGGTTCTTTTCAAAGAATTCGCTAATGAGCGGTCGTTTTGACCAATGGTCCAGATCTGATAGTTGTATTTTTCTCTAACTGATGTTTTCGCTCTTTTCCACGGTGAAAGGTGCGAAGGTAAGTGAAATTTGATCAGAGCTGGGGTGTACTGTCAACAGGGTTGGGTGGTATTTACCGTCTGATGGTATTTATCGGTTTTTACCATGGTTTTTACTGTCTTTGGAAAAACATGTTTTTACCGGGGTTTTTACAACCTTTGAGAAAAACTTATTAGTTTGACTATTTTTTGTCCCTTTTTTGAAGATTTATCTGCACCAATGGCTGAAAGGTTCTGCTCTCAAAACTGGATGGTGGGAGGTGCCAGGTTCATTTTTACTTAAAGGAAAATTATAAATATACTTTTATTACACTTATCCTATCATTTTAATGAAAACCAAATGCTTACAAATATTATTTATTACATAATGTAGTTTGCACAATCACATAATGTAGTTTGCATCATCAGGATGTCCTGATGATGATGTATCCACATCAATTACATGAAAATACAGTTTTATAAATAGCATTAATATATAGTTCATGACTCAAGGAGTTTATTGTATCATTAGGTTTTTACCCCTTTTTCTCAGGTTTTTACCGGTAAAAACCTAGTTTTTACCATGCCCTGGTAAAAACCAGTTTTTACCGGTAAAAAGCCAACCCTGACTGACAAAGAATGCTGTTCGTAGAAAGCCACTTTTATAAATGATGTTTAGCTCTGAAAGATGCAGAGTAGCCACACAACACTATCAGTCTACTTTAATTTAAAGAAATCTTTTATATTTTTCACGATAAGAGAGAGAGACATAATAAAAAATATAGAACGGATTTGGGGGCCCCTCTGAAACCGGGGCCCAGGTGCCTTGCATCCGCAGCACCCCCCTGTGGCCGGCCCTGGGTGTATGAAAAGTTGGGTTGTAGCGATCTGTTAAGTGCTAAGTGCCGATGTAGGGAAGAGGCAACAGTATAAAGTAAGCATATAAAATGGGGAAAATAAGGTAAGTGCTTTTATATAATGAACTTTTTTGGAGTTGTTTAAGGTTCTTGAGTACTTTTAAAGTGAGTTTTTGTTAGTGTTATTTATGTGCTATTCTAATCATGCTGATTTTAGATTAGCTGTGTAGCTATGTTGCTAAAACCACCAACATTTCTTAAGTTAAAAATGGGCCAGTGTTTGCCTGGTCTACACTACCTGTATAGATAGGTTGCTTACTCCGCCAAAGTTTTTTTTAGGTTAAAATGGTAAAGTTTGCTCATTTTAAATTAGCTGTTCAGAGAGTTGCTGAATTTGGTGAGGGTTTTTTTTATATTAAAAATGAACCAGTGGTGTAAGATTTTTGAGTTATTTTGTAGTGAGTTTGATGTTTTTTATCTGTTTCTGTTAGTCTAATTTGCATGCAATTTTAATTTGTTTGCAAAAACTATTCCAGTTTGCTTTGCTGATCATGCAAAATGGTTGCCGACTATCACTGTGGTTACATGCGAGCCGTACCAGCTCATAGGAATAAGTGCTAAGCAATTTTTTAATTGTCACTTTATTTTAATTTAATTGCTAGTGTCAGAACTCAAACGCAGTACAAAATGAAAAAAAATACATCGCATTTAAATTGTTCTCAGAATTCGCAAAAAGAAAACTTCTGACACAGAAAATTTGCTGCTAATCTGCGATGACGCGCTCGCAGGGCAGCTAACGCAAAACATTAATAATCAAGAGAAAACAAAACATCAAATTTAAACCAAAACTCAAAACTAATTAACATTACTTTTAATGAACACTTAAAATACAATGCTTATACTTAAATTTAGAAGACACACAGCTAAATATAATCTATATACATTATATACAGGGAAATAATCATGTCTAGCAATCCAATCAATTTTAACTTACTCAAAACGCACTGCGACGCAGCGTAATTTAATCCTATATACGCAGAATATCCAAACCTGTTGAGCGAGCAGTGAATTTCATCTTAAAATTCTCTATCATTTTACAAGATATAAACGCAACAAATATAAATGCCCTTTTTGAAATAGTTGGCATTAAAAACCATCTTTCAATTTTACTTAATACGCAGCAATTCTTTTTAACTGGGACAAAGCCCATAAAATCATCCTTTCTTTCTCAACTTCTTTTCTCAGAATCCAAAGAACCTCTACCTCAATTTGTTTATTGCATCGCTCCCAGGGGAGGCCCCCGTTCTCTCAAGAGGCCCCGCGAAAGGGGCAGTAAGCTAATTGAAACCCCTTTACAGACACGCAGCGTCATCTGGTGAATAAAATTAAAAATCAGTTAAATGATTTGGCTTTGATTCAATTGGCAATCGCCAACATCCTCCCACCTTTAATTTAGGCGAGAGCCGAAATTAAACACAAAAATTTTCTTAAAATGAATTACTTCACTATTGGTAGACAGTTCTTAACATTAGAAATAAAAATAAAATTGAACACACTAGATTATATAAAAAACATGCAAAAACAAAATAAGGATATATAAATGAAACACAATATTTAAATTTTTTGGTTAAAACTAAATTAAGCAAATAAAATAAAAATAGTTCCATTCACAGTTCTAAACACTATTTTTTGCATGGTTTAATCAATCTTCCATATCTGGATCTGTTTTCGGCTGTCAGGGTGAGTACAGGATCTCCAGCGGTTGAAACCTCTAGTGGATAAAGTTTTTGAATTGGTCGTGTCAAATGTCCACTGTTTGTTTTTACCTGCACTACTCTGGAAGCACCATCTCTACTATTGTAGATTTTCTCAATTTTGCCCATAGGCCACATTACACGTTTTTTATTCTCAAGTTCGATGAGGGCAACGTCCCCCACTTTAAGCTCTTGGCACTTAACTTTGGCCTTCTGTACGAGTTGTCCCAAATATTCCTTACGGAAACGACTTCTCAGTTCTTGTCGCAGAGTGTTGCAATACTTCACGCGCACATTCAGTTTATCTGAGTCAATGGAATCTAAATCGGGTACCCTCACTTGTTTTATGTCTTGCAAGAACAAGGAGGGTGTCAGAGGTATGAGTGTATCAGCATCGTCTGATATATAAGTCAGTGGACGACTATTTATTGTGGCTTCAACATCACAAAGGATTGTTAGAAGCTCTTCAAAATTCACAGTTGATCTTCCTAAAATGCGCACAAGCAATGTCTTGACGGAACGAATGAGACGCTTCCACCATCCCCCCCACCAGGCAGCAGTAGGGGGAATGAACTTCCATTTGATTGGATGAACCTCATCTTCCGATATTTTCTTCCAATCTATCCGTTTAAGTGCATTGTCTGTCCCTCTAAAATTTGTGCCATTGTCGGTATATACCGTGGTCGGACGGCCTCGTCTTGCAATGAATCTCCTTAAAGCTTGCAGGAAAGACTCTGTGCTGAGTGATGTGAGGGGCTCTAGGTGAATTGCTCTGTACACGGCACAGGTGAATAACACGATCCAGGCTTTTCCTTTTGGCTTTAGGAGTAGAGGACCACAGAGATCAATCCCTGTTACTTCATAGACTGCAGATTCTCTTACTCTGTCAAGGGGCAACTGTATAGGTGGAGAAGTTAAAGCTTTCGCAGTAAATCTCTTGCATACAACACAACGATTTATGCAAGCTCTTATATTTCGTTTGGAAGAAATGATCCAGTACTGTAGTCTTAATTTGGCAGCCAATATCTGTACACCAGCGTGACTATACTTTAGATGACATTCTCTTATCAAGCATTCTGTCAGGTAATGTTTGGACGGAAGTAGTACTGGATATAGGAATGATAGATCATCATCCCGTTCAATAATTTTTGTTTTTACACGAAGAACATCATCGCTACCTCGCACCACTTGCAAACCATGGACGGAATTTTCTTTCTCGTGGAAATGCCTTCTTTGTTCTATACTCCACAGAACGATTTCGGCCCTAGACTTTTCTTCGACTGTTAGGGTGTTAGTATTATAAGAAGGCTTCTTCCTCAGTTTATTTACGAAACGCAGCATCCAGCAGAATACTCTAATAATTTTAGAAAAACTGGAGAAACGCTCGAACCATCTTGGCTTTTCTAATTGTACGCTCAAGTCAACAATTATTTTCTTTTTCCTCTCTGCAGCAACTAGTTCTTCACTATCTGGACCAAAAGTCCACATCCGCATTTCCATTTTGGCCTCTGCCATAATGTTTGTTGCTTGATTCATAAAAATTTCAAGCTCCTCTTTCGTATCAATGGATGTTACGCAGTTGTCAACGTAAAAGGATTGTGAAAGTTTCTGGGCAACACCTTCAAAATTTCTATGCACATTACTAAGATGAAATGAGATCACTGCCGCCAACAGATATGGACTACTTGTAACCCCAAATACAACCCTTTTATGGCGGAACTCTACAATTTTGTTATTTTCCCACCAAAGAAATTTCAGATAATTTTGATCTTCTCGCTTTATGCCAATCTGCAAAAAGACTCGCCTGATATCAGAAGTTACGCCAATCGCTTTTTCCCTAAACCGCATTAAAATCGCAGGGATTTCTTCTACGAGATTTGGACCCCTTGTCAAACAGTCATTTAGTGAAAATGAATTATCTGATTTGCACGAAGCATCGAAAACGGGCCTAATTTTACTAGTTAGACTATCTAATTTTATAACTGGATGATGTGGCAAATAATGTCCCTTTGCTTTCTCTTGTGATTCTGGAATCATTTCCACAACATCCTCAGACTGCCATTCCTTAAATACCTTATCGTACTCATCAAAGTAATTTAATTTCTTCAATTTTCGTGTAGTGGCAAAGAGCCTTTTTTCCGCAATATGCCGATTAGAGGCAATGTTAGGTGGAAAATTTTGAACCCACGGCAAGCTCACGCAATATCTACCATCTTCGTTTCTACAAAGCTCCTTCAAAAATTGTTCCTGAGCTAATTGGTCTTCAATCGCTTCAGAAAAGGTTTGCGCTTCATCGGCAATGCCAATTTTTTCCAAATCCCACATATCGGAAACTTTCATATTTTGAACATGGAGATTAGTTACTAACATGGACTGGGTACCCTCAAAATTTTTAACACTTTCTCCTTTTGGCTCTCCACACAGAGTCCATCCCAACTTAGTATTAATAGCGGTCAAACCCTCCTTAAGTTGAATTACATCACCTGTAATAATTTGCCCATAAATATCGCTACCAATTAAAATTTCTATCTCAGGATAATCGTTCCCCACATCTGAAATCCAAATTCGGTGGCTCTTTAATTCCTTTAATAACGGACCCTTAGGGATGCGTGGTATACCACCACAAATAGTATCCTGATCCAAAAAACAGAACTGATATTCGGTACCTTTTCCAACAGGTCTCAATCTCATAGAATATCGTTTGTGATCTTTAGCCTCAGTTTTCGTCCCCCCAAACAGCGTATGAGTTAATTTTTCAGAAGAAAGGCCTTTTAAATTTAGGGCTTCAGCTGTAGATTTTAGAACGTAAGATCTCTGCGATCCACAATCCAAAAGACACCTTACCCTTTTCCTTATATCCCCCGACACTACCTCAACCATTAATGTCATGAGAATAACTTCCTTCATACACGAAGGGGTAGACATAGTAGTTTGTACCGCAGTCGGCACTTTTGTATTCTCTGAGTTTTCGCACCTTTTTTCTTGAATCCCGGGGCATAATATTATGGGATGCGATCGTTTGCACACATGGCATTGAATAAATTGTTTGCAGTCCCTCGCAAAATGTCCAGGCTTAAGACAGCGGAGACAGCAATTTAATTCTCTTAATTTGTCTAATCTTTCCTTTAGGGGCCAAGACCGAGCCGAAAAACATTCCTTACTTTCATGACCTTTCCCGCAAAAAAACACACTTTAACTCTTTAGTAGCTACCAAACTTGCGGCGCTCGCGAAAGATTTTTTATCTTTGAAAACCTTTTTCTCCTTAGGGCGCTCTTCCCACGAGGGCGAAGAAATTTCAAACCCTGACCGTGCAAGTTTCACCCTCTGCTCTCCCTCAACCTCTTTTCGCAAAAATTCCAAAAGATTTGAAAGACGTGGTCCCTTGGCACTAAATAGTAAGCTTCTCTGCCAGACCCTAATCAACTCAGCTGATAAACATGACTCCACCATCGGATATAGCCAGGCGGTGTTAGAGTCTTGGTTCACACCTAAAGACTCAAGAGCTCTGAGATAGGACTCAATTTTATCAAACAACGACACTAGTGGTAATTTATCTTTATCTTGTGAGCGTACATTTTGAATAATTAATTTTAACAATTCTCTCACATAAATCTCAGTTAAAATTTCCTTATTGCCAAATCGCTCCTCAAACGCAGAAATAGCCTTCGGATAATTTTCTGAAGTTAAGGGATAGCTCTCAATTAACTCATAAGCACGGGTCCCGGGTACCATTGATTGCGCCAAATAATGGAATTTGTCAACATCATCCAGATTACTATCCTCATGGATCTTTTTAAACTGGCCCCAGAACGAAAGATAACTCAATTGCCCATCAAACTTTTTTATTTGAATTTTCGGCAACTTATACTGTTTTTCATTACATGTATTTATAATACCATCAACTTTAGAACTCATATTAATTTTCAAGTCTGAAATATTCGTTTTTTCTTTTATTCGACGACTAAGAGTAATAAATTCATCCAAATATTCCTCGCAACTTATAACTTCGCTATCGATAACTTCTTCCGTATTCTTAGCTGCTATCATTAAATCTAAAAATTCAGAATCCTGAGCTTTTAATTCTGCACTTATTGTTTGTAATTTAATGAATTTATCATCTAAAACGGACCTATCCGGTTCATCTTTCTCTAATTCATCTTTTAAAACTTTAGCCGTTCTAGTAAAACTGCTACGAGTAGCAGATCGTTTTTTCTTTAAAGCCTCAAGACTCATTTTTTACTTAACTCTTTAAATCTCAATTTATAATCCTAACCAAGGCCCCCTAAAGACCTATAAGTCCTATATATTAGTTTTATAATCGCAGAATTAAGATTCCCTCTAAATACAGAAAATGAATTCACAAATACTCATAACATTTAATACAAATATGAAATCGAAACCTATTTAAATACATATAATCCTCATACATAAATTTTATTTTCCTAACGCACAAACAGTTCTCAATTAGTATGATCATTTCCCTGATACAAAACCAAATTAAACGTATCCTGGCAGGCTCGCCATTTTTCTATGTCAGAACTCAAACGCAGTACAAAATGAAAAAAATACATCGCATTTAAATTGTTCTCAGAATTCGCAAAAAGAAAACTTCTGACACAGAAAATTTGCTGCTAATCTGCGATGATGCGCTTGCAGGGCAGCTAACGCAAAACATTAATAATCAAGAGAAAACAAAACATCAAATTTAAACCAAAACTCAAAACTAATTAACATTACTTTTAATGAACACTTAAAATACAATGCTTATACTTAAATTTAGAAGACACACAGCTAAATATAATCTATATACATTATATACAGGGAAATAATCATGTCTAGCAATCCAATCAATTTTAACTTACTCAAAACGCACTGCGACGCAGCGTAATTTAATCCTATATACGCAGAATATTCAAACCTGTTGAGCGAGCAGTGAATTTCATCTTAAAATTCTCTATCATTTTACAAGATATAAACGCAACAAATATAAATGCCCTTTTTGAAATAGTTGGCATTAAAAACCATCTTTCAATTTTACTTAATACGCAGCAATTCTTTTTAACTGGGACAAAGCCCATAAAATCATCCTTTCTTTCTCAACTTCTTTTCTCAGTATCCCCAGAACCTCTACCTCAATTTGTTTATTGCATCGCTCCCAGGGGAGGCCCCCGTTCTATCAAGAGGCCCCGCGAAAGGGGCAGTAAGCTAATTGAAACCCCTTTACAGACACGCAGCGTCATCTGGTGAATAAAATTAAAAATCAGTAAAATGATTTGGCTTTGATTCAATTGGCAATCGCCAACAGCTAGTTTTATTAATAAGCAATTTTTTAATTGTCACTTTAGTATTAAAAACTAGCAATTAAATTAAAATAACTAAATATTCAATACTTAGGCAAAAATATAAGGTGAAAAATGTGCTTTAACCCATAGCTTAGCAATTGCCAACAAACTGGCAAGTTGGCACTTTTCTGTCGAATGTCGCTGGGATTGCAACCTCTTCTGCTCTGTTCAGTTCATAATCTCTGGTTTCTGTTATTTTGATTTTTCTCGTTCGGCAATGTGCATGTGACGCAAAAGGCTGTGAGATTCAGCCATAGAGGAAGTGGGCTTGATTTTTACAATTATTTTCCCAAGATACACCACAGATGCAGAAACGTAAACAAAATGGCGATTTAGGAAAACCAAATATTTTTTTAAATGGAACAACAATTTAAAGTAAAAATAACATTAAAAAAAGAGGAAGGGCCCCTTGAAAATATGCTAATGCTGGCCCCTTCCGAGACAGAAAAACATGACTGGGTCCGTCCATCACTGTAGAGGGCTCCTCGAAACTATGCAACTGTTGGCCCCTTTCGAGACCCCCACCCAAAAAAAACATCACTGGGTCTGGCCATCACTATAGGGGGTCCCCTCAAAAAAATGCTACTGCTGGCCCTTTGTGAGACCCAAAAAAACATCACTGGGTCTGGCCATAGGCTCTGTAGCCCCCCCCCTCCTCAAAAATATGTTACTGCTGGCCCTTTTCAAGACCCAAAAAATATCACTGGGTCCAGCTATCGCTGTAAGTGGCCCCTCGAAAATATGCTACCGCTAACCTAATGCTAAGCTACAAACATTAGACTATTATGTACAGGTATACACCTTCAAAAAAAAAAAAAAAAAAGAGTATTTGGAGATGCACAACTCAACAGAAATATGAAAAGTTATAATTATATATAACCTAATTCATATTTTATCATAAATATTGGACTATATTCCGTATACGGTGCTGTTTACATTTTGATGTTTTGTTTACAAATTGATTTGGCGTTGGCTCTGGCGCCGTCATGGGCGATGCTCAGCTGGAGTGAAGTACCCTGCCGGTGATTGTTTAGACCAGTAACCAAAGAGAAACACAGGGTGTTTTGAAGTATGGGATTTTCATTCAGTGCTAATTGAATGACGATAGTTGTTTGTTTGTGGCTGGTAATAGAGTGGATTAAGTTAATGTTTGATTTTCCTTGTGGTTTTGATTCTGTTTTAAGGACTCTTTATCGTAGGTTAGTAAGCGTATCGGGGAATTTCGTCGTCAGTATTTATGTGTGGAATATGGAGTTTTTTTATGTTTTGAAAGGAAAAGGAGCATTCTTTTGTGTGTGTTTGATAGAAACATGGTGTGAATATAGAGCTAAATAAAAGAAAGCATGCTGGTGTTACGTTATAAGCCGGTGGGTGTTGGGGACATTTCTGAGCGGTTATTTAAAAAAAAAAAAAAAAAAAAGGTAAAGGTAAGTGCTCTTTTTTAACGAATCTTTGCAATGTTTAAGGTTTTTAATGTGAATTTTAAATTGATATTCGATGTGTTTTATGTTTTCGTAAGTGCTATTTATGTGCTATTCTAATCATACTGACTTTATAAGAGGTGTACAACTAGGTTGTTTAATCCACCGATGTTTTTTTGAGTTGAAAACGGGCCAGTGTTTGCCCAGTTTACATTAGCTGTACAACTAGGTTGCTTAATTCACTGTTATTTTTTTAGTTAAAGACGGTCCACTGGTTGCATAGTTTACATAGCTGTACAACTAGGTTGCTGAATCCACTGAAGTTTTTTTTAGTTAAAAACGGACCACTGGTTGCCTAGTTTAGATAGCTGCACAGCTAGGTTGCTGAATCCACTGAGGTTTTTTTAGTTAAAAACGGGCCACTGGTCGCCTAGTTTAGATAGCTGTACAACTAGGTTGCTGAATCCACTGAGGTTTTTTTAGTTAAAAACGGGCCACTGGTCGCCTAGTTTAGATAGCTGTACATCTAGGTTGCTGAATCCACTGAGGTTTTTTTAGTTAAAAGCGGTCCACTGGTTGCCTAGTTTAGATAGCTGTACAACTAGGTTGCTGAATCCACTGAGGTTTTTTTAGTTAAAAGCGGACCACTGGTTGCCTAGTTTAGATAGCTGCACAGCTAGGTTGCTGAATCCACTGAGGTTTTTTTAGTTAAAAACGGGCCACTGGTCGCCTAGTTTAGATAGCTGTACAACTAGGTTGCTGAATCCACTGAGGTTTTTTTAGTTAAAAACGGACCACTGGTTGCCTAGTTTAGATAGCTGTACATCTAGGTTGCTGAATCCACTGAGGTTTTTTTAGTTAAAAGCGGTCCACTGGTTGCCTAGTTTAGATAGCTGTACAACTAGGTTGCTGAATCCACTGAGGTTTTTTTAGTTAAAAGCGGTCCACTGGTTGCTCATTTTTAGTGGAATATATGTGCAATTTTAATGTGCTGATCGTGGAAAATGGTTGGCGACAGTCGCTGGAGCTTGGTGGCCGCCAAACTCCAGCGACTGTCGCCATGTTTACATGGGGTGCGCACCGGCTTGTATGATTTTACCTAAATATTTTTTAATGTATGAATCAAACGTAAGAAGTTTCACTTTTACTCGAATGCTTTTTTAATAGGGTGTAGTTATCATTAACTATACAAGCCTAAGCAACTAGACCACCTAGATTATGAAGTAACAAGATATAACAACACACATGTACACAAATGCAAGTTAACAATTCAATGACGTCAGATTGAGCAAGCTATTCATTACATTCACCTACATACATCAAACAGTAGCTACAATAAAAAATAACAATTACACATGTGTGAAAATGCAAGATATTTCGGATCTTTCCACAGTTCTAAAATATCAAATTTGCAATATTTGACATATTTATCGTCCCTCTAAAGAAAAAAACATTGCCAAGCGGTGGGATAAAGCACATTTTAGCCAAATATAAATATAATGTATTCATTTTATCAAAGATGGACAGTTTTAGTGAAGTTTGTCAAAGTAATATTACGGCTCTCACAATTGCATATCTATATTAGTACATTAAGAAAATTATGTAACTGTAAATTTGATTTTTTTGCTATATGCATCATTAAGATAAAAACCTTTCAGCATTAAAAAATGCTATAAACGCTTTTATTCACTAAATTTGACGTGCGTGTGAGAAAGTAAAATTACAATAACTTTTTGGAAAAATATAATAAAACGCTTCCTTTTTTGTGAGAACCATGCATTTTATGCAAGAAAAAGAACATTTTTTTTTAATGTATTAATAAATTTTTCTGAAGACATGGAAAGGAAAATCAGTACTTTTTGGCTAGCCAGGAGGCCTAACCTAGCCTAGCCAGGAGTGGTTTAATAAAGTGAAACTAACAAGCATAAAAAATGACATATTTGTATCAAATGTGTAACTTACAAATAACTAATCTTGAAACGAACAAGAAATACTCTATCCCATTTCTAATTCCAAACCATCACTTAATTTTTAATTATTTAAATTACACTACATTAGCTGCTCAAATAAATATTGTATTGAAAGGACACCACAGTGAACTTAATAGATTTAAAAACAAAATTATAATTAACTTGTAAAAATTGAATGTTGTCGACTTTTTATCAGGAATTACTTCGGGTGACCCTGCATAATTATTTCAGTTAGCGGTTTTGCGTAACATACCTGACGTCCATACGCTTATCAACTAAATTCTGCTTTGTTTTCTCTTCAGACATTTTGATGAAGCTTGCTTCTCAAGTTAATAACTGAAAACTATAAATTAATGCAAGATAAAGTTTCCAGAGACCACTTAAAACACAAGAAAATAATTAAAGTTTTGATAAAATCGTATTCCTCTTTCCTATCTCTCTCTCACTGAACTGAACAACAAATAAACAAAACACCATTTCAGTTAATCGTACTTGAATATCGAACTTTGTTCGATTTTTAAAATTATAAACTGTCATCTACGAAATACGCGATTTTACGAATACATGCGCCACGGTTGTTCAGCGACTTTTGCTTTGACACGGCCTTGTTCTGTGGCTCGTTACATCCTCACCCTCCCTTTCAAAAATAAATAAGTAAACAAATGAACTTTTTAACAATTAAATGAAACTTTACTTTTCAATCGTTGCAACGGAATTACTCATCATTATGTAATAGTGTGTTTTTTAAAAAGTAGTTTGAATAATTAAATAACTGGTATTTCGTCTAAAACGTACGAATGTACGTGTGAAATCGCTTTAAATGTATTTTAATGTTGATGTAACTTTTTATTTTCCCTAACTTTAAGGATTTTTCAATTAACAATCATAAATTTGTCGAGCATTAAAACTCTTGACAAATTCAAACGTGTTTCGTCATTTGAGACACTCATACTTGCGAAATCTACAATGAATGATCCAACTCGAGCATTAAACCGTGAACTTCATTTTTTCTTAAATCGAAGCAAATCGCATGATAACTCTACAAAACTAAACTATGGTTCACTGAGCCGTCCAAAATACAATGAGAATGAAGTTTTCGCCGATAAGCAGAAAATTTACCACAGGAAAATACCAAATCAAAATATTGTTGCAAGACTGATTAAACGAGAAACATGTTTTGTTAAGCAATCCGTGTCCTCTCAGTATGCAGTACGTCACTTTCATCAGAATATTGTCCCAAATATGACTGTCGTGAATATTGAGAAACCACCCTGTTTCCTTCGCAAATTTTCTCCTGACGGGAAATATTTTGTTGCCTTTTCTGCTGATCAAACGTCTGTTGAAATCTACGAATACAGAGGCCCATCAGCTGGCGATGCTCTTCTGCATGAAGTTATTGGAAACTGTGCATCTCAAGAGATAGAAACAGATATCATTAGGAGAAATATTTTTGAGGAGTTCTTTCGACTTAAGCATTCAGTCAATGTTGCTATTAATGATGAACAACTAAACCGAGAATGCAGTCTCTTCACAGATGACTGCAACCACATAATTGTCGGTTCCGCTGCATATGTGACTGAAGATGCATTTCCGTCGTTCTTTGATATTTACAGAAACAATGAATCTGTTTCTCCAAATCCAAGATCGTTTCTAGAGAACTATACTCTGTATTTGATTGACATGAAAAATGGGGTTTTGAGAGATAAAAGAGTGTTTAAGACAGATAAGATTTTTTTGTCTCATAACCAAGGACTATATTTGTATCATGATTTTCTTTGTGTCCTCTCTGTACAGCATCAAACTATTCACGTATTTCAAGTTACTGAGGAGGGTTATTTTGTCAATGTCCGATGCATTGGAAGGTTTTGTTATGATGACGATGAGTTATACATGTCCAGCGTTAAATATCCAGAGTGGGAAGCAGCCAGGGCTACCCATCGACCCTTTCGGGATTCAACCTTTAATTCGCTAAAGCACAGATTTCTAACATTTTTGTTCAGGCGTTATCTTAGGGCCTGCCGCAAGAAAAGGTCTCGTAAGCCGTTGATGGAATTCTATCAGAACTTTGAACATTTCTCAGAACTGCGAATGTGGAAGATACAGATGCTGGATAAAGTTCACCTGCTTATAAAGTATGCAAGCGAAGACGTTATTACACTTCGCTCTCCAGACCCAAACACCCAGCCATCCTTTTTCGTTATTTACAATATGGTTACAACCAAAGTACTGGGAATCTATGAAAACACCTCCGAGAAGCTACTTTGGATCTTTGAAAATTTCTGTGATCTCTTTAGAAATGCTGCTCTGCACACCTCCAATCAGCTGTCTTGTTCGCCATCTAACAACACTTACGCCCGTCAGTTACAGCATCGATTCCTACAGACCATCATCAATGCCAAATTTGGTGGGCAGACCGAAGCAATTAAACGCTTGTTAGCTCAGCTTCCAATAAGTTCTCAGTCTTATAGCATAAGTCCATACTTAGATTTGTCTCTATTCAGTTATGACGATAAGTGGGTATCGGTAATGGAGCGGCCTAAGCAGTGCGGGGACCAACCCATAAGGTTTTATGCCAGAGATTCAGGCCTGTTAAGGTACAAAATTTTTGCAGGGGTTCATGGTAAAAATGCCCCAGTGACAGCTAGACGGCTGGTGGCATTTACTTTTCATCCCTGTGATCCGTTTGCTATCAGTGTGCAGCGAACAAATTCTGAATATGTAGTTAATCTGCACATCAGATGTACTGCCAATACAGGTAGACAAATCATACAGTAATGTTTGCAATCTTTCTATGCAATTCAGGCTAGGATGTTTGGTTATGCTATTTGTTTGAGTCTTGGAAGTTTAAAAAAAAAAAAAGAATTAATGCTATAAAATAGCGACTGAATTAACAAGTGAAATAACATATGAAATGAAACATTTTTTGTATATGAAGAACTTATAACAGAGCTTTGTAGAATTATCATGGGTGCCCATATGATTGTTTGTAGGGAGGGGCTAAAGGGGGGGGGGGGGATTACCCCTCCCTGCCCATTGGTATGGGCACCCATGTCAGTCTTTGAATATGAGTTCTCCTTTTACGAAGAAAATAAAAATATTTTTTCAGAAAGTCCTTCAATTTAATTTAAAAATATGAATCTCTTTGGTTGACCAGGATTTCTGACATTTTAAAAAATATTTTATCAAAATATTCTAATTTTTAGTCTTTTGATACAATTTCTGGAGTTTTAATCAGCTTATTTAGTAGCAGTTATTATAAAAAGTATTTTTTTTAATTAAAAATAAAAAAATATTTTTAAAAAGATATTTTAGTTTATGGATACAGAATAAGTACTACAATAATTACAAAGGAGATAGAATCAATCATTAGTAAATGTCAATAATTCTCAATCTGCCTTTGGCACACACCAAGTTCTGAAAACAAAACATGGCTAAATCTCATTATGATAGTTAGCTTTGTTCTAATTTAACTTTTTGTTTGTTTCTCCCAACAAATATTAATAAAATAAAGGCTCGTGAAGATACAGTGGAAAATTTTCAACTTCTGGGAAAAAAAAAAAAAAAAAAATTATCTAATGAAAGTTAACACTCAGTGGAGAAATCAGATTTATGATGGGTTTATCAGATCAGGTGTTTGATGGTAGCTCTTCCCTTTTCTTAAAATGAAATTCTAATGTAAGATAAAGCTGGTAATTAAGGAAGACAATGACCTTCCAAGATTGCATATAGATGTGTGAAAATAAAAGCTATAAATTTTTGTCTACAAAAAAAAAAAAAAAAAGTTGTGCTTCTTTGTTGTTAGAACATGGTAGTATCCCGTTATGGTGCCAGCAGTATATGCTGTGCGAACAAAGGAAGAAAAATTTACTTTACTGATGTGGTTTTGGAAGTGGCAACACCAAAGAGAAGAAGAGGTTCCAGCCAGGGAGAGAAATTGGGAGCAAAAATCTAGGCGTCAATGACACCTAACTTTTTTTTCCCGGTTGCCAAACTGTCTCGTTCAGGTGCAGTTTCGAAAACCTTTGTTTTGTTTATAAATCCAATAATAATTTTGTAATCCAAGATGGCGTCTGGACCGTAAACCTGTACTCTCCCGTGGTAAATAATTATATTTAATTAATGAATATTAACTACTAATCCAATTAACTTTTACATTGCCTTATTTAAAAGGATCTCGTGCGTTCATCAATATTGATATCAATTATTATTATCGCATCTTCCCACACCGCCGTGCCATACAAGCCGAGCTACCGCTAAAACACTCATTTGCAGAAAGAATCCAATATGGCAAACGTGAGCTTCTAGTTTCCTCCGATCAACTTCATAAATATGCATGGAGATAAAAAATTATGGCTAAATTTCTTTAAGTTCCTCTATTTGTTTACATTGAAAAAGGTGCGATTTAAATGATTACACATCCGCGGAAGACAAGAAAGTGGTCTTCCGCGCGTTTTTCAACCACAGATGACTGTCTGCAGAGGATCATTCTCTTTCTGCCGCGGAGCGGTGCTTACGAAAGCAAAAGTTTTCACGGAAATTTACATTTTTATTTTTTCAGAACATTTTGAAAAATAGTCATCTAGACAATAAAAAAAGTCCCTAGAATTCGTAAAATATTCGTTTTAAACGGTATTTTTGTTTAAAAAGTCGCTGGAGTCGGCCGATGCCAAAATAGTCGCTTTATAGTCGCCTGTCTCGGGCAAAATGTTAGCCGTCAAAAATGACGACTGGTTCTTAAATCTCGGTCGTCGAAACAAAAATGACAGTTGCAAAATACGACTAACGACCGCTAATTTCGTGCCCTGGTTCCAGCAAAGTATGACGTCACTAGATGCTGGCCTTCAAAAGCTTCTCTATCGCAGGAGATTGGGACTCTCTCTCGGGATTGCTCGGACGAGAAACGATAGCAGTGAATCCAGGAGCAACTGAACGAAGACGAAGTTACCCGAGGACAGGGTACCCAGTCCTGCTGCTGCTACGCAATACTATTCCCTGCTGAATTATCAATTTGTCTTCGTTATTTTTAATTCATGTTTTGGTTTTGTATTTTTCTTTACCCTTATTAAACATTTTTAAGTATTACAAGAGTTTAAATTGTACTTGAGAAGATCATGGATGCTTGGCGATCCCACAAGTGGTGTCAGAAGTGGGATTTGAACTCACGCCCACAGATGTGGACTGCAACACAGTTTTTCAAAGTTAATAAGGCAGGTGATTATCATTAAGCTTACCATATGTCCTAGTTTAACCAGGATTGTCCCGTTGTTCTGGCCGTTTGGTAATTTGTACCAGTTATTATTGATCGACAAAATATTGATACACTGATAGTCTTTGTGATGAGTTGTCACTAGCAAAAATATTTTTTTGTTTCAAAAAATGAGAAGTGAGACTCAACAACGACTCAGCTCAGAATGACTACATTAACAAATAGCCCAATTATTCGATAGCTTCCTAGAGTGATACATAGATGCACCCAGGGATTGACTAAAGTAGAAAAATCTTAGGAACCAGCCAACATTCTTTAAGAGCCACATATATACAGAATTATATTAATTTTTAAAAACAGCTAGTCGCCAAGGGATACTTTTCAGTTGCCTTAGCGACCGGCTCCCAGGTTTTGTCAGACCCTGATGCACCCAATCTGGTTAAAATGACACAATGCATCTTGTGTCCCCCAGTTCCACATCTTTCGAGTATGTTTTCTTGATGATAAAACAGATTTGGAAGACTCTGTTTGGGACTCATGCTGGATTCTACAGTACAATCATTATTGTATTGTAAGTTAAACTTTGGCAACTACATGCAACAATTTCGTATGAAAAAAATAATTTTTTTAATGATAATATATTGAAAACGTTCACTTCAGTGAGAAGTACGACTGCTACAAAAAAATAAATAAATAGAACTAGTATAATATTTAATAAAATATACTTATGCAGTGAACTTTATAGAAATAAGTTTTATACAGGTATGTGCAAGCCGAAATTAAATTTTGGAACAAAAATAAAAAAGGCATTTTGGAGCAATTTGGAAGAAGAAGAACAGATTTCTGGAGCAATTTGGAGCACAAAAATGTCAATTTTTAAACATAAAATTTATTTTTAGGGGGGGAGGGGAGAAGTCATTAAAGAATGCCAATCTAAAAAATGAAAATTAGGAAGGTTCTTAAAAACTCTTAGTAACAAAAACTATGTATACACAGGCAGTCTTTACATATAATAAAAGAGAGTGTCTGTCTGTCTGTTCGCATAGTGGACTAACTATCTGACCGAATTGCACCAAACTCTGCAGGGGGGGGGGGGGGTTCCCAAGCATCCTGGAGTTTGCACCTCGGGTGTAGTTTTTTAAATTTTTGAATTATTTTATATTTTACGTTATTTTCGACCGTTTTCTGTCTTTGCCCTCTGAAAAAAGAAGGCTTCCGATCGTCCGAAAGAAAAAATAACTACACGTTCGGAAAGAGGAAAGAGTTTTCTTTGTAAAGAGGCCTTCATTTTTGAATTAGCTGCATTTCCCAATTTTTCATAAATAAAAATCGACAACCCTTTTCTCTGGTTAATTTGGGTGAATTTCAGAACATGGAGCCTATCTCAGCTCGCATCTAAAAAGCTATAGAATATTTCGACTAAAAAAAATCAAGCATCTAGGATAATTTTTTTGATTACCTAAAAAATTAATTAGTAAAACCTGTACAAAAATAATTTGGAACTTCTGAAGACAGAAGAAGGGATTTTTTGACTAGCATCATGTGACATCAAAATGAAGAAACAGAGAGGGAATAATTCTTTTCTCCGGATAGTGTGTGTTGGAGATACGAAAAAAAAATAATAAACACCCTTCTGTTTTTTGTTTTTTGTTTTTTGTGGTTTAGGGGGGCAGAGCCGCCCCTCATTGGAGTATTTGCTTGCATTATTAAATTTATTTTACTAGAAAGAGAAACGGGCTGTTGAGGAAGAGGTGAGACCCCCTTCGGTCGTAAAGCGGCCTGTGTGCCATAGGTTGCTCATTTTGGCCGTGAAGCAGCCGTCGGTGGACCAGATAGTTGCCGAAGACGGCCACTCACCGTAGAGTGTAAAAACGATCCATAGGTCGCACAGACCGGTTACAAAGCGACCCGGGAGCCGTAGGTTGCACATTTCGGTCTCGAAGCAGACCAGATGGTCACCGAAGGCAGCTGCTAACTGTAATTTTGAATTTGGCCGCAAAGCAGCTGTTGACGGCCAAAACTGGTTGCCGAAGGTGGCTAGTTCTTACATAAAACTCATATACTACATCTTCACGTTTTCTACTTTTTTTTTTTGACAATTTAGCATTAAAAAAAATTCTGCTCTTTTACCTGCTTTAGTTAAAAGTGATAAATCTAGTCTCTTTATTCAGAGACAAGATTTTTCATTAAAAAAATGGAGCTAAAACTACTTGCTCCAATTTAGCATTGTTTTATATAATCTTAAGTATTATTTCTATTGGATGACCAACTTTTTTTTTCTTTGCGGGTTATCAGAAGTTTATGAAATAATTATTAAAAAATTCAATTATTTTATGCATTATTATACAAAATATCTATTTAAAATCAAAAAACTAATGTTTACTAAACAATATTGACTATCCTCAGTGGCTCATAAAAACTTTGGTAACATAAAAAACATTACCAACTTAGGGGGGCAGTTTTTACTCTTAAGGCATTGGAGGTTTAAACAAAGGAATGTCAAAGAAAAATATTCATTTGTAAGACTGGTGGAAAAAGATTGAAACTAAGATGCTTAGAATGTGCGATGATTTTTGTAAAAAATTTAAGATTTATGAATATTTTTAGCATATGGAAAATTTTTTTAATTGCACAGTTTTGCTAAACTTGGAGCAAAAATGCCAAGAAGTGATCTTTTGTAGCAGATTGGTGTATCATCATTGATTTGGAGCATCTGGCACATTCCTGTTTATTGGTAAACAACTTTTAGTAGATTTATTTCATTTTTGCCCAGCTCCATCTTCTGTCCTGGTTTAAAGCTTTTTGATTATGGTAAGCCTAATTATGAATAAATAAGTGGCCATAATTATGCAGAGTGGTTTTTGAAAAATTATGAAGAGTAATTTTGTAAAAAAAAGTTTAATTAACTACATGTTATATTTTAGCATGTCTTGTTAACTGAACAAGCACCTAGTTCCTGCAAGTTCTTACTCTTACCAAAAAAAAATAATAAAATAAATATTTTTATCATTTTCAAACTGACAGTGTCAAAATTATTTGTTTTCTAACTTTCAAATCTCTAATTGGGCTGAAAGGTTACATTCTAATGTATCTTAGCTCACAATATAATATTGTGCCAAAAATTTTCTTATATATCTTTAATCCCTAGAAATAGCATAATGTTGGACCACAAAACAACTGGTTTTATTTATATGAGCAAGGGATAAATATTTTTTTAAGACCAAGAAATAACAATAAAAATTCAAATTAGCAATATTCAAATATTTGGGGGGAAATATTGCTCTGTCTTAGAAGGGGGAAAAAATTCCATATCTGAGTAAGATAGTTACCGACATATTAAATATGAAGACTCGCACCACTTTATCTGCGTTGGTGTCTTTTTTCAGGCAAGAAGATACAGTACCAACTATTGAGGAGTTAAATAATGATCTCTTTGTTGGAAAATGGCAAATAAACACATTCAAACTCTTCAAATTAACATGTTTAGTTTTATCTGAACAGATACTGCATTTTGAAATTATTGATAATGTAGTCTTTGTGGGTTGTGCAGTATGATAACATCCCACTTCAAGAGTAGAAATTTCGAAGTTTAATAGAGAATGGTGGAGAAAATGGTATGGGTAACAGTTAACTTTCTCTAGAAACTGACAAATTATGCATTATAGGAAAATTCTTGTTAAAATAGAATTTCCAGGAGTCAAATGCAGCTGCAAAATGAGCACTAACATAAATTAGTGTCAGTTGAAAAGTATTATTTTTCTCACTTTTGTAACATCCCCTTGGTATTTAGCGACAAATGCTAAATCTTTTAACTTGCAGTATCTGGATAACTGTCCATTCTGACATGGGATTTTTTATTTTTACCTTGGACATTTTTCAAATATAACTGATAGGAAATGATGAATCCGATAAAAATTAAATTTTGTATTTTAACATGTTACTTACAGCTCCTTGTAAAATAATCATCATATCTGAAAGCTACTCTGAATTTGAGAAACTTTTCTAGTTGAAAGTATGTTTTGACAGGATGTCCACCAGTTACTAAAAAGGAGATTTTTCCAACTAAATTTCAGATTATGCAACTTTGTATATTTTTGTCGTATAAAAATGCCATTTTCATTTTATTTTCAAATATTTAGTGACTTTTCCTTTAATTCAGGCTACCAATTTGGTGATTGGAAAAAACAAGATTTGTTTATTGTAATTCTCTTTCTTTTCCAAGCTTTATCTGCTGTCAGAGTGACTCAAAGTGTGGATTTATATGCAAGAGACAACAAGAAAATGTGAGCAAGTAAATAGGAAAATTAGTTTGATTATTTAATCTTGAGTTTTGTTTTTTAACAATGTCAATAATATATTTTTGAACTAAACTTTGGAGAAAGGCCTACTATTTTGGCTACTAAAATTGAGGAAAAGCATACTATATTTTGACAACTTCGTAACATTTTTTAGGCTACTAATGCTTTTATTTTTGTTACCTGATATTGGTGGTCATCCTGTTTCGATCACATGGTTTAATACATAACTGGTGATTATCTATTTTAAATCAACTAGTGTACTACCAAACACACTAGGACAGCCCACCACAGCACAATGAGAGCAATGAAGTCTCGTAAAATACGAGGATGTTTGCCAGCGAAGTAAGCAATAAGCAAACTAATGAAGGGCAGATATAATTAATATGCCAGTTATATTACCAAAAGTAAAACAAACTATGACAAGCATACATCGATCTTATAAGCATATAGGGCTGTAGCTTCTGACGTCACTGGTAGGCAAAACAAGGCAGACTAACCAATAGGTAGGCTTGTTCTACAGGATGGCTGGTAGGCAAAACTGGAATGTAACCAACAGGCTTGCTCTACGTGAACTCGTGTTAGTAAACATGCTAGAGCCCTATTTTTTTTTTTTTTTTTTTTTCTGAAAAATAATATTTTGCATTATAGAAAAATAGATGGGACAACCTCAGAATCTGTTTAAGTAGAATAGTTAACACTATCTAAATAGATCAAGCCATTCCCAAGAAATCAGTAACCATACATTTAAAAACTTTAAAAAATATATATGCAGAAATATAGCACAGTAAGAACTTAATGTAGTAATATTATAACATAAAATCTTTGTGGTAATATATTAAACAGGTTCTGTGAAATCAGCAAAATCTGACCTGTCCACAAGAATAGCTAGCTATCGAGAATTTTCACCCATCCTCAAAAATTGTTACCTCTTCTCTTAAGTTTTTTTACACACTGCATTTATTAATTCATTTAAAGTTTGAAATACATTACATAACGATAAAAAATGAGAGCCAGACTTTCTGCACTATGCATAATAATAGGTATAAAATTGTAGGAGAATATTAATCAATACTTTCAACAGAATTTCTTTACGTTTGTTACATTAATTTTTCACATGACCACTGCATAACAGGCCCTGTGTCAAACCAATGTTCAATTGCTGTGGTACAGCTGCAAATTCACTTAGATTATTCCATTTAAATTATCCAGTTTAATTTTTGACCTCAAGAACTTCTTTTGGTTATTCATGAATGAAAATCCCTTTCCACTAATGCAGTACTTGAAGAAAGAGTCATTACAAGTTCAAACAACTAAAAGTACCCTTTTGAAGTCGATGTTAAGAATTCAGCAGCAATTTGTAGACATCAACGAGCAATGGAACCATTGGCGTAACTGGGTAAGCTTTTTGGATATTTCTAGAGTGGGCTAAAGCCCACCCTAGGGTCTCCATCTTTTATTCTTGTAATGGAATATCTAATTTTTCTAGCCTGGGCTAAGCCCCCTAGCCCCTACCCAGTTACGCCAATGTCAAAGAATTTAACTTTGGCCAGGAAAGTAAGAAAAATTTGCATTCCTGTATTTTCCAATGATGACCTTTCAGTGGGGGAAGTTACAGTATTTTTAAGATTGCTGGTTTTAATCAAAAGCAAAATATGCCCGTCTAAAAGGATGATGATTTCAGAAATTTAACTGTCCTCGTGATATAAAAACACAGACAGAACAGGAAATTTCATGAAGCCTGATATTAAATAATCCTACTACGTAGTTATGCTGATCCCTGACTTACTCTAACAATTCTGGGCAACTCATCCAAAATATAACTTTTACCACCATTACTCCAGAAAAGATTAGAAAGTTAATCACGAAAAAAGCAATAACATCTACACCGTTGATAGGAACCGCTTGAAAATTTTCATAATCATGTATAAAAATATAGTAAACAATCTGCACTACTTTAAAAATCTGAAAATCCTCCTGTTCCCTCATTTTTAAGTGATTTTTCACTCTTTTCAGCTCCACTTTATTTCTGAGAGTTAAAAAAATGAACCATTTGTGTGACAAAATTACCTGTTTCAAGTGAAAATGATGTCATACAATTGGGATTCCAATTCATTTAAATAGTTTTTCCAAATTACATAGTTACCCATAAGGGGGGGCAAGGTAGGGCACTTGCCCCCCCCCTAGTGTTTTAGGTTAATGTCTCATGATGAATACAAATGGCAAAACCAGAACTAAATTTGTTAAAAGTTTGAAATTTGCCCCCCTCTAGAAAAATTTTTTGGAGTTTGCCTCTCCCCCCCCCCCAAGAAAAATTCCTATGGGTGCCCATGTACATAGTTTAATTTTTTATTCACAAATAAATCGTCTGCATAGATATAAGAATGGTTGTGTGCACAAAACTAAATCTTTCCAATGCAAAAAGTTTCCATGCATTTCCAGAAGAGCATTAAATTTGATTTCAGTATATATTAAAAATTGAATATTATCTTATTTATTTTAAGTGGACGAAGATTAAATATGTTCAGTGTAGACATATTTTTGTCAAATGTTTTTTTTTTTTTTTTTTTTTTTTTTCTAGCGCCCGTATTAATTGCCTCCGCAACGTGCTTTGACTTCTAGTCAACCTAGATAAAAACTAAATTAAATTTGTTACTGGTATGCTAATTTAATTAATCACATGCTTGGTGAGATTTTTTTTTTTTCCAAATTTGTACTTGCATGCTTTAGAGGCTTAATTATTTGGTACGGTAGCTCCCAAACTTTTCTTCCCCCTAAAACCAGAAAGAAACTGAGGAATTCCTTGTGTAGTGATGTACTAGTATATTATTTTCATAAATTGCCTGTTGGGAATAAATGATCCAGAAAATTATCTGGTACAGTAGCTCCCAACCTTTTCCTCCTCCCAAAACTCTTAAACCAGAAAGAAATTGTGAAATCCCTTGTATTGCAATGTACTAGTATATTATTTTCATAAACTGCCTGTTGGGAATAAATGATCCCTAAAATTATCTTAGTTTGGTGATTGTTCAGTAGTTTAATTTTGAGGGGGCGAAATCATAATTCATCACAATCTTATTTTATTTTTTAATCTTAATATGTATAAAAATATAGTAAACAATCTGCACTATTTTAAAAATCTGAAAATCTTCCTGTTCCCTCATTCTTAAGTGGTTTTTCACTCTCTTGTGCTTATTTAAGTTTTTGTTTTCTGATAGATTATAAATATATCCCTTTAAGACATAGATCATATGATTGTGTGGGTTTAAAATAATATTTTCTTTACTTTTAAGTTAATTAAGAACAGCAAATGCTTATAAAAGAACAACTACATTATTCTCTAGAAAAGATAATTTTAAATACTTCACCATGAAAATCAAAACTTGGGGGCAAATAATCAACACCAATAACAATGGTAATTCAGTTGAAATTCTCATTTAATAAAATTTAAACTTGAAAGCAAGTTAAATTTCAAAGGGATATAAAATTCTCTTTGGCATGATTTTCAGCATGATCCAGACAATAGCTGCCCATAGACTTTAATGCATTGAAAGTCTCTTGGGTAACCATGTAAATGAACTGACTACCCATTCCCTAGAACTCTGAATCAAATTATCGATTGTTGTAACACAGTTGTATCCAGCTTGTGATTTATCGCAAATTTCTTTTGAGCCACAATCAGGCTGTTATTGCTCGAACAGTAAGTCTTGGCAAATGATATACACTCAGAATCTGTACTCTGACAATTTTTATTTGAAAAATAAACAACAAAATTGAAGTGTGCATGCTAAAAAAAAAAAAAAATCCCAACATACCTGCATTCAACTCCTTAATTTTACCTGAATCTCAGTGGTTTGAATGTTATCAAGGATTTTTTTTTATACATCTCTATAATTGTCACTCTGGACATGCATACATACAAGGTGTCCAGCAAATAGCACCTGATTTCAAAATTAAAAATCTCAAAATAGAAGATCAACAAAAGAATGCAGCAAATGGCATGTTTATTACATTACCTGTAAAACTTTTAAACAGAAGTTTCAAAATAGTTACAATAACTGCTAACATACAGTGGCGTACACAGACTTCCTTTAAGAGGGGAAGAGGTTTATGGATGTATTCTTAATGTTAGAAAGCATAATCTTTATGTTGAAAATAAAAAATTTAGGGACTTTATGTTAACCACTTAACAGTTTCTTTTTTTGTCATATTGTGTCCAAATATAAGCATATTTTTGATAAACAATTTTGCATTCTAATTGATTACATAAATTCATATCAGCAATCATAACTTTTACAGGTATTGAATTTAATCATTTATAATGATTTTTAATTATTACAAAAAATACACTATTTTTACTTTAAAGTTGGCTTTCCCCCGAAGAGCTAACTGAACTGTAAGAACGCTGTACAGGAATGGAGGAGATGGATTATTAGCATCAATTTCACAAAATTTCTGAACAGTAGTTAGATCCAAACTTTCCGCTTCCTCGTCGCTGGAGAATTCCGACAGCAAACTTTCAAAACTTCCAGATTCATTTAGAGAAATTTCCGATTCACCATCGGATTCGAAATCAGAGTTATATTCGGTTATAAGCTGCTCACTGTTGGTCATCATTATTTTATTTTATCACCAAATTGGGAAGAAATATTCCTCGTGAAGCAAGATAGACTAAATGTGTGGGAACAAATTTTCCATTTTTCCGCACAGTCAGAAAACAATAAACCTGTTCGGAAACAGCTGCACACGGGTTTTTCTCTCAAATCTTTATAGGACTACTGGAGCAATCTGTTAGAAACATTACAAACTACGTAAAATGAAAAAGTCGGGGAAATCAGCAGCTAAGCGTGACAAATGAACTGCCCGACCGGCACACAGGCAAATCAGGGAAGTCAACTTTCCTGTGGCCCGACTGGGAGTCGGGTAAAACTGTTAAGTGGTTAAAAAATCTTCCACAATGGGATTTAGAACCCCCAAATCCCTTCTTGTATAAGCCACCGCTAACAGATGGCACTGCAAGTATAAATTAATTGACGGATGTATGCATATAAACTCATTTTCTGCGAGCAGTCACACCACCATTTTTTCAAAATGTCCACACTTACAAAAAGCAGAAGTGGTGCAAATTGAGCATTTTGTTATGGTTTCAGTAGACAGTGTCCTTCAAGAAAGTAGTCACAAGGAGAGAGTTCAGAATGATATTGAGGCCAGCCTTTACCGCACCATATATTAATGGTTTTTGTAAATCCTATATCGATATTCCCGTATAAAAATTTTACAGCTTGCATAATAAAAAGATTGTTTGCTGAACCCTTCTATCAATCTTTTTTTTTTTAGATTTTTAACTGTGATCTTGTTGAAATCAGGGTATTATTTGCTGGACACTCTGTACATTCATATGTACAGACATTGCATAGTACCTTGTCACATTCAAAGATGGACATCATTAACTTTTCTGCTAAAATCTTGACTACTGAATTTTTTTAGGATTACAAATTTTTACTTATTTCACTTAATAAGAAAAAAGAAAGATAATTTTTTGATGATTTAACACTAAGCCGTCTGGCAACACTACAGTGGTGTCATATGTCAAAGTATCACTAAACAGGTGCCAAAACCACAGTGGTGTGTCATAACATAATAGCATTCTCCATTTATTTCATCACCAGACCAGTTTCCAATGTTTTGCTAACAAAATTTCAAGGCCCGAAAACAGGTCAGAAACTAGTCTGCTGCACGAAAACCTTTGTAGCCACCCAAACCTTGCACCAAGTGAAGAAATTTTTACGAGACATGCAGGCGACAAACTGTTCATCATATTTGAAGTACCTAATTCAGACTAACAATGAGATAAATTCTTCTTGCTGTTTTATGTATTTTTAAGTTATTAAACTAAATTAATCATATAAAGCAACTGGATAATTGCTCAGTATGTTTAGAAATGATACAAATTGCAAAATTGTTGAAAACTGATACAATGAAGTCTATTTAGTCTTTAAAACAAAGCATGCACTGAAGTTGAATCAAGAAATTATCTTTATATTTAATTCAAATACAGTGAGACCCCAGTTTAACGTTACCCGTATTTACCGTTTTCCTGCTTATAACGTCATTTTCTATTGGTTCCAAATATCTTCCTATACTTGTAATGCTAAAAAATCCCATCAATAACATTAGATTTCCCGCATTTAACATTTTTTCGGCGAGAAAATTTTGATGCGTTTTCTCTAAAACAAGTCACAGTAATTGTGATAGGAAGGAAATAGTTCTTGAGAATGGCGGCAATGCGCATTCCTTTTCCTTTATTTGGATAAAAAGAGGGAAAATTACTCTTTATCTCCTCCAACTGTCCGAGCGCCTTCATTCCCATAAAAACGGAGTGTAGCCTTCTAGGAATCCCCCCCCTCCTTACAGGTGATTCGGGTGTAAAGTTACTTTAAAATTTGTCATTGCTACCTTCCTGTATTCTGGAGATACAATAGACCATCTTCGGATTTTCACAACAGGAAGCCTTTCACGCGACGCAAAAAGGGAGGTTACATGGGGAAAGGGTGGGCAGGCCATTTTCTGCTGTTTCGATGGGAACCAACAGCTATGAGATTCTCTTTGGGGGCTAAAGAGTTAAACTGATTACAATTCATGTAAGGGATAATAAACGGCTTTTCTATAGTATCTTTTAAGCATCTGTTTATCACAGCAGTTCGCACATGCGTATACAGTTCATTTCCTATACCATTGGTCACGTGAAGACCTGGGACTTTTTAGAATTCGAAAAGTTTCAAAGCTGTTTACTTGCTAGCTGTTTTCTTTTCCGCTGTCTTCCTTCAGTATTTTGCTGCTCTGTTTGGGCTTGTAAAAGAAAGCGATTCTCTTTGCTCGAAAAAATGGATATCATCAACAAAGCCAAAGAGTACAAAGGCAGTAAAAATCTACAGAAACTCATTTGTATAGAAAATGACATTTGTAATGCAATTAATAAGAACAAAACTCAAAGTAAAATAACCGATTTCTTTAAGATATAATTTTGAAAATTAAATTGTGAAGCATTGTATATAAAGAAATAAAAGGTATGTAGACTTTATTTCAATGTCATTAATTTGTTTTTATACACCCCGATTTAGCATTTTCCCGCATATAACGTTACTTTTTTCCGGTCCCTTGAATGACGTTAAATCGGGGTTTCACTGTATTATCCAATTTCCTCTCAAATTTGTATAATTGCTATACATAATATTTTTTTTTTCTTTTTAATACATCAATAATTCTAATCAATTTTCAGATCTTTGTTCTAATTAAGGTTTACCTGCAATTTTAACCATTACTTTTGCTTTATGAATCTGGAAACAATACATCTTTCACTAGATTATTTCTGTTTTTACCTATTTAGAATCTGAAAACCGTTTTGCTTGGGATGATATTTTTTATCACAGTGCCCCTAGTCTATTGCTCCTCAATACATCAAGCATTTGGATATATAGCGTTTTTCCTATGTCTCCTCTATTTGTTTTCTTTTTTTACTCTTTCATTTTAAAAATTCTACTCTGAAAAATTCAAAGCTCCAAATAGTTAATTAAATAAATTAGGAAAAAGACCTAAGCTTTATGAGAAACAGCTTGCATGGAAGAAAATGAGTGAGAAGAGATGCCAGTAGGTAAACGCTTGCATAACATTGACTAATTGATTACCTATGAAGTTCTATGTAATCTACTTCTGTATTCTTATTTTTATTCCTTTAGTGATCTTTTATTACAGTACTTAAACTATTACTTTTGTTATATTTTAAGTGCATATGTTCATTAATTTATCATATCGACAACCCTTTTTCTCCAGATATATGGCTCATTTTTCTCGTTTCGTGACAAGCACAACATAAAGAGGGGCTACTGTATTATAGAGAAACTTGTATATTTTATTACAGCATGGAAAAACCCACATAGGATATTAGAATGTAAAATTAATAAAAACTTTATGAGTGTTATTATACGTTGTTAGACTCTTCCAGTCTAACAATGTATAATAACACACATAAATAGTACTTAACAACATCTAGAACCAAAATAAAAACGCGGTTGCCATTCAAAAGAAGGAAAAAGTAGCAAACCACAGACAATAAAAGAATGAAAGGGGGGGGCATAAAAAGAAAAACCATCATAGTAGGTTTAAATTAGATGGAAATTTTAAATGTCAAAGTAACAAAAAATATAGAAGTATAAAATACTAATAAACAGAAACAAAACAAAGTTTTTCATTTTATCAAACAAAGAACTCGTAACACTTTTTTTGTTATATAGTTAAAAAAAAATAACTTTATTCATTTATAATTATTTTAAAAAAGAAAGAGATAGGGAATAAAAAGAGTTAAGAGTTTTACAACTGTTTCCTAGCAAAAATGAATAAAGGGAATGGAAGAACAGTTGTTCCTGAGACACATCACAATTGCTGGTTAATGGAAAAAACTTCCAAAAATTGAAATGAAGACTGAGGAATGCACAAAATCTCAGCTTTTGAAAATTAAAATTCTAACAATGAGAGGCACTTGATTTGGAAAGCTTATGTTTGAAAACATATTGGATATTTAATCTATTTAAACATTTGAATGTAAATTTGAGAGCTCTTCCGGTCTGACCAATGTAATAAATCATAAGATCGGCAAGGAATATAATAAACACCCCAACAGTTCTCAGTAAAAGTAGGGTCTTTGAGAGAAAAGAATTAAAGCTTATTCACAAGTTTAACATTCGCAACCAGCGTCCTGTATGCGCGAAGCAACGATTTCACTGTTATCAGCCCAGCATCACGTAAGTGTAATTTGAAAACAGACTGATCTTTTTTAATTTTTCAATACTAAAAGATGGTGCTAAAAGGTAATGTTTTCCATAACTAGAAAATTTTGAGTCATATTGAAATGCTGATTTTACATATTTTTTGTAAAATTTGGCTTAGCTGCTAAAAATCCATGGGCTGATGGCGACGTTCAGTTTTGGAGCGTTTGGTCCCATGATTGCGCTTTATTCCCCATGAGCTGGTCCTCAACGGGTAAAAGATACTCACAGATTTGATACCAAAATTTTCGAGAAGTTTAGAAATTTTGTAGCATAAAGGTGAAAAGAAAGGCAGTACAATTAATTGATTAAAAGAATTAACAGGAGCAGAGGAAAAAATTATGCTTATTAAATTTAGAAAGAACCTCATCGATAATACAGGGGCTAAAACCATGAGCAAAGCTATGAATTTTAGGCAATCCCATTGTTAGAACAAATTTTGATAGCACAAGCTCAGAACACAAAAGTATAAAAAGCTAAAAGTTTCTATTGGAAGGATCAATTGGGGACATGAGGGAAGTAATGAAATAGAAAAGGGATTCTGAAAACCAAAGTAGGAAACCATGAAGATTCTTAGGACAAGTACATTAAGAAAATTTAAAGAATTGTTGCACTCCTCTTCTAAGGTGAACTGGATACAACAGAATTAACAATAGAAAGTAAATTATGAGGACTACAATTGGAATCCACAGGCATCATCAACATATTTGACCCAGCATGAAAAATTTTAGATAGTGAAAAGTTTCTCTTCAAAATAATACATATAGCATAAAAGAGATGAGACAGGTTTACCTACAGTAGGACACTCAATTGCTTATAAAATGAAAGACATTCATTTAGCACAATTCCTTACTAAAGAGATTAACTCTTTAAAACTGACAGAAGAGTAAAAAAATTGCATGAATGCTTTTCCAAACATTTAATCACACTCTGGATATGAACATTATTAAACAAATATATGGCATCAAGAGAGAGCATTTTACAATCAACAGATGAAAAGAGTTTAGCTTTAATAAATTCATAAAAGTTTTTAACAGTGTGAGTGTTAAAAACTCTTATGAAATAACAGTTAACGGTGAAAGTGTAAGTGAAAATGTGCAGGGTTAAAAGAACATTAGAAACAATAGGACAAAAGGCAAGAGCAGGTTTATGGAGATTTTAGGAAGAAGGATAGAAGGAATACACATAGCTTTTAGTTTGATCGTTTAAAATTACAGGGGACTAAACAGTGCAATTAATTTCCGAAAGATGACTATTAAGGGATCAGAATTCAGACTAAAAGCAGTAGTCAGCATGTTATTATCAGCATAAGACTTATCCAGTAACAGTTCGGCCACCTTTATCAGTAAGAGTTAAGTTCTTAAGAGTCTGGCTCTCCATCTAGGACAGACAACACTAATTTCTACTTTAATTGTTTATCTGTGTCTATGTAAAAAAATGTGATATCTAGTGTGACATAATTTTGCCTTAACCCTTTGAGCATCTTGAAAATGGGCAAATAGTGTAAAGTTGTTTTACGATAAAATTTTCACACAACTTTAAACTAATTAAAAAATTAACTTTTGATAGGAAGATTTGTAATTAAACTCCTATATGACTTACAAGCTTAAATATTAGAACATACTTTATGATACTAGAGTGTTATAAATAATTTAAGTTATAGATGCATAGCAGTGAAAACTGAAACTAAGTTGAAGGGATTTTACATCACAACCGCTTGGAGGGTTCATTACATGGTGAAGTTTCTTGTGCATGCATGTAATATAAACGCAATGTGTATATAAGTGCAGCAAATTTGGGGGAAATTAAAGTAAATTTATAAATAGTGTTGGATTGTCAAAATAAAATTAAAACTTTTGCAATAGGAATTTTAATGTAAATAAACATATAATTTATGCTCACATTTACAAATTTACAGAAGCTTCTGCATAAATAAAAATAAAAATTCAAATTAATGGAATAAGAAACATATCAATATATGCAAATATGATAAACTTATTCAAAAAAGAGCCATTTTTACAAATACATTTAGCTTGTTTGTTTTGTGTTGCGAATTCTATTCAAATGACAACTGTCACGACTCTCTCTAGAGGAGGATCCAGGTGTTCTTCGCTCATCTTCATCATCACTTGTATAGTTTGTTGCCATGGCAACAGCTCCACGAGTACTGGTAGCCTGCATTAAATCCATATCAGGACCATTTCTATTCTCATACAGCAATATATTTAATGTTTCTTCATAAATTCTTGCTTCAGGGAATTCAACCTATTGTAAAAGTTAACTTTAGAAACAGAAAAAGGAAATCTGCTAAAACTACAATGCACATGATTTTAAACAAAAGTTTCTAAATTAGTCTGCAAAATAAACATACAAATAAAACTACACTGACTAGCTACAGTTAAATTTCTCATTGATTTATCTTGCACAGTAACTGTGACTTACTTTGGTATGCTTCTTATCTGTAGCATATACAATAGAGGTACAACAAACTTCAGCAACTTTCCTACCATGCCCGTAGAAAGACCAGCAACATATTTCGTTGCTTCCAATAACATCTTTGATGAACAAAACACGACCACTGAATCGAAGTGATAACTTGTCAAACAATTCAACATTTTTCAATAAATTATCATCAGAAGTACTGAAAAGAAAAAATAATACATACTTTTAAAATACATTTAACAGATATTTTAGTTTCAATATTTGACTGTTTATTGGATCTGTTTCTGCATGTCTTATTACAGAGTTCTTTCTACGCATATTTCACAAGGCACAGCGCATTGCCCGCACTTTCATTAAAATAAGTGCCAATCTGTCTGCCCTCATAATAAAAAACTTCACCCAGACTTGCCACCCTGTGATTAATGCTAGTGCCTACTAAAAATTTGTCTTTTTTTTTCCCAGAACTCGTCTACTTCCATTTTACATGGAAACAACCCACCTATTTCAGAAGGGGGGAAAAAAAAATCAATTTTTTTTTCTAATAACTTTATATAAACAGCCAATAGAAGTGCAACAGAGTAAAAACATTTAAGCTTTCAAAATTGTGATTATGTTTAATTTATTATTACTTTTTTTTTCAACTATGACTTATTGAAACTTTCTTATACTCTGTGTATTTAGAATCGGCATGTCAAGGTTGCATAATTTTTCTACTCTTCCCTCTGTTCATTGCCATGGTTCTGGCAAATCTCACTTTTTGTAATAAATGGGAGAAAGCTATCGGGACTCCTTAATTGCTGTATAAAAAAAAAAGAATAGGACTGCTATCTCCCACATGTGACAAGGGAAAAAATGTGACTTTGACATGCCTATTCTAAATATACAGAGTATAGGGTGGTATAATTATGTTATAATAAGGAGGCAATAACTCATACTAGTCCAGTCAAGTTATTTTGGCATATTTCATCCATAAAAATCTCCATGGCATACCCAATCTGTACATAATCAATTTTTTTAATAAAATGCCCCAAATATTATAGACGGGCTCTTTTTAAAAAAAAAAAAAAAACTCTGAGCACTCTGTCCTTTCTTGATCCAAGAATAAACTCTGCTCATTATAATTAATCAAGCTGACTAAAATGGAAAGCTTCAAAGTAAAGCTAACTGAAAATAAAATTAATGTATCAGACATGATAGAAAGGGGGTCGATTGAGTTTTACTTTATACTGATACAATTTTTTTTTTTTTTTAAGTAAAGATAAATTCTGTCAGCTGATATCTATACCTTATTACATAGATACATTTTACAAAAGTCCACTCATCTATTCACAAAACATCTAGAACCATCCCCCAATCAAATAAAAAGCAGCACTAGAGTGACTGTTCTTTTCTTTCGCCCCTTTATTTAGTTTCCAAAGATTGTATGTCTTCATTAATTCATTTGCGACCAGACTATCATCATTTTCTCATTTTTGATTATAGCTACAGAAATAGATACACTTCAACTGTATGAATAATTAATAGTTTTTCTTTAAAAATTATGTATAAAAGTAACAATTTAATATGCCTCACTTTGACACATTAAGAATATTCAAAAATAAGATTTCATACTCATGAATTAAAAATAGGAAAATGGAGTAATGCATATGAAATCTTGAAAGTAAGGAAAAAATATTCATCATAAGCATAGCTGCCAACTCAACCTGTTTTCCAGGAAGACGTCCTGATTTTGAACTTTTCTTCTGTCTTCCTGCAGGAAGATTAAATCTTCCCTTTTTTTTAGTTTCCTGCCATACGTTTTCCCTTACATACGCTAAAATTTTAAAAATAACATAGGATATTTTTAAAGTAAGAAGTGTGAAGATTTCAATTATTTTCGCATTTTAAACTCTGTCTTTCTGAACTGTCACAGTCCTCCTTATCTTGCCCCTGGATTAGGGCTTTTGAGCAAAAGAGCTGTCTTCCCATACACATTTGCTGAAGCATAAAAAAAAGAAGTCTAAAGTACTAAAAAAACAAGTCAATAGTAAAATTTAAAATTACTCTTCAACTGTATGTGACGCATGAGTTAAATACCGAGTTCTTATTTAATAAAGCACAATTTACCAGTCAACGCTGTCAATCATGCTGGTCCATGATTTTGAAACATGTTTCCCAATTTAGAATAATAAAAAAATATATAAATGTGCGAGAATTAAATCTTCTGGAATCTGTGGATGAAAAAAGAAAAAATTGATTTGCAAAATTTGGCATAAAAGCTGCAAATCCTTACTTGGCCCAAAACAAGCAGATGCTTCTTGTAACAGCTATTCACAAAAATGATCAAGTTTAGCAATTTTTTTTTTTTTTTTTTTTTTTGGTACTATTTAAACTTGACTGGGAAAATCTTAGTGTTTTGCAGGGTATCTTCTTGTTTTTTTAACCCTAATCTTCCTGTTTCAAGTTGAGATAGGTTGGCAGCTATGATCATAAGAATAGTTGACTTGAAATTTAAGCATTACTGAAATTCAGAGACATATCCAGAGAGGAAAGGGTTGCAACCCCCCCCCCTCCTGGTAATCTGACACTTTACTTAGCATAGAATTGAAAGTCAGCTAACAATTTGATACACAGCACCCCTTGCCCTCAAATAAAATCCTGGCTATGTTACTGTAAAAATTTAATTATTTTTGTGATACATTTTTATACTGAATACATATAATATTTCCTTATTATTTATTACAAATAAAAATTACATAAGTTGATTCTATGTATAAGAATATAAGATAGTGGCATACAGAAAAATTTACAAGAGGCCCAATTCTTTAATCCTCCTTTAAAAATAATCTTTTTAATAGATAAAAATCAAACAAAAATTTGCAAGCAAGTATACAGTAACACATTTAACCACTGGTAATATGGTTTCAACAGCACTCATGGAGTAATATGTAGTCAATACAGCTGAAGTACATGCAATAAATTGATATAGATCAATACTTAATTTTAAATAATTATTAACAATTTAAAAAATTATACCTGGTATAAGAATACTTGTTATTATGACGGTTAATAAGCAGTTTCACGACAGGCTGAAATACATAAAATAATTTAAGTTCCACATCTAGTAAAAAAAAAAAATTACTGAATGCACATCTGCAGAGTTACTAAGTTCACTTTTTTACTCATAAAATTTCAGATTCACTCAGAATGCACAAAAAAGTAACAAGTCTAAAAAAATATATGTTGGGTACTGTCAGATTGATATAATGTGCATTTTTTAAAAATTGTTAATACAAGTGTTATTTATTTTTCTGTATAAACTACTAGTCTATTCAAAATTTAATTATAATTTTTTAACTGTTACTTTTTTTTTAAAGTTTCAACATTTAATATTATTTGTGAGGCAATAACATTCATTTAAAATCATTTTGATTATCTGTTTTCAGTTTATGCTAAACAAACAAACAGCTGCAGTTTGTGTTTGTTTTTGTAATTCCCTTCCCATCTTCTGTTCGTACTTCCTTCATGTAAAAGCCAAACTTGCAAATTCCCCCTCAATAGCTTTTTTTTTCTTCTTAATGTGCAAATACATGCACCTTCATCGAATATTCTACAGTTCATACACACCTAACCTGAGAGTATTGCCAAGCGTACAGTAAAATTTACAGCTTTGCTAAATTGTACTGCATGTATCAGTTTGAAAAATCACACTTTGCCTTTCTGCGGTGTACCAAAGCTAGCTGTTAATTCATAACTTAGCACCGAACAGTTCCCCTTTCATTATACAAAATGTACGATACTTTCTCCATCCTGCTTTTTTCATGCTGTAATTTGTCTGAAGTCAGTGGGGTTGCAGAGCTTTCGGGGAGAAACTAAACTGGGGATTACCAGGTCACTGTCAAAAACAAAAACTGTCAAAAACAAGACTGAATTTTCCACCAAGAGTGTGAAAGTTATGATCGTTCAATGACGATGCACGAACCTTTTATTGTTAGCTCTTTAAAATTATAAATTTTTATGTACTAAGTGCTCATATAAGCTGTAACTTGTTAAAGTGAATATTATTTGAAGGATTTAGAAAAAATAATAAAAATTAACACCTTAAAAGCCACAAAATTTGTGAACTATACCTCTTTGCGGATTCACACTTCATTCTACCTTTGACAATACTATCAGCTTAGTACATTTCTACTAAAGATAAGATTTTGGTTTCCGCTTTCTCTCCACTCCACTGACGTATGCGGTAAGTCAACAGTCAATTTTGACCACGTGATACATAATAGGCACCCATGGGATTTTTTGTAGGGAAGGGGTAGTCAAGAGTCCTGCCCCAGAAAGATACTATATGTTAAATGTTGAACCACTTTTATGCTATACCAGTACATAAATCATAATGATCATATGGAAGCTGGGTGTTCATTGGCCCCTCCCTGCCCATACGTATGAGTGCCCATGCCGTGACATAACCCCCATGCCTCTTTGAAAGTTTGCAACTAGCAATCAATTAAATGCTGCAGCAGAGTTAAGTTGGAAGTAAGGACAAGTATATCTCTTCGGGGACTGTGCCTCAGTCCACTGTGTGTTTATCCCCTGGAGCAGAATTATATCCAGTGTCCTGCAACATGACCTCAAACAACTGCAAATGTTCTGCAAGCATTTTGTTCAAATCTAGCAGACCACAGTAAAATGCAAAATAGATATAAAAATTGTGCGAAAAGTTATGAGAGAAGGCATAGCAAAAAGGCCCTTTGATTTAATTGTTTTGCAGAACATAATAAGCAAGGGCCTATTTAAGGGAAGGCCAATGGGCTGGTGCCTCCTCCAAAAATGTAAAACACTTATTAAAAAACAGCCATTTTAAAACATTTACATTAACTCTAGTATAATGTTTAAAATAACGGATTGCTACCCCCCCCCCTCCTGAAATGAAAACCTATATACACTACTGAAATAAGCAGGCCCACTCTCAAAGGGGAGAAATTTTGCCGATTGTGCAAAGCAGAGGGGAAGGAGGGCATGTGCCAGGGAAGGTACACACACACATTGATTCAAGTGCGGATGATTCATTAATTCTTCACTCCTATGCCTGTTAAATGTAACAAATATAAATGTGATTCGATCTGTTTAGTGCTTAATTTTCTTCTTACAGAACTATGGATATGGCGAGAAGGTTGGTTTTCATTTGCTTAAGCAGATCAAAGGAGGGGGCAGGGGAGAAATTGGAAACTACTGCATTGGTCTTACCTTGGCTTGCCAAATCACGGTTTACGATATGTTATTTTGATCAGAAGCTATATGACTGTATGGAAATACATAAATCAGAAGTTTAAAGTTAAACATACATATTTTCACCCAATTTTAATTGCAACAATCGTCAAATATGTCAGAAATAATCCTCACACGGCTTGGTAACTGCTTCCGAATTTTTTAATGGCTCTTTTATATATTTTTTATCATACTGTAGTACTTTATTCATTTTTTTTAAACAGGAATAAAATCGTGGATGTATATTTAAAGATTTGATTCAATAGAATTTCAGTTAACATCAACATCATAATGAATGCTAAAACACGGCATGGTAGGACCTATACAGCAGCTTACCCAGGAAGTCTTCAGGAAATTGGTAGAGTTTGTAGTAAGTATCCCAAAATTCGGAATGGCTGCAGTCCCAAGCATTCCGGGTCCCCCTACTGTACTAACAGATAAATTCTAATTTGATTACATACAGTCATTCTGCCTAATTTCACCTCTTTGTATTTTCAAAGCAGGATTACAAATTGGAATATATATGGCATCAATGATGTCCTAACTATTTTTTTCTGAGTTGCCAAAATGGTTTACTTGAACATAGTTTTTTATAATGTTGCTATAAAATTTTTAAATTGCACAAACACAAGCATTAATTCAAGTATTTTCTTCCAAATTTAAATAATAAACAAACATTAAAATATGAATTATTTTACATTAATAAAAACTTGCTTGGAAAAAGAACAAACAGTAGAAATAATTAATTCTTAGGTATTGAAAATGACATATTTATGGTATTCGAACTTACTTAGATGCAAAAAAAGACTAATGACAGTTATTTTGAACCCTACTGTTAAATCAGCTCTGATATTCAAGTACATATATTAAAATTGTGTACACAATTACTTATATTATTTATTTGAATGATCAACTAACCTTAGTAGATGAGCTGATTAGCATTTGTTCCTCTTTGGATGAGGTAATCAAAGGAACTCTACAAATAGGTTCCAAATCCATTTCCCTTTTTCTCAATGCAGATTCACAACACTCCGAAAGTTCTTGAATCAAATAATACTTAGCTTCTGCTAACAGTTCAGCTATTTCTCTAGTTGAATCAGGCAGAGGCACTGAGCCATCACGAAGAAAATTCAATATTGTACCAAAATGACGACCACAACGATCTATTAAAATCCAGCCTATTAAGAAAGAAAAAAGTGGAATTCTTGAATTCACAGAAAATTTGAAAATAGTTTAAGTTATATATTTTCCATGCTTTAACATAACACATTAATTTTGATTGTTGCTTTATACAGTAAGATTTTGAAAAACAACAAATATATTTTCAAAAACACATTGGAATTCCTAAGATATTTTTCTTAGTTAATTCATTTTTATAGGTTTCATGCATTAAATTTCTTTAAGTTTTATTCACACACAGTATTTCTCTCTACTCAGTTTTACTTTCCCAAATCTATGTCCCCTTACTTTTACAGCTGGTATCTTAGTTAGGGGCATCTAAAAATTCTCATGCTAAAACATCACATTCGATTTCTGTTTTAGATTTTTTTTTTTTTTCATTTTCCCCTTCCACTAAGTAAATTTCATAGCTGACACATTTCTTTAAACCTCAATCATTTTTGGCTCTCCTACCACATCTTGAAAGGAATACGTTGAAGTTGCTAGTAATTATGAAATTTATGTATGTGTTCGTTCCAATTCCAGCTTTAGTATTAGTCCTTTTTGGCATGTTTTTTTGGTGACTTTATTGGTACAATAAATGCAGCATCATGGTAACCCCCTCTGTTGAGCAGATTGGGAGTTTAAGTATGGCAGCCCTAAAGCTGGCAATCAAGCCTGTGTTCTTATATTTGAGGCGCCTTTTCTTTCTAACAAACAGCTTCTTGCTCAGACACCTGCTTTTTGTTTTTATGTTACATTAAATTTTATTATTTATATATATATTTTTTAATTATACAGGGTTGTTTCGGTTCATATTGACTGTTTATTTACAGCTTTGTATGAATTGGCATTCTTTTGATAGCACTTTTTGGTTAATATTTTTGTATTCCTTTGTGCAAGCTTGAGATGTTTATAAAATAATACTTTACATTTATAAATGCATAAAAGCCATTAAAGAAAATCATAAGCAAAGTTAACGAGTGAAGTTTATTTCTGATGAATTTAAGCAATCGTTAAAATTGAAGTTGCATAAAAATACACAAAATTGTTTGTTTCATTTGATTATTTTATGTATTTCCAGACAACTTGATAGTTTCGAACTGTCAAACCTGTTGCAAACCAGGGATGTAACGAATATTCGGCCACTATTCAGTAGGCCGAATATTGCTACATATTCAGCTGAATAATTTCAGAAAAAAGGGAAAAATATTTTTTAACATGCTTTTTATACGCATTTACAAATAATATTGCGTAGTTATACTTCAATGTGATTCGGCTGCCTAATATTCGGTATTTGGCCTAAACTATTGGCCGAATATTCAGTATTCGGTCAAATCACTATTTGTTACACTTCTATTGGAAACCAGTACCATTATTGTTTGCAAGGCAAACCTGGGTCGGCAACAAACTTTTGTACCAATCAAAAAATCCCCTTAAGAACCATTACTAAAGCTGTTCCTACAGCTTGATATTTCGGCAACCAAAATATTTCAACCCACTTTTTTCTTACAGGCATTCTCAAAATCTCACCAATTGAGGCCATGCCATGCAAGTTTTAGCACAATATTGTCAAATTGTGTAGCAAAAATAAATTTTTAAAACTGAACCCAGTTTGGTGATACCTCATATTCGGAGAGAAATTGCAAACCCTTAACATTATTGAAGAATCATAATTCAATTGCAAATGAAATAAGCTCCAATAAAATGCATCTAAAAATGTGTATACAGACATTGAAGAGGCATACAAGGAAATCATTTTTACGTTCACACAAATTTTTATAAATATATTACCTTCAGAATCGGTCAGTACTTCCATACGGCCACTAAACATGGCCCTGAGCATGCTATCATGTTTGGTCAATGTTCCTATAGTAGTGTAATGCAGAGAACCACCAACGTTTAGTTTTACATATTGACTAGGGGCACCTTTAATAACCGTTCTGTGGTCACCAGACATAACAGACTTCTTTCTTGGCACCAGCGTGACTGTTATTGTCAACTTAGTCCCCTGGAAAATAAAAACTAGTTAATAATCTACAATGTTCAATCTTGGTCAAAAGTTTAACTATTTTATGATGAACTGGATAATCATTTTTATGAGGATTTTTTTTTTTTTAAGTTACTTAGGTATATACAATGCTCTAAGAGTTTCTAAGACAATGTATTTTTGCTTAAGCAATCAGGTGTCAATCCAGGAATTTTTTCCCAGGGTCCCATTTTTGTGAAAATTGCTAATTTTTGTGAATTTCAATACTTAATTTGTGAATTTTGACACTTATTTTTGTGAATTTTCCTGCCAATTTTGAATAAAAGTTAATTTTTCCGTTAAAATAATTGATAAAACAAATTAAAATATAGGGTAAAATGCCAATGAAGGGACGCTTTAATAGATGGATATTGTGAAGGGGCCGTTTTAATAGATGGTAATTTTGTGAAGCAGCCGTTTTAATCAATTGCATTTTTGTGAAGGGACCGTTTTAATCAATTACTTTTTGTGAAGGTGCTGTTTGAAATGATTGTAATTTTGTGAAGGGGCCTCAAAACTGACCCAATTTTCGTCTGCATCGACCTCTGGCAATACTTACTTTTTTTTAAATGCGATGTATTATTTTAAATGCTAAATGTCATTTTATTACTTAACATTTTCAAAATTCGGGTAAAATGCAGGCAGTTTAATTTTTCACATCAGATCCCTTTCACTATTTTTTGCATTTGCAGGGAGTTTAGTGGTATTATCCTGCGGAAATACTCAGATCATTTACTGGAATTTCAAATTTACTGCCGGCATTAGCTGATTTCAGTTAGCAGATTGATCTAGTGCCTCCCATATAAAAGCCAACAATATTTCATTACCTTAGAAAAACTAATATGTTTTACAAGTATATGAAAATGCATTATTTCAGCATTTCACATTTTATAGAAACCAAACAGAGCGGCAGAAACAGTTCTGTCAGACTCTTTTGGTAAGAAAAGGCATGAACGAAAATTACTTTAACTATTTTTGGTGTTTTCAGTTTAGTCTATAAATAAATTTAGGAGTTTAAGGTTAACTAGGTAAAAATCTACTGAGTAATTATTTTCTTAAATTATTTGGTGGGGATTGGGGGAAGAAATGAATGGGATAAGTTTATCAAAGCTCTTTGATCCAAAATATTTAAGAAGCTATGTGACATTTGAATTTGCAATATGCAGATGGATTGAGTACACTCAATACCATGCGCTTGAAAGCTCTTTTCGTTGAACCATCCTTCTTTTTAATTTTTTTTTCAATTTGTTGTTAATTTTGAATGAGACAGGGGGGGGATAATAGAAAAGTAAATTTAAAAATACTTATACACAAAAAACGATGATCGGCAACCAGATAATCAGCAAGTCGTAGGAAGACTCATAATAAAATCTAGTGATTAACAAGTAATGAAATTACTTACCCTATCATTGTTAACATAACAAATTTACAGATTTATATGCCTAATATTGATAAATAAAATATAATTCACATTCTATACTAAACTAGCATGTTTTTATAGGAATACTGTACTTCAATACACAAGATAATGTGAAGCACATTGGAGCAAGAGCATCAAATCAGGAAATTACGTACATAAATTCATACTTACGAGGTTAATCCCTTGCACTAATAAAACACCTGATGGTCAGTTAAAAATAACTATTACTAAAAGAAATCGACGTGAAACTAAACTGCTAAAATAAATACATAAGACTATCTAAAATATGACAGTATTGAAGCAGAATGCAGTTGGATAAAATGGTGGATATTATTAGTAATTCTAACTTAAATTTTTGGTTGAAAATACTTTTTCAGCATACATGTTAAATCATAATAAAAGTAAAAGCAATACAAAAGAAACTTGCCTTCGTTTCAATTTTTATAAGAACTAAAATTCGTAAAAATAAAAAAATAAGAAGAAAATCAAAACTAAAGTAGTTAAGAAAACTTCTTATTCCTTTTACTTCACGCTGCTGAAATGAGCATTACCCATACTAAATCATTGTATAAACAAAAAAAAAAAAATACGTAAAAAATTACAGACAAAAAAGAGTTAAATAATATATAAAAATTAATTAATCAGAAATTGCTCATTTTCACATCACTCCTAAACAAATCTTGACACAGCGCCAGCGGCCAGCGCCCTCTTATCTTCTTGACAAATGACAACTTGACGAGAAAGCTGTGCGTGCATCGGTTTATGAAGGGAACTCACCGAACTTACCACAATCTCAGTGTAACATTCAATGCCATCATCTGAGTGACAACCAACTGCACATTTTTTCTGTGTAGAAAAAGGGTATTAGAAACATGTTTCAATTATTCTTAATCATATTAAAACGTAAAGATTCAGGTGAAAAATTAAATTCGAAGGTTTACTTAATCAATTCGATCCATAACAATCACCCATATATTAAGTTTAAGGTGACCAAACGTCCCCGTTTTCCGGGGACAGTCCCCATTTTCAGGACGTTTTTCAAATTGTCCCCAGAAAGTAAAAATGGAACTGGGGACAATTTTTAATTATTGCTTTGTTTTTCAATTAAATTACCGTTAATTATTGCATTAATTATCAATGTCCCCAGTTTTGTTGTCAGAATCGGGGACATATCCCCGATTCTGACTACAAAAATCTGGTCACCTTAATTAAGTTAATACTTTTTTTCGCTGTTGAAAATCGGGGTAGTCCCATTGTCTCCCCCAAAAATCCGAGTCGGCCGAAATTTCGGCCAATCGGGGTACCTCTTTCGGGTACGTCGTCGACTGTGGTTCGAAGTTTGGCTTGAAGTGATAAAAGTGTGGGAGCGGCACAGCTATTTATGTTAAAAAACATATAAACAGTAGGGAAATTGATTTAAATTTCACTAATTTATAATGTACTAATGTTCTCATACATATAAACAATAACTCTTTTCTCATAAGCTCTCTCTACATCCGTGCCGTTAGAAATCTCCTGATGCACAATCTGCAAGCTCTAATTAACTCCCACCCACACGTCCTAATCGCACAGCCCCGCTTTGAAGTTGCAGGAGTACCTGCAGCAGGGGCCGGCCTATGTTGACCGATAACAATCTAACCATTGTTAAAACAAACACACGCACTCATTATTCTCAGGGGTCTCCTCATTTATTGCCTTCTGCCTCCTGAAAAATAATCACTAATCCACCAAAGCTCTTACTATTGATATGTTTGATTCTGATCACCTCCCGATTCACATTACTTTGATTATGTCTATTCACACACACCTCACTGAAAATACCTACACTCGTTCCAACAGGGGAATGTTCAATGAGTTTTTCATTGATCCAATTTAGAGCACTGCCCATATGGCATTGAGGAAGCCATACATGAGATGCCAAGAGCTATCCCTAGTAGCAATATTGCTAATCGATGGGTTATTGTATTAATAAATCGATGAGAGGCGAATGGGTTTAATCAGAGAAGAACGAGGAATGACCGATCTCGGCTTTTCACCCAAAAACGGGGAAACTTCATCGGTAACTGGTACAAAAGTCCTCTCGGGGAGGCCATCAAGCCGATCGTCGTTTTCCGATGATTGTGATGAAATAAAGAAAAAAAAACGACGAGAAACCGATAAACTGTTTAAAATATATTTGCTAATTTAAAAAAAAAACCGACTGGCATCAAAATCTTAAAAAAATTTTCGTTCTGTTTATTATTTTTTAGTTTTTTGGATGCTAACTTTCCGTTTTTCTGAAAAAAAGGAAGAAAATTCTTCCTCCACCAGGCCCGAACCCTGAGCTTACTGAGTCATAAATTGACGCTCTACCCCAAGGCCATCCAGACTTGTCATGTATAAGCTAAAGCGGGGCCTGCGTATGAGTTGCCATCGCTAAAAATGAGTTTATCATTGAGGCCTGTTTTCCCCAGTCACAGTGTTTTATTTTATTATTCTAAGTATTATAAATGTTATATTATTTTATTATTTTAAAACAATTTTTTATACTTTTGTCGTACTAAAGAACTTTAGATGTAGCCCTAGTAGCAATGACTGCTTGTTTTCTGCTCGGTCGTTCATCGACTCATCGTTAACTCATCGACTCATCGAATTCAGTCATCGGCAAGTGCACTTTTGTTAATCTGCAATACATGAATTTTTATTCATGGATAGAAGTGATCTAGACGAGCAGTTTCGCCGATGGAAAACCGAAAAACAATATCTTATCGGAAACTGCAGCTCTATAGTCAACGGGCCTTGCAAGTGTCCCCAGTAGTTTACACTTTACCCAAATTCCTATAAATATTTGCGTAATTTAAATGTGCCTTTGCATAATCTAAGGGAAATTTTGAACAATTCTTGAATTAATCGCATAATTTACTTCAAATTTCTTGTATTGGGATTGGGAGGGGGGGTATCCCCCCCTTGCCCCTCCCACAAAATTTAAATTTGAAAAGAAAAATTTACAAAAAAATGTAAGTATTTATTATATAAAAATCGTTTGTAATATTTAAATAATTTTTTTAAAAAGTGTTTAAAAAAAAGAAAAGAAAATCTATTTGAGCGTCAGCTGCATTATAAGAAAAACGGAAACTTCATTACAATGAGCAACTCTTTTGAAACCTCTTTAATGTAAGCATCAAGAAGAGAAATCAGTTAATTTTTAAAAGTTATCCAAGAAATATGAAAGTTAAAATCACACTAAAATTCCTATACAATTGGCAATATTGTTTTTTAATTATTAATTATGAATTTGTTGCTACTTACATACATTGGTAAAAAGGGAAATTAATTTCTTACCAATCGAATAATTTGACTATTATTAATAATAGCTGAACAAAACTTTGTCAAAATTTCACCCTAAGTCCCAATCTGAGATTAAAATAACCGGTACTTCACACTTTGCCTTGTACATGACAAGATTCGATGGTCTAGGGGAAGCGCGCTTATCTTGTAATCAGCACGCTCAGTGTTCGAGCCCGGGGGAGGAAGAATTTTTTTTTTTTCAGAAAAACGGAAATTTAGCATACAAAAAACGAAAATATAATAAACAGAACGGACATTTTTTGAAAATTTTGCTGCCAGTCGTTTATTTTTTATTAACAAATATATTTTAAACAGTTTATCGGTTTCTTTTCGTTATTTCATCAGTGTCATCGGGAAACGATGATCGGCTTTATGGTCCCCCGAGCGGACATTGTGTACCAGTTGCCGATGAAATTTCCCCTTTTTTGGATGAAAAGCCGTGATCGGCCATTGCTCCTTCTCCTCGGATTTAAATCACCCGCCTCTCATCGACCAATGAGTTATTGCTACTAGGGAGGTAATCGTTTTGTGAACATGTTATGGACATCCATAATTTGTCCATAAAAAGACATTCTGTGGATATTTATCTCATATCCACAGTTTATTTTTATGCTATGGATAAGTTACTACCATAAAGGAATAGGAGTATCTGTTTCACCAGTAATTTCTGAAATGAAATGAAGCTATTACAAGAACTGCTTGTAGGATCACACATATTTGAATCTTCAAAAATACTTTCATCGATCCTATTTTCAAATTCATTACGAAAATAATTATAATCGTGCGCATTAATAGGCTTTGATTCAATATCATTCACATTACATTCAGCTTCAATAAGGAATAATTCATCATTAACTTCTTATTCAACATTTCGCCATTCCTGACGAGTCGACTTAATTTTTTTTATTAAAATACACATTAAGTCAAAAAGTTGTACATTACCCCGTATTGTAAAGAACAGTGATATAGGCAAGCAATATGCAAGAAGTGCGCATAAAAATGTTATAATTAGCTGACAAGGAAACTTCAAATATATGGGTACTATCTACCACAACCACCACAGATTATTAAAAACAACTCAGATAACACACTTATCCATTTTATGTCTATTTCTGGTCCAACTCATCCATAATACATCCATGTCTATACATAGACATCCATAAGACATCTATTTATGGACATAATCTGGAAAATCCAGAATACGTCGCTGAATAGACCAAAACTAGAAAAGAATATCCCGAATATGTCCATTAATGGACATATTCCAGATGATACACACTATGTCAGTGTTACGACATAAAATGGATGTGTGTATAAGACCAGAAATGGACAAAATATGGAAAAGTTACTTTTTTGTCATTGATTTTCATTTTAAGCAATACTGTACTTACGACGCATGAATTTATTATACTTTATGTTTTTATTGATGTTAAATTTTACCCCAAAAATTTTTAAAAACATTTTAAATTCTATACCCAGACAGCACAAACTTGTCCAGAACATGTCCATATGATATCATGGACAAGTTCGGGACATAACTGACATCCCCAAATTTGTCTATATCTTGTCCATAATACGCCCCAAACTTGTCCATATGGCACAATACGGCGTCCATAATGATATCCTCTGGACAAAATATAGACATCCATATGGACATGTTATAGACATCCAGAACTTATCTATATGGACATGTTATGGACATCCATATGGACATGTTATAGACAACTAGAATATGCCCATAAAAAGACATTCTGTGGATATTTATCTCATATCCACAGTTTATTTTTATGCTATGGATAAGTTACTACCATAAAGGAACAGAAGTATCTGTTTCATCAGTAATTTCTGAAATGAAATGAAGCTATTACAAGAACTGCTTGTAGGATCACACATATTTGAATCTTCAAAAATACTTTCATCGATCCTATTTTCAAATTCATTATGAAAATAATTATAATCGTGCGCATTAATAGCCTTCGATTCAATATCATTCACATTACATTCAGCTTCAATCAGGAATAATTCATCATTAACTTCTTGTTCAACATTTCGCCATTCCTGACGAGTCGACTTCAATTTTTTTATTAAAATACATATTAAGTCAAAAAGTTGTACATTACCTCGTATTGTAAAGAACAGTGATATAGGCAAGCAATATGCAAGAAGTGCGCATAAAAATGTTATAATTAGCTGACAAGGAAACTTCAAATATATGGGTACTATCTACCACAACCACCACAGATTATTAAAAACAACTCAGATAACACACTTATCCATTTTATGTCTATTTCTGGTCCAACTCATCCATAATACATCCATGTCTATACATAGACATCCATAAGACATCTATTTATGGACATAATCTGGAAAATCCAGAATACGTCGCTGAATAGACCAAAACTAGAAAAGAATATCCCGAATATGTCCATTAATGGACATATTCCAGATGATACACACTATGTCAGTGTTACGACATAAAATGGATGTGTGTATAAGACCAGAAATGGACAAAATATGGAAAAGTTACTTTTTTGTCATTGATTTTCATTTTAAGCAATACTGTACTTACGACGCATGAATTTATTATACTTTATGTTTTTATTGATGTTAAATTTTACCCCAAAAATTTTTAAAAACATTTTAAATTCTATACCCAGACAGCACAAACTTGTCCAGAACATGTCCATATGATATCATGGACAAGTTCGGGACATAACTGACATCCCCAAATTTGTCTATATCTTGTCCATAATACGCCCCAAACTTGTCCATATGGCACAATACGGCGTCCATAATGATATTCTCTGGACAAAATATAGACATCCATATGGACATGTTATAGACATCCAGAACTTATCTATATGGACATGTTATGGACATCCATATGGACATGTTATAGACAACTAGAATATGCCCATAAAAAGACATTCTGTGGATATTTATCTCATATCCACAGTTTATTTTTATGCTATGGATAAGTTACTACCATAAAGGAACAGAAGTATCTGTTTCATCAGTAATTTCTGAAATGGAGCTATAACAAGAACTGCTTGTGGGATCACACATATTTGAATCTTCAAAAATATTTTCATCGATCCTATTTTCAAATTCATTATGAAAATAATTATAATCTTGCGCATTAATAGCCTTCGATTCAATATCATTCACATTACATTCAGCTTCAATCAGGAATAATTCATCATTAACTTCTTGTTCAACATTTCGCCATTCCTGACGAGTCGATTCAATTTTTTTATTAAAATACATATTAAGTCAAAAAGTTGTACATTACCTCGTATTGTAAAGAACAGAACAGTGCAGGCAAAATGCAAGAAGTGCGCATAAAAATGTTTTAATTGTCTAACAAGGAAACTTCAAATATGTGCGTACTATCTACCACAAGCACCACAGATTATTAAAAACAACGTGTATACAAAAATGTTACTGCGCATGATCAAACAAACTAAGCCAATCAGAGTTTGTCGCCGATAGATTTTCCCATTTATGTCATAAAATAGACATGATTGGGGTGTTTAGATGTCCAATTCATGTCATATTACAGACATAATATGGGTTTTCCCGTTTTTGTCGTAATAAGACTTAATTGGGGTGTTACATGTCCCAATCATGTCTTATTCTAGACATATTATGGATTTTCCCAAAGATGTCGCTAAAATGATGTCCAGGAGATATCTTATCATAGACATAGACATGTTTTGGACAAGTTTGTCCAGATATGGACATAAATTGGGCAAGTGTGCTGTCTGGGTAGAGTTTTTTTTTTTTTTGGTCGGGGAACTTTTGAAATTTAAGATACTTTTGATGTATTTTTATTTCCTATAAAAGCGGTATTGTGTAAAAAGAAACTCATATCCTCATACAAAAAAAGAAAATTCTCTAGCGACTAACTATCCAAAAAGGATGTGTGTATAAGTCTAGAAATGGACAAAATATGGAAAAGTTACTTTTTTGTCATTGATTTTCATTTTAACCAATACTGTACTTACGACGCATGAATTTATTATACTTTATGTTTTTATTGATGCTTAAATTTTACCCCAAAAATTTTAAAAACATTTTAAATTTTATAGAATTTTTTTTTTTTGGTCAGGGAACTTTTGAAATTTAAAATACTTTTGATGTATTATTATTTCCTATAAAAGCGGTATTGTGTAAAAAGAAACTCATATCCTCATACAAAAAAAAGAAAATTCTCTAGCGACTAACTATCCAAAAAGGAATAGCTGCATATTTTTTTCTAAGTTCCCAAAATCTTGAATTCAGCTGAAAAAAAATCTTTAATTCAGCATTTTGACGCATCAGAGCAAGTTCCGCTGCGTATAGTGGTTAGCACACTCTACTGTGAAGACCATGATAAAGGGTTCGAATCTGAAGTGGGGCAAGTGCTTAAAGGTTGGTTTTAAAAAAAAAAGATTGGTACGAATATTTTTACAAAATTCGTTATTAAGATGTAACGATAAATTTAAATTAATCATTACATACAATTAGCTAAAAATTATTAAATGGTTTTTGTTGATGTCCAGGATTCGACCGTAAAAGGTCTATAAATAGACAAACACGACCATTATACATGTCTATAAGACGTCATATGGGCGTCCTATAGTGCCATACTGACGTAAAGTGGACGAGAATTGGGCGAATCCTGGATGTTTAATGGACATGTCAGCTTGTCTATATGACGTCTTCTAGACGTGTTCGGGACAAGTTTGTGCTATCTAGGAACGTGCATACAAAAATGTTACTGCGCACGATCAAACAAATTGAGCCAATCAGAGTTTGTCGCCGATAGATTTTCCCATTTATGTCATAAAATAGACATGATTGTGGTGTTTAGATGTCCAATTCATGTCATATAACAGACATAATATGGATTTTCCCGTTTTTGTTGTAATAAGACTTAATTGGGGTGTTACATGCTCCAATCATGTCTTATTCTAGACATATTATGGACTTTCCCAAAGATGTCGCTAAAATGATTTCCAGGAGATATCTTATCATAGACATAGACATGTTTTGGACAAGTTTGTCCAGATATGGATATAAATTGGGCAAGTGTGCTGTCAGGGTTTCTTAACCCATTCGTGCCTGGATATTTTTGCGACTTTCTTCGATTTTTGTTAACACCAGAAGTAATTGATAAATTTCTGATGTCAACTTTTTGAACAAGGGATGATTTCATTTAAAATCGTTATGTATAAAAATTGAAATGTCAACATCCTACTTGCCATATTAAAATATTTTGTGGAATTGAGGTTCAATACTCGCGAATAAAGGCTAGGAAAAATAAATAACGTTTTCGAATGATAGCGATAATGCCGTCCCAAAAAAGGGACGCTAGGCATAAATGGGTTAATGTCAATATGTATCATAGCAAACAAATTAATCATGAGTTCGTACTTGATTTAGTAACACAATTACTACTTAAAAGTACATTAAATAACGTTTGAAAGCACTGGGAAGCTTAAGAAATGCCTGATGTATACGTGAAGACTCGAGCATCCGTAGGCCTCTTTGGATGGCTTATCAAAATACACGCGCAGGCCCGTTACTAATTGCGACTGCCCCGGCTAAAGGTTAAAGTACCGGTTATTTTAGTCTCAGATTAGGACTCCGGGGTGAAAATTGACAAAGTGATGTTCAGCAATTATTAATAATAGTCAAATTATTCGATTGGTAAGAAATTAATTTCAATTTTTACCAATGTATGTAAGTAGCAACAACATTCAAAATTAATAATTAAAAAACAATATTGCAAATTGTATAGGAATTTTAGTGTGATTTTAACTTTCATAATTCTTGGATAACTTTTAAAAATTAACTGATTTCTCTTCTTGCTGTTTACATTAATAACGTTTCAAAAGAGTTGCTCATTTTAATGAAATTTCCGTTTTTCTTACAATGCAGCTGACTCTCAAATAGATTTTCTTTCCTTTTTTTTCTAAACAGTTTTTTTAATTATTTAAATATTGCAAACGATTTTATATAGTAAACGCTTACTCGTTTTTAACTCGTTACTCGTTAAAAATCGTTTTTTTTTATTTTTTGTAAATATTTCTTTTCAAATCCAAATTTTGTGGGAGGGGTAAGGGGGGGATCCCACACCCCTGCCCCGTCCCGACCCCAATGTAGGAAATTTGAAGTAAATTATACGATTAATTCAAGAATTGTTCAGATTTTCCTTAGATTATGCAAAGGCACATCTAAATTACGCAAATATTTATAGGAATTTTGGTAAAATGTAAACCATTGGGAGATATGCAAGGCGCAATAACTATAGTGCTGCAGTTTCGGATAAAATCTTGTTTTTCGGTTTCCCATCGGCGAAATTGCTCGCCTAGATCACATCTATGCATGAATAAAAATTCATTTAATGCAGAAAATCAAAAGTGCTCTACCCGATGTCTTAATTCGATGAGTCGGTGAGTTAACGATGAGTGGATGAACGCCCATGCAGAAAACGAGCAGTCATTGCTACCATGGATTCCTCTTATTAGACCCAATTCAACAACTTTAATACACTTCCTGATAATATTAAGCAATTAATTTCTGAGAGAAACCGTGCCCGTAGAAGGTTCCAGCACGCTCACAGCCCTCAGGATAAACACACCTACTACCGTATAAAAAATAAAGTCAAAAATACTATTAATAATTACAAGCAAGAGACTTCGGATTCTTTTCTTCAAGAGCTTAATGACGACACCTCTGATATTTGGAAGGCCAGTAAGCGTATCAGAAACAAGAAATATCAATTTTCCCCCCTTAAAAAGTACATCAAGCTTAGCCTAGGCTAACAACAAAGCATACACCTTGGCCAACGCCTACAAAACTCAATTCACTGTTCATTCTGACTTAATAGACAATAGAGATGAGTTCGGGCTCATTTTTTGAAGCCCGAGTCCGAGAACTTTTAATCCGAGCCCGCCCGAGCCCGAGCAATATTATTTAAGTCGGAGCCCGAGCCCGAAATTTCAGCTAAAGATTAAAAAAAAAAAAATTAATGACTCCATCGATAGAATTAAATAAATTTTGCTGTCCATGCAAATTAACGACAAATATAGTAGCAAACTCACAATGCACTTTCTAATTCTTTATATCCATGTTTATCAAATAATGTCCGATCTGATGACTAAGAAATATAAACCGCCTTTCTGAAATACCCAAAGAGTTTCACGCACCTTCTAGGCACCCGTACCGCTAATTCTTTTTTTTTTATAAGTACTTTTATTTTCCTCACGAATCACTTTTTAAAATCTGTTTCAAGGAGTATGTTCAATAAAGGAGAAATTTTTCACGAGCCCGAGCACGCCCGAGCACGCCCGAGCCCGAACACAATTAGGAATTACAGAGCCCGAGCACGGTTCGGGCTCGGGCTTTCGGGTTCGGGCTGAGCCTGTCTCATCTCTAATAGACAACACTTTTGATAACACCACTCTGTCAATAGTTAATAATTACCTAAATATTCCTCTGTCTCAAATTACAACTCCCACCAATGACTCTGTTTGTAATATTCTTAGCAAACGTAAAAGCAAAAAGTCGCCAGGTATTGACGGTATTTCAAATTTAATGCTTAAAGACATCCCGTGAAATATACTTTCTTACATTACTCAACTAATCAACTCCATTCTCAATTTGTGCTATTTCCCTAAAATTTGGAAACGGCCATTGTATCTAGCATTCCCAAGACTGGTGATCTCGCACTCCCGGATAACTACAGGCCCATTAGCTTACTCAGCAGTCTCTGCAAGGTCGCTGAATGTGTCATTCTACGGCGCCTTAACACTCACTTACGTGATCACAATATTCTCATTCCAGAACAATTTCACTTTAGGCCATGCCACTACTCGTCAACCTAGTAGCAATAACCCATCGGTTGATGAGAAGCTGGTAAGTTTAAGGCGACGAGAAAGAGCAATGGCCGATCACAGCTTTCCATCCAAAAAAGGGGAAATTTCATCGGCAACTGGTACAAAATGTCCGCTCGGAGAGGCCATAAAGCCGATCATCGTTTCCTGATGACTCCGATAAAATAACGAAAAGAAACCGATGAGAAACCGATAAACTGTTTAAAATATATTTGTTAATAAAAAATAAACGACTGGCAGTAAAATTTCAAAAAATGTCCGTTCTGTTTATTATGTTTTCGTTTTCTGGATATTAACTTTCCGTTTTTCTGAAAAAAAGGGGAAAGAAATTCTTTCTCCACCTGGCCCGAACCCTGAGCGTTCGGAGTCACAGACTAGCGCTCTACCACAAGGCCATCCAGGTTTATCATGCATCAGCCAAAGATAGAAGTACTGGTTATTTTAGTCTCAGATTGGGACTTGGGGTCAAATTTTGACAAAGTGCTGTTCAGCTATTATTAATAATAGTCAAATTATTCGATTGGTATGAAATTAATTTCCTTTTTTACCAATGTATGTAAGTAGCAACAGCATTCAAAATTAATAATTAAAAAACAATATTGCAATAACAAACATTGCAAATTGTATAGGAATTTTAGTGTGATTTTAACCTTCATATTTCTAGGATAACTTTTAAAAGTTAACTGATTTCTCTTCTTGCTGTTTACATTAAGGAGGTTTAAAAAAGAGTTGCTCATTTTAATGACATTTCCGTTATTCTTATAATGCAGCTGACGCTCAAATAGATTTTCTGTTCTTTTTTTAAAACACATTAAAAAAATATTTAAATATTACAAACGATTTTATATAATAAACACTTACATTTTTTGGTAAATATTTCTTTTCAAATTTAAACTTTGTGGGAGGGTGCAAGGGGGGTGGATACCACCCCCCCCCTGCCCCGTCCCAAACCCAATATAAGAAATTTGAAGTAAATTATGCGATTAATTCAAGAATTCTTCAAAATTTCCCTTAGATTACGCAAAGGCACATCTAAATTCCTCTATAGGAATTTAGGTAAAATGTAAACCACTTTCGGGCTTTGGGACACCTGCAAGGCCCGATGACTATGGAGCTGCAGTTTTGGATACAAAATTTTTTGTCGGTTTCCCATCGGCGAAATTGCTCGTCTAGATCACCTCTATGCATGAATAAAAATTCATCTGTTGCAGAAAATCAAAAGTGCTCCTGCCGATGTCTTAATTCGATGAGTTGGTGAGTTAACGATGAGTGGATGAACGCCCATTCAGAAAACGAGCAGTCATTGCTACTAGGGTAGCTCCTTCGTGTGGTGGAATGCCTCAATGAGGTATTTCCGCCCCAATGAATCTACAGGAGCTGTCATGCTCGACATAAGTAAGGCCTTTGACCGTGTCTGTTATAACTCACTCATGTACAAGCTCATCACCATCAACACGCCGGACGCCTTCATCGGGAACAGGCCAATTCCGCTGAGAAATTTCCCCCGTGATTCCACCCATAGGACAATTCTGCCACGCCATTTTGTCATGAACTGACCCTTACGGAACAATTCCGCCTCGCCATTTTCTTGAGACAAGAAATGGAGTTTGAATAGCAAGTTCATATTTGGCGATTCATCCAGCACTTGTTGGCGACGACTGAATATCAATATGTCCACTGGTGCATATGCTATAAATTAGTGAACCTATTGATAATTTTCTCGACTCAGAATTTTCTCTGCCTTCAGAGATTAATTTCCAATGTTGTCCCGACATCGATACTTTTTATCTGTGTTGCGATATTTGGCAATGCATCCAGCACGTGTTTGGCGAAGACAGAAAGCCGATATGCCCACGGGTGCATGCGCTATAAATTAGTGAACCTATTGATAATTTTCTCTGCCTGCTGAGATTAATTTCCGATGTTGTTCCGACATCGATATTTTTTGTCTGTACCCACCCAGTCAGAAGGGGCACAAGGAGGATTCCTGATTAGCAAAGAGGTTCCACCAAATGCAGCATACTTGCCTGATATTCTTTTTATTAATGTTGGTATACTTACGATTGTAATTTGTGTCATCATGTTTGGCACCGACTCAAAATTACTTAGGTATACTAACATTAGTTTCAGAACTTAGTTATTAAGGTTAATTAAAAAAAGGTTTATTATTTTTTGCTTTAGAGTTTTTCGGCGGTTTAATTTTTTTGTTAAAAAGTTTTTATTCGATGAAAAGTTACTTGCGAGGCACAATGGAAAAGGAGAAGCTTAAGTCTTGCAATTTTATCAACTGAAAAAAAAAAAAAAACTCTTGATATAACTCAAATTATAAATACATTTGGTAGTGAAGCAGAGCTAAAGGAAGAAGACTGATACTTTTGTATAAGAGGTGATATACGAACAATATTATTCAGCAAATCATTTAAATGGATTTAGTGTTATCGTTACAGCACATTTTTTATCTGCATTAAGTTGTTCTTTTTAACAATTAGATGTTATAAAGTGCCTAGAGAAATTTAAGCAGACTTAAAATTAATTTTTATTTTCCATACATTTACTTTTTATTAGTCTGATATTTCACGTGAGTGAATAATTTGTTAAAACAACTTATAGTTAAAAAAAAAAAAAAAACACCCAAAGAAACACGCTTTTAAAGCAATCTGAACCAAAAAGTTAAAAATAATCTTTAAATATAAAGATTTTGTTCAACAGCAGTATAATATCCCCCCCTCTCCCAAATTCGGTAAAATTTAACATTTTTAATAAAGCTTCAAATAAAAATAAAGTGAAGTGACTGACAGAAATAAAAACACTTTAAGTTAGAAAAAGCGTGGGGTTATGTTAGAAAAAACCAGTTGTCTTAATTTATTTTTTATTCATTTCGAGTTATTCATAATTGTCAATATGAAAATGTAATTGAAAAGTACCCTACACTTTTTCTAACATTAAAGTTAATTCTTTTGTCAGTCACTTCATTATTTTTTGTAACTTAATTCAATATGTTAAATTTTACCGAATTGTGGGACATCATACTGCTGTTGAAGAAAATTAATACACTAGAAGTCAAATACCGTTGGAGAGGAAATTACAAAGGGCGCTAAAAAAACATTTGGCGAAAATATATCTACACTCAATATATTTAATCTTCGTCCACTTAAAATAAATAAATTCATATTCAGTTTTTATTATTATGTACCCAAATCATTCATGTTTTTCTGGAAACGCGCGGAAACTTTTCGCATTCGAACGATTTCGTTTTGTGCACACAGCCACACAGCACATCAATGCTTCAAGCAGACGATCATTTTAATGAAAAAAAAAATTAAACTATGTAATCTGGAAAAACTATTTTAAACGAATTCGAATCCAATTTTCCCTTCAAAACCTGATAACCATGATTTAAGTATGATGTCATTGTCACTTGAAACAGCTAATTTTGTCCAGCAAATGATTAATTATTTTTATTTTCGGAAATAAAATGGGGCTGAAAAGAGTGAAATATCGTTTAAGAGTGAGGGGACGGGTGGATATTCAGATTTTTAAAGTAGCGCAGATTATTTTTTATATTTTATACATAATTATGAAAAAATTCAAGCGGATAGCGGTGTAGATGTTTTTATTATTTTTAATCTTTTTAATCTTCTTGGAGTAATGGCGGTAAAAGTTTTAGCTTCGAGTGATTGCGCGGAATTGTGAGTCAGTGTGTCAGGGATCCTCGTAACTATATAGTAGGATTTAAAGATTATTTTTTACTTCTTAGATCATATTGCTTTCAAAGCGTATCTCGCCAGTTTTATATAAACTATAATTTATTTATATATTTTTTTGTCAATTAATTGAATTAAGAAGTAAAAATTCTATGCTAAATAGAACACGAAAGGTAATTCGTGCCAAACGCGTTAATTGTAAAACACTTTTAAACACAATTGAACTTTTTTGCGTCTAATTTTGCGATGTATTGTCCTTAAATTTGCTGAAATAATTTAAAAATAAAAGGTATACCCTAGAAATATAATTTTGGGGGACCATAAAAAACTTTAAATGTTATTTCCATCATTTAACTGAAGTATAAACGTTTATATGTTGTGTTTGGAATAGATTAATGTATCGGATTCTTCTGAATTCTCCTGCAAAAAAAGCAATAAATGCTACGTACACTATTTTCTATGGAAGGTCTTATTTCGTAGTCCTTAAAAACACATATGAATTTTGTTCTGTTTTAAACGGGATAAAAGTCACACATATGCTTTAACCCACACATATGTACGGTAAAATAAATAAATAAATTCGGAAACGTTACCCCAAAATATAGGGCATCTCTTGTAGTTTAAAATTGCAGAAACGTTTCCGAACCATGCAGGTGAAGTATTTAGAAATGTTTCTGCATATTTCGGGAAAATATTTACATATTTTCCTGCTTTTTAGATAAGGTTTCTGTAAAAGATGTGTAACGGTTCTGTATATTTTGGTAAAATATTAAGTAACCTTTCGGTTTATTTCACAAAGGTTTCCGAACTAACGAGTAACCTTTCTGTGTTTTTCAGAACAAGTAACATGCACTAGATGGCAGCACCACTCTCACAGAAGGAGTGCTCAGTTCCAGTATTGAACCCTCGACGCACTGGTTCATAGGCCAGCACGTTACCTCAGCGCTAAGATCCTCTTGCTCTGATTACTTTAAAAGTAAACTGACTGCTGCAAAAGTTAGTTCTGGCATGGCTTGTTTTGGAAACTTCAAATTTTTTTGGAGTATTTCATAAATGGAGGGAAAATACCATAATTAATAAATATAAATTAAAAATATTAAATCTTTCTTTTTCCCACATAAATTATTTTCAGGAGATAATGTGCTGTTTTATTTAAGTATTCATCCGGTGACGTCACCTGGGGACTGGTTACAAATAAACTTCACAGTGACCACACAGTGGAGTCACATCACTCACAAATCACAATGCGACTAGTATGTGACAGTCCTGTGACAGTGACCCCCTGTGATGTCACAGAGACTCTTTTGTGACCATCTGTGCTATTAGGGAAGACGCGTTCACTCTTTTCCCTCTGTCTCTTGGCGCATGCGCGCGAAGTCCCAAATGAAGATTTCCTTTCCCCGTAAATATTTTACGCCGAAATGTGGGTTATGTTTCCGAAATAGTGAGTTCGAGTAGAGCATCGGTAGGTTACGCTATACTTTCGGAAACCTTAATGCTATAAGTATGTAACGTTTCTGCATTTTTTTACAGTGTGCTGCCCGACATAAATATCGCATCTGAACTTATGGAAAATTTTAATTGTTGTTGAAAAAACCTATTGCACTTAAAAACGACGAATAGAAAAGTATTAGCAAATAATTTTTCGAATAAAAGCCTAATTCTCAATCTCCACACCACCACAAAGAATTGTTACCACTGATAAACGAAGACTGTTGAGACACTTTGAAAGATAAATGCAGGGACGTGCCAACGTTTTGGAAAGTGGGGGGGCGAACGATTTTTTCCGACATCGGGAGGGGGGCAGCCATTTCACCAGCCCCTCATCCTCCTCCCCCACTCCACCAACAAATGTTTTTAAAATAAAAGGTGTCAACCATGGTACCAGGAAAATATTTGTTTGTTCTTCTATAGCTCAATTACAATAATCATTTTCTTCAGGGACGGGGCAGCTATTTTGTCTCCCCCCCCCCGCTAATTTTTATAAATAATCGGCTTCAATCTTTTTTAACCTCGTCTGTACACCCTCTCATGGGCGCCGGCAGAATATTTCTCAGAGGGGGGCAAAGACTACTCCAGGAGGGGGCAAAGACTGCTTCAACGTATGGTTACCATGTTTTAAAGAGCAAAAAGAGCAAGGGAAAACTCTGCGTACAAAAATCCAGGGGGGCAATGGGCTCCCCTTGCCCTATGCTGCCGGCGGCCATGCACCCTCTCAAAAAAGTATTCGAGTGTAAATTTCCTGTATCAGTTTCATGTAAACTAATTAATTTACCGATTTTTTTTTTTTTTTTTTTTTTTTTTTTGTATCTCAATAGTTTCCTTAAAATAAGTTTTCTTCGTGCGGAAGGGGACGGGTGGTGGTAACTATTTCGCCCCCCCCTTTCCGTTTGAGCAAAAAAAGTAAGTAAAATTTTCGTTTATGCCTCATTAGTTTAACCGCTTTCTTGAGGGGAAGGGCTGGAAAAATTGCTTCCCCCCATCCTGAAGAAGATAACTATTGTAAGCAAACTATTGGAGGGGGGGGGGCGAATTATATAGTTCGCCCCTTCTACTCATTTACCGAGGGGTGATAAACCCCCCTGCCCCCCCTGTTGGCACGTGCCTGGTTATTTTTTACACAGGATTATTTTGATACCTCGTGCGAAAAAAAAAAACGAAAAAAACCGGTTAATAATGTTATTGTTTGTCAATAGACAAGTACTACTGACTCTCAAGCCCGGCTAGTTCAGTTGGTAGAGCGTTAGGCTTTTAACCTAACGGTACAGGTTTCGAGTCCCTGTTCGGGCGCTTCTCTTTTGCCATTTTTAAGGCCTTTCATGGTTTAGGAAGATCGAATAGTATGATATACAAGCGGATAAAAAATATATATCATTTCTAATTACATTTTATAAAGAAATATTTATTTTAAATCTCAAGTTTTATCTAAAAACACGAGGAAGTAACAGATGTGTTCCCATATGGTCTAGTGGTTAGGATTCCTGGCTTTCACCCAGGCGGCCCGGGTTCGATTCCCGGTGTGGGAAGTTTCCCTTTTGATTCCCATAACTATTAGAATTGCATTCATTCTCGAGTCTCGCTTTTAATTTACCGTTTTATCCTTCCGATGGTCTTCGCTGGAGGACTCTGAAATGATAGGATCCTGTAGGCCGCATGGGATCAGTGGGGCCCACAAGGGAGGGTTCCAAGGGGTCTGAACCATTCCCAAAAGAGTTATTAATTTTGCTTCGTTAAGTCATGTGATTGTGTACATCTAAATACACTGCTGGCCATCGTAAATGCAACACCCTGAAGGAAGCATGCAAATAATATGAAATTTACAACATGCATTAGCTGAGGTGAGATATGCAAATGATTAGAATTTCAGCGCAGACGCACATCAAGCGCGCCTGTGGCGCCACCTCAAAGCGCTATTTAAGGCTTGGAGATTTCGACGGTTTCAAGTACAGCAATTGTGTTTTTCTTGCTTTTTTTTCAAAAAAACGATAAATTATGCCTCGTAGGAAACAACGATCATCTTTTGATCAAGTATCCGAGTTTGACAGAGGAAGGATAGTGGCATACCGAGATTGTGGGTTATCTTTCAGGGAAATCGGTCGTCGTATTGGACGAAACCAAACAACTGTGATGCGGATATGTGATCGTTGGGTGCAGGAGGGTACGACGGACAGACGTGATCGACCGCATCGACCTCAGTGCACCACGTCACGTGATGACAGGCAGATTGTACGCATGGCAGTGACGGACCGCTCAGTCACATCACGAACCATATCACAGCAGATTCAGTCTGTAACGCATCGTCCAGTGTCTGCGCGTACCATTCGACGTCGTTTACAGCAGAATGGTCTGTCCGCAAGACGTCCGTTGCTTTGTCTACCTCTGACGCGGAACCACAGACGTCTCCGCCGCCAATGGTGCGATGAAAGAAGGATGTGGACGACAGAATGGAATGAAATTCTCTTTACTGACGAGTCACGCTTCTGTATGCAACACCACGACGGTCGGATTCGAGTCTGGAGACACCGTGGAGAGAGGATGCTGAACAGCTGCATTATGCACCGTCACACTGGTCCTGCACCGGGTATTATGGTATGGGGCGGTATCGGATATCTCTCTCGCACTCCTCTAGTACGCATTGCCGGTACTTTAACCAGCCAGCGCTACATCTCCGAGGTGTTGGAGCCAGTTGTCCTTTCTTACCTTCAGGGCTTGCCAACAGCCATATTTCAGCAGGATAATGCACGGCCACACGTGGCACGCATTGTCCAAGGGTTCTTCGTCAATCACCAGATTGAATTGCTTCCCTGGCCGGCGCGCTCTCCGGATCTTTCGCCGATAGAAAACATGTGGTCCATGGTTGCTCAACGACTGACCCAGAGTTCATCCCCAGCTGTCACACCAGATCAACTTTGGCAACGTGTGGAAGCTGCTTGGTCTGCTGTACCCCAAGAACACATTCAAAGTCTCTTTGAATCAATGCCGAGGCGTGTGGCAGCTGTGATCTCCAACAACGGCGGCTACTCTGGGTACTGATTTTGGCAGGAACCACGCTTCATAGAATGCTGTAAATTTAATCATTTGTTACTTGGTCAACATGTTATCTACACAATAAATTTTGTTGTGATATCTCTTGTTTTTCTTGGTGTTGCAATTTGGGTGGCCAGCAGTGTATGTTAGAAGACTTTATCAAATTTTTATTTTTAGCAGTTAAGGTAACTAAATGAAAGCACAGTAAAAGAGGGTCACGAATATAAAAAAGTATTATTTTTTCAGTTGGATGGTGTCATATCTTTATGAGCTGGACGGACCCCCTCCAAGAGAAAGTCCTGTGTGCACCACCACATGGGAGAGCATTAGATAATGCTTTAATTTTATGTTCGTTTTACGGAAATGTTTGGTTTACAAATACATACATTTTTTTCATCTATTTGCTTGAAATTTTGCACCTAGCTAATTTAAAAATCTTACACATTGGCGATTTGCTAGAATTTTCTACTTCGAAAACGTCGCCAATGCCATTAACCCAATCATTGTGTAACTGTGAAATTTTGCGTGAGTTCAGTACACATCGGAAATTATGAAAAGAAAAGAAATATACTTTAAAACCTGGAAATTCAGTTGCCCGATACCGTTAGACCCAATCGTCTTGGAAACTTTGCAGAGGCATGTATATATATTTTATAATTGTATTTGTCTAATTAAACTATATATTTGAAAAAATATGTACTGATATTTGAGTTGGTTGTTCAATATAAAGCCCCATTCCCCTTATTCCCGTGCTAAAGAAAAAAAGAGAGGGAGAAAAGAAAAAGAAACACATACTTCATAAATAAATAATTGATCTCGAATGAATTTTACAATATTTTGAACAGTTAAAATTTTTCATCTCTTGCAAAAATGAAATATCTGCATTTAAAAAAAAAAAATGTTTTCTTAGTTTTGAAACTTTCATTCATTTACAGCATATCTTTGCAAGAATAAATTTTTATTTTATGCATTTTAGGGCTCTATAATAAAAAGCTTCTACTTTTAGAGATTGTACTTTTATTAATTTTTGTTTTTTGCTTTTTAGTTACGAATAAAACAAGTTACAAATTAAACAATAGTTTTATTTGCAACTAAAAATGAAGTTATTTTATGCAAGTTTCTTACAGCTATCGCGTGAAACTTGACCATTATACAATGAAACCCTTCTCCCTCCCTCGAGAATCGAATCCGGGCATCCTTAGGCGAGAACCAGGTATCCTAACCAGTAGACCAAACGGGATCTAGCAACCAGTGAAGGGAGGGTGCATGGGAGTTTATCATGCTCCAGACGGCGCCTGCATAAGGGCGTTAAATCGTCCCTACGAAAATTTGACAAAAAAATAGGAGGAAAGGGCGCCAAAGAGGTATAGTACGACGGACGCCAGTTTTGCTCGCTACGCCACTGCTAACTACGCCTTTAATCTCTACTCTAATAATAACTTTTAATACTTCTAACTTTTATAAAGTGGGGGCGACTTGTTTCTAAGCCTGACGCGATGACGGAAAATCAAAATAGAATCTCATAAAAAAACTTCTAAAAAAGTTGTCATTTTTTTAGACGAGGTTATTTTGATACCTTGGAAAAAAAATCCTCTTTGTTCGCGTGATTATGGCAACGCTACACTAGGGCGATCTGCCAAGGATTGGGGGGTGTCTCGGCAGATAGACTTTCTAAGGGGTTCCAACGCATATTCACGTTACATCTGGAGAAAACCTACCAAAACTCCAGACCGTCAGATAGACAGCCACGCGAAGGAACCCGAGCCCGGGACCATCACACTTCGGCCATCTATCATTTTCAGTGACATAACCACTGTGCCATGGTGAGGCCTGAAACGCGGTTAATAATGTTATTCCTTGTCAATAGATAAATACAAAAGGACACTCAAGCCCGGATAGCTCAGTGCGTTAGGCTTTTAACCTAACGGTCCAGGGTTCGACTCCCTGTTCGGGAGCTTCTTTTATGGCCTTCACGGTTTAAGAATGTCTCACCATAGCAGAGTGATTATGTCACTGTAAATAATAGACGGCCGAAGTGTGATGGTCCCGGGCTCGGGTTCGATCGCGCGGCTGTCTATCTGACGGTCTAGAGTTTTGGTAGGCTTTCTCCAGATGTAACGTGAATACGCGTTGGAACCCCTTAGAAAGTCTATCTGCCGAGACACCCCCAATCCTTGGCAGATCGCCCAGCGTAGCTTTGCCATAATCACATAAACAAACATCACTTTTTAAGACGATCGAATGTAAGTCTGTAGTATGATACACAAGCGAAAAAAAAAACAATATGTCATTTATGAATTCATTTAATAAAGTTTTTTTTTCTATCTCAAATTTTATGTAAAATCATGAGGAGAAAGAAGCGTATTCCCATATCGTCTAGTGGTTAGGATTCCTGGCTTTTACCCAAGCGGCCCGGGTTCGATTCCCGCTGTGGGAAGGTTCTCTTTTGCTTCCCATAACTATTAAAATTGCATTCGTTCTCGGGCCGGCAATTTTTTCCTTATTCAGTGCAGGCGCATATTTAACAATTTAGAATTTTATCTTTATCTTCATATACGCTTAAGTATTATCAATTTGTAAAGTTACTTTTTCTAAATATAACAATTTTTGATAACTTGCAATATTTTTTTCTCTTTTTAATTTACCGTTTTATTCTTCCGAAGATCTTCCGTGGAGGTATCTGAAATAATAGGAGACCATAGGCTGTATGAGGGAGCATAAGATTTTTATGAAGACCTAAAGAGATAACACTTTAATTTGTTCGTTTTACGGAAATGTTCGTTTACAAATATATACATTGTTTGATAGATTAGTTTGAAGTTTCGCACCTAGCTACTTTAAAAATCTTACAGCTCTTTGATTCGAGATTTGCTGCAATTTTTAACTTCGAAAATGTCACCAACTCCATTAAACCAATCATTATTTAACGGTAAAATTTTGCATGAGTTTAGGTACATCGAAAATTAAGGGGGGGGATTTTTTTCCCTTTAAAATCTGAAAT